>JBBMJY010000011.1:13161191-13185671 GCA_037833715.1 Toxotes lorentzi
TAGATAGATAGATAGATAGATAGATAGATAGATAGATAGATAGATAGATAGATAGATAGATAGATAGATAGATGATAACCAAATTTTCAGTTGGAGATTTTTAGCATGTAATATACCTTTAATGTGCTGAAAGAAAATTGGATAAATTTGACCATCATATTTTAACAATTATGGTTAATTCTCTAAAAATATTGTATTTTTTTGTTGTTGTTATTTTTTTTTTCAATTTGTCACTTGTAGATGACAACTTATTGCACCGTCTATGAGTTTTTCTCATATGTTGGGTTAACTGGTTAAAGAACGTGCACATACTTTTGATAATGAACTAATTAACGGTTCCATTCGTGGATTCTCGAATGCAGAGATTTGGAAAACTGTAACACACTCAGCTATTGAGTGAGAGCGTAAAATGTGATCAGCTTACAACAAATATAGAATATCTTGTTTGTTGTTGGTGGATAATAGACCTTTTTCCCAGCAGACACTGCTGACTTGTTATATAAAAGGTACTGCAAAGCACTTGGTGTTACTAGAGATATTAACAATTACTCTGTTCCATCTAAACGTCTCAGTAGGCCATTCCAGTCATCATAAGGATTTTAATTAACTTTCCTTTTCCTGCTATGATATGTCAAAGTATTTTCTATGAAAATGGCTGATAGTGATCAAAATCAAGATTGCTACAAATAAAACATTTTAGTTATAAATTCACATATACAGATTCCTCCTATTGTCTAATTTTAGCGTATCTTACTTATAATGTGTGTACATTGTCTGAGCATTAACCACAAAATGCTAAAATAAAGATTGTTCAAAAGATTTTGACTGACAGTGCATGTGCTTCAGCCGAGTGTAATTAAGGGCATAGTTCTGCAAACATGACTCGAGGATTATATTGTTTGCAATCTCCGTGCAGAGAAGCACATCTTAGAGAATGTGTATCACTTGTTTGTGTAACCTGTGGATGTGAAGAGCTCTCAAGAGTTGCATCAAATTAGATTCCTCCCTCGCTTGATATGTGAGCTCATTTAAGCTCCTCAGCTTTGCATTCCTGAGAAATACTTCATCACAACACGACGCACCAGGCATGATCTTCAGTCGCCTTTTCTTTTCTCCCAAAGCTTCCTGTGATACAGGTTTCTTCTACACACTTGTAAGCAGTGAGAATGACGCTCATCACTCTAAAATGCAAAAGCAAACATTATCCTGGTGGCATGTGATTGAAGGAAAAAGACAGAGAAGGAAAACAAGATTTTAAGTAGGTCCCATGGCTGAGTGGTAACTAAAAACTGGTTGTACTATACACAGATAAATATTAGATACACGTATGTCACCATCACATCACAGCTACAAAAAGCAGTGGATGCCCACTTTTTTCTTTTTTCTTTCATTTTATAAAATACATTTTATAAAAGTTGTAAAGTGATTTCAATCCTCCTGAAGCCAGCTCACCTCACAATCTGACAATCTTTCCCTCACCGGCAATGTAGGAGATGAAATGAGACCTGGGAGATTTCCTCCTAAAGAGATAATTAGCCCTCTCCTATTCCTCATGAGCTTCTCACCCAATGTCACTGTTGTTGCCTAGTAACCAACCACGGTAAAAACTCTGCGTGACCCTGTTCTACAGCTAAGTATAGTGGTGGCAAATTATCATCAACATCATCATCATCTCACAGCTTTTCAAGGTTATTGATGAGTAGAAGCAAGCGAGGTCAGTTCTGAGACATATTTATGTAGGCCTTTTTATGCTGGGTCTGTCACTGTTGGTGCATGAATTGAAGATTTCCAGTCGAACAGCGGGGCGCAAACAGAAAGGCTGGGTGATGCAACAAAGATGAGATTAACATGTTGGCTGAGAAAGGCAGCAGGAGGATGGAAACTGACACAAAACACAAGGCTCCGGCTATGTAGCATAAAGCTACAGTTCATGACTGACTGGGAAATATATAGCGTTTTAATATCCATGTAAATGATGATTAAAAGGTATAATTAGATGGTTCTATGTACTTAATCACTGAAAACAGAACGTTCAATCATCTGTAGGCTACTTGTTTCTTTTTATTGGTCGGAAAACCTTTTCTGTTATCAGTTTTGCAGTGCTTTACTTCACCATGATAACTGTACAGTTCCTGCATTAATTTAGAACATAATTTAATATGAGTAAGATTATCAAAACGTAGGAGATTAAAGATTGTGGCTAAAGTGGTGAACACATGGTTGGAACTTTTTTTTTTTTTTTTTGATTGTATGTTGATGAGAGATCTGAAAATCAACATCAGAAGATCTGAAACCATAAATCCTGAAGGAAAGAAAAACTACAGAGATTTAGACCAATTCTCCTTGTAGCAGTTTAATAAAGTCTGCATAAAATGAGAGCAGCTGCATTATTCACCCAGTCTATAATATGCACATCATTTCACATTTTCTAAAATAATTGGGATTTCTGTGAAAATTAATAGGATGATGTAACATTAATGACGCCGAGATCCCAAAAATACAGAAAAAGGAGCAGAAGAGTTCAGTCCAGAAGGTGGTGCTAACACACCTGAGACTGCCAAATCTCAGAAGAAGAATTTCTAAGGTGTTTGAGGGCTGACTGAGAAGTATGTTGGACTATAGACTGATGATGTTATACAGCTGTTCCACTATTCACAGACAGGACTAAAGGTCCCACTTTTGCATCCATCAAACCAAAAATAAATGTATATGTTAGAAAATGAACTTTACAGAACTGATCTGTGCTCAGTGGATATGATTGTAATGTTAATGACTGGATGCACTGTGTGGAGGAGAATCAGCTAAGGGATGTGGTTAGACATGTGAGAATTTGATCTATTTTATGTATCTCAGCACACAGGAGGAAACAAACTGAGATGAAGGTGGTTAGAAACAGGGGAACGTATTGTAAATTTCACAGAGCAACGCAAAAACTAAAACTGTGATGGGCTGTGAACAAATGAAGAGGACAAAAGTGCAAGAATGTAGGGGAAAAGATGGAAGTAGAAGATATTTCAAGTCAAACACACTGAGAAATGATTTACTTATATTTCACTAAGCTGCCACAGAACAGAACAGGTCACTGTTTACACTGTTACTGCAAAGTTACGCTCATGTCAGTCGCATGTGATGTCCAGAGAAAATGACTGAATTTATTAATAAAGAATCAGGTTTTTCCTTTCACAGACTCGTACCTGAGAAGGTAACAGAAGTATATGTGTGGCAAAGTTTTTTTTTGTTTTTTTTTTTGTAATTAATAGCACTGATTTAAATACCAATGGCTTTACAAGACAATTTAATAAAAGATCAGGTTCTGGTAGCTGTAACGTTTAGTAATGTATGCCATTCTTTTTGGCCAAAGTTAAGTTATGGTGCACACATTCACGTCTGTACACCTCTGCACTGCGTTACCTCTTACTGAAATGTTACACCTACATTTGTCCACTAGATGGCAGGACACACACCTCAGAGAGTTGTAACCAACTCGCAGTTATAATAATTAGAATCTCCTCCACTGAACCAAAGGCGAACTTGAGGTGAGTGGCATTTTAAAATGTGTGAGTGTTGGTTTAATTACTGATTTATTCATTGACCTTCATAACAAAGCAGAAACGCCTTTGCAGTTTTTAAACATGCGCCACAAGGGGTCAAAGTTTAACAGCTCGCCTCTCAAAATGGCGGCTGAACCAGCACGGGAGTGGAGCGATGAGCAGCTAAAAAGTGACGATTTGCCCAAAAAAGACATTATAAAGTTCATTCAGGACAATGCAGCCCACTCGGTATGTTCATCCCTTATACCTCAGCCTGACTCAGTCTGAATATTTGTAGCTTACAGTGTTATTGCTCATATGGAAACTGCAGCATGCTGTATGGTTAGCTTAGGAGAGCCACATTAGGAAAGCTGGTTTGTTTTAGCATCTAGCAAGGCAGAACATACACCAACACATGTCAAACAAAAGAGTCCAAAACATTTCAGGTAAAAGACATGGCTTACAGCTCAGTATTTCATCTGCCACGGAGCACAAACAGCTGCATTTTCTGTTTGACACGATTTCTTTAAAGCCTTTACCAGAACCTGTCATTGATTTGAGCAGGAATACACAGAAAATGGTTAAACAGTCATCAGCTGTAAACTCTCTTCTTTTGCATTTTCTCTTGCAGTTCCTCAATGAGCACAAGCTGCTGGGAAACGTAAAAAATGTTGCCAAAACAGCAAAGAAAGAACAACTCATCACTGCCTACACGCAGCTCTTTGAGAGCAAAGTAAGTGAGGCCGTCTCTGAGGATGATGTACACTGGGTTAGTTGACAGCCTCATACAAACAGTGAATGTGTTTTGTGCTGTCTTTGTGATTTACAGAGGTTTAAAGGCACAGACCCAGTAGAAGAAGTGACCGAGCAGGTTAAAGCTGTTAAAGTTGAAGAAAAGCCCAAAGAAGTCAAGACAGAGATTGTGGATGAGGTACTAGTCCAGAATGTTAAGTACACAAGTTTTTATTTTTTGCTTTGCTCATATGAAAACTATTGGGAACTTCTCCGGCATTGCTTTTGTCAGGGTCCGCCCAAGTTCACCAAGTCAGTTCTGAAGAAAGGCGACAAGGCAAACTTCCCAAAGAAAGGCGACACTGTGAGCTGCTGGTACACCGGCACCTTGGAGGATGGAACAGTGTTTGACACCAATATTCCCACAGGTATGACAAACCTGCGCCTCAGAGTGATGGATACAGAAATCAGCATCCTCCGATAAAGACTCTGTCCTCCGGTTTAAACCATCTCTGTACTTCTCTCACCACAGCAGCCAGAAAGAAGAAGCAGGCTAAACCACTGAGCTTCAAGGTTGGCATGGGCAGAGTCATTAGAGGAGTAAGTTAATCCTATGGCTTCCTTATGTATTTATTTTTTTGGGTTCTATGCATTCCTCGGTTTCTCAATGTGTACACGTCTCTACCGCATGTCATCATCTGTAATCCTTTACTCTAACAGTGGGATGAGGCCCTTCTAACAATGAGCAAGGGAGAAACAGCCCGAGTGGAGATCGAATCAGAGTGGGCATATGGAAAGAAGGGTCTCCCTGAGTCCAAGTATCCTTTCCTTTGGCTGATGTATTGCCCCGCTTTGTACATGTCATATAAATATATATTTATTTGCAGTGCAGTGTTTCTAATTTTCCTGCCAACACAGGATGCCATCTTCTCCTTAACTCCAGCTCTACCAGAATTCCACCAAATGCAAAGCTGATTTTTGAGATTGAGCTTGTGTCTGTGGATTAACGGACTAATTTTGGCCAGCATGCATTACACGTTTCAAGGGTGGACACCACATATTTGAAGGACTTGCTGTAAAGATTAATGTTAAAATGGCATTTTATGCTGTGCCAAATTCCCAGGTTCTCTGCACTGTCTCATTTTTCAAAATGTACGACAGGCTGGATTAAGAAAAAACAATCTGCACTTATTAACAGCATTTCAAGTGTTTGGCCAAAATGGGATGGCTTGTTAATAATGTACATATGACACACCCTGAGACATTCTTTGTTCTGTTCTTTTGCATGTAAGTGATAAATAAATAGTTTCATGGACTTAGTTCATACTACAGTGTGAAAAAATGCTTTCTGATTTTGTCTTTATAAATAACCTGTCACTCTACAAGTATGTAAATGGATGTGTATACTGTGTTGTGTTAAATCATACATCATGGTAATGTTAGAGAGCACGTAGAAATTAAATAAGAATGTAACCCAAATAGTCAAACAGGATAAACAGACCACAAATTGTGATTGAAAATTTAAACTTGCATAGTAATTACAACTCAGGTCATGTTTTTAAACTCAATATTAGTTCCAAAACAGGATGCAATATTTTTAAAAGAAACTACTGGTTTGATAAAGAACAAGACTTTCACTGCAAGACACATATCCAAGCCAAACTTTATTCTGTATAGGATAACATTTAACTGATGGATAGTGATCATGCTTCTCCTCTGGGCCACTGAATCATTTAGGAGTTGGCATTGGGTCCCTTCTTCTTTCCGAAGGTGGGCACAACGTTCACGAAGCGCCTGTTGTACTGGATGCGACGCTTGGCACGTCCAGTCTTCTTTTTCTTTTTCTCCTGCTTGTCAACCTAGATAACGAGACAGAGAAAGTTAGTTCTTTGAGATCATATTACATTGTATAGTTTTGTGTATTTGTCTTATTAAATAGCTCATCCAAAACAGAAGAAAATGGAAATGCCATGATTTGCACATGTTCCAAGTGCAGGAGATGTTATTAAGGCCAGTTAAGAATAAATGCATGAGTTTATATTAAACTACAACAAAGAGTAGGTATCTCCTTACCTTGGGTGTCTGTCCCCTCACTTTTCCAGCACGGGCCAGAGAACCGTGGACCTTACCTAGTGGAAGGGGAAATACAGAAGTGTTATTGGGACATTTCTGAGAAAAAAGTCCTAAAATCTCAGACACATTAATGTATCTACAATTTAAAACAGTTGTATGGGGGCAGTAGTCTTCTGAAAACATATTGTTTTGATAATTGTGCATTCAGTATAGATGTTCTTAGATGTTGTGGCTTCTGCCATTGAGGTGGCAGCTTAATCATTATATAAGAAGCAAGCAGTATACTCCTGACAAGCACCAATCTGGCATTGAAATCAAAATACAGACATTGTGAGCAGCAAAGAGCACTGGCTTATGACTTATCACCAGTGTATGCAAGCCAGCTTGAAAACTGCATTGCAGGTGGACAAACATATGCAGAGTTGTGTTGTGTCTGTATACTGACCTCCCAGCAGCCTGCCAGCTACCTCCAGGGTGCAGTGCTCTGAGACTCCACAGGATGCCAGGGAGGCATCATTCTCCAGTGGGCACCCAGCAAGCAACAGCACCTGATCCTCGACCAGGAGACCCTCCAGAGCCTGGACATGGGCCTGGGATATACCAAAGAATAGATATACTTTCATTAAAATTTTATCTGGGTTTAAATAAGTATCTGATTAGGGAAAAACACAGCAGTGATATTAAAAAAGACGACTCAACAATACTTTGACGTCTTCCCCCTAACTTGTAGATTTTACCTTGATCTGTCCAACAGTCTCTTGTCCGGTCACCTCAAGGGTGTGAGTGTTCTGGGTACGCAAGAAGAGCTGCATCTTGATGCTGGAAAAAGGAAAAAAAAAAACGAGACAGGGCAGATTTTTAGTAATTATTGTTACAAAAGCGGAAATCAGCCTGTAGCGTGGGATTTATTTGTGACAGCTAACACTAGCTACCAAAGGCGCTATATGTCCCCCATATCTGATAAAGTAACTTCAAAGTGGAGTCACAACCACAAAATATACCCTATCAAAAAATCGGCAAGTTGAAGATTGAAGAGAACCAGTACAAAGCAACGTACCGGGAGCTCCAACAGACGTCTCTCTTTTGGTATCTAGCTAATGCTATGCTAGCTTCACTAGCCACATGGGGCACACGTTTCACAAAGTTCCACAAAACCTTGTGAAATATCCCGTAACTGCTCAAACTAATATGTACATTGTGATAAATGATGATAGAGTTGCTATATTCGCCCACTAAAACCTGTTGGGGTTTTATATAATCACGATTTTTCACTTAAATCGTACAGGCCTTACCTCGATTGATGCTAGTCGTTCAACGCTAGACATAAAAAGGGCTGTTTGAGGGTCGACACTGCGCATGTGTGCACTTACGTAGGGCTGCTCGGCCTATGTGGCCACGCCCATCGCACTTTGGAGTGTGCAGCGGATCAATATATTTGAGTCGTAAAAATCGCCAACAATCCGCTATATGGCATTGCAACAGCGCGTTGAAAGTTATCACACAATCAGTAATTCTTCTGTCCAAATAAATGTCGGGTTACAGACTGAGAAACTGTACAGGAGCCATATGTTTAAACGGGTCTATTTGATCATTTCTATTCTTTGTTGCTACGGGATAAATATATTTTATTGATACTGTTTTTATAGTTTCAGCCTGTGGATTAGTTCCTTCTCTTTCGCCTTCAAAACTGTCACATAAAGGCAAAATGTCCTATTTTACACTACTAGGTTCTGGTCATTTGCACATGGACTGCACAGGGCACCCTGTGGAAAAGGTGTTGCTGCACTGCACTACTACTGTGGGATTGTGTGTGTAATGTCTCTAAAGAGCTCATGGGATGATCAAAGATTAAATCAATGAGAAACACTTCAGGATATCAATCTCTTTATTATGAAATCAAGTCAAAATAAAAACAAAAATGAGGAACTCTTCATTTCTCTTTAGGGAAACATGACCATGAAATATTAAAAATCTTTCAGCTTGGGAAGGAGAAACACATGACTCAGAGGAGTACATCAAAGAATGCCTCTCTTACAAGTTTAAATCTTGAACACAAAGAAAGAGACCAAACTAAGTCATCCGATCTAAAACTGAAAAAGCTGTTGTCATAGGAAAAATAACGCTGCCTTCACAAATAACATGCATTATAGAAACCCAAAAAAGCAGCCAGTGCTGGAGATGATTAACGCAGCAATTAACCTTTTTTTTTTCTTTTTTTTTTTTAAAACAACATGACTGCCATTGAGGGCCAAGTCTATTGTACTCCAACCAATGGCTACGAAGTGAAATTTATCTGATAAGCACACTCTAAACCAGAAAGAAGGAACAAAACATTTTCTGTAGTCTGTGGTTGGATTGAAATATCCATGACACCCAGTAAAGAAGTCCTGTTCAGGTCAGAAAGGATGATTTCCTCCGAGTCTCCATCTTCACATCAGGATTTTGTCCATCATGTAGGAGGAGGGGGGTAGTACTGGTTATACTGGCCATACTGGTTGTACTGCCCCCAGGAGTTTTGTCCCCAGCTGCCATATTGTTGCTGCAAAGGAGAGAAAAAGGGAAAAGCTGAGAAAATTACCTTGATCACTGGCATTTTCACTTAACTACAACATCATCTTTTCTGTTGTATAGCTCTGTCTGCCTGTTTTGATTAAAGTAAGTTCTTAATGTTGTACATGGCCAAACATGCTTGGTATAACAAGAACTGAAAGTATCTTTTTTAAGGCCGTCAAAGACTCCGGTATGAAACTTACCTGGTACCAGTTGTAGTTATATGCAGAGTTGTTTGCTTGCATGTCTGTCATTGTGTTTGCTACACCTGAGGAACTTTCATCCACACGCTGTCTCTTGGCGTCAGGTTCCTGAGAACTGCAGACAAGGAAAATCACGTTAGCAAACTCCTTTACAGCCTGTTACATCCCTCTGCGGAGCACTGTACGCCCACTAGGCATTTCCTAAAAACTTCAATCAGTAAATGCAGGAAACTTTGGTTAAACTGATCTAGATATAATTCTTATCCATGACATGGAAAGTTACTTGAAAAGCTTGTGAAAAATAATGTTGATGTGTTGGTGTAACCCAAGCCCTGTTCCATTATCCACCTGTCATACCCGTTCTCAGCTTTCCTCTTTGTGGGTTCGCTTTCTTTCTGTAGTTTCTGCTGTTCCTCGTATGCAGCCACAAGGCTAAGAGATGTAAAAGAAGTAAAATTATTCAGTATGAACCATGACTAAATAAATAAATCCATCAACTCTCTCTCTAAAAGTAACAAAAAACTCACACATTGATGTCACTGCCAAAATCCTCCAGGAACTCGACCTTGCGCTGGGAGAAGAGGAGGCGGGATTCAAGGGGCATCGGGCTCTTCAGGGCTCGGTCGAAACACGCCAAGATCTCTGCCTCATTTTGCGTCACATCCCCGCTGTACTCCAGCTCAAGCAGGTTTAGATAGAGTTTTGGACTCGTCTAGAAAGCCATAAAAATATCAACAACTATCTCACAACGCATGCAATGCAGTCCTTGTGAAAAGCAGGAAAATTCACTTTTAAATTGCACAGGTATAGGCAGCGCATCATCTTTGAAAAATCACATGGACTTCAGTTTTTCTTTACATTCTGAGTAGAAAAACTGACAACTGTGACTGAGCAGAAGACAATGTGACTTGTTCTTTTTTTGGTTTTTGTTTTTGTTACAGTTCAGTGTAAATTAACAAGGTTGTTTCACCAAGTCCAATTAAAACCAAGACCTGCTGATCAAATCTAAGAAGAAGAGCAACCAGTTGTTTACCTGGTCTTTTTCAATAGCATCCAGCAGCACCTTCCTGGCTTTGCTCAGGCTTCTGTGGACCTTCATCAGCTGCCTCGCCAGTTTCACAGCATAGAACGATGTCTCAGTAGCATTCTTTGCAGAGTCCATGGCCTCCCTTAACAGGGCTTCTGCTTCCTCCAAGTTTCCATGGCGACGCTCCAGACTGACCCTCCGAAGGCGCACCATGGCCAGACCTGGGACTGCCGCCTCCAGGGACTTCAGGATGCCACGAGCCTCCTCTACGTTGCCTAGGCAAAGAAAAACAGAATACTGTGAACATGGCTGACCTCAAGTGAAATTACAGAAATTTGGATTTTTTTTTTTTTGACCATGTCCCTATGCACACATTTAGTTTCTCATTGTCTCCTTGGTTCATTTGATTGTTGTATGCAATTTGTATGCCGGTTTGAATGAGTGTCACTCACCTTGCTGTTCCTCAAAGGCTGCCCACAGCAGGTGGATGGCTGGTTTCTTTGGCAGATGGATGGTGCAGGCCTTCTTGTAGACATGTCTCGCACCGTCAATGCTGCAGCTCTCTAGATATTTTGCATACTTCAGAGTGAAAAAGAGAAAGCGAGTTGGAAGAAGTGCAGGAGAGGACAGAGGGGAAAAAAAGAACAGAGGAGAAAGAGAAAGGCAAAAGAGACAACACATTTTAAACCTAAATTTTCAGTTGACAGAAACAGTGAATTTCTTCATTGACAAGATCGTTTTTAGAAATTTTCTGTGTAAACCCATCAGCACCTTCATGGAACCAATTAGATAAGTTTCTGTAAGGTAGTGGGAGACGAAGAAGATGCAACGTAGTAGTTGGCAAATGCTGCAGTCAAATCTTGTGTGGCAAGCTGGCCATCCCCTAATACAACAGATACAGTCACATATCAACGTTACACGCAAAGAGAGTGCAGGACGATTTACTGTGTCGAAGTGATTATCATCGTTGATGGGGGGAAGTGCAGGGAGGTAGCAGGAGTGAGAAAGAGGTTAACGGTGACATTACCTTGATCCAGAACTCTTCGTAGAGAGCACAAGCGATGAGGCATCGTTCAAAAAGAACAACCACGCGCTCCGGAGTCCCATTTTCAATCTCAAAGTCCAGGTACTCCTTCCAGTTGTTCAGCTGGGTCTTCTCTAAGGCTTTGACGTGGAAGTATGGTCTCTTAATCTGAAATGACATGAATAAACGCTCTTTAGTTTGAGGGATAATAAAAAGTAATAAACTTACACACTGCCAAAGAGCAAAAAGATTTTTTTCCCCAAAAATTATCACTGTGGTGGAGACAACATGACACATACCCCTTCCTCACAGGCCCAGCGCTTGCTGACTTCGTGTTCGTTGTGGTTGAACACTTCCTGCCGAACCTCAATCACTTTGTGGCGCATATTCTCGATCTCTGTCACTCTCTACATAAAAACACACACAAAAAAAAAACGAAGAACAGTTAACACCCTCATGTATGCATCACATTCTCCACTTGATGTAAAAACTGCTAGTCCTGCAGCCAAGGATTTACATCACCATGAGCTTGCCAGAGACAAGAAGCCTGCAGAGGGGAGAGGTATGTATGCACCCTGCACATCAGCCTCTGGGTGCAGGTTCTGGGGTCAATGGGCCTCAGGTGATCCTTTTAGTTTTAGGACGAGTCCCTGACTGGATGCCAACTTGAATCCCCCCTGGCATTCATTGGCTTGGCTGCTGACATAAAGACACCTCTTCAAACCTGAACAAATGTTTCTTTCCATTTCATCATGGAGAACAGGCAAGCTCCTGCTAATCCCTGCAAGCAGTAATTTTGTAAATTTGCCTCCCCTGCTGCACTGGCAGTTGGATTTGTACCTTAGCAGGATCCGCAAGATCCTCTGTACCAGGCGGTAGCTCCTCCTGAGCAGCAGGTGTGTCTCCGTCGTTGCCAACCATCGCAAGGCTGGCTTTGGAGAGCTCAAGCCTCAGCTGAACAAACTCCTCCTCTGACAAGAAGTGTTTGGGGTTGTTGCTTTGCACATGATCTTTGAACCTACAAATATAAAAAAAAAGGTAATTAAGATAAAGAAAGATTTAGAATAATGTTACATGTGGGTTTTATTTCAGTCTAAATGACAAAAGGAAAAAAGCTCTCAGGTATGTGCAACCACAGCCTTATGTTATTCTTTCCCCCCTACCTCTGGAAGTGCTGGGAATATAGCTGGGTTGGGATGCCCAATATGCGATCGTAGATGGCAGTGACGTTAGCCAGCTTCTGCTGCTCCGTCTCCCAGTTGATGAAGGACTCCCAGAGACGGTCTGAGCGAAAGTCTGTGCCTGCCGCAAGCACTGAATGCTCATAGGCACTAATGGTAGGGGGAAAAAAGATTGTGAATCTCATGCAACTATTCTACAATAAGCAACAATCATTCACACAGGAAAATGAGGTCAATTGAGGTTTAATGCACTGTGTAAGAGAAAACTCGGATATAAGTTTTATGATGCACTCAGCGCTCTGGGATGACTTGTGTTGTGAGTGGCGCTATACAAATAAAACAGAATTGAACTGAGTTGAACTGATGAATAAGTGGTTATTTTATCATGCAAAATAGATCTGGGATTTAAAATTCAATTAAGCTGCTTTATTTTAGGGGTTGAGAGAAGGGGATTAGGGTTATTTTTGACCCTTAGGACAAGAGGAGTATACAGAATGTTAAGACTTCACAAGGATTAAGCAAGAGTCTTTCACTCACGCTCGAATGTGTCCCTCTGTGTCTGGGTCATTAGGGTCTGAGTTCTCTTTGATGAAGGTCAGGTAGTGCAGCCACAGGTCCACACTGAGAGGGATGGCCTGCAAGCCTCTTCTGTATACCTTGGGAGAGAAAAAATGCCAACAAGCCTGTCAATTGCTGGAACAATTTTACTACATTCCTAAAAGTGTATGTCTCTTTGCCCCTCTTCTTTAATGCGTAGAACCGTTGCTGTATGCAGTCTCTAAAGAACAAAGACTAGATTACAAATACACAGTGACAAAGCCGGAACAGATCTACTTGATCAGACTGTAAACAGCACATACAGTTAAAATGAAGAAAACAAACAATAAAAGAAATAAAAAATTTGTCTATATCCAGGAGATATTTATATTTACCTCTTCTGCAACCTGTACATGGCCATGCTTTTTCTCTATATCGGCATACTTCTTCCAGTAGCCATAGCAGTAGGGATAACGTAGGAAGAAGACATCAAATGATTTTCTCACAGCTGTAAGGACATTCTGCAACAAGGAGGGAATATGTAAAAATATTAATCATTGACTTCTTTCTGTTCAATTTTAGGAATATACAAACTGAAAACATCTCAATAATCTGCATGTATTCTCTTACCTCTTGCTCCACATACTGCAGCAGGTATACCCAACCATTGAAGTCTTCTGGGTTCTCCTCACAGCCTTTAAAGAGTTTTTCAAACTCACTGGGCAGCTGTGGCTCTGTAGAAACAGTCAATTCTTCTGTTGTCTCTTTGGATGGTTCTTCCAGCTCCATGCCATCCTCTGCCCCCTGTGGTGCCTCTGTCCCATCTGGAGAAGTTAACAAGGAATCATTGAGTGGCATTTAGTGGAGGTGCAAGCAGGGTATTGGCCCTTAATTAATTTAATTTCTAATATATTACTAACAGTGGCAATAAATTATACAACTTATGAACAAATGTTGTATCATCTACATGCTTATGTGTAATGTAACCAGTGACATTATTTAAAGTTAATGCTGTGATTTTATGGTACTACTGCAGATATTAACCAAAGATAGGCTGCAGGCCTTTACTGTTGTTAACCTTTTCAGTTGGGGGATAGCCAGTCATAACCCATGCTAAATCTTATGATTTCCCAATTAAGTTTTTTATCTTATTGCTGCCCAGAAGACCAATTTTACCCTTATGTTTGTTGTGTACATAGCAACAACTAAACACCATCTGTATTGTTTACCTTGGCTGCCATCCTGTACAGTAGCCTCTGACTCTTCACTCATCCCCTGGCTGTGTTGCTGAGTGTCCACAGACTCTGCGCTGTGTTCTGATGGCTCTTCTGTGGGCTGTGGTGGCTGCTCCTCTTGGAAGAGCTGAGCACTGGCAAGCTGAAACTGCTCCACGGCCTTCTCCACAGATCCCAGTTCTGTGGAATTCGGCTGCTGGTTTGGTTGCTGCCGTTCTCCCGCAGCATCCTGGGAAGCATCCGAGTCCTCAGGCAAGATGTTGGTGAGTTGCTCTGGAGCGACCTGGTCCAGGGACCAGTCAGCAGCCTGGCCTAGGACAGGAAGGTCAGGAAGAAAACCATCCCCATTGCTCTCCATGGCAGGGGACTCAGTGTCCAGCATTCCAGTAATCGTGTCGTCTGGGAGGTGCAGGCCTGTTGAAAAGCAGGTTGGACTATTACTAAAGTTCTAGTAGAATTATAGTAGCAAACATGGCACTCATATCAGGCAGATAAGAAAAGCTTTAAAGGTTACGTTATCAACTTTATACAAAATTACTATATAAATGTACAAGTTCTTTTAAATAAGTATTTACAATGAGCCAAAATTTACCACATGGTCTTAATTTAACATTTATAAGAAGGTATTCAGCACCTAGTAGTGCATACAGTGGATTTTTCAGAACTTGGATAGTAGTAATCTTCACTTTTTAAGAAACGAAAACCGTTAATTTTTGCGCGACATGTGCCAAATTTTTAGTTGCTGAAGCTCATATTAACATCACGCATTAACTGTAGGATAACTAGCTTCAAACAAAAAAAAAAAAAAAAGGTCACCCCGGTAGAAACAGCAGTTGGTGCAACAGGATACTTCCTTGTTCTAACATTAAAACGGACGCCAACTTTAGCTTAAATCCCAACTTAGCTACTAAAAATAATGCATCCACGTGATCGGGTACTTAAATAACACTACCCACGGCTTCTTAACTTTATAGCAAAGGCTAACTAGGCCTTCAGTCAAAATCGATAAATGGTAGCTTTAGGGTTAGCCTTGCTTGCTGCTTGAGGCCATTTTGCACCGGGGAGGTTGTTTGCATAGTCAAAGTTCAATCAGAAGTTGGGCCTTGACTCCTATCTATTTCCTGATAACTGTCGCTGCAATAAAGTGTACAGAGGTCGACGCTAGCTTCACAACATCGCTAGTTTAATAACGTTGAAACTTAACTGAGTTACTTAACAACAAATTTTAATTTACAAGGGCTATACGCTGTGACATTAACGTTTACTCAATAGTGACTGGTTGGCTGCTAATCTAGTTCACCTCCTGCTAGCCAGAACAACTACAACGTGCTAAGTATTTGCCTCCATTTCCAGTTAATAGACGGCACCCGCGGTTTCTCCGCGTTAGCTAGCCGGCTAACGTTGCCAATTTCACTAGCTACCACTAGTAGCTAGCGTTAGTTAGCTGTTAAACTGTAACAATTCTAGCCACGTTACACAAATTCCATTAATAAAGATACGTTTTAGGATCTTACCAGTATCTTCCATGAAATGTTGGCTACCCGTGTGAACTTGTGTGCAGCTTTCGAAGTCACTTTATCTATCGTACGACGACGAGGCGCGCTTCACCCACCATTCTTATCAACTTAAAGGAAGCACTGAGGCAGCGTGTGCGCACGCTCAGCGCACCGCCCGCCCGCCTGTGTGCGTGCATGCGTGTTATTGACGGGTCACATTTTTGAACAATTTCATACAACGTGCAACTTCACAAGATTATAGATGCTGACAAATTAATGTAAATAGTTAAATAAATGTAAATAAGTTTGCCTATTACACTATTATAGTAATAATAATAGTAATAATAGTAGTAATCTTTTCAAACCAGGGTAATCTTCTCGACATTTTTTAGATCAGTAATGCAGACTCCAACATAATTTGCCTGTACTCTTACAGTTGCTTATATTGCAACCAGACCAGGCTGATATATTGTCTGATATTTATTGAAGATATATTGGTAAAGGTGTTTATGCCGGCTGATACTTAACAAGAATTTTATTTCACCAGAGATTACTAACAAGTTTATTTATCAACTGAATCTTTGTAATAATTGTTATACATGTACACATATACCCATATCATATGTATATATAATTTGAGGGATTTTATGTACTTAAAATGTTCAAATACGCAGAGGATCCTGAAATTGCATCCTTGGGTAAATCTTCTCAATATATATGTAACTTAAAATGCCATCTAGCTCTACAGAATGGACAAAGATATTCAAAGGTGTTGTAGCTTTATCAAATCCCTGTGGTTCCCCTCGTCCTACTCACAACCTCCACGTCACAGTCTACTCATACGGGAACCGTTTTGAATGAACGATAGGACATGTCGGAAAGACCCGGCTGTAAACCCCCGTTTGATGTCATTAGGCTTACTAAACCCTTGCATCTGTTTCATGTGCACAAATCCTTGTAATTCTTGTGCCGCTTCTAACAGCAGAGGTGATTAAATACATAATGGAAGCTCAAATGGCGTCAGCAGCAGTTAATGGACCGGTCTGCAGTTTTTTTTTTTTTTTTTTTTTTGCAGCGCGCATGCGAAATGCCGCACAATGCCTTTAGGTGCAGTCGGAGAGTGCAATCGTTGACCACAAAAGATAATTACATCTGCCAGCTGATGATTCCTCCTGTCTAAAGTGCCTCATATCACAAGTTAATAATTTAATTATTGACCAGCTGTCATGTATTTGTGGGAGTCACCTGTGAGGTCAGGTTAGTCAGTTCTTTTTAGGTGTTTAAAATCTATGAATACCAACTTAGCCAGCAGTTAAAATTTTGTTCATGCTGACCTCCTTTACACCGCAAACTTTTCACCTTGCTGCAGTGATTTAGAGGTTTACTTCAGGACATCAGTGTTGGGTGTGGTCAGAGATGCATTAAAGATTCAACCAGAAGGTACACTGATATTTTTCAATCTTTTTTTCTTTATTATTAATCAACGACACACAGAAACTGCATCTGCATAAAGCAATTAGAGAATAATCCAAACAACACTAACCTGTGAAATAAATAACAAATATTGTAATAAATAAATATGATAGTTGTAAACACAACCATTACATCCGCACAATCATAATAATTACTGTAATAAAACTGATACAACAAACAAACATGGGTAAAATAATATAGTATAAGAAGATAAAAGTATGTTATTCAAAAACACTCCAAGCTCGAATACAATGCGCCTTAGTCGTTTTTGTGTCCTCAGATGTCGGAGCTCATGTCGAGCCCTTGAACGCCTCTCCGGTGTGTGTGAGCGCTGTAGAGGAAGTGGCGGCTGATCTGGGTCCGCACCTTTTCCGGTAACACAGCACCGCCACTGCTCGACTGCACGGCTGCAGAGAGAGAGGGAGGAAGAGAGACAGAGGGCGGCAAGAGCGGGGAGAAACGGCCCGGGGACTGGGGGACGATTACCGTAGACGCAGGTATTTATCCCGCTCTCTGTGTTCTTTGTTTTTGTTTTGCTTTTCTGTCCGCAGAGAGAATATTTTTTCGGATCCAAAGTTCTTCTCTGTACTAACACCCCTCCCTTTTCTGCACCGCTCTTGTGTCACAGGGGGGGGAAGAGAAGAAAGTCGGATGAATCAATGACCTTTTGAGCGCTCTTCCTCTGAATGTCCCGGCGCAGAAACGGACCGGAGACCTGATATTTGGACGTGTTTTAAGGAGGAAAAACACCGTGCCGTGAAATTCATCGACTGGAACTGGCTAAGGGCAAGTGTGGACAGCCGGCTGCCAAGGAGGAAGTGGGAACCCCGGGCTTGGACTGGGCCTGATTTATTTAGAAGGGTTTTTTTTCCTGGAGAAAGCTACACCAGCTCAAGCGACAACCGCTGGATTTTGAAGGAGAAATACGACTTGAAATGTGGAGTTTGGAGAAAGTCTGCGCTCAACGGCCAGTTTGAAACAAGGGGGGGATGTAATTTTTTCTTCTTACATCGGAGGGCAGTGGATCATGAAAATATATCCCCACCCAATTCTGCGAGGGCTCCATACATACAGCTCCCATTGAACTCTCAAAGCCACCAGCTCAGGTCAGATCACCATAATCCAGATAATTGTACCAGTCTGCTATCCAACTGTACAAACTTGAAAGTCACCGCCTTTTGCATATTGACACTGGTGTCAGCCCACCGCTGCCATCACGTGGAGGGCTCTCAGCACACATTAACTGTAACTTACCAGTTGTACTGATAACAACTTTTTATTCTCTCGCTCATTCGAGAAGTAAAAAAAAATTTCCTTTTTTCTAACGAAGTATTTATGCACAAAAAACAAGATGGGGAAAATGCTGTCAAAGATCTTTGGCAACAAGGAGATGAGAATATTGATGCTTGGACTTGATGCTGCTGGTAAAACTACCATCTTGTACAAGCTGAAGCTGGGACAGTCAGTCACCACCATCCCCACGGTTGGTTTCAACGTGGAGACAGTCACCTATAAGAATGTGAAGTTCAACGTGTGGGATGTGGGAGGACAGGACAAGATCAGGCCGCTTTGGAGACATTACTACACGGGCACCCAGGGCCTCATTTTCGTGGTGGACTGTGCCGACAGGGACAGGATCGATGAGGCGAGGCAGGAGCTCCACCGAATCATCAATGACCGGGAGATGAGGGACGCCATCATCCTGATCTTCGCCAACAAACAAGACCTCCCAGATGCCATGAAACCCCACGAGATCCAGGAGAAGCTAGGCCTGACCCGGATCCGAGATAGGAATTGGTACGTTCAGCCCTCGTGTGCGACAACAGGGGATGGACTATACGAGGGCCTGACCTGGCTTACCTCAAATTACAAATCTTAATGTTTCTCCCCCGCCCTCACCAGCCTGGACACTTGGAGGCCAAAAAAGTAGCTGAGAATGAAAACATGAGTTTAGAGAAGAAAAAAAAAATGCAATCTGAAGCAATTAATACCACAACCTCTCTGCTGAGTATATATCAAAGAGAGTAGCAGTTATATTTTGTTTTACTTTTCTTTTTTGATAATGATGAATTCACTATAACCCCAGATTTCATTTAAACAAAAGACAATTGTTTTATGCCTGGCTTTCTTTTTTTTTTGTTCTCTTTGTTTGCTTTGGTTCACATTCTGTATAATCAGTACTGTTTAAATATACAGTAAGCTTACTTTTGAGCTCTTATTGCAAATTCTTTTAGTTTTCCTCCTTTTTGTATAATTTCATTTTTAGGGGACTTTGAGACACACACTTACAGTTTTGCCCTCGCTTTAGCTCTCATTCAGTATTCTCATGGGCCAGCTACATATCCAAAGGATGGGAAGAGTCCAGAATCCATTGCATCAGCATATCACTTTCGTGGCTCAAACTGCCTCTGTAACGTGTAAGAATGTGTATTAAGGATATGTTAGGACCTCCAAAAAAAAAAAAAAAACTGTTTTCATAATTGATTGTACTGGGATGAATGAGGAGATGTGTTAGTACTTATTTCCTGTGCAGTGATTACATCCATAATGTCTACTGTGGCGGTTTGTTTGAAAGACACTATGTGGACGCTGGATATTCACACACACTGTGATATGGATATATATTTTTGTTGTTTCAGGGTCTGAACCCGTTACCACCAGTCTTATTATTATAATAATTATTATTATTATTATTGTTTCCTCTTTTTTTTTTCTCCCTTCCAGAGCTTCCATTACTATTGAGTATTTGTAGTGTCAGCTGCCTTAGGAGGGGTTACAGGTGCCCCAAAATCAAGACAGTCACTACGGCAGAAGGTATTCTCAACCGCTGAGTTTGCACTTTGGAGTTGGGGACGGAGGGTTACCAACTAGCTGGCTGTGCACATTTTGATTTTCTGTGACTGACTTTTGGACCCCAGCAGGTGTTTACGAAATTCCCAACCCCCCATCACCTCCAGTGTAGGTGCTTCAGTGACTGCTACTCCCCTCTTCTTCTTCTCTCTCTTTTTTTTTTTTTTCTTTAACACATCATCACCTCCCTGTACACTTAAGGTCCTGCAGACACACACCAGCCTTCTGTTAATAGCTCATAGAAACTGCTCTGTTTTATTTTTGTTCCCCTTTTTTTTTTTTTTTTTTTTTTTGCTCTGCTAACGAAATAATAAAAAAATATATCCAGATCAGTACAGAAGTGACGCCTTTTCTATAAGCACCTGCAACCAGTAGAAGAGTAGCAAAAGTAGTGTTTCATTCGTTGGGGGGGGGGGTAAGAAACAAAGGTTGAGCTCATGAATGAGGAAGTGAGAGTTTAGGGCGTTATGATGTTTGAAAGACGTACTAGTTAGAACGAACTGTGAAGTGAAGTGAGCCTCGGCCCGTTTCCTTTGCTGCACTTGCATGTGTGAGTCATTGGCTGTGAATAAATGATGAGAGCTCTGGTTTCAGAGTAGTGATTGTCAGGTAAACCGTGCTTTGCCGAAGGTCTTAAAGTATCACTTTGTCCATCAGGGCGCTGACTCCACAGAGGACTTTTGACATTTCTTTACACAGAGGAAGCAAAGGTAACAGTGGAGTTGCTTCAAATCGCGAACCGTAGAAGGTTAAAACTCACCAAACCTTTACATTTTATGAAGACACAGGACATTTGTGCTGCCCTGGTAATAGGTTAACTTGATGATGCATTTCTCACACACCAAGATTTATATTGTCAACACATTCAACTTAATGATAAAATCGTACATTCTGGTAGATAATTCCTCTGCATGCAAAGTGGAACTCGACAAGACCAGTGTCTTAGTTCACGCTTGTGTAACTACTGAGGCTAGGGTGACAGCCTCACGAAAAGGTCTCGGCCGGCCTGGCATTTTGCCCTGGGTATGCGAGTCACCCTGAGGCACAGACCTGAGATCAGACCACTATTTCATTTCAAGCCATTCATTTTTTTTTTCTCTCACCCCGTTTGCTCTAGTACCGAGTTTCATGTGTTTCTGAGCAATAAGAAAAAGCAGAAGAGCTGTGTGTGTGTGTGTCACACTTCGAAAGAGGAGGGTGTGAATTGTGGGAAGTGACATCACTGTGTGAAGTCAGGAAACGCTTGAAAGAAGAAAATAGTTGTCATGGAAATTGGTGGTTTCGGTAAGGCCTCGCCTGTTGGTGAGAAAAAAACGAGCCACAGTAAGTGTCAGGTTGAGTCTTAAACATGAACACACAGACAGGTGAAATCCTGAAACAGTAAGGTAACAATTACCCTCCGGTTTCCCTAAAAGCTCACATTTTAGAAGCATTACATTTTCCCTAATACGTTACTATAGCTGTTTTTTCAGGAGAGTCACAATCCAGGAATTCCTGTACAGGAATGCTTGCTCTCTATCTCTTGTATTTGCTGTGTTTGTCCATGTGGTGTTTGTTCTGTGGCTGTTGATTTGAAGTTTGACCTGTTGCTGTGCTGAAAGCCTGCATGTGACATGTCCAGCACATGCAAGGACAGGGACAGGCAGCTGAACTCAGATAGACACACAAATTCTGCAGCCTATTATCTCTCCTGAAACTGCTGTCACTTTCACAAGCTTTTTCTTTTTTTTTTTTTTTTTTGGAATCAGCAGCACCAGTTACAGGAATTTCCTGCATTTTCAGACTGCGCCATTGTACTGAAACCACTTTCTTTGAACAGTTGAAGGCAGCGCCTCAACAATGTCAAGCATGATCTTGTTTGCTTATGATTTTCCATTGTGGATGTGGAAATTCCAGACTCAGATCGACAAGCTCTTTTCATTTCTCAGGAGGAACCAAGGAGAGGAAATATGGAAAGGGAGAGCAGTTTGAAACGGCTCCTGATGTTACGTCAGCGCTGAGCCACTGAATTATGCTGCACATGTCGCAGACCCTTTGTACAGCTGTCACTGCTCTCAGCAGCAGATGCACTGACACACTGGCTGGTGTCAAATGCTGCCAGGCTCACCTGTGGCCCTCACTTAAAGGACACAATCTAAGAGTACTTATTGTCTCTCTTGCTTAACCAGGCAGAATTTTTTAAATGAAGCTGCATCTTTGTCACACAATTTGTTCCTCAGTGAGTGGCTGAAAATACACAGTACTCATTCTGTTATGAGGTTATAGCAGTACTTCTCCAATCCTACACAATGACCCTGCTGATGCAATGAGAAAGTTCTTTCAGTTCCTCTGCATCATCGTCTCTATCTAACAGTCACATCAGGACTTCAGGCATGATTCACTTGTGTTTCCTGTGACCAGTAGCCCAGTGAAAGCTGCTGAGGAAGTGTTGGATGTGAATGAAAGTCCCAAGCAGACCCACTTCATTTTCCTTCGCGTTCAGTTTTAGCGCCCGAGCACCGCCGTTGTATTTTCACTGGGTGGGGCCGTTGTATTTTGACTGGGCTATTGTGTGCCTTTGAAGGGGGGTGGGTTTCAAACAATACTTTTTAAATGGAGCTCATTGGCAGTTCCTCTGCATTTGTTTACTCGGGCGTTTCCTCTTCAATTTAAATCTCTCTTCAGTTCTTCATTCAGCAGACCAGGAAACCATTAAATACAGACAACATGCATTTCAACTTAAAGGAGTCTATTGCTCATGACCTCTTATTCAGTAAAATACGACAGAAATGCCGCTGAATGGACTTTCTAGGAAAACCAGATGTTCATGATGTGTGTGTGTCATGTGCTAATAATCTGGAAAATGCAGCTAAAAGCATTGATTGTGTTTATGACACACAAACAGTCATGTAGCAGTCACTGTCTTCCTCTGAATCTAAATCTGTTTATTTTTAAGTAACATTTTGAATGCAGGACCTTTACTTCTAATAGTTTACATTGTAGTACTGCTACTTTTACGTAGGTGAGAGATCTAATTTTGTACTTCTGCAGTACTAGCTGTTGTCAGTGTTCACCTGTTGACATTTGTACCACACAGTAGTTAGAAAAAAATGTTATCCTGATCGGACGTCTTTGAAAGCTTTGTTTTATCAGTAACTGTTGGCCTGTGCTTCAGTCTGCACGCATGTCTCTGTCAAATAGAAATTGTTTGTTGTAAATTTTCATTCAGTAATCAAACAGGCTGCCGCTCATCACCTGCGAACCTGATTTGGAATATGGAACCTCTTATTATGTACTTCACGGTACATTTGTTTAGCCGTCATAATCCTCGTCTTTGAAGCCTCGGCTGCCAATACCTCTTGGGGTTTTCCAACCCATGACAGAATCCTGCTTTTGCTGTGGGCAAGTGGAGCAAAAAAAATAAATAAATAATTACTCGACACACCTCTCTGCGTGATCTTAATCCACCAATGATTGTTCAGTTCGTCAGAGGTAAGATTCACCCTTGAATTGTTTCTCTGTCATATGTAGCGCCTTCTTTTGATTGTATGATCATCTGCAGTTCTCTTTACAGGGATTTCCTGTCAGCGACATCCACTATTGAGACACACAAAAGGGACTTTAGGACCGGGCGGAGGGGCCAGAGCTGCAGCTCAGAAAGTCTCAGTTGTCATGGGGCCCGTTTAAACAGTGTTGTAAAAGCAGCATGCGGAGTGACATTCAGCTTCCAGGCAGTTGTAAGCTCTTCAGAATCTGTCGCACACTGAATTTCCCTCCGCCTCGGACAATGTGCTAATAATTATAGGGAGCCCGAGGCCTGTGTTTGCATTTGGCGGAGAAGTTGTGCAGTGGGAAAGATGTGTGCAGCAGCAATAATTCAGGCTCACAGATGTAATTAATGGAGGCTACACTGAAAGTGGTGCTTTTTCACATCCTTTAGAAAAAAAATGGTTTCAACAGAATCTTTGCTCCATGAAATATGTAAATAAGAGCAAATTTTTAAACTAAAAGCTGGATATACTGTAGAATGCTTAAGGCCTAAAACACAGATTTTCAGTTTGCTTGTGTGTGAGGTCTATTGACTTTCAGTTTAATTTTATTGATTCACTTGTGTTCGGTATCTATTTGTACACCTATGTGGGCTGATCTCTGATACAGTGAACTTAAATAAATTCACAGGATGTTAGCACAAAGAAGGATCTTGAGTACAATGTTAACGAAAACTATGACTTTCAGTCTTGTTGCTTCAGCAGATAAAAAGTATCTGAAATAAGCAACAGCAAGCTAAATGATTTTTTTATTAACAGAAAGGCCTTTCCTTTACAGATAAAGACGTAAAGTGGTGGTGGATTTTGAGTTGCGCTTTCTTTTGTGACAGGAAGTGACATATGCTGCAACCTTCCTGTGTGACACACGGCACACCGCAGCGACAGATGGACACAATGAGATGAAAATAAAAGATTAACAAGATACTATGCAGGAGATAAGGACAATAGACTGTCTGTCTGTTTGTAGGGGGGGGGGGGGGGGGGGGGGGGGGGGGGGGGGGGGGGGGGGGGGGGGGGGGGAGGGGGGGGGGGGGGGGGGGGG
>JBBMJY010000011.1:13185771-13202364 GCA_037833715.1 Toxotes lorentzi
GGGAGAGGGGGAAAAAAAGGGGGGAAAAGAAAAAGGGGAGAAGGGGCTGGGGGGGGGGGGAGGGAAAGGGGGGGTTTTTTTGTTTGGAACCCCCCCCCCCCCCCCCCCCACACACACACACACACACCCCCCAAAAAAAAGAGAAGTTAGCACAGGGTTAAAGTGTTGTTGTTCTGAAGCAAATCGTATGTTTGTTAAACAGCTTTGTAATTACCTGGACTGATTTTCTGCTGTGAAACGGAGAAATAGTACAGAAAGGATCCTAAACCATGACTGCTTTGAATATGAGCCCGGTCAAGACGAGCGAAATCAACGCTTATATCTCTCCTCATCCCTCAGTTAATTCCCTTTCTGCTCACTCACTCTGAGCCATGATAAAACCGTCACCGAGCATCAACTATGCCTCAGCTCATTCTTTAAAATCTGTTGTAATAAACCTTGTTGAACCCAGGTTAAAGGTTGCCATTCACACATTGTGTAATTATTAATAGGTCTGCTGTGGAATTCTGTCAGACTGAACAGGGCACCAATTATTCTAAATGTCGCTCTCTCTCTCTCTCTCTCTCTGGTGCCTCGCTCTCTGGCAACCTCTCACTCACACAAACACAGATATAGAGTCACCAGTACGACTTTCATCCCTAAATAACACACTACATCCAAAAATAACCCTTCACGCACCACATCCGCGCTGGCTCTTATTAATGACCTGTCTGAAGAGCCATCTGCTTTTGTGCAAAGCAGCTGTGTGTGTGTAGTGTATGTGCTCTGGTCATGTACATGTATGGCAGGTTGCTGGCAGGTGCTTGTGAAAGGACTCAGTGTGCTAAAAGCAATTGTCTCAGCTAACTAGCCACTGTTTAAGCTGAACCGCAGAGGTCCTACTAAAAGGCCTCATGGTCTGCAAGTGCAGTTTCATATCCCACACTGGGACAATGTTTCCCATTTCTGCGAAGATCACAGTGCTTAAGTGTTCTTTTTGAATTAGGTTATGATGTTTTTTCTCCTCGTAGGTTTTGCTTCATTCATTTTCATTTGTTTCACTTTTTGTAGATTCTGATGGAACATGATCAATAATTAATTCAAACTGAAATGCTGGAGTACATAAAGCGTGTTGCCTAACCAACAGACTACAAAGGTTAATCTTGTCACATGCAACAAGTTTATTTGGTCCGTTTCTGGCTGTAATTTGACTCAGAAGTTGTTTCTGTGAGGTAGTCAAATGACTTCCTTATCTTCTGCCTGTCACATGATCTCACATCATCTTTTTCCTGCCCCGCTCCCAGATGTGCTGCAATAAAACTGCCCCCACAATCTGCACATATTTCTAAACTAGCTGCATATTGTGTGACTGTGCACAACAGTGTCTTAAAGCTATTATGTACATTGCATACAATCATTTGCCACCGTTAATAAAGCCATCCATTCTCAGTGTTTTGCAACAAACCTGCCTGTGTATGCAATTAGTCTTCCCTGTAGGTAGCCAAAATCACAAGTGGAGCCTGTTGTGCCCATAGAGAATGGGAATATGCTGAGCCATCTGCAGCATCATGACTGCTCCATGCAGGAGACATCCTCCTCATCAAGCAGAGGGATTGCTGTGTCTCATATATACATACACACAGACACACACCCAGCAGGCATGTGTGCACTTGTGCATCACAGGTAGAACAGGTAGGTAATTTTGTTACAGGCATGGCCACACGCTCTTGCACAAGCAAACAGTAATGCTTACATACAATGCATGAGATAATATCATGACTCTATTCTTTGTCTTATATTGGTTTAATAACTGTTATTACTCTGCTCTCCATGCATTATATCCTAAAGTCTTAGGTTTTGCTTCAGCACGCCATCTAAGCTTTAACTACAGACAGAGGCGGCGGGGTTGCTTAATGACAGAAATACCTTCTCTTTGTTTGCTCTTGTCTCTATGGCAACATTGACAAAGACTCAGCAGCAGATGGCTGTGGCACATCTGAGTGGCCTAAACTGAGTGTCTTGACTCCTGTCTCTTACCCACCATTCCTCTACCAAATATCTGGTTTCATCCTTTAAATCATCATCAGCTAAATCCGGATTGAGGAGGTGGGTTCCACAGGCATCTTGACGTCACTGATACACAGAAATTCTGGGTATATATCACAGAAACGATCCAGAAGTCACATTCATCATGAACTCTGTCTGATGGTGTACAGTATGTGGAACAGGCTCCTGAGCCAAAATACCAAAGCATCAGTGCTATCATGCAGTGAAATGTGTACATATGTGTATGAGTTTAATCTAGTTGTCTGTTTATTTATCATTTGAGAATATCTTGAACATACAAGAACGACTCCAAAAAGGTCCTTATTTGTGTATGTTCGACATGAACACGCACCTCGAAATTATCAGTGGCCAACCCTTCTTTTATGTTTTGCTTGACTAGAAATATAGCCTGCCAAAAGCTGCATAGTGATAGCAGGGCTAATGCATTCCACATGTGCACAATTAGGCATACAATCTGATCAGTGATTTGCTCACCAAATATGGTTTCTAGATAACTTGTGCGATGCAATGAGGTCGTTCGCTACTACACACTGTGGTCCAGACAGACAGGCCACAAATTCCTTTGCAATTTGGCTGCTTAGATCCTTTTCATTTATGCCGGTGACATAAATGTCACAGCAAGCTGCCATAAATGGAGATTTCATGTACTGCTGACTCACTGAGTTGAACTACTCTAAAGAATTTACTATTGCATATTTTGTGAACTGTGAATACAAACAATACTGAGCAGCATCCATGTGCGAAGCTACAGTAGCAACAGCTTGACACGTAAGCCATCAGGGACCTCACGCTGTGATTAACTCAGGAGAATTCGTCTGGCTCATGAGGCCATCACAGAACAAAGTGTCTGTCAATCGAAACTGCCACGTCCAATTTTATTTATTTATTATGTTTTAATTACATCGCTCTAACTGTAAGGTGATGTAGATGATCCCCGTTTCAACTCTCGATGACAACAGACATTTGTTTTGCTAAGTATCCTTAAGCAGGTTGATGAAACTCTTCACTGTTCTATAGCTGAAAGTGTGCTATGACCTCTGTGAAGATCTAAAAGACATTCTTTTTTGGGGATTGATGAAGCACTATATAATCATTGATTGATTGTTGATCACCTGACATGGAATAGCTTTTTATTCATTCAGAGCATTCTTTAAATTCCTGGTTAAGTGAGACAAGTAAATAATCCCCATCGTCCAAACTGGATCCTTGGCCTGATGATTGATTATTATGGCCATAAACTATGTAAATTAAGGGGAGCAGAGAGGATTCATTCCGCATGATGGAGGCCAAACATATTTTCTAGTTTAATTCTGAAATTGAGCCAAACAAGGACAGGGACTACCAGAAAGAAAATAGAGCGCACAAGAGGCAGAGCAAATGGGAGGGATGGAGGGAGATTGAGAGAGAAAGAGAAAGAGACAGAGGGTGAGGAGGGTGTGACCTTAATCCCAGAGTGGGAAAGAAAGAAAATTACACTCGCTGACAAAATACACACACACAGACACACATATCTGGTCCACCCAGTTTCTACTTTGTATCTCAGAAGAAATGTATGTTGGAGGGTAAACTTGTGCTGCTTTCAGTGAAACATGTGTACTTCTGTACACACTTATGAGGTGAGTCAGCACTCCAGTTGGTCGATTAGTTACTCAATGACTGCAGTGGACCGTCATTCATAGAATACGGGCGTGGTTGTTTGGTTTGGTTTATACTGAAGCCCATTCATGAGTCATCACCTCTTTCAGAGTTATCAACAGTCATATAGCTGCAGCACTTTAGCTAACATGTAAGTGAGGGTGTGGCCGTGTCCATGTTGAAGTTGTAATCATATCACAGGTAACATCTGTAAAATTTGCACAAGCAAATATTTCAATGACAGCAACACAGCTGATAGCAAGGGCCAACATCACCACACACCGCAGAGTCATGCAGAATTCTGCATGGCGCCTCTGTGCCTTTCTGAGCATGCAAGCCACTACATGTCACACCACCCCGCCAGAACAAAAAGTAGGCTACTGTTCCAGATGAAGACAGCAGTGCCACTGTGGAGACTGAACAGATTCTGTTACTGACACCCCAGATCTGGGTTCTGTCCAAAAAAAGCCTGCAGCGAAGGCTTTGCTTTCTGTCTCATCAAATAACTATGAACCAGGATGCTGGAGGAAAATGTGACAACAAGTCAGCTGTACCCAAACCAAAGTGCAGACCACAGTCCACAGTTTGGGTGCTAATGTACCAATGCACAGGTGGGACTGATGTTTATACACACAGATTTTTAGATAGTGACACTTGACTGACTTCACAAAACGTGACTTCACAAAGTTGTACTTTGCAACTGAAGTGCACTGCCCTCATGTGGTCACACCATAATGAGTAAGTACAAACTGCTTGTCTGTGTGTGTGTGTGTGTGTGTGAGTGTGTGTGTGTGAGTGAGTGAGTGAGAGAGAGAGACAGAGAGAGAGAGAGAGAGAGAGGGAGAGAGAGAGGAGAGATAGTAAGTGTGGGCTCCAGCCGACCTATATCTGTCTCCTAACCCCCACATGAAATGCAGACAAGAAGAAAAGAAGGTGTCTAGTCTGGGGCGCAATGGTGACCCACATCCTCGCAACACCACACCCCCTGAAGCATCTCATTACGTCAGACTCCATAATGACCCACGAGATCAGAGCTATATGATTTCCATACATAAAACCAAACGGCCTATTCTAGTACTTTAAATGTCCCAGGACGCCTCTGCGTGCCGGGGGATGTGGGCACTTCCTCTGGATTTCCGAATGCTTCATTTTATTCTAACAGTGGGAGCCAGCGTCTCATCAAGGCTGCGTCCATTTCTTGTTCCACGGGAGTGTTCAGGCATCAGTGCATTTCCATATTGAACTATGAATGCATGTTTTTCTCGTAATCGCTTGTTTTTGCATTTACGCTTCCTTTAAACTCGAAAGGCACCCATTAATCCTCTTAGGGGTAGTTTTGGCAACTATTTTTAAGATGTGTTTCGAACGACCACCCCTATAAAAATGGTATGCCCCACTCCCTGCCGTTAGCCGTTGTTGTATCCTATGCTACTGAACAGATTTGTCGTGATACAAACTAGCTACACACTGGCAATAAAGCCATGAAAAGATGCTCCTGCACGGGATTAAAACAATAAAACAAGCAACAAGAAGTCTGGGAAAACTTTGCCGAACTGTGCCCAAACTTTGATAGACTACAACCCAAATCACTTCCCTACAGTTTCGAGTGTGTTAGCATTGTTTTATCTCACCACTATTGCCATTGGACGCGTTTTTTTTTCTTCTGGAGCAGTACAGTCTGATGAATTCACCGAAAAAAGACGGAGATGATGATGTGCCCGTTAAAGACTCGGTAAAATACGGCGAATTGGTCATTTTGGGGTAAGTCTCTTACAGCCTAAAAAGCTATAGTAAAATCGCGTAGGATGGAGAAACGCTCCAGCGGCAAATTAAGGTTGAATATGTAGCGGCACCATCGGCACAATAAACCAACAAATGACGTGTGAGTTCAGGTTTAATCCACTGCTCTTGTAAAAAATAAATCGCTCTGATGGTCCTTTCTGTGGACAGAAAATTCACCATCCGTGCACATTTTTTAGCTCATTTCTCATTTATTGTACCCTGCCGTCGTTCACGACCAGTCTATGGCTGTGTAGTAATGTCACAAACTAACTTTATGTTCCAGATGAACGCATATTCTCTCAGACTGTGCCACCGTATTGTTTTGGCATCAGGTGTGGTGCATTTGAGTGTAAAAGGTGCAACATCTGCTACGGCCATAGTACATGAGGCTATTACGGATGTAGCCGCTTTTTCATCAATGGTTGTAGTGGGGGGGCGGGGAAGCGCTGGATTGCTCTGGTTGAAAATCCCAATGATGTCATACTATGCTGGATCCGCGGTTGCTAAAAGTAAGGCTGAGGGTGATTTCATTGTCTGAAAAATACGTGCATTTTGCTCATATTATGTATTCAGGAAAACTCTGTCTACTGTTGTAACTAATTAATAAAACGTCGCATCCGGATGATCAGATGAGGAGGAGGAGGAGGAGAAAAGCCCCTCTACATCACCAGCAGCACACACAAGCACAGTGTAGGCAGGATGTGCTGATGACAGCCACCAAGCATTTCCACCCCTACAGCTCCAAACTGTGCATGGTCTGCAGGGACCATAAATGCCACAACATACACACACACACACACATTCCCAGTCATATCCAGGCTTACACAGGCCTCCCTCTTGCCCTGCAGAGCTTCCTGTGTATGCCAAAGATAACTGACCTAATGGCCTATCGCTTCCCCTCCGGCTGAGCATGGAGTGAGGAGGCTGTGGCCCGCCTGTATCAGAATACTGATTAGTCGTCCTCCTGGTTATCTGACTCTTCGAACAGAGCAGTCCTTTACATCCCCCGACGAGAACAAGAAAATGATCGTTTAAAGGCAATTTTAGGTTTTTGGCCACGCAACTTACACACAAGCGTGCTCTGCGGTTTGTGGCAAAGCGCTTCATGTGCCTCTTTAAGAGCAGAAAACATGTTTGTATAAGCAGACTTTTAAACTGTAACAGTTGAGGTTTGGTTTGGTCTTTCCCCTGCAAGAATGGTGGTCACAGAGCTGTTAAAGGTGTACCCTGTGTGGTTTTGAACCAGGGCTAACTGATACTGGAAAAATAGATATTGTTATAACAAATTGTTGCTGTTATTCTGTTACAGTATGTTACAGTATGTTACAATCTGATTACAGTGGTAGTCGCTGCATTGTTAATGTTAATATTATTACATGGATTCTCTCAAATCTGGATCAGTAGGATGTATTATGATTCAGGCCCATGACCAGTTCATCTGTCCCCAAACATACAGCAGGTAACTTCAACTCACAGACCCGGCATCAGAACAGGGTGTTCTCTCTACTGCTTCCTGTGAGATATCATATTTTCCTGGCCTGTTTTGTGCAAGTGGGGTTTGACTTTGCATCTGTCAGCCTTGATGATCACATGCCCCGTGTGGTCGATGCCTGCTTCACTGCGGGCCATGTGATCTTTGCAGTGGCTGCCTGCCATTGCTCATTACCTTAGTTAGCCTGGACACCATGTACAACGCTGCCCAGTCCAGCAGCTCAGCATCGCTCAATTCACCTCTGCCCCATGACCCACTCCAGTCACTATGCAAACACCTCTGTTTATCTCTTCCACACCTTTTTATCTCTCCCGTAACCCTTCTTAACACTGTCTCTGTCGCATTCCTGCCTCTCAGACCCAGTCCCTGCCAGCCTCACTGTGTTTTGCTGAGTACTGACTTTCACAGAAGCAGCCCTCCTTGGTGGCTTGCCCTCAACGAAAATAAACCCTGTGTCGGGGGGCAGAAGGAGTGAATATTTCATATTGTGCTTTATGATGCGCACACATGCGTGATGCAGGCCAGGACTGCCCAGCAAATCATAACCTCATGGAGCAGCTCTTCCATCAGCCTTTTGCCTTGACCCTCTGCTTTGCGGTGTATCTCTGCCCTTTCTTTCTCTCCATCTCCTCTGCCTGCCCTTTGCTTCATTTCGTTAATTTAGCTTTAGTTTTCTGTCTCTAGCACCCATGATAGCTTCTGACTGCTTTTCTGTCAAGGCGCTCGCCACGTTTCTCCCTCTAAGCTGATTTCCTCTCCTGTGACCTCATATCCTCTGTCCCATTTCATATCTTCTACCTTTTAACCAGACCCCTCAGAGCTCTGTCCTCATATATCTTTCTTTTTTTTTCCTGGCCCAGTCCTCATCTTTTCAGACAGGGTGGGGTTCAGTTTAAGGTAAGAGGCAGGAGCCATGGAGGGAGCAGGTAGCACTGAGTCATCGTCTTTGATTGGACTCCACATTTAAAAAATATCACAAGTAACCGTGGCCCGTTTGAAGGTTTTTCCGGGTAACATGCCCGATGTTCTCACAAGCATCCTGCTGACTGACCTGCCCGAACAAACTTTCCTTAGACTCTTACAAATTTAACCACACAAAATCAGTTTACAGATTCATACTAACAAAGTGAGCTACTGTCACTGAAATTAAGAAAATGTGTGCAAGGTTAATATAAGAAAGGTTTTTGTTTTTGCTATAACTTAGTGAAATAGTGATGATTGGCTGGATTTCTATAACAAACAAAATCCCCAAATATTCAATTTATGTAAGACAAGAAAAATCAGCAAATTCTCACATTTGAGAAGCTGGAATCACCAAACGTTTGGGAGGTTTGCTTGAACAAAGACCCAAACGATTAATCTATTATCAGAGTAGTTGCCAATTAATCTTCTGTTAATCCTCTAACTGATTAATCAACTAATTATTTCAGCTCTGGCTCAGATTCACAGTACTGTTAGTGCACTGTCTTGTATTTGGCTGCAACTAAGGATGGTTTTCATTTCAAAATCATCTGTTGATTCTGTCCATGCAAGTCACCAAAGCCAGGAACAATGGCTTAAAGTTGTTAGTCAGACCAGCAGCAAAAAAAAAGAAAGTCAAATATCTGATTTGTACTGATAAAAAAATGAAGAAAGGCTGAGACTGTGACACAGATCAGAACAGAGCCAAACCAGATGCCCTCTGATCTGATCCAGTTTGAAGGCCGGTAAAAGCAGAGTTATTGTCCCTCCCTAAGTCTTCTTGCCCTCTGGGTATTCTCCTAAGAGTTTTATTAAGGACCATGTGCCGCTGATTAGTCAAAAGCCTAAAACCAGAATACTGCCTTCTGTGTGAACCCAAACTGTGAAAATGATGTTCGACACGGCTTCAAAACAATTGAGGACAACGCCCGGATTGTAGTCAGCACTAACACCAGAAAGGAGATAACATCGTGTCGCACTAATTTTCATTAAAACATGAAAACTGAGATCCTCTTTTTTTTCATTTGGGCCTAGAATAAATTATTTACCACTTTCTTAAGATTTTCATGTCTGCTTCTCTTGATGAACACAAACCTTCAAACTAGTTTTCAGAGACCTAACTATTGCACTTACTCAAGGTCGTACAGTTAATGGTATTGTGTGATGGTGTTCAGTTAATAATTATGCCCTGCCAAAAATGCTTTTCACTGCAAAGAGAGGTCAGATGATGAGCAAGCTCCTCTACTGTAAGCAGGAGCCAAGTACAGGCTGAGTGAGCGAGATCAAGTGCTAGTTATCCTTTTCATTGAGGTTCAGTAGTTTAATGTGGATCACGAGCGGCCTGAGTGCACCGCTTTAATTCAAAGAATCTGATTCAGATCATAAATACAGTATGCAAACAAGATAACAGTGTGTTTTCCCACCATAAGGCGTTCTCTGTAAAGCAGGATGAACATGTGTGAACTCGTGTGCATGTTGTCTCCAAGTCTCTGAGTTGTATTCTAGTCTAATCTAGACTAATCAGGTGTAAGGTCACTGTTCCTGTGCACTTATTTCCGCCCTGTGCTTGTTTTTGTTTGTCTTTCTGCAGGTACAATGGCTCTCTTCCAAGCGGAGACCGGGGGCGCAGAAAGAGCCGCTTCGCTCTGTACCGAAGGGTTAAGGCCAATGGTGTCAAACCCAGCGCTGTGCACATCCTCAACACACCACAGGACAGCAAAGTACGCGTGTGTGTGTGTGTGCGCGAGTTGTGTACTGTTTTATCAGTGTGTACCATTAGTTTCCTTCCTGTGACTCCCTGCTGTCATTCATAAACGAGCCGGAGGAAGGATGACAAAGCGCGAAGACTCGAGTGTGTGGTCTGGCTGTTTGTGTTTGTGTGTGTTAGTGTGTCTGCCTACACAGATGGTGATTCACACATGATGCTGATGATGAAGAGACATAAAAATAAATTAAGATTTCCATCACCATGCGGACATTGTGACACGCTGCTACCACACACAATATTACATTATTTTCTTTTAGAAGTATAAATGTGGATGCCTTTTATTGCCTTTTAGTGACAATATGTTTTCAGCCAACAGTTTGGGTTGTCAACTCATCAACTCCTTTCTTGTTGCTGTTGTTGTTGCAGGCTGTACACAGCAGGGGGCAGCACAGCATCTCTTTCACTCTGTCCCGCAACCAGACAGTGGTGGTGGAGTACTGCCATGACAACAACACAGACATGTTCCAGGTAACGCACAAAGGAAATCAAGACAACAGGGTCAAGTGTTTTTATACAGTCTTTGAATAATGGCTGGTTTTACAACAGAAATAATCCCAGATGTGTGGTCATGAGGAAGTTTCTCCCAAAATATGCCGTTATGTAACATCATCAAAGGAAATTCTGCTGTCAGTAGATAATTTTGGTTCAAAAGTATTAAAGATAAAGGCGCTCTGTGTGGAAAATCTCCAAGAAAGTCTATTTATAAACACCAAGTTACCAAAAAAAAAGGTTAATCAAATCACCCACTCTATTAAAGTCTCAATCATGTCTAAAATTATATCAGTATAGCTATATGCTGTAAACCAATATCAATTTTGAATATGACTTTAATAAGCATTTTGATAAGTGTTGTCCAGAAAATGTCCCTCCGTGTTGTCCCCTGTCCCCAGATTGGCCGCTCCACAGAAAGCCCCATTGACTTTGTGGTGACAGACACCTCCGGAGGAGGGAAGGAGGGAGAGGACCCCTCCATCGCTCCTAGCACCATCTCACGTTTTGCATGCAGGGTGGTGTGTGAACGCAACCCACCCTACACTGCTCGCATTTACGCCGCAGGCTTTGACTCCTCCAAAAATATCTTCCTAGGGGTGAGTAGACGGATAATCCAACCTACAAAGGTGTCTAATAATAAGAGGGATATTTTTAGAATCAGTATTGCAGTAGTTTAAAATACTGATTAAGCCAAGGTTGGCAACTCTGTCAGTTTTATTGATGCATTGTTATTGTTATTACCTAATCAGTGGTTTGGTGTGATTGTGATCATGGATGATTCAAATGTCCTCATGTCTGTGCTACCACAGGAAAAAGCAACCAAATGGAAAAACCCTGATGGGCACATGGATGGCCTGACCACCAACGGGGTTCTAGTGATGCACCCGGAGGGGTTCCCACAGGACCCCAAGCAGGGGCTGTGGAGGGAGATCTCTGTCTGTGGTGATGTGTACGCCCTGCGGGAGACACGCTCTGGACCCAGCCGGGGCAAACTAGTGAGACACCACTGGTTTGGTCACTACGTCCATGTTTCTTTTTGACCCCATCAAGATTGTGTGGTTTTGTTTTTGGTTTGACTGTAAGTGTGTATCTTTCTCTGTGTGTCAACTTTTCCAGGCAGAGGGTGAGAGCAGCGCACTAAGAGACGGTTCCCTGGTTGACCTGTGCGGTGCCACACTGTTGTGGCGAACAGGCGAGGGACTCATGCGTGCTCCCACCCTGCGTCACCTTGAGGCGCTTCGCCAGGAGCTTAACGCATCCCGGCCCCAGTGTCCTGTAGGCCTCAGCACACTGGCCTTCCCCAGCCTGCCACGCAGCCACAGGTAGGGGCCACAGTCTAGAGCACTTGACAGACAGCTTTGTTAGTCAGTGACACAAAAATGTTAATATTCTTCAGCGTTTTATACTTTGTGACAAAACTACTGTACAGTGCTAAAAAATAATGACAAATAAAAAAACACTGTCGATATGTTACCTCAGCCTCGAAGAACGTCAGCCCTGGGTCTACCTCGCTTGCGGCCACGTCCATGGACGCCACGACTGGGGCCAGAGATCTGAAGGAGAGGAGGAACCAGGAGAGGGCGAGGGCTCCACGGGACGCCGAGAATGTCCCCTGTGCAGGAGCGTCGGTCCCTACGTGCCCCTGTGGCTGGGCTGTGAACCTGCTGTGTATGTGGATGCCGGCGCTCCTACGCACGCTTTTGTGCCGTGCGGTCACGTCTGCTCAGAGAAGACAGCCAGGTACTGGGCCGAGACACCGCTACCCCACGGGACCCACGCCTTCAGACCCGTCTGCCCCTTCTGCTCCACTGCCCTCAGTTCCCCTGGCTGGACGCGGCTCATCTTCCAGGGCCCCATCGACTAGTCGCTACAACACAGCAACCACTAACACAGTAACAGAAAGATGTCCGAGCTTCATTCATGCTGCAAACGTTGATCAGTAAGGAAAGGTAATTAATTACGAGTGGGTAGTATAATTGTCTTGTTATTAAGCATACATATTCTCCAGTCAGTATTCTACACTGTCCCTGAATGCAGCTCGGGACTGAAGAATCCCTCCCCTTGTTTATCCTCCAGTGCTTGTTAATTGGTTAATTTGGTTGGTTGAACTGGTAAAAGATGAGGAGGACAGGTGATTGAACTATGACAGAATAATCAATACTGTCATGTGAACAGTATTTACTCTAGGGTCTTTGTGGTGTCCACTCCTCTGGCATTCAAGAGTCTGCGGTTTTCCATTCCAAACAAACTCTACGTCAGCTGGTTTACCCAACCTCCAATAAGAGGAGGTTCTCAGAAGCAACAGTGGATATACACAGGAGCTGAAATGATGTTCCTGGTCCCATCTCAAACAGTTATTTCACTCCCATTATCAAGTGGAACAGCCTTAGAGATAATTATACACTTCATATGAAATATTCAGACTCTAACCACTGTATGTAGGAAATGACAAGTAGCTGTTTTGCACATAAGAAAGAAATGGTGTTTTTATCAGGTTGCAGGTCTGTAGTCTCCAGACAGTCTGCAGTTATAGATGTTTAGTATTGCACTTTTTGACCCGCACTTATTTGCACTCATTTGCATACCGACTTCCGTGTTTGCTTTCTGAATGAACCAACTGATGTATGTTTATAGCTGCGTTCAACGTGCTGCATTAACTACTTATGGTAAATGTGGGAGTTTACAAGGAGGGATAAGAGTCTTGTGCTTTCATGCAACATTTCAAATTCCTGTTGTTCCAAGAACAGGAAATTATTAACCATCGTTAAAGCCAGGATATTTTTGAGTATATGCAGTTTTCATCATTTGTATTCACACATCTTTTTAGTGTGAAATCTATGCACAGGACCCCCCCTCCGCCCCCATAAATGAAACCCCCTGTATCCCATTGGTTTGGAGTGATACCTGCAGACTCTTTGATCAGCACTAAAGGACCAGAAGGAACACTACATACCACATAAAGCCAGGTCTTATCCCGATTATCAAGCAGACAGAGGATAAACAAGGGCTGAGAATAAACTGGGTAAACTTCACTTCAGAACTCTCTAAAGCAATAATAGCACTCCCATAGATAAGCTAGATGTTGTGCTATGTTTAGCCAAGTGTAAGGTCAGCAGTCTCTTCAAACAAGGCTGAAATGGTTTCCAGGTTAAGGGCTCAACCAGAGGCGTGTTCAAGTCCATGATTTATTTTATTTCCGAATGAGGTCTTAGACCAGGTATCTCAGTGTGTGTGATGTAACCAAAGCCCTTAGGTTTAAAGATGAGCTCCTGGATCAGTGACTAAATACCCGACATGCAAATCAGCATGTTCAGGCTGCAGAATAACACAGCAGCTATCACAAACCAACGGATTGTATTGTTAAGTTAATTTTGAACACACTTCTGGTTACCGAATTATGCTAAACAGGGTCTACATTAGTGTGATGGAGTGTCAAAAAGGTTTGACCTTGCATAACCTCAAAAGAAAATCTTTTCTTTCTTTTGTTTGTTTCAAAGAAAACTATTTTGTTAGGAAATGGGGAGGAATTTTTTTGTGCAAGCGGGGCGGGGGGGGGGGCTTCTTTTAGATGTTCAGTGTTTAAAAAAAAAAAAAACTAAAAAAACAAAAACTAAACTATTTTTCTAACTGATAATTGGTTTTAGTTAACTGTTGTTACTCAGTGTAAGCAAGTTCTGTATGTTTCCGAATATTATCGTGTGGTAGAAGTAGGAGAGCTTGTGAGTGAGAAAACATTGCCAACACTGTGTCCAACAAACACACATAACACACTGCTACCGTAAAACATTGCCCAGACAATGAATGTAGCCAAATACTCAGGCTATATTAAGCCTTCCCTGGTGCTCATATTGAATGGTCTATATTGTGATACTATTTTTGTAACTAAATATTATGGTGTAGCTTGGTGAACTAGCTCAAAAGAGTCCGATAATTTCAATAATAGCCTCAAGTATGGAAGACGTATAATTGATAATACACACTCACAAGGAAATTGTGTCTAGCTTGCATGTGCTGAACGTACACTTACAGTATGTACACTACACATACACGTACTCGAAAACTTTGCACGGTGGATTGCCAACCTGTTATTCGCGCTGAGAGTGTTTGTCGCAGACCAAGATGTCTTCCGAGTCCTCGGCTGTTAAAACTGCAGCATTTTTCTTTTGTTGGGTGTTTGTGTTTTTTTGGAAGACCTCTCCAAATAAAAAGAAAGAAGACAGAGAGCTTAAAAAAAATCCTAATACTTGATAGATGCTTGACATTTGTGAATGAACCTATCAGATCCCACTTTGTACTACTATGCTATTATTTTCCACCAAACCAGTTCACTGCAGAAAGACACACTAAATTTTGTATTTAGACCGATCATGGTACATTTCAAGCTAACAAAAGTCAGCCTGCTGTTTTCAGAATACTATATTTTTCCATTTGAAGTCTAAATACAAGATTTAAACTCCCAAGTGTGCGGTGGATAATTGACATAGTGTTGATAATTACTGTTGCTCAGGATTAGTGATTTCTGATTCACGGCTGGCGAGGCCTGAAGGAAGCCTGGTAGTCAAAATGTTTCAGATCTTCAAAATACATAAAAATGAGAACAGGTGTGAGAATAATCATCCAGTGTACAAGAGATCACACAATAGGGTAGATCGCTGCAGGTCTAGGATCAGTCACATACGGGTCTTACAATAAGGGGAACAGGCACTAACAGGCTATGGAAACATCTCGATCAGCTGCCCTTTACTAAGCACGCCAAATCCAGTGAATCCTGCTTTTCAAGATAATATATACAACGATTTATGTAACACCATTGGCATGTGGATGGAAGAACCGTTGCAGCACCCTCTTTGGCTTCTAGTTTACAACCTGACATACTTATTTTAGCTCCTTTTTCTTAACTTTTCCTTTGCTTTATTCTTTATTCTTTATTTAAACCCTCTTTGGGTTACAGGTGTCCATATGCAATTTCCTTTTTTTGTTCTTAGATTTTAGCAAATTCAGACATATAATCGATTTTATCGTGGCATCAGGTTATTTAATACAAACTAGTAACATCATTAGCACTTCCCTAACTCTTTTTTTTTATTATTATATGCATCAATTGACATTCATTCCAGGTGGCAAAACCTCAACCTCCTCAACTTATAAACTCACCTTATTACAGGTGAGTGAGTAGCTGACACTTATTCTATTCTACAGCACAAAACCTCACAGTTAACAATGCATTCCTTTAAATACATCTGTGTTATGTACAGCTATTTTGTATTATTTTATATCATATTCTTCTGTAATCGTCCGGTGCACAGACAATCGCTATACACATGTCAATAAACCTGTTCAAAAATGAAATCTGTCTCTGTCAGTGACTTCCTCTCGAAGTGGCTGACACAGGTCATTGTATTGGAATGTAGCAAAAAAGCAAAATAGTGCACTTTCCACATGAGCTGGTTCCAGCAGAGGGCGCTCTCTACCAGCTCTGAGGCTGCCAGCAAGCCAAACGCACCATGGTGGGGTTGCTTCCAGTTGCATCACCTCTTTAAAATAATCAGCCGTTTTAAATGAGCGGTTTTGGCAGTCATGTTCATCACCACGCACATGTGATAAGAAGCTGCAAATGTCTGCAAAATGATTCAAAATAGAAATTTAAAAGACTTAAGTTTGTCCCTTTGCAAAAAGAATTCGGGATGTCTGCTGAGAGCGGTGTTATTCAGAAGTTTGTTTGGAAATTATTTCACTGGGGAGGAGGCTTTTTCTCTTTCAAAGATTATGAAGCCTATTTCATGGGTATCTCAGTGACACACTACATTTAATCTCTTCTGAAGCATGAGAGGGAGAAAACCAAAAGCACGCTGAAACTCTATTGAAGAGACTATAAACAAAGTAAATTCTGGTACATGTTAAGACACACTGTAATTTTTGTGTTTTGAGGAGAGTCAGTTTCCCTGAATGCTCACAACTGATGTTTGAAACGTTTATGATACAATACAGTGGTGGAAAAAAGTTTTCGGACACCCCATGCATTTGTGATATGTTACATTAACAATCACTCTTAAGTTTCCAAGTGCAATTTGTTTTTGTACAGTCACAGCCACAATACTAAACCAGTCCTAAAATCAGCCATTAAAAACTTCAAATTGATTAGCTCCATAAAATACTAAAGAAATTTTGAGTATTGTGGTACCACTGACCCACTAATGAAGATCATCCTTTTTATTGAAGATACTTTTTGTAGGGGGTTTTGTGTCTATATAAATCCAGCACATTTGAAAGTTCTTCAGATCAAAAATGGCTAAAACTTAATACAAGAAACACACCTAAAGATAAAGATTCTCAGCCAGGAGGGGTACAGCTGCCGCCAGAGAGCCAGAAAGTGCAGATGCAGTCCTTCAGCAGTTGGATACACACTGCAGAAATATAA
>JBBMJY010000011.1:13233236-13332290 GCA_037833715.1 Toxotes lorentzi
CTTTGGACTTTGAATAAACTCTTGTGAACTGATCACCTGTCTGCTTTTGGGTCCTGGCCTGTTTAAATGAACTCAGCATTACACAAGGTTGAACATGTTAATGTGCGAGCTTTAGGTGGATTTTGTTACTTTCAAACAGAGGCAGGCTAACTGCTGTTCAGTGTTTCCATTCTTTATGCTAAACTAAGCTAACATCTCTTGGCCGACATGCGAGTGCTATCAATCTTCTGATAAAGCAAAGAGGCATATTTGCCAAATGCCCAAATTGCTTCTTTTAATGAAAAACTACAAACAGTAACTGAGTCTGGTGGTAGTTTCATCCCTGAGGATTATGGGAAAGTGAGCTTTAGTAGTGCCACACAACTTCTGTACGAGCAATGAAACAGAAAAATGAGGGAAGGTGGAGTTTTGTTGGAATTGATTAATCTTCCGTGCTGATCACCAAAGGAGAGCACAACCCTCTCGATCCGCTTAATAGAGGCACTAATGACGAGCTGCATTAGTTTAATATATGCTTTTATCGCTGTGCCCTTAGATGACTGTAGCGTTTCATTAGACATGTCTGCCTCATATCTCACTTTGCACCCAGAGGAAACTGTGAAGGGATTAATTTTATGATGGACCCCCTGCCTCCCTCCTGCCTCCTCCTGCCTCCCTCCTCCTCCTCCCCTTCGCTCCTTCCCTCTCTCCCTCCCTTCTTCCCTCCCTCAACTCAGCTCCCAGCCACAGCCAGGGGACCCAGGAGGAATAGTGTCTTTGTCATCCTGCCGTTTTTCGGAGTTGAGGAACAAGAGGAGTTTAATCCTCATTGTCCAGGAGACTGCAGAGGGTGAGGGGGGGTCCTTCGGCTGTAAAATGATCCAACTGGCCTCGGCTAATCCCCTCCTAACCCCCACTCTCGGGCCTGACCCCCCTCCCGGCCTTAATTCACGCTCCCGTACTACCACAGTATCACACTATAAACACAGATCTGTACACGTAGAGCTGGGACTGAATGTACAACTTAAAAATACAAAAATGGGCGAACAATGACACAAATCACCCAGTATATGACTGTCACAGTTTTTTTTTTCTCTTTCACACACACACATACAGGAGAAAAATGTCATTCATAGTTATGCAGTAAGTGGTTTATGGGGGTATGTTTAAGTGGGATTTAACTTAATCACCTGCACACGAGCTTAATCAACTAATAACTCATCTTCCACTCTGGGGATCCTCCCCTCCAGAAGAGGTGTCTAAATGACTGATACAAAACCCCCAACACACACTTTTTTTTTGCTTTGATAACGTGTGTGTTGTGAATTGTGTAAAAAAAAAGAAAACAGCAAACAGCCTGATTTTGTACGTATCACTGAGTATGGTGACATGTGTGAAAACGTGTGTGTTAGTGACAGAAAACAAACAACAAACAGCCTCGTATCATCATCAGCATGATTAGCCGTGATGATGTGAATGGATGTGTGTGTCCGTGCAAAAGCGTGTGTGTATATGTGTGTATCAGAGACGTGGGTTGACAAAAATAAAAACCAATAAATAGCCCTCATTTTATTGTTCCTCTCATTAGCTGAAGGATTATTTCAAGATTAGGCAGGACAGGGCTGGACATCTATTTGACGCTAAGTCTTTCTCTAACAAGACGGATGCTCTACAGTCTGCGCAAATCTTCTCCTTTGAATTTTCCTACCTTGCACATACCCCTCCCTCCCTCCGTCTCTCCAGCTCCCGTTCTGTCTTTATTTCTCTTCTGTTTCTCTCTCCCCTCCTCTCCTTTCTTTTTCTGCACACCTCCCTGAGTGACAGCTCAATACCCAGCTCTCCCAGGCTTATCTAGCCTCAGCAGATGGTTGACTTGGATCACTGTTCATACGCCACGATCTGGGCTGGTGATAAAGACTGTTACAGAGGGAATATGTGCTATCTCTAGCTCTCTCTTTCTTCCTTTTACTTCTTCTCCTCTCACCTACCATTGATCTACACTTTCGTTTTCTCCCTCGCTTTCGTCCATCTCGTTTCAACTCTTTTATTCAGCAGCTCTTTCCATCTCTACCTAGACCTTTCTACTCTTCTCCTTGTCACGTCCTCCACCTTTCTCAACAGCGCTCTTTGTCCCACCACCCACTCCCCCTCAATCCTCCCCTCTGTTTCTCCTCATCTCCCTCCATCCCTCCATCTCTGTGCATTGAATCTGGTGCTGCGTGATTGTCTCTGCTTCCCTGCTGGGCTGGCGCCTGTCTAAAGGGCCCCAGGACCCTCACACACTGAGGGGGCTCTAGCCATGCCAGAGATGCCCTCTCTTCCTCTCCTCTCCGCTCCTCTCTGGCTCCTATCAGTTTATCTGGTCTCTCTTCATCTTCGTGGGGTAGAAGAAAAGGTCAAATTGGGTCTGTTTCAGCTTTTCTGTAATCAAAGTTACACATGTTGTCTGCATCTATATACATATTAACATACACTCATATAAGACCCCACTTTAATATGTTTAAAAAACTGTAAACAAATGCCAAAAAGAACAATAAGTAGAGGTAACCTTCAAAGTGCTGATGCCTAAAGCTGTTTTAGACTCACATCTACTGTTTTCATGTGTTTCATTTACCTGATCACTGCATTTAAACAATTGATGTACACTTCACAGGCTTGAATTGCCCATTTTATGTATACTTCACTTGTCTGGAGTGGCCATTTGATGTCCTCCTCACATGTGTTGTTTTTTCTTTTTCATTCTACACAGCCAAACAACAAAGCAAAGCAAAAGGGTATAGCTGCCACTTGCAGATGAAAAAAGGGACCGAACGCTGGGAGCGATATGAATGAGAACATACAACACCAGCACCTTGTACGGCAGCAGGCAAATGGACTGGCAAAGGCACCACTTACGCACAACATACATTAGATCAGCTCTGTGTGATGTGTGCCAGTGTAATATGAGAGGGAACAGACATGAAAAGGAGCGTGTGAATGTGAGTTGGTTTCTTGTGGAAAATGTTGAAATTTATCAAATAATGAGAACAATGATGCCAACATGGGCATACAAGGAGCTGCCATCCCATATGTGATGGAAAACCTCCTCCTCTGCGATTCACTGGTGACTCTCTCTCTCTCTCGCTCTCCAATACTCCAGACAATTTGCAGCCATCTTAATCTGAACGGTGGAATCTGGCAACCACTCTGGAGCACCTGCATCCGTCCAGCCTGACCCGCTTTTGTTCTGGTCCGACCCCCTAACTTTAGCCCCTAATTAACCCAACAGAAACTAATTAAATACAGCTCTACAGCTCTAGTGCACCAGACGCCAGACAAAAAAAAAAAAAAAAAGAAGAAGAAGAAGAAGGAGGACACAGAGAAGTGAGCAGAGTGAGGGGAGCGAGCCAACGTGACAGGCAGGAGAAGGAGAGAGAAAGAGAGAGAGAGAGAGAAGGGGGGAGAGTGGAGATCCAAAGCTTGGCCTCCAGCCCCTGAGACCAGTTCAGACAGACAGAAAGACAGAGAGAGAGAGAAAGAGAGAGAGAGAGAGAGATTCAAAGGAGGAGGGTATTTGGGTGTCAGTGTCAGCCTGGGTTGTCCTGAATGCTTTCACTCTCTGCTAAAGCTCTGTACTGACCTCATACTTTTTTACATGCTGTCTTTTTCAAGGTATTTCGGGTTCTTCCTCGCAGATGAGTACGGGTGCCAACTGCTGTAATCACAAGCACACCAGTCACATGACGCAACTGACGCCCTGGAGATATTTGGAAAAGGGTAGAGACAAGATGGGGAGAGCCACGAAGAGACAGGAGCAGTGTAGAATGAAAGGAAAAAGAGCAAAAAAGGAGGAGGAGAAGGAGAGGGGGGAGAGAAAAGGTACGGGACAGGATTGTATGAAAGAAGATATATAAATATGGGTTCAAACCAGCCAAGTGTCTCTGGCAAGACACTGCTGCTCCTAGTCCCAGGCACAGCTCGCTAAGTGATAGAGAAAGTAATTAAGAGAAGGCTGTTCAAGTAGATAGGCCTGCAAAGGAGATTTGAAGAGGGGAACTGATTGTGCATGTCTGATTCCAGCTCTTCAGAGAGTTCTCAGCCCCAAGGCTTAGCTTTCAAAGGGCCGTCTCTTTCCCCATCTATCCCTCCGTCTCTTTCTCTGTGACACATATTTACAAACAGAATATGATGCTCATTCTTTACATGGCAAACTCACATATACTCGTGGTAGATGAATGTAGGAGAGAAAAATGAAAGCAGGAGGAGGTGCTTTCATTTTGTCTATCTGATGTCATGTATAGGAAACAAGGCACTTTCTTGAACTTGAAAGTTAACATTATGTCTTTTCCAAATAGTGATCCACTTCTGAGTACATGGACCTGTTTCAGGACATGACAGAGCAACACTGCCACCTAGGATGAACTACACCGTCCTGCAGAAAAGCTTTGAGTCCAGTAACTTGATTGGCATGATTTACAAGTCACATCCAACTGCGAAGTTTCATTTTCCCTTTCTTACTCGAGAGAGATTTATAGGCATTTTTATAGCAGCTGGAAGCTCCTCCCCAGAATCCATCACTTCTCTCTGTTCATTATCCAAGGCCAAAACCACACTACACATACTGACCAAGTATATGTCTTTGGACTATCTTGGATTTGGATGAAGCCTTAGATTACTGCTGGGTTTTTGTCAGAAACCTTGTTAACACCTGAGGGCAGTTGGCGTCTGCTCTATAGTAGAGCTGAAATCATATAGTCCCTTTCAACGCAAAGCAGGATTTTAAATCAGTTGACTGTAGTGGCCTGTATTATAGCTCAGTCGGCAAATAACTCATAGGTACAGCTGTCAGATAGAGTAAGTGGAGAAGTGAAAAGTACAATGTTCCTCTGGAAAGTAGTGGAGTGGAGTATTGCATTTCACAAGTGGGAAATTACTCAAGATAAACCCACACACCTCAAAACAAAGGTGTACTCACTTTACAGGATGGAGCAGTGAACTGATAAGGAAAGGAAACTAATCTACTGGCGACATCTACTGGAGAAACTGCAGTAATGGTGTATGAAAAAATGTGATCTGTGCAAATAAATACTCAAATTGGCGTCCTCTGCTGGTGAGATTACAGACAACTCCACAGATATTGGGGTTGCAGGTGGGTAACCCTTCACTTCAGTGTAGTCTTAAATCACCTCTGATGTTTTCACTGTTAAGTAAATTTCACAATTTAAAATAGTCCAGTGTACATCAGGTTACACTTCAAATTCAAATTCTATATGTAGGTCCTGTTTGTAGGTGTAATTTGTATAAAATAAAATTCAAATTGTGTGAAGAACAATCTTTTAACAGAAATTAAATTAGTAATGTGTCTCTCTTTCCCAAGAACTTAATCATTTTGTTATGTAAAATCCTGAAATCTTAAAGAGACAACACAGTTGTTTCAAATGCAGGAAAAAGTTGGGTGAAAATAAAAACGTAAGCCTATATATATGTATATATGTATCTATGTATGTATATATGTAAAGATAAATGTAAAAATCTTGTCTTTTTTTAATCTACACCATGACCTTGCTCTTTTCTTTTTGTAATCAAGCTGTTTCATGTAGTTTTTTTATTCTTGATTTATAAGTGAATAAAACTAGAACTGTAGAGTGAAATTTAGTTTATTTAAAATGAAAGGTAAGTGACAGTAACTGACAGGCCCCAATGTCTGGAGAAACCTGCATCTGTCATGTGTTACACCACTGTCGTAAAACGTCTCCGTCTGCTGTTGCAATGGCGTTTGCTGCGACAGCACTTTGCGGCAGCAGGGAAACCGAGGAGAAAGCAGCGACAAACGTCGCAAGCGGATACGTTATCGCCTGAAAAATCCTCGGATTTATGCTATATTCGGTGAACTAACTTGTATATTGTTTGTATATCCCCTCGCTTTGTGGATGAGATTGTGTTCGACGTTTTCAAAGCGTGAATCTCCACCTTAATGCGGTGGGATGGCCACAGTGCCGCCTGGGCCTAGTAGCGCACTGCCTGCATCCCCGGCTGAAATTCCTCCTTTCCCCGGGGCTGGGAGCGCGGAGCCGGTGGGGGAAGACGCAGAGCCGGCCTGCCACAGGGAGGACTGTGTCCCCATCGCTACAGGGAAGAAGTCACAGCCAATAAGCGAAGTGAAAAGGTCGGTAAAGAAGAAGCAGAAAAACATGCTAGCGCGAGCTAGCCCGGCGGCGCTGCACCTTAAAATGCAAGCCCGAGAGCAGCAGCAGCAGCTAAACGGCTTAGCCAGCCCCTCAGAGGACGCTGACAGCCACCAGCACACAGGAAACCGACCTGACAATCCGAGACCGTCCGTGGACAACTGTGACAGCAGCGGCAGCGGCAGCAGTGAGGGGGCTCCAGCCGCTAGAAACAATAGTGAGCATTGCCAACACGAAGGCCACAGCCCCTTCTCCAAAAACGGCAGTCACTCTCCCCTCGTTAACAATAGCGTGAACGGGATGCCGGGTTTCACAAGAACTGAGGCGGCCTACAACCTTCCCGGGGACGAAGGGAAAGAGGAGTTTGACCACACGGAGCCGCCGAGACCGCCGAGTGACGAGCCGCCGGACGCTGCCGGGCCTGGCGGAGATGACAGCCCCGCTGACCAGGAGCAGCAGCAGCCGCCAGCCGCAGAGCTCGCCCGGCTCGACCTGAACAGCTCTCCCGGCCGAGCGGAAGAGGAGAGTCACGGCATCCGATATGTCCGCTACGAGTCCGAGTTGCAGATGCCGTGGATCATGAGATTGATCACCAAGGACTTGTCTGAGCCTTATTCAATTTATACGTACAGGTACTTCATCCACAACTGGCCGCAGCTCTGCTTCCTGGTGAGTATGACACGGAAACTCTCTCAGTTTGAAGAAAATGCCTGTATTCACTCTTTAACTTTGCAAAATATAGTGTGAGCTAGCCTGCTGTTTCATGGACTTTGGTTACCTGAGGTTGCATAGAATTGTTGGAGCTGGGTGTGACCACTTGCTCATAGCTTTCCATCATGTCAGTTTTCCTCACAGACAACCTAACAGTGCTGATATGTACTGAAACTCAGCTTAAACACACACATATACATGTCTGACGGACAGCACATTGGTTTGGAATTTGTATAGCCATAGTTTGTGTTGGCATGCTACAACAACCTCTTTCCTGTTAGTTTTGTGGATTTTAGTCTGAATTAATAGTTGTCAGCTGAAGAGAAGTTCAGCTGAAGTGACAGTGTTCATCACCGATGTTAGTGTCTTTTGTCCAGTCACCTGTGCACAGGAATGCTGACTCAAACAGTATGTTATAACCCTTATTTTTCACTTTTAGTGCAGAGTAATGTGCTTAAAGTAGGTGTTTCCTCTTGCACCTACAGTGTCCAGTCAGGGTTTTCTACTTTGAAAAACACTGTCCCTTCTTTGTTTATCCTGTGAGCCTCAAGGTCGTAAACTTCCCAGTTCCAGTTTGTCTGGTGCGCCGCGTGTGACATAAGAGGAAGTGCCATGAAATAAAGGTCAAAGGTCAGCTTAGAGAGCCGGCAGAACTGGCAGGTTGACAGGAACTGTAGAAGAACTGTTGCTAGGCTTTCAGCTGCCACCCCAGTAGACACTCAGAGGTCCCAACTGCAGTGTGCATTTGTTTGTGTGTGTGTGCTTGTGTGTGTGTGCGTGCGTGTGCGTGTGCGTGTCACAGGCCATGGTGGAACAGGAGTGTGTCGGAGCCATCGTATGTAAGCTTGACATGCACAAGAAGATGTTTCGTCGTGGCTACATCGCCATGCTGGCCGTGGACTCAAAACACAGAAGGAAAAGCATCGGTGAGCGTGTCCCCTCATAATACAGAGCAAGTTGTACCGAAGCATTCTCCTTTCTTTGACAACCAAATATCTGCATGCAAATATGACATTTAGATAATATAGACACTGTGCGTTAATGTGTAACACTATACCTTGAAGTGACAGTGTTTACCCTTTGCCTTTCTTAGACCATCAGACATCAGGCTAGAAAAGTTGAAAAAACAAGTTAGTTAGTGAGTTACTTTCTTGAAAGACTTTGTGTTTTGTTTAATTGCATGCTGCCACTGATTTTGGCTCCTGTATTTCAGGTACTAATCTGGTGAAGAAGGCCATCTATGCTATGGTGGAGGGTGACTGTGATGAGGTAAAATACATAGATCAAATCCCCCAGGAGGATAGCTCAGCGGTCCTCTTTCAACCCATAGTTTAATACACCCAGAGAATATTTAAGTTCCTGATTAAAGCTTAAAACATACCTACTGCATATGTTTGTGCAAGTATGCACAGGTTTTATGCCTGGCATTGGCGCACATTCACAAGCTATGTGCCAGCGTCCTCAACCACAGTGTTAGCATACAGTGGGGTCCAAAAGTCTGAGACCACTTTCCCATTCAAGGGAATGAAAAGTAGTCTCATTCCTTTGGACCCCACTGTATAAAACAGAAGACAGTCTCACATTTACCAGACCAGATTCTATAGAAAAAGAAGAAGACAAAAAAATCCTTAATAATACAGGTGATACATAAAATAACATCACATTGGAACATGTGTGCTTTTGGCATTGGGTTCTCTGTTGTTATTTTAGGTTTGTGTTGGCCCAGCTCCAGTGCTTCTGAATATCTTTTCCTCACAGGCAGCCTCAATGTGTCAAGATTGAATGACTGATCTTCCAGGCCATCACTGGTTTATAGTTTTGTTTGCGCTCTCAAGCATGTAGTTATTCTGGACTACCAAATTCAGCGTGTCTTCTGTGTTTGATTTCCCAGCTGCTTTGCCTCTAGAGGCCTTTCAACAGCTGAATGTTACAGCTCAGATACTGGACCATCCTTGACTGCACCAACAAGAAAAGCTTGCTTTTCTATCCCCTCTTTCAACTCAACTGCTGTTCATTTTTTTATCCCTACTAAATATTGACTTAAGGATGTACTTGAATACCGGTATTTAATTCTTATCGCTGTGGAGTTGTCTTTTTTTCAGTTAGTCTGTGTTACATCCACTGTGATTCTGTGTTTTGTGCAGTACATGATTTGTATGTACAAACATACTCCAACAGTTTGGGAGGTTTCCTTATTTGCCATCTTCCTGGGTTTTATTGAAGAATAATTTCATTTGTTAAGCTGTTAGCCTATTTCGTTAGTCCACGTTAGCATGCAAGCCCAAGCAACATCACAGATTGCATTACAGTAATTTAAAAGCTGTCTTGTTTATGTGTGTATTTAATCCATGTAGAAACAGAACATGAGACCCTGTGATGTAATGAGCAGCTAGCTTACTCACTGAAGCTAGTTACTGACCAGCAATCGCTGAGCCCCCAGAGTACACACAGCATCTAAGAAGTTAGGTGTGCTAAAGCTAATCTGCTGGCTTTGCACACTTTTTGAACTTTGTGTAAAATAGCCAGCTGACTCTTAACTGTTGATGGCTAGTGTGCTAGCTAACAAGATATCAGCATATAACTAAAATAGGTTTAGCTTTGTGGGGGGGAATATTTTTGTTTACAGAGGTTAGCTCTCTGGTGCTTAGCCTAAAATAAACAGCAGAGCTGTACTGAACCAGCAGAGATGACATGGGTATGTTTATCCTATGACAGCAAATATATTGACATTTTCCCTTGACAGGCTAAAACATGCTAAACTAGCATTAGGGTCCTCAAACAGACCAGAACAAGCATAGGCGTTTTTTGCAACGGTCGGTCTCCTCGCTGGCTAAACAAAGCTCTGACATGTCCATCTGTGTGTCCACAGGTTGTATTGGAGACTGAGATCACCAACAAATCAGCCCTGAAGCTGTACGAGAACTTGGGTTTTGTCAGAGACAAGCGGCTGTTCAGATACTACCTGAACGGAGTGGACGCGCTGCGGCTCAAACTATGGCTCCGCTAAAGGAAAGAAGAGGGGACGGGGGAGGACAGAACAGCGGGTGCTGTTCACCTCCTACACTATCAGCTTGACAGCCTCAGCTCTGCCCTGGTCATTTCACTCCTATATACACAAACACACACATTCACACACAGTACACACACACACCTGTGTACAACCTTAAGGAGTATGCACATAGGTATGCATAGACATGCAGACATACACCCTCTTTTTGTCCTTGACTTCTGAACAACTGTTGTTTAGGCAGAAACACCTGATGTTTTCATGAAGGGGGCCCCTGATACTTTCTGTGACGAGGAAGGGGCGAGTGAGGGCGGTCTCTGGGATGACCTTGACTGGGGACTGGATGACCTTTTGACCTTCAAACTCGGATGCCGCATCGACTGGGGACAGGAGGTGTGAGGCAGCTCAGGTGAGGACGTGCGTCCGAGCTTAAGAGGAAACGGCGCCACACCAAATCCTTCTGCGAAACACAGGACAAAACAAGACTTAAAGAAAACAACACCACTTGAATCAAGGACGCAGGGCGGTAAAAACAGACTGGGAAGAAAATATTTGTGGAGTTTATTTTTGTGTTTCTTTTTTAACCTTGTAAGTTGGACAGGGGATGGAACAAGCTATAGTATGACTGTGTTTGTACCGCCTCATGTTTTTTTGCTTGGGTTTGTCTTGTTTTTGTTTTTTTTTGTTTTTTTTTTGGAAAGCAAGCGTTTGGCTCGTTTTGTGTGCATGTGTACGTGGCGTGGTTGGTTTTTGCTGTGAGCAAGTGAACGTGTTTGTGTGACTGTGTGAGCACACCCTTGGTCGGAATCGTGCGTACTGTTGCGTGTTTTTGTTTCCCATCCTGTCCAGCGGGCGCAGCAGCTCCCTGCTGCTGTCTCCATCACCTGCCTCAGCCTCCAGGACTGAAGCCTGTAAAGATATGCAGGCATTTATTTTAATGTGAGCGCAGGAATAAGTGCGAAGACTGTGTGTTGATTTCCCCATTCTGAGGCTAACCCTCCAACTCCTTCCTCTGTTTGGTGTAAGCATGTCTGTGCGGAGCAGTTGATCGAAACAAATCACTCCATTAGCACCTCAGACTTTGCCCAACCGGTGGATCTGTCACCTTTTTCACTTCATTGTCCTTCACTAAATCTCCCATCATCAAACCCCGACAGAGTGTGGGTGAGGGGTTTATTTTTTAATCTTCCTATTTTTGCAGATCAGAACTTGTTTTCCCCAAATGCACTGCCAACTGCTGCAAAATTCCCAAAAAGGAGAAAATGGAGTCTTTTAAAGACATTTCTTGCCAACGATGGTGCAGTCAAACTTTTCCTAGCCGTCTCAGTTTACTCCTTTATATTATCAGTCTCTTTCTCCTCATTGCAAGTGCCACTCAATCCATCAGAACTCAGCCACGACTGCAGTGATCTGCCCGCTAACAGGCGACACACCGCAGCCTCGGCCCGCTTCTGGTTTGCCCTCGGCACTAGACCGGAGGCAAAGTGTTACATATGCTGGATTCCTGTTTGAGTGTGCTGTGTGTGTGTGTGTGTTTATCTCTTGATTAAAAAAAAAAAGGAAAATAGACAAGTATTCTTAGCAGATTATATTTTATTCTTTTGTTCGCTTTCAGTTTTATTTAGATATACTACTATACACCTGTATAACCTCACGCCGCCGTAAGCGGCTGAGTCCACAATGCACTTCCCGGGTGCCCTAACTCGGTGCACAACCAACCTCGCTAACATTTTGAGATCTCCAGCCTGGAACACATCATAGATGCACCTGGATGTTTCGATCCACACTAATTATAGCAAAGAAAGTTTGCTTCAGCCGCTTTTGTTTTCTCTCCTAAAGAAAAATGAACAAAGGTCAGATCCACTTCTTTGGAAATTGCTGCAGTGTGTATGTGTACGTATGAATGTGTCTGTGCGTGTCCTGCTATTTTGACAACGACATGGATCTGTTCTGATAGACTTTTATTTCTCTACTTTCAGAGGCCCCTGCACAGGAAAATCAGAGCCTTTATGGTGCTGTGTTTTGTTCCAGCCTAATGAGGACAACAAGACTTGTTAGTAATGGGAAGGAACAAAAGCACACACTTTTTTTTGTTTGTTTTGTTTTTTGCTTTCCAGGATTCAAGTTAGTGCTCAGTGTTATACAGAAGGCAGGATACAGAATAGATCATAGTTAAGGGGAAAATAAACCCTAAAAGAGGTTTGATTTTTTTCTTTTCTTTTGTTTTTCAGTCAAATTGGAAAACAACCTGCATTGCAGGTTGTAAATGCAAGTTTTGTTTACAAGTAGCATTTCAAATTATGCAATTGGACATCTGTGTGCTTTTATCCTGCCTACAATATTCAGAGTAGAAAGCACTCCAAGACACTGCCATATGGCACAACGGAAAATCAGAGTACAGTCTGCTACAAATATTGACTACAGAACAAACAAAAGTCTCCAGCTTTAGAAATGTTAAGGATTTAAGGACTAATGAGCTAGTCTCTATGAATGACACTACAAGACCTTGTTCATGTTTTGGGTTTAATTCCCCCTTTCAGCTGAGAGATTTCATCACAGGAGCCCAGGACTGGAAGGGAGAGTAGATGTTTACAGAGTTGCCACCCACATAACAGCCTGTGTATGTAAGTTTATGTCTGTGTGCATTTGGAACAATGGATCAGATGACCTATTTTCTTTTTTTTTTTTTAAACGAGTGTTGTTCTATTCATCGGATATATTGAGAGCATTTTTTTTTTTTCTTTTGGTGAGTCATCTGTTGGGAAAGGGGACGATTTGGGTTGAATTACGAGGTTTGAGTTTTATTTTTAATTTCTGTGCTACTTTAGCCCATCCAGAGATGTAACGAGAACGATGAGCAAACAAAAAGTGATCAAGACCCTGAACGGCAATTATTATCTTTGCTGCTCATCTTACACTGTTTAGATTTCAAATATCACCCTGTTCAAACCCCTCCTCATTTTGTTCTCAGAGGTCTAAATCATCTGTCCCCGTCGACACGTGTTTCCCCATTCATCTTTGTCCTTCCACTGTCTGGGCGTTTTCTTCTTTTTACACTGACTAGTGATGGATGAACAGACTGGATGGGTTACACCATAACAAACGAACCCATTTTGTTCTTTCAAACCAGCGGTCAGCATGGAGAGGTGTTTTAGATTTTGAAGGAAAAGGGTCTGTTCTCTTCTTTTTTGCTTTAATCCTGTGAAACTATTGTAGTTCCATTAAGTAAATGGGCATTACAGCCTGCCACAAAGAGCCAAAGGGCTCTCTTTAGACCATTACAGACTGAAGGGCTTCGTCATCTGTATCAGTTTGTAGCCATGGCTTGTGGTGTTGCTTAGTTGTACCCAGCTCTCTCTGACAATGACTCCTCTGCATTTGGAATCAGTTTTGACTTGACATGCCAGTTCAGTGTTCACAGATGTCGGAAGCGGCCCACCCCCTTCATCCCGGACGTCCACCGTTCGCTCCAGGTTGCTTATTCTAACAATTCCAGCCCCACTTCTATGTCTTCACCCAAGGTGACATCTGCTGTTTTACATTTCCTATAACTATAAATTCTCCCAGAAATCAGATAATTAACATTTGTATTGGTAGTCATACTGCACCACAAAATGCTATGGTCCCAACAACCAATCAACCCCAGGGGCTTCCTGCAGTCTTTTCAGGGCGGCCAGCACCGCCTCCATTGCCATCCACAAAGTGTGCAAAGGAAAGCAAAGCAAAAAGTTTTTTTTTGCATGTCAGATTTCTGTTTCCCCCTGTTCCTCTTCCCTGTCCCCTCTCTTGATTTTGATCTGGAAATGTCCGATAGCTTTTATTTAATGTGGAAAAAGAACACAGAAATAAATTATTTGATTTTTTTAATGCTGTAAACCGGGTTATCTTGTCTGCTGTTCTTTACACTTTGAGATTATTCGATGTATTATAAGACAGAGTCAGAATCAGACATCTAAAAGATTTGTTTATTTGATCACATCATGTTTCATATCTACATAAAGAGACAAAAAAGTGTCACTATTTTACATCACACTTATCTTAAAACGGTATTATTGCATATAAACAGGCAGTTGTACATTAAGCATATCACATGGCTCATGAAGTTACAGAAAATATATTTTCTGAAAACAGGAGACAAGACTTTGTGTTAAAGTCATTGGTGTTACAAACATGGCTCAAATGACTAGTGTTCAAATATTTCTTGCATCTTTTCTGGACTACATCAGACAAGAAGTTTTCTGTTAAACGATTCTTATTTTCTTTGAAAAACCAAGGACTCAAAACTTAAGCCGACTACATCTCATTGCATCTCAGCAACGTGACACTGGGCTTAATTTAAGGGGTAAAACATCTCCTTTATCTGCCCTTGTCTGGACCAGATTAACACACACACACACCAAAACCACTTCTGTGCAAACCGAGCTGGTTTAAAAACAATATTTGACTTGTTAAATTATATCACGTCTGCCCCAGTGTCTCCAATTGTTCTGCTTTTCCAGCCAACAGAAACACTTTATTAGAAAAAAAAAAGAAAAAAGGCTCTGCAATGGGTCTGTGTATGAATGGACGTCATGCACTTAGAAAAAAGGAACATTTTGCAAGTGGCAAAAGAATGAGTTCATATCAGAGTTAAACTGTACATCCAAGTCTGTTTTATGCTACATACTTTTAGGATGATGGTATTTGTACTTCGTATGTGCTTTTCACAGTAACTTTTATGAACAAATGACTGAATAAAACATTTACATTTCCACAAAATTCACATTTAAACTAAGCAGTAATGCAGTTCACTTGTATGTGAAGGTTTCTAAAATGTGTGAAAATCCTGCATTAAGGAGTAGTTCAGCATTTTTGGGAAACACGATTATTCTCTTTCTTGCATTTCTGTACATTTGGACAGAGTCTGGCTAGCTAGCTTTATGACAGACTAAGTTAGCTAATCAGCTGCTAGCTCCAGCTAACAAACAAATAGGACAGAGACATCCATTTTCTAATCCAACTCTCTGCCAAAAAGCAAATAGGTGTTTTTCCCCAAAATGACGAACATGTTTAGGAATAAATAAACCTTTCATTACACTAACACAACTGACCCCAAGTCAGCTACATATGCAATACATATATTTACATTGTTTAAGTAATGTAACTCCTCTACAGCCCTTTTATGATGAAAACCTCTATTTACCCACAGCACTTTCATCCAGCCAATACCCTGATGATGCGTTTGGTTTTTACGAGCAGCAATAATAATTTTTTTTTTTTTTTTTTTATGTCAAAGTGCATCACACCAGCCCTGCCAAGCCATTCGAGTCAACATCACCTGACAACATTCAGAAAAGTGCTCACATTGGTTCTTTTAGAAAGGGGGATGGGGGGATACAAAGCTGACCTTTGTGCAGCCTGTGCAAATAGTTCCCTATAATCAGTCACACTCTGTGGATCAGATGAGTCATAGCCAAACAGCCCAGGGTGATTGGAGAGATACTGTAGTCATAAAGATAGTGATGGTGTTGTTCGCCGAGCCTCCATTACAGGAGCAATCGGCCGTTGGTCACCGACAAGAGGAGCCCAAAACAGTCTCATCAGAATTCGTCTTCGGAGCTGTCGGCCAGCAGCATGGCCTGGTCCTGTCGGCTCGTACCGGGCTCTCGAGGTTGCTGGGGAGGAAAAATATTGCATTGCAACTATAAGACTGGTCATAAGTGACAAGCGAAACACAGAATAAGTGATTGATACAAGTAGGATATTGACCTCTGGCTGCCTGACCTTCCTCCTCTGGTGTTTAAAGCTGTTCCTCCTCTTGCGGTGAATCATCCTGATGCTGTAGAGGGCGCCGACAATTAGTAAGGCCCCTGTGATGCCGATGCCCACGGGGGCCAACATCCCAGACACATAACCAGCCTGTCGACATTGGAGACACAGAGGTCAAAATGGAGCAGAGTAGTAAACATATCTAATCCAGGTAAATCCCTTTAATCTCTTTTGTACCCCAAATCATGAGACATGTTTAATTTCCTGGATGAAGAAAGCTGACTTACACTGCCTTTAATGGATAATACTGCCGTAATTTTAGATTTTTGCCACTGTCAACAAATCTCGTCTCTCGTCTCGTCTCTCAGTACCTGCCAGCTTCACAATTCTGTCTGTGGCACGCAGTCTCTTCAGTTTTTATGGACTGTTTTTCCATCACAGATTAATTCACATTTGGTGGCCCAGTGAGTATTTATGGTTAAAGGATGGTGTATGTGAGATAAACTACAGTTCCCGTGTTTATGATAATGAAGGAACACGTCACGTTGCAACAGTGAGGTTCACTGATGTGACAACAACAAAGAGGAATAATTGAGTTGATAAGATCAGTTAAATGTTGGTTATGGTCATGGGATATTTTGACAGTAAGAAAAATGGAGTATATTGCCAGCTTCATTCTTAATGCCACTTAGTGAAGAAGGGAAGAAAACTGACATTATCTGATGGACAGCAGGGGGCAGTCTTACCTTTTCTCTAATCAGCTCTACCCAGCTCCGCACTGGAAGAAAAAAAGCCGCAGATTTAGCAGGGCAACATACAAGAAGACTCTTTTTTAAGGTAGTATTTTAAATATTTCTGTTTTTGTGCCATCTGTGTAGTTTTAAAGACAGCAGCAAGGACTTGTATAAGAATTAAATACATGTTATTATGTTCCAAGGCTGCTTAAAAAGATGGTTTAGAAACCCTGTTTTCATACTCAGCCCCTGGTTGCGTTGAACCCAGACAGGAGGAGGAGGGATGAGGCTGTATGGAGGCTGTGTTGAGGATGTTTTAGGTGTTTCCGTCAGGTTCTCTTCACTTTCGTCTTCCACCGATTCCTCAGAGTTCTCATCCTCCTCATCCTCATCTGGCTCCTCTGTGGGGAACATAAATTATCTGCTCAGCAGCCAAGAAGAAAAGGTCACATATATGGCTGAACATCAGAAATTTTAAATGGCAATTTTAAATTAAACAGTTTTGCTGCGGGTAATCAAAATTTTACCCTCAGACTCCATCTCCTCTAACCCTGATCTAGATTTGTGCACAGGCTGATGGGCTGCCATGGTAACCGTTGTCATAGCATGCTGGAAGGATGATAGGGAGGGGCCGGTAGTGGGCAAGTTCTCTTCAAGGTCTGGTGTCCTCACAGCAACTACATGTCCCAAATCACATACCGCAGGGAGAAAACAATAATAGTGGAGGTTTGCAGACATGTTAATATTTCATAATGTGTAAAAGGTTGAGTCTAAATACAAAGTGTCTTATTAGACATTTGATGAACTCAGAAATGAATTTGTTGTATTTCAACTTCACAAATGCATCTACAATGTACCTACATAAATCATGCATACAATACCTTTAGTGTAGATTACAACATAGGTTTTTCTTCCCTGACCTAATTAATGAAGTTACCAACAAAGAAACTTTTAAGCAAATTAAATGTTCAGTGTAATACGTTTTTTTGCTGCCTGGAAGGAAAGATGCTCTCATCAAAATGAAACGAAATACAGTGCAGTGCATGTAAGGCTTTACTTACCAGAAAATTTGCACTGCACCATCATGATCTGTTTTGGCACCATTATTCCTCTTGATTTTACTGGATTTCAAATGTGTATTCTCATTCAGCTTTAGCAAAGAGTAGTTTTTGAAGCTAAGACCCCTACTATGGTATGCTTTGCAAAATGATTGGCAGTAACAAGAAGTACATGTGGTGTGTAGGAAATAGACTAAATCATGCCAAACAGTAGTATGATTCCACAGAGCTTCATGTTGGGTTTGAGATTCACTCATTCATTCTGGTCCAGCCACACCACCTCTCTCACCCCTCTCAGAACGATCCTCCGGCTCAGTTCCGGCCTGCCACTGTGAAACAGATGGAACCGAGGGGCCGATTGGTTCCAGGAGCTCGGCGCCGGATGTCTGCCAAGGTGACGTCCAGTCTGGCATCAGCAGGGGTGGGGCATGCGAGGGACCGCCGCTGTCGGTCTCCACGGTGACCAGCTGGTCCAGGTCCACCTCTGACAGAGGCATTCCTTCGGTCGCCATGGCAGCAGGAGTCTGAGCGCTGCCGGGCACCAGCGTGACCACTGCCGCTGCTGTTGCTGCTGCTGCCGCTGCCCCCTCTGGCGTGACATCTTCAAAAGGCTCAAAGATTAGAGGGAGAGCCTCTGATGACATGGTGCCCTCAGTGGCTTCATCCTGAGACAGTGGGACCACAGTGTCCACTGCAATTTGTGTTAACACAAACACAGAGACGGAATGGAAGGTCAAGATATATAGCATGACAATTTAACTTCCAAAGGGGCGGAACTGTTCAGACCTTCTGGTAAAAGTGAGTGAAATACTGCAGCAAGTTTGGAGTGAACTAGGGCAAATCATTAATGACAAGTTGAGGGTTTTGTAGTTTCTTTACAACCAACTGTGCTGACAGCTAGAATGAAAAATTGTATAAGCAGCAACTATATTCAGCATATATCTTACTTTGTATTTATGGCAGAATGCTATGGCAGCTTTTTGAAACAGCTACCTCTTCAGACATACAGTTTTCTCATTAAAAGCACTTGCACTCTCTAAGAGCTGAGTGCAATGAAAGGCGTATTGGAAAAATGGTTCTTTTTAGATAAGAGGCTACCACACGGGGCTGTCAGAGGAGAAACTGTCAATGCATATCTCTCAGGCATTTCCTTTAGTCCAAAGCATTTCTAAAGTAGGTTGAAAAATGCTTATAAAGACTGCAATCCTTTTACATAATGCCGTTTTTTTTTTTCAGCTTCCTTTTCTTTTGGGAAAGAAGCTTCATCAAACAGACAATCCCCATGCGGACGGCAGGACCACATATTGGCTCAGACAGACTCCTTTAATCCATTTCCCTCTTCTGCCTCACTGAATAATAACCTGCCTGGTTCTTTACAATAGTCTGGATTGGGAGTGTGAAGGGTGGGAAAGAAAGAGAAGAGGTTTGGGGGTGATATAGATGGGGGGGAGGTTGAATCCTCCAAGGACTTGTATAACACACTCTGCCACCAGCTTTTTGCTGGCAGTTGTGTGTGTTCTCATTTTCTTTTTTTTTTTTTCAGACTCGAGACAGGAATAGAAAGTAATTAGACTGCCACGGGTCCCAGCTGGGGTTCAAAGTGGAGCGTGGAAAAGCGGACGCCTTCTTTGCCAATCATCAAAGGCAATCTCTGCCACTAGACGTGTCGTTTTCATTTCCGCCGCACTTTTTAATGAAGCCTCCTGAAACCCTGCAAAATCCAGGAAGCCGGAAAATGCGCCTTGTTGTGGAAGGAATTCTCATTGGGTGACAGTGACTGCAGAGCATCACCTTACACCACTCTGAAGGCATTCTGTGGCTGTTCAGTTTGCAGATGTGGAATTAATGACCAATAAGGGATTAGAGGAAGTTTTACCCCAATAAAAACCCATGCATGTCCATTTTCCATCAACATTAATTATGCATTTCAAACTTTTCTGACTTACCTCCACCAGGTCTCGCCGCCTCAGTCCACAGGCTTTCTGGTCCATCCTCTCTAGGCATCAGGTTTGGTCCAATTTCGGGTAAGAAGGGGTCAGGGAGTGAGGACAGTGTAGCTCCATCATGGCCCCAAATTGTCAGAGGTGTGGAGATCCGAGGAAAGGCAAAGCCCGAAGGAGGAACGGGACTGTGGGAGGTCACTCTCTGGATCCGTGCTGAAGGGTTTGGAGGTTCTGTAAAGGATGGCACACTTGTTTCTGGGTCTTTATCCTGGAGGGAATCACCTCCACCTGGGAGTCTTATTCTGTCCACCCCACCTCGGTTGTTCTTTTGGTTGTGTGAAGTCTCCAACTGTGGTGGCGCTGTAGAGGAGGCCAGAAATCCATTTGGATTCAGTCTTGGAGTACTCATGTCTATGTCCAACTGCGTTTTCCCACCTGGAGAAGTTGATTTACGTTCATCGATGACAGGTGCGTCGCCCTCAGTACTCTCTGATCCCACAGACAGCACTGAAGCTGCCTCCGACTGTCTGTCAGCGTCTCCCGTCTCAGATGAGCTCCCGACCTTCTTTACCTTGCTCCTTTGGCTCCATGCCTCTCCGCCAGCCTCACTCGGCCCAGATCTTCCATCAAGGCTGTCCCCGTTTTCTGTCTGCGTCACTGGAGCTATCCCCTCAGGTCGCCCATGTGGGCCAGCCCCTCCTCCTGCACCTACATCCAGTATCAGGCCAGTCACATGTTCTGTATCAGAGGGTTTAGACTTTACATCTGTGCTGTGTGTTGACCTGACAGTTGTTACTGAGCCAGCGCACTCCCCATCACAGTCGGTGCCCTGAGTGGGAGTGAAGTTTGAGAGGTGGACGGGGGTTCCATAGACACAGAGACAGGTCCCAGCCAGGAGGAGGCGATGGAGCGTCCCAGACATCAGCATCTCTGTCTCGTCTCAGTGCCTGCTGAGAGTGGACGTAAAATGACAAATGCTAATAGGCTTAACTGAGGTGTGAACAGTCCCTGCCTGCAATTGCAGACGTGTGGACAGAAAGACAAAGCAGGAGTGGAGGTGTCTGGGATTGAAGATAGGTGACAAGGTACGTTACAAAGGTGTGCAACTGCAGATTAAAGGGGCTGGAACGCAGAGTATATTTCATTGGCGAACTTCATATAGCCAGTGATAACCACAGAGAACAGGATTAACTCTGCATTTATCCCCGCTTTTGCTTTGATGCTGTAGTTGCACCGTTTTGAATAACTGGGATGAAATTCCTTTTCATCTCAGGCTCTTCTGTTCATTTTTGCATAAACAGAGAGAAATGCTGGGCACCCACACACACACACACAGAGGGAGAGTGACAAACAGAAAGAGAGAGAGAGAGTGGGAATCTGACACAGCAATCCTTAGCACCCCTCCGCACTTCACCTATAAATAGCACCAGGTTTTCTATCCTCCAGCATCCTCCACAGATGGATCCACCAATGTTGCATTTTTTTACACCCTTCTCAGAACAAGGCAGCTTTGCATACAGGATATACACATGACTAAATAGCATATTATATCGTATTTAAAAACACAAATCAAACAACTCTGTGTGGCGCATTTGTTGCTTCACATGATTCGGTGGCAATAATCACCTGGTAATCAATCACTGCTGTGGAGGGTGAAGTGAAAAGACACGTCTGGTGTTAACATAACAGGGTGTCACCCTTTCATATTCCCTTGAGTCAGACACGCGTCTGAGAGGAATCATCTTCCAGCCCTGATGGTGCACAGTCCAACAGTGTCTCAACACAACCCAGTGTTCTGCCTGCGCACCTCCCCTGTGATCAGCACTGTTAATGCACTGAGCCGGAATGCTCATGCAGTCCACCACCTGACAGCATAATCGCTGGAGCCTTTGCACTGTAAACAAATTTACACTGCGGTGTTCACGTTTCTCCGGTCTGACTGCACAGAATTACCATACTTGAGCCGATCATAGCCTTGCAGAGACTAAAATGCACCCCCCGCCCCCCCGAATCACACTCACACATCACATTCAGGCATACTGAGAGCGAAATTTACATGGTAACAACTGAAGTCGCATGTGGCTAAAAATAAAACTGCCTTTACCTTCCAGAGTTCATGTCGGATTGCTGTGTCTGGAGGACGCAGAGCTTCTCTTGTGCAATGTGCGAAAAAAAAATTGCAGTTCGTATGGAGACAAATTCAGGATAGAGTGGAGTAGAAAGCAAGCTGAAGGAGAGGCTTGTTGTTGTGCAGCTCAGCGTCACTGACTGGAAGTCTCAGTCTTCTCTACGTATGTCCGCCTGCTCCTGAAGTGCTGCCACCAAATGCTTCAGATCTGCAGGATTCATTCAAACTGACGGCTTCAGCCGCTGATTTCTGATCACCGTGCAACTGCCCTCCAGCGCATTGTGTAAACTTACTTCAGGCTCCTTGTGGTGCTGAATTGAAAGTTCCTTGACCTCAGGTCAAAGGTCACAGAGAGCAGGTAGACCAGAGAGGGTTGTGACAGTTTTTCTAATTTTCCTAATTTATTAAGCAAACATCTTTCTCTGGGACTGTCAGTTTCCCAGTGAGACAATGAAAAATAAACTTAATGCATAAATTAAATTAAAAGCAGCACTCATCTACCACGTGTTGTTGACTAATCAAATCTATTATTGTGAATGGTCCATTATCTACAAAATGTTTGTAGTGTGGCTTATACAGTTGCTGACACTACACACTCAAATGTTTGTTTGTTTTTTGTTTGTTTTTTTTAATTGTGGCTCATTCATGTGCAAGTTTGCCTTTGTTAAGCGGAACCAGATCTGCAAAAAAAATTATTACTAAAATTTAAAAAACTTTGAATCAACATGTCATATGTTGAAGTTACTGTGGTCTGTTTTCTGCAAAAGAGCTCTGAATTAGAAAAACAAGGAGTGAACACATAACGTATCACAGTACGTGATTATGTTCTTACTCTGATTAAATATGCTTAATGCTAAGTTTAATGCCATGGCACTGTGAGAAAATAGGCTATTGTGGTACTTATATAAAGAATTGTTTTGTGGGTTTGTTTTTGAATGAATTCTTTGCTCAATGCAGGTATCACAGCAAGATATTGGACACAAATTGATTACTGCCAATGTAATGGTTTAACATAGCATCGTAATTGCTATGATATGAAATGAGAACCTGGACTATTGTGGGGGCAGATATATTAGCTTTAATGAGGACCTTCCACGGACATCATGGCCAAATTGGAGCAGGCTAATAATGATAGTCGTGTAGTTTGAGAGTATTGAAAAAGTTCCAGTGACCCCCTGTGGTGGCACAATGAGGCTTACACCACCAGTATCCACGGGTTAAACCTGCATGGTGTTTTTTAAAAATGGTTCCTCCATTTTCCTCCATGACTTTTTTTCTGTTTCTAATCAATTTAATTCCAATGCATCACACCTATACACTCTTACATATGTCCCCAGTCTCCTCTAGAATACAGGAACTGTCCGTGCTGTGAAGAAAGTATAAATACACAACACAGCGCAACAATATATCTGCAGCATGAAAATAGGGAAATTACAGCTGTTACAAAAATGTAGTTTGATCATGGCTGTCAGGTCTGCAATTGTAGGCTATTTCAAAAGTGTGTTTTTTATTATCATTATTATTTTTATATTTAGAAAAGTCCACATTTGATGCTTTGATGCATCTGAAACGTAGTGGAGGATTATAATTGTAGAATTATAAGTTTCTATGAATCTTCTTAATTTCAGCATATTTTGATCAGGCAACCTCATGTGACGTCATCGCGTTTCTGAAGCCCCAACCCAACCGGAAGACAACAGATTTCTGATGCGATGCAGCGTTGCGACTGTCAGCCTTAGTTGTATACAGTATTTTCGCTCAAAGGCGAACGCATTAATAAAATGCCCTTATTTGATGGGTTGGGAAGTGGAGGAGAGAAGACTGCCATCGTCATTGACTTAGGAGCAGCATTCACAAAGTGAGTATCAGTCGTTAGCACGCCTCGTTAACGGTTAGCACGATATGCTAACGTATCAATGTATTTGTTTGCTCAGCCGCCCGTGTCTTGGCACTTTAGCTCTAATACAGAGCTTAAACCTCACCAACACATGATACATAATTGTATTTACTGGTAATAAATACTATAGCGGTGTTAGCTAGTGAGCCACTCTGTCAGTGCTAACAAGGCATGTCAGTGTTTAGCTAGCGTTAGCGAATGCCAAATCAGAGCTGAGATAAAATCCAGTAAAGAAAAACAACTGTTCTTAACGACAGGAGCATCACAGGTAGTTACACTGCCAAGTAATAGTTTCTCAACATCCCACATGTTCATATTTGGGTAAATATCGGACAATGACCCCATTTGAAGCTAAAACCTTTCAGGTCACAGGTATTGAGAAGCGTTTTATGATAATTTTTGAAAACTGAATTACAATAGATGTAACTGGACCAAGTGAACATCAAAGCTAAATTTATTATCCTCAGGTCAGACCACGTTCCTATCATTTGTCCCTTGTAAGATTCACATTTCCTCTCACAAAGACTGTTGGTTTAGTGACCTAAATAGTTTAATCTAATCACCTGGTAATCTGAAAGCTGTCTGATACTAAAAGTTTACCTGTCATTATACTTACAGATACAGATCTCCCCTCATCTGGGGTATTTACTGTGAGCACATTACTGGAGATTTACCATAAAGGCAACAATAACATTCTTAATACATTTCGTTTGCAGTTTATATTGTTTCAGTGCTATATAGTAAATGTCATCTTAATACAATTTTATTTTAATTTAATTTAATTTTACAATTTTATTCAAAGGGGTTTTTCAAAGGGGTTTTATTGTAAAATGAGAAATTGGCTTCAGGGATGTCACATGAAGATCAAGACGACTGTTCTCTCCTCTTTTAATAATGAAGTCTTTGTCTGCAGATGCTGTCCCACAATATTTGACACAGAGCTGCACTGTTATTTTATTTATATGCAACTCTATTGAGAAGGTTTTTTTCCTTCTCATAAAATGAATATGTGGCCCCTTTGAGTCAAACCTGACGTGTGATCTTGCGGCTCAGTTGTCGGCTTTATTTCTTTGCAGATGTGGCTTTGCAGGGGAAACGGGGCCCAGGTTCATAATTCCGAGCGAGATCCGGAAACCAGGACAGCAACAGGTGAGACATCACTGTGCTTTACCGAGTGTGATCATTTGGAAAGATGTTTGGAAACTGCAAAAATATTTGTTCATGTGGTGTTTGGTTTTTCTCACTTTCAGGCCATCAAAGTGGTTCAGTACAACATCAACACAGAAGAACTTTATGTCATACTCAAAGAGTTTATCCACATACTGTACTTCAGGTGAGAGTCTGCAGCATTAGATATTCACTGTAAACAAGAGTTTAAAAAAGTCCAGCACAAAAACAAATGAAACACATTCAGTAGAGATGTACTGTGTGCTTTATACAGAACAAGTTTGTCTTCCCATTTGTCTCAATCAGACACCTGCTGGTGAACCCTCGCGACAGAAGAGTGGTCATCATCGAGTCCATCCTCTGCCCTTCTCACTTCAGGGAGACTCTCACCAAGGTTTTCTTCAAACAGTTTGAGGTACCACAATCAAGCACATCAGTGTTTTATGAAAGCTGCAGAGCACATTTGGGAGAGGTGGTGTTAATGTGGCACATATATCACAGATGTGACAGACAGTATTGTTTTATTAACTTACAAGGAATTACAAGGTATTTTAAACTGAGTGATTGCTCCATCACTCCAAATATTTCATCAATTTGAAGATCTTTTTTTCCTCTGTGTTTGATGGTGTTTCCCAGGTGCCCTCTGTGCTGTTTGCCCCAAGTCACCTCATGGCCATCATGACTTTGGGCATCAACTCTGCCTTGGTGATGGACTGTGGCTACACAGAAACACTGGTGCTGCCTGTATCCTTACCCTGTTATCTTGTAGTCTTTGACTTAAAAGAGTACTCATACTGTTTGGAAAATGTGTCCAACACAGCACAAAGATGTTGTCATATTGTCATATTTATATCTAAAGATTACCACTAAGGATAAAAGTAATGAGAAGTTTTCTACTCAGTAGCTGGTATTGGTCGGCAGGCTGCTCAAGTGGTTGTTAAACCACAGCATCTCACTTTCTTTTTCTACTTTTATAGTGTAATTGGTGGAAGTGACCTGTGACAGTGGTAGGTCAGATGTATCTAATTTATTAGCTAAACACATCTTGGACCTCTCTCTCTCTCACTGTGATAGATTGTCTTCTTTTATTTTATTGTGATATTTCTGAATGTGGACATACAACGTGGCATGTGTTGTATTCTTCATTAACATTTGCTTTGGGGTTCACGTCTCTCCTTAACTGTGAAATCAGGTCTATGAGTGCACTCCTATTCTGCCAGCTTGGGAGGCTTTGCCTTTGGGAGGGAAAGCCATCCATAAGTAAGTAGCTCCAACATATTGAAGAAAAAAGTGTGAGTTTGCATGCCGGAGTATTATTTTGTATAACACTTGGCTGTAAACAAAACACTTCTGCTTCACACTTTCTTGCGTGATGATTGAAAATCTTGTGACAGCAAAACTGAACTTCTCTTTTTTTTGTGCTTGTTTTGTCCCGTAACTGCATATCTCTGTACTTATTGTAGAGAGTTAGATGGACTTCTTGTGGAACAATGCACTGTGGACACAGACACCACCACTGGGCAGAGTGTACCAGCTGTCATTGGTAATTACAGAAAAATGCAAAACACCATCTGTCTTTGTCTTTTAAATGGATAAACTTGTGACTCTAAAATAAACTGCTGATTTATTTTACAATGCAGAAAGCAAGAGAATACATTGGCTTTGACCCACTATGCATCTCTGACTATTCATAAGAGGAGCTTGTTTTTGTGTAACATTTCAGTTCATCTTTTGCTCAGTTTGTGAATTATACATATGCATACAGTCTATTTTAGAGTTTTCTCTGCACACTTTTTTTCTTGATGGAGGAAACTGAATCATATTCTTGAGCTGTGAAATCTACAGCTGCAGCAGAGTGAGAGAGGCTACACGTATATACATCAATAATTAAGACAGAAGTCAGACCGACTCACCAGACTGGACTGTTAAGCGAACTGCATTTCTCCAGTAAGCACAGAAGGGGATGAGGTTCTGTAATTAATGCTTTATTGTTTACAAAAACAACATGACAAAGCTACTTTTTCAGGGATGTTGATTGTTAGTTTTTTTTTTTTTCCCTGAAGAGAATCTGAGATTTGTTTTACACCAAGCAGTCATATATAAGATCCTTTGCTGCTGTGTCAGCTCATACTGTCCCAAACGCTGATTCAGCTTCATCATAAATCCAACTTGGAAGTGAAATGGCTGATTTGTGCATGAGTGAACTGCAGAGAGTTAAATTTCATCACATTTCTTATATATCTCTTATTTTTAATATATATATTTTTTCCACAGGGATCATCCCAGAGGAGACTGTGGAGGACATCAAGGGTAGGTTTGACTGAGTTGTTTTTTGTTTTGTTTTTTCTTCCTAAGGGGTCTCTCGCTTTGATTCATTACTAACAGAGGCAGCATTCCTAAAAGACAACAACAGGAAAAAATCCAAACGTCTGTTGAGACTGTTGCTCAGTTCTTTTTTATCATTCCTCCACTGGAATATTATCATTTCTCAAATGACCTGCCATAGTTTCATCAACACGGACATGACCTGTAGTCATTAGGAACTTTGTGTAAAATGCTTATTCTTACAAATGGACTTGTTGTGGATTTTTTTTTTGTTTCCTGCAGTCAGAACATGTTTCGTCAGTGACCTGCAGAGAGGCTTCAAGATCCAAGAAGCCAAATTTAACCTGGATGGTACAGCAGAGGTGAATGAATTGTTGTTTGTAAACAGGTCACCTCAGTTCTCCTCAAATCTGTAAACCAATGTTTGCATTAACTCTTGCTGTTGCTGCTCTTCTGATTGTGTTTGTAGCGTCCAGCCCCTCCTCCAGATGTTGATTATCCTCTGGATGGGGAGAAAATCCTGCACGTCAAAGGATCAATCAGGTAAGACATGCTTTAAATCTGATGCTGGTTTCTTCGAAAGTCTTCCAGCTCAAGACATTTGCATATGATCTGAATCATTTCCAACAGTCAGAATGGCCAAGTCCCTTCAGTCCAATTATTGTCTGATTTTGCTGTACGGTTAATTTGCTCATGACTCAGGAGACCACCTCTTTTTTTTTTTTTCTAGGGACTCTGTGATGGAGATGCTGTTTGAACAGGACAATGAGGAGAAGAGCGTGGCCTCTCTGATACTTGATGCTCTGGTCAAGGTAGAGAAAAGTTATTCATTTGTGGATTCTTGTTGCCTTATTTCAGGTGGATTTTGCCTCATCAAACTTCCTTTTTGCCGGGTATCATTTTTACTTAGTTTATACCCAAATATGTTGCTTTTAACTTTCTGTGTCTTTGGCAGGAGAAATGCAGCAACCCTGTTTCTCTCTCTCATATCACACAGCCATGGAGTTGATTGTACGGTTTGACTCAGTGCGGTTGCTATGGCAACACTCAGCTGCGGCCAGTTCCACGTAACTGAGAGCCGTTTTGTTTTTTCATGTGGGGGATTGAGTCAGCCCAGGACAGCCTGATTAATCTCAAGAAGTAGGGGCAGACGTTACACGGCCTCAGAGTTTTACTGGAACAGCAACATCTTTAAACCCGTGTCAGTGCAGTACGCTGCTCAGGGTGTACCGAAACACGGCAGCTCCCTCGAGGCGTCAGCAGAGCTCTGCACACAGACGAAGGCGCTGCAGTAAAGCTATACACTGCAACTTTCATCCATCACGTTTTGTTTTAGTCTGCACCTGTCCCGATAACCAGAGGGTGCTGTTCTCCTGCCTTCTCTTTTCTCCTACAGCACTGATATGGCAGAGCGATGTGGTGATTGTCTAAACTGCTTCCTTTACTGATGTGGAATGACGGTGTAAATGTGTGTGCGTTTGTTTTTAGTGCCCCATCGACACCCGCAAAGTGCTCTCTGAGAACCTGGTGGTGATCGGGGGTACGGCCATGCTGCCAGGCTTCCTGCACCGTCTGCTGGCGGAGATACGCCTCCTGGTGGAGAAACCCAAGTACAGCAACGTGTTGGCCAGCAAGAGCTTCCGTATACACGCTCCACCTGCCAAGCCCAACTGCACCGCCTGGCTCGGAGGTCAGAAACAAGATTTCATTTAAATATTTATCCCTGCCTGCTGAGCTGAAGGATTTCAGTTTGAGTGACATTTTAAAAAAAAAACCAGCACCGTGGATACATATTTCTCCAGCATCAGCACACTTCAAAAACCATTATGTCAGCCTTTTCAGTTTTTATGAAAATACTGTGTCTGTATGTTAATATTGTCCTCTGCTCAACAGGTGCTATCTTCGGGGCCCTTCAGGACATCCTGGGCAGCAGGTCGGTGTCTCGGGACTACTACAACCAGACAGGTCGCATCCCAGACTGGTGCTGCTTGAGCTCCCCTCCTCCTGAGTCTCTGTATGAAGCAGGAAAGACCCCTCCTCCACTCATGAAGAGAGCCTTCTCCACAGAAAAGTAGAACATGCTGTAACACAATGGAAATAATGTGCTCTCCTTCTACCTGATAGAACAGTTCAGTAATCTCTCATCTCAGCATCTCAGCACATATCTTGTTAATGTGTTAACCACACAGTTCTAGATGTTTTTCATGTCTAGTAGTAACACCTAAGGTTCTGTATGCATTGATTGTGGACTCAGGTGGATCAGGTGAGCAACAAGACAGAACAGATATTGGGATTTTAGCCGATTACATTGATATTCTACAAGGATCAGAGTGTTAAAATTTCTAATTGTTTCTGTGCTACGTGCAGCCTTGTTTTCTGCTGAAGTCTCAGTGAGCAAGGCACCGAACCCGTGCGTGCTTACTGTCACTTTCACTCCAGTTTGTTCTGGTTTTTGTTGGAAAACATTCAATATTCAGCAGAAATGTTTTGGATGACTACGAAGTCTAGTTTTACTCATCCATTTGTCAGCACAATTACAGAAAATGAAAATGATGACATTATTTCAGTGGGACTTGAAAAAAATGTTGAAATCACTTTGTCAGTAATATCCCATGGAGCTTTTCCAAAAAAAAAGGAAAACTGTTTGATTTATTTATTATTTGTACTTAGCCATGTAAAGTTCTTTTCAACGCATTAAAGGCCCTGCACACTCACACAAGTGTTCTCAGTTATCCATGCTAATTAGCATCTTGTCGGATTAAAGGTGAAAAGAACAAAGATTGTAAGTTGTCCGGCTCTAATAAGGGGCTCAGGGGGATGCCAGTTATTATGTGAACACAACCACACGGTCCCGAGAAGAGGTCTAATCAAGCTAAATAATTGAAGGCACTCGTGTGTGTGTGTGCGTGTGTCTTGAGTCTTGCTCTGTAACCATCAGTTTAATCTGTTGTAACAAATAAATATTCAGGATTAAATCAGACATGCTTTTTAGTCATTTTTATCCTTGAATGAAAATTGTCAACACAAATGTTTTATGAAGAAATTGCCTAAACAATAGCTATTTTTGTTTGCAGATCACTTGTAGACACATGAACAACAACCCCATTTCATAAGTCATGAAACCGTCCATAGACCGACGTCCAAAAGTTAGAAAACAGGCTAATTTGTGATGTTGCACCAAGATTCTCAAATTATAATAACACACACACACACTTAATTTGTAAGCACATCTAGAAATGTAGGTCGCAATAGCACCATTAACCCAACAACCCAGAAGATTCATTCCCAAAGTGTTGCCACTGGTGCTGCCTCTTGAGACTATAAATTCCAAAACTATAATCGGTAAACACCATGTTTTATCAGGCCTCACGCCATCCTGAATTTATAAACAACATGTAGGAGGAAACTCTTGAGGTTGCCAGCATCATTTTGACTGTAAATACACTAAGGAATGCATGTGCAGTAACTAAAATGTAAATGTAAAATGTGTCTGTGTAAGCTTGAGTGACCACCACTTTTCAGTGAAACTCGCTGTTTTCTCTTCAGAGCCACGTGGAAACAGTGAAACCGAACTGAATGACACGTCTGTTTTCAGCACAGTGTGGGTTATTTCCTTGTTCGGCCCATCTCTGGCATGCTGTTAAAAGTCTGTGTGTGTCCCAGAATGGAGTTGCATCTGTTTGGCCTCCTGGGTCACATTCATCGTTCAGTACTGGTTTGACTGGCTACTGTGGGCTTGGGAACCAGTAGCAACACCCACAATGCGTCTGCAGCACAAGACTGGCAAAAAAAAAAAGTATGGGAGAATGGAAACAGTAAGGATTGTGACCGCAGGCTTAAAAATAGGCCTAAACATTGATTGGAGGAGATCATAACTTTAAACATTCATATTCTTGTTGGAAAAATGTCCTCAGCACACATGAATTATGATTTGATGAAATTAAAATGAACGCTGACATTTAAGATTGCAGGCCTTCTACCTGTGGGTGTTTGTCTGAGCTATCATGTACGAACCACAGACTTAGCTGTGGCCTTGTCCTCGTCTGAAGATGTAGAGCTGCACATCCCCACCTGCTGCCTCTGCTCCAGCTGAGGGAAACCCCACCGTCCCTGGATGGGGACTGGGACTGGAGTATCAGTGAGGTTCCCAGACACAGGAAGCAGCAGCTGTCCGTTTGACCTTTTGCTATCAGACTGGGACTCTGAGCAGGAAGGGGACTCCCCAGAAAGTGGGTGAGGTGTGTCTGTAAGTAGTGTTTGATTCTGTGTGTTTTTTTTCTGTGGAAGATTTGGAAGTAAATCTGTCCGAATAATCACTAGTTGTTGGTGGGGGATTTACGAGAATAAATGCTGAGGTTAAATTATTTGTGCAAACTAACTGTATTTTGCATTAGATCAAAGTCACATTCTGATTCTTTATTTGTTCTTCAGTGACCACAGTGTTTTGTCATCTATTTTTCTGTAACACCAGAAATTTTGCAGAAGTCTCATGTCATGCACAAGGTGACATAAGCATATTTTTTTTCCTGCATGAGCACTGAACTGGTCCTTTGTCACAGCCCACATGGGGTGAGAGGCAAATGTGGTAAGAGGGAAGGCATCATCTATCTTGGTTATCTCCTCCACAGAGGCTGTTTGTCAAAACACATCAGCCAAATTATCCCGTAAATCACACTGGCTGCGAAAACACATCTGAGTCCTCCTAATAAATGTATCCATAGGTGGCACCTCGGTGCTTGTCGTCCACGCTCTACAGGGCTGGAAAACAAGAACTGCAATTTGGCTTGTATCATTACACAAACCACAAGAGGCCAGATATTGTGTAACAGCAGGGCTAAATATTGTTATAGCATGTTTATAGCAATGCCTCTGAGACATTCTGCTTATTCTTGCAGTGTCGGTGTTGATAACCTAAGGACTCCTGCACTTTTGTCAAAATTAAGCAGGCAGAGCTCCGAGAGCCCTGGGGCATAAACAATGCCGAGGATCCAAGCTTCTTAAACCAGGAACCAGATCCATAGGTGGACCCAGAGCAGCTTTAGGTTGGTAGTTAGTACAGTGACACAGGGAGTTCCTCGTTCTGTGCTCTGACACTGACAGCTGGTATTTGTGTAACATAATCAGGCCAGGACAAAATAACAAAGGGGTCTTAAAGGACTATATTAAAGTCTTTGCCAAGTTTAGCTCCTTCACTGCACATCGTATAAATTTTAGATTTTTTATGTCCCTAAGCTGTATACTCCATCACAGCTGGCATCAAGTCCAAACTAGTTTTTTTTTTTTTAGTTTTGTCTTCCATGAATATGTATATGCATTTCTCTATTATTTAAAAATCTATAGGCAGCCTGTGTAAACATGCTTGTTTATGGAGTTTAAGTGCAGATTGGTTTAAATAATTTTACACTGTGTCACATCATGATGTTTCAACTTCCACAAGATGATCACTGTTATTGATTGCAAGTTCCAAAGGTTTTTCTATACATTTTCAAATAATGAGGAAATGAATGGAAATCAGTGGTTGCTTTTAATGGTGGAAATAATGTATAACAACACAATTGCATAGCCTGTTACAAAGTATAGAATATGTCATTTGGAGAAAACATACAAAAGCGCTTGTGTGGTTCTTTAACATACAGTTCTACTGCATATACAGAGGTAAGTGGTAGGATTTTTTTTTACCTTAGTTTTTTTTTTTTTTGATAGCAAGTCATAAAATTACAGTATGTTGCAATGAAATAGCCACATTGCAACATTTAATGACCCAAAAAGCGTTTGGGATTTTCTAAGAATTCAATATAATGCAAATTCAGACTTCCCAGTAAAGACCAAATTTACCTGTGTGGTTAGTTTTGGCTTTCATAAGTCACGACTGTTATATTATGATGGTTATTTATCTGTCCATTAATTCTACTTATGTACTATACACAACCTAATATGCTTGATTCATTGGACAGAAATAAAAGCGTGTACGTGACAGACATGTATTCAGATCACGGCCAACTGTAGCATCATTTCGCCTGAATTAATGCTGTAACTCTTTGCTATTAATCATCAGCTGTGGGGCTATATATTCAGCTATACTGGCGCGAGCGTTTCATCCCACCTCGGCTCGTGCACAGGAGAACGACGCGCAAATCCAAGCTCCAGCCTCTTCTCGACCATCTCTCTCTTTCTCTGTGTGTTTTTTCTTTTCATTTCTTTTTTCTTTAAAAAAAAAAAAAACAAAACAAAACAAAAAAAACTTTTTCATTTCTTTCTAACTGACCGGACACGACAGGAGGTCACTTACCCCCGCCAGTATGCAAAGTTTCATCGGACTCTCGCATCTTTTATTGGTTCTGCTGGTTCAGCTGGTACCTGCGCAGGTAATTCACCCAGCACCCTGACATGTCTTATTTTTAATGTCGCTGATAACAAGTGGTGTTTTGCAACTTTCCAAGTTTTAGATTTTTTTTTTGGGAGGGGTGGGGGTGGGGTTGCCATTCATTGGTGAAATTTTTTAATCCGCTATTGATCAAAGCGTAATTTCATTTTGAAACTTAATAAGGGATGTTGAAGACAGCATTAAGCTTCCCCCTTTTATTTAGCAGCCGTCTGTCTTTTCTCCTCGACTGTCAATGTGACTCCTATTAGCCACTTAAAGTGAAGCAGTGAAGCTAAGAGGAGTCACATTTAAATGGCAGATTTTATTCTCAGCCTCGTGGCTCTCTGTGAGAGGACACATCTGGTCCACACAGCAGCATTTTTACACACTAGCTCTGAGTTGACTGGTTGGAGATACAGTCTACATTTTAGGGGGAATTTGCACATTTTGCAGTGATTTGTAGAGATGACTGACTCAAACAGCCTCAGATGCAACTTCTGTATGTGACTGATCCACGCTATGATACAGAGGTGAACACAGCCGCATGCTGTATCTGCGAGTGAGGAGAAAAAAAGCATGGAAAAACTCAGCCAAGCCCCAGAGCTTAGCTAGAGGCATATTAGTAATTTGAAGAAATTTGCTGCTTTACATGTAACAGTGGCAGTTGTGGTACAGAGGCTCTGTAGCTCCAGGTTTGTTTCCTTGGTTGTATTGAGGATGTAATACTACACATCTCTGTCTGGTTTCGCACAGGTGCTTCCTCTTACTGTAGTGGGATCTGACCCCCAGGCAACAGAGACGCATTCAGTGTGCCCCAGCAGGGTGCTGACTGCACAGTGAATATACATTGCAGTGTGTGGAGATTCTGGCTTGCTAGAATCTTTAAAGGTGGCTCTCATATGGACTGTGGAATTACATCTGTTTCTAATGTGTAGTGGAGTCCAGTAAACCTCTAAGAGGACTGCTGATCTGGGATGAGTTTGCAAGAATAAAAGTTTAAAAGTCACCTCCAAATATTTTCCTGTTATCCAGAGTACAAATTCATTCATCCATATAGATCCTTGTTTGTTTTATGGAGATTTGAAGTGACATAGCAACAGGTCATGAATGGAAATCTTTGTACTTTGTACTTTGTTCTGCTCTTGCCACGCAGAGCAGAACAAAGAATGGAAATAACGAAGTGCCACAGTTCAAATACCATTGGAAGGGCCACCATATTTGAAAATTCAAGATGAGGCATCCCCGTGGCTTGGGGTTGAGATGCTGACCATGGACCCTGGTTAGAGACTGGCTTTGGACTTTTGTTTCGCATCCTGTCGTCCCTCTGCCGTCAATGTCTAATAAAGGCTATAAATGCCACACACAAAAAAAAATAAAAAAAATAAAATACAAGATGACCACATAGATATCTGGGAAAATGATTGTATCTGTTTCATTCTCTGTAGTTTGTAAAATGTGTCAAAAATTTGGAAGAGAAAGCCATGTGAAATCAATGAGATGAACGCCAAAAACAACTTCTGTCTCAAATTATTGTTCAGTATGATAATAAACATTTTGCATTTCCCTTGGAAGCTTTGTGTAAGTTACAAAATTAGAGGTACAAAAGTAAAACAAGAGAAGGGACAAGCTTCTATGTCATGTGCAACATAAAGGCACTTCACCATGCACGTCTGTCTGTTTTCAGCTGTCGCTCTGCATCTGGCTGTATTGCTGGATGATGCAGTGCATTTGAGGACTCTGGGTTTATGTTGTATTTGGCAGGAGTACAAACTCAGTTACAGCAGACATAAAAATCCCACAGTAAAACCTGTTGTCAGAGCTACGAAGCATTGTGTCAGAAAACAAAGTTCCCATTGGTGTTCTCAGAGAGGGAGGAAAGCCGGAGAGAGGTGAAAGAGATAGCTGATATTCATTTAAAAAAGAATGCCAAGATCAACTTAGTGCTTGTGTTTCTGCTTGATTTGTCGTCCAAAAATTGGGAACGTTGCCAGTGTGAGTTTGGAGGCTGGGTTGTGAGAACTTAACATGCTTCATGCTGTGTCATGACACTTTTCAGTACTGCCTTTTGTTTTAACTGCGCTTATTGTGTGTCAAACTCCCATGAGACTGGGCAGCAGCTATTCTTTGCTGTTATTCTTAGCAAACTTTGAAGGTTTTTGCTTCTTGTGATAATAAACCCTCTAGTGTTACAACAAAGAGAAACAAATGCGCCTTTGTTGTTGGCTGGCTCATTTTACTGCATTTTTGCTGATTTGCAAACAGCCACACAGTGGTGCACCCCTGTAGCCATGCTACATCATTGTTTATACTGGATCATTGCATGCGCACTACTTTTTTTCTGCCACAAGATGGCACTCTGCAACTGTTCAGTGAACCCACTGCTGTTGTAACCACAAATAATGGTGGTCATTACTCACCTGTGTCAGTCTCCAGATTGTCTGCAGTTTCTTTATCATTACAACGCTGCTTGACATTTATGTTATTATTTTTATTATGTACTTTTATCATGATTGCTGTAGATGTCAGTTTTTACTCATTTTTCTATGTATTTTTCCAGATTTCACCCGCTCCAGAGGAGGATCCCCCCAGAGGTAAGGGCTGTGCTCGTGGTCATATCCCACTGAACAGAATTTCCCATCTCTTTCGGTTAATTTAAAGACTAAAGATTCAACTTGTTCTTTAGAAATGACATTCCAGGAGGTGTATACAAAGAGCATGTGTCATCCTATGGAGCAGCTGGTGGATGTAGAGCAGGAGTTCCCTGCAGAAGTGGGGAACATCTACATGCCTGCTTGTGTCCCACTGTGGCGATGCTCCGGTTGCTGTGGGGATGAGAACCTGGAGTGCCATCCTACCCTTGAACGCAACATCACTGTAGAGGTGTAGAAAGATCTCTAAACAGATGTGATTTATCAGAAATGAATAAAGGGAGATGTTAAAAATACTCCTTCTGTTTACATTAAATATTTGGCCCTATATTCAGTTTTAGTTTTCCCTTGTTTCTCAGATGGTGAAGATTATTCCCATGAAATCTAGTCAACATGTGGAACTCACATTTGTGGAGCATCAGAGATGTGATTGCAGGTAAATTTCTTATAGCCAGTTCTTATAAACATCAGATGCAAATTGAGATTTTTATGACACAGCTAACTGCTAGTTGTTTCTATTTTTTTTCCTTTCCCCTTTAGACCCCGTCAGACACCTCAAAAAAATAAAAGGTCGGTAGGTAAGCATTTTATCTATCATACTTGAACACATGAGTATATCTTCATTGCACTTGGCTCTTCATCTACAGAAGTGGTGAGTCCATCAAGAATAAATCTCGGAGGAAGAAACACAAGATGACATCCAACGGCTGTGGCAAGTAAGAGATTGACGGCCCCCACTGTGGCACTAACACACACATACATACGCCCACAGTTTCATAATGTTTGGACATTTATGGCTACATTTATTACTGTCCCCCCCACCACTCTGTCAGACTACCAAGGACAGATGACATTAAACAGTTCCACAGTATATTGTCTGCTTTGTTGCTCTTCTCTCTGGCAGGCCTATAATCCACCAACCACTTATGATGAGCTTGCGCTTCTGTGTAAGGCCACAGAGCATCTGTAGCACAATAATCCAAGGCTGGTGGTGATAGTTTCAGCCATGGACCTCCAGTTGGCTGTCTATGGTCTAGGCTGAAAATAACTAGATTCACATAACCAGAAAAAAAAAGAAGGAACAGGAGGAAGAAATGTAAAGGCTGGTGATGGGGCTCAGTATATAAGCTAGAGCATGAAATCTCATCATCACCTTGATTTTTTCACATGCTCTCACGTCACATTCTTGGCTGTAGCAGGCAGCCAAGTCATGTACATCCGTGTCAGGCACTGTATACATAGTTTTATTCATGTTAAAGTTATTCGATATGAATGGAATTCAGTCAGAGTGTTCAAAAGACTTATGAGTTCAGCAACAGCAGTAGTGTTCAACTCTGGCTTTGAAATGGAATTGGACCAACTGCAGCCAAATCTACCATGTGCACAAGTGAAAATATCTTTTTTTTTTTCTTTAGCAAGAACCCTGTGCGCAATTTAGTTCCAGAGCATAATCAGACTCCTCATTTTGCAGACAGAGTTAAATGAGCAGTGAGTTTTGTATTTTGTTTGTCTGTGGTGTCTTTTCACATAAAGGTCAAAAGGGCAGCGTGTGTCATGGTTAATGACACATTAACACCCCCCTCTTTATAACACAAAGCCTGTGTTGCAGACTAGAGGTGTGGGATTGGAAAAAGTGGGTTGTGAACAATGTTATCCAGCTGCATTCTGGGAATTGTAGGCTCTAGAACTTTTGGAGCTTGTTCCGTATAGCAGAGGTCTTCAACCTGTTCCTCAAAGGGCCGTGTGGCTGCAGATTTTTTTTCCAACCAAGCAGCAGCACATCACACTCAACTCATTTAATCAATTGATCTCAGTCTTCAGACAGTTGATTGGTTAAACTATGTGCTCTTGATTGGTTGGAACAAAAACCTGCAGCCACATGGCCCTTTGAGGAACAGGTTGAAGACCTCTGCCGTATAGGGACTGAAATATATATAGGGACTCTCTTTGACATATCTCTCACAGGTCCTCCAGCTTTATGAAAGTGCAATGCTATATCGCTGGATAGGTTCCTATTTTTTTTCCAAGTGTGTCTAAAAACAATAGTTATATTCCCAAATGGAGGTTGAAACAGTTTTTGGTTGATACAATCATTCCTCCTTTCCATGATGCTTGCAAAGTGATCCCTCTCTCTATTTCCCCATACACACTGAAGCAATTCAGTCCATGTTCTGTGAAAAAAAATGAATTTCAAAGTTCAGCTAAAGCTAACATTAGGCTCCTGTAGCCTCAGTTCATCAGCCAGGTATCTTCCAAAGTTAGTCTTTTTAGTATGAAATCTCCCCTTTGCGTTACTATCCCGTCAACACAACTCAGTATGAAAACACTGCCTTTGGATACACAATGCATTTTTGCACAGACTGTGAATTTTGTCCCTCAGCACTTAGGAACCACATTATCAATGATAAAGTAGGCTTTAACAGACATACGGGCATGCAAGTATTGTTTTAAGACAGATTTGAGAAAATGTGAACGTATCATATAAGCGTTCAGTAGGAATCCCTGTTTTGTATTGGAAATGTCACTAGTGGCTCATTCATAGAACCACATAAACTTTTCCTTCTTGGGGAACAAGGAACAATGGGGGAAAACTATGCTCTATCTGGTGAAAACTAGGTCAACTGTTTGAAGCTGTGACCATGGGGGTTCACCATGCCATCTCTTAAGAAGCAGAGTGAGAGTATATCTTATCCAGCAGCCTTAACAGAGTTGGAAAGAATCCTTCCTCCAAATCAGCCCCTCGAAAAGCCAGATGATGGACTGGAGGTCATTCTAGGAGACGGTTATTTTTGGTTTTGCTCTGTAGACTTTCCCACAGAAGTATGTTATGAACTATGTAGGAACCTGTGTGGCCATGTATCACCACAACCTGCACTGGCGCCTGTTCCTTTGTAAACCATAGCTTAGAGCCAAAATGCCCATTATCTCATAATCCCTCCACCTCATACTTAGTGGTCAAAGGACCACACAGTCGCAGAGTTTTTAATTTCTTCCAGCAGATTCAGAGGGCCCAAATTTTATGACGCCAGTGGTGAACATAAACTAAGCTGATGTTTAACTTCCATCAAACCTCAGGGATAAACACACCCTACTGTTGTTGATATGAAGACTTCGTTCTTATGGCAATCTTTTTTTATATTATGTTTTATGTTTCTGCCTATATAGTGACAAGGCAGGCAGGAAACATAGAACTGTGGACGTTGCAGTTATGTGGCATGCGCCATAACCACTTGGCTACCAGGGCGCTCCTCTTGTAACAGCCTTAAAGTAGATGTTTAGGCTATTTCTTTGGTTTTTCAGAAGGGCACTATGCCTTTTCACTCTGCAATGAGAAATACCAGTTCACACAGTTGCCTTAAGGGACCCCTGACCCTTAAGGCATCCTGGCCCTGTACCCTGCAGGCCTGTTCTGTTATCCATCCATAAGTGTCAAAATTAGCACTGGGTAGTGCTGAGACTGCATTTTAGTGGGTCTCATAACTTTCAGAGTCCACATGTGTATCGGAACTATTTGTACTATTTCCTGTAGAGAACTAAATCCAAGCCGTAGAGAAAAGACTGGGATGTATTTCATCTTAAATCTTTGTATAGATGATGTGTAAGTGCTATAAGACGTGAAATGGTTATTTCTCATTCATTCACTGATTTGGGAACAAGCCATTCAGATTTCATCTTGGTGTGATGTCTCACTGAGAGCAAATAATGATATTCTGATATTCAGCAACCAATTATTCCGGTTTGGCATCTGAATCTGGTTTTTTATTAATTAATCAAATGCTCTGCTGCTGAGTTGGATTAGAAGATTTTAATTTCTGTGATTGTTTATTTTTGTCGTTCCAGGTGCCAGTTCCCTCAGAACAAGATAAGTCTTCACTGAGTCACACATCTGGCCAAAGTGTAATTTGGAGGAGTGACTTCAGTGCTTTGAACAACAGCACATCTGTGAATTAATCACATCTGACTGTTCTTCTTCTGTCCAAACTTGTTTCCTTATCCAGCGGATCCATCAAATGCCAGACTTTGTATCTTGTCCGTGACATTATTTTCTTTTTTGATTAACTACATTATCAAAGCAAACAGCCATATCTGCAAACTCATTTGCCTTAGGCTATTTTTTAATAATATCACCAAAATCAAAGTCGATTTTGATTTAAAAAATGTAGCTGCTTTTGTTTAAAGTTGAAAAAAATGGACCTAGGGTACAACAGTAGATGCAGAAAATGTAAATAGATACTGGGTAGAATGCTTCAAGCTTATCGGTTGCTAGGAGAAAGGACTAAAGCCGTCAACCATCGTCAGTCCTTCTCCATGACTTCATGTTCTTTGTGACTTTTGCAGAGACTCATGTTATTATATTCTTTTCTCATGCAGAGCTACAGTCATTGAAAAAAAGACATCATCTATGTGACTTTCTGTTTGTCAAGTGTTATTTTTTGTAGAAGTGTCTTTTGATGAACACTGAATCCACACTGTGTAATCATGGGGTATGATAAGGTCATGAAATAAAATGCACTCCAAATGAAAGGAACATTTGTGAAATCTGCATTTGCATTTGTAGACCATTAGGGCCTGTTACATGTGAGGCCACTGTGAGCTCTTTATCTGGCAAGACTCTGCAGTAAGCACACTGTTAACAAAGCACAAGGGGTTACTGTTACCCATTGATTGTATTACTTTCACAGCCTTTCGGAGACATGTGAGATGACAAAGAGGTATGGTTATTTAACAGCAAAGTTCCCCTATATAGTATTTCACTAAACAGAATGATCAGGCTCCCCAGACAACTTTGTGAAGTGATAATAAGTTAGCAACCATTTAATGGTGTGACTTAATCACAGCCAAAACCCTATCCAGATCTTGTTTTAGATTCCAAATGTGTGCCAACAGATACTGTAATCGCTTTCTGTTTTTTGGACAACTTTCTAATCCTACTTAGTGAAAGCATTTCCTTGCAATATGTGAAAAGCTTATTATGCTGCTCGTTCAGTATCAGTTTTTTGAAGTTGTCTTCTCTCCCTGACTGTGGGCACACTTCCAGCAGAAACCTTGCCTCCTCATCCTCCATATTGGGCATGGCTGCACGTGAGTACGTTTTGTTCTGAGGAGCTGTGTTTTGTTTACTTCTTCAAACATGCTTACTTGCTCAGCTTAGGTTAGCTGTAGGGCAACCAGACTATTATGTAACACCAGAACATTACGCTCGAAACCTCATGTCACTGGATTCCCCGACGGTACATCTGAGATGCCTGTACTGTACTCGTTCCCCTAACTGCACAGCGAACACAATGTCCTTAACTTGCCACACATTCAGCTGCGGTCACGTTTTTCAGCTGCTGGCTGCGACGGCCAATCAGAGTCCAGGAAATCTACCATGTGGGCGGGCGTAGCAACCTAAAGCTGTGACGTATGAGGTACTCCAGACATGACAACGCCCGTAACTACCAAATATGGCAGAGCGACTGTAACGAATATCCTGTCCCTTGCATTTTTTCGCCGTTGGGGTACAATTGTCGGTAGGTGAGTGAAAGCCCAAGGGCCGTCGGTAGCCCATTTGCCGTTTTGACGCTCGCTGAGGACAGTTAAATTGCCACCATTAACGGCTGTTGCCACCGTGCTCTGCATGTGACCGAGCAGACAAGGGAGGGGCGGTCTGTCTCGTGTATAGTACCGTGGAACACCGAGTAATAACCAACGTAGCTGGTCAGTAGCAGCAACTGCTACACCGACGAGAAGGAGTCGCCGAGACGCAGGAGACACCTCGACCCGGCTGCAAGCTCGTATCCCCCAGCTTGGAAGACAGCGTCGTTGGAACAGCGCCAGACACGAAGTAAGCATATTCTTTTGTGTTTCTCAAACGTCTTGTGGTGTTTTTGTACCTACTGCGTAACGAAACGTTGTGTCAGTTGTGGCTGCTGATGTTAGTCCACGTAACGTAGCTAACCATAATGCTAACTCTAACTGAACGTCGGTTTTGTTTGCATTAAAGTGTTCAGTTGCTTTGTGTTAGCGTTAGTTCGGCCATCAATTAGCTAACAAACGATGTATCCTAATTAACTACGCTATCAAGTATGTATATGTTTTTATATATGTAAATATTCTGGTAGTTAAGACTACGTTTGAGTCACTCTAACGATGTAGTAGCGTTATTATCGTACTTTGTTATTGCTACTTTGATAAGGGTTTGTCTAGGATAGCTTTGACTTTTAGTGTTGTGATGAAATTACATTGCTCGTGCAAAACTAGTGGAGGATAATAGATATGCTGTTTGTGGAAAAAAAATTATGGCCCAGTACGTAACTAGTTAATATTATTAGGCTTTCACTTACCTGGAATTGTCAAATAAAGTCAGAAAAACTTACGGTAATGTGGTCACATCAGGAGGCGTGTGTTAAAATATTAAACTACCATATCATAGTATTGACGTGCTGTCCAGCTCAAACCCAACATGTCATTTAACAACTGTTATGTTTGTGTATATATGTGTATGGGGGTGTTGGTAAACAACTCCTTCTGTCCTTGATGTCAAACGAGCTTCTGCTTAATCTTGTTTGATTCCCAAATTTAGCCTTTGATATGTCGATGTAGTTGTGAGAGCTTGTCAAGCCAAGGACATTGTCAGTACAGCAGGAAAGGAGATGAGCACCAAGAGGAAGGCAGAGAGTCACTCAAGGGCAGCAAACAGACCATGTATCATGAAGTCTGGAGACTCCCGGGCTGATTCAGAGAGAGACTCTGGATTCTCAGGTTCGACCTTTCTCTTCTCACCATGTTATGTGCTTTCGTTATCAGTCAGTCAACTGAACCCCAGTTAACTCCTCTTTCTGGCCTATAGATGCAAGCTCAGAGCACATGAGCACAATGGACACCACAGACTCTGAGGATTCACCCCGCCCTGGATCGGGCCCCCAGCCCTCTCAGCTGGCTGTGGTGGGAGGCTCCTACTCCAGCCTTTCTCCCATGATCATCATGAACAATGTCCTCCTGAAACAGGTACAGAGCAAAACATTAACTCTTAAAAGATAAAATCTCAGATTATAATTTTTTGTTATGTGGATGAATTATCTCTGCTTTCAACCCTCAGTCTTTTAACATCAGGCTGTGGTATAATCAGGTTCCAGCAGGAAAGTTGTTTCCCAGTTTTATTGTCCCTGTGTTTAGCTTGAATGTGTCTTCACAGTCCAGTCACAGCTGCCTGGAATGTGTCACCCAAAAAAGACCGTTCACACAGGGTCAAGACTGCTTGCTGACCAACAGGGACATAAAAGTAGGAATAGTTCAAAATGAAATTCTGATTTCATTAAAAGACTGAAAACAGGAAAGCAAGATGAACAGACCTTTTTTATTTTTAACTTTTAATTAGTTAAACTCAATGGTATCGCTCTACTCTAGAGTCTGACCTTTTTATTTTCATGGATTAAATGAAGTGGCTTACTTCTATCGTGGTACTGTGGTAAAGTGTAATTGTAACTCTTCTTCTAATTGGTGTTTGTTTAGATATAATTGTTGCAAGGATAGTTTGTCTCAAGGTTGATTAAAGATTGAAAGTAATTTAGTGATATTGGAGTGCTAAAATAATCTCAGAGCCTACAGAAAAAGACAGAAAAGGAAAACATGTATGTGTGGGCAAATGAGAGAGTCAGCAAGCTACAGAGTGAAGTAGAGAAAGCAAACTGCGTATGGTAATTATATGTAAAGTAATTCACTGTAATTTTGTGGTTTAACAGTGATATGTATGGAACTATACTTCAGACTGGATTGTGGTGCTGAAGCTACTATTGACAGTTTATCAACAGAAACATGGTTAGAATTCTCATAACTGTTGATGATTTAAGTTAGTTGTCAAGTACAAATACCAAATGTGTGGCTTGTATTATTGTAGAGTTTAGAATCGATGGGTTAACACATGTGAAACTGGGAAATGTGTGAGACAGACGTGCCTTTCAAAGCTCTCAATTTCACTCTGTTGCCGTTGCAGCCTCGAGACAATCCTCCTGCTCTGAAGCCATGGGGGTTTAGTCCCACAGTGGAGGTGGTGCAGCCTGTGGTTCAGCCCGTGGTCCAGCAGCCTCAGGTGGTTTTCCTCCAGCCTGTGGTCTCTCATCAAGCTTCCCCTGCCTCCAAAGAGGCCACCTCAAGACACAGGCGCCCCAAGAAGTATCTTCCAATCCTGAAATCCTACCCCAAGATCGCTCCACATCCAGGAGACAGCTCCACTTCCTCAGGGAGAGGAACTGCATCCTTATCTTCACCTGCATCCTCCTCCTCCTCCTCCCCCTCTTCTTCTTCTTATTCCTCCTCTTCTTCAGGGTCAAAGAGAGGTAGCAGTCTGTCTTCCAACCACCGTGAACACTGTCAGAGAGAGAAACAGCCAAGAAGTCTGTGCGGTGGTGCCAGTAACTCTGGCTCAACCATTCCCAGTCTTCCTGGTACCTCCAGCACCATGTCACCTCTGCTCCAGAGCCGACTTTCTTTCCCCGCAACAGAAACCAGCGCCAGCAGTAGTCCTGCCAGGGAGAGGCCTTCATCAGCTATCAGCCAGTCAGAGTTTACCACCTCCCTGTCATTCACTTATACCACTGGTTCCAAAAACCAGAAACTCCCTGCACCCCAAATGGGCACAGAGGAGAACGTCTCACTGGGAGAACACGACCACAGTGACAGTGATGCTGACACACGGAGGAAGCGCTTCTGCAACACCTACAACATCCTGAGCAAATCAGGTCTGCTAGACATCACACTTCGTACCAAGGAGCTCCTCAGGCAGAACAGACGCACCCAGAACGACCTAGACCGCCTAAAAGAACAAACAGACCTGTTTCTTCAAGCTCTGCGGAACGGTGACACTAGCATCTGTGTTAAGCTGCAGACCAGCCTCCGAGAGGAAGACCGGGAAAAAGAGAGGGAGAGAGCTGCTCAGACCAGCTTAAAGACAGATTAGACCTAGGCTAAAGCCAGATGATAAGCCTTTAGACTGACATGGGGAAAGGAAGGCCAGGGTTGGGGGTTGGAGCGCACACAGACAGATGAACCGAGAGTAATGTGCCCCACAATATGCACCCACCCCCAGACTGTCTCACACACAGTGAGCAGTGGCCTACATTTTGGCTGTAGCCTGCCCTAGGGCCCTGACATACCAAGCCAGCCTCAAACAGTTGGTGCAGATAAAGGCTTTTTCTTGCCGCACGTCTTCAGTTTAAAGTTGCACTCAGTGCAGGGCTCTAGCTGGTTTCCACCAACATGCAAATGTCTGTATTTACAATTATGGAAGGAGCAGCAAAGCAAACTGTACAAGCATTTTCAAATTATCATATTATACACTGATAATGCAGGTATGTCTCCTTAAAAGGTTGCCTGTAAACCTTTCTTTGCTGTGCTTCATGGTGTCAGTCTGTGGTATTAAACTTGTGGAAAGAGGAATAAATAGAGGTGAAAATTTTTGCTAAAGAATTGCTACATCAGTTTCTCTAATCTCCTCATTCACTGACTCAGCAAGCTTATTTGTCCAAACTTCCGCAGTTCCCACTCGTGCCGTCAGTTTAGGACACAGCAAAAGCAAAGGGCGATGGTCAGCTACACACAGGGCACTGTACAGTCGCCAACTGTCTGCTTGGTGTGTCAGGGACCAAAGGTCCAACAGGGCCAGAACCACAGCACACTGCTCTGTCATGCTGAGCATGACTTGATCTCTTCCACTGAAGCTGCCTCTGCTGCACAGAAACCTTTTGCTCATTGGCAATCAAGACCCAAATGCCCTGAAAGATTTGGATCTAAGGCATGAAGGGAAAAATGAAATCTTATAAAAAAAAATTTTTTACCATATGCACAATACAGGCTCAGAATACTGAAAGCTTCAGTAAAACCCTTAAGACTGGATATTTCAGCTTTAACAGTGCAGGACAAGTATAATACCAGTATACTAGTAATTCTGACAACAGCATGAATTAGGTTGTTGTTTCTGTTGTTTTAATACGGTATCTCCTTAAGCTGTGTTCCACTGGTACTGATGCGTTGCTTAGCAGACACAGAGTTAACAATCAGAAAGTGTCTACATAATCTTAATTATTTTATGCAGCAGTTGCCAATTATGTAAAATCTATGATTATGACAGGCTCAAGGAAATGTTCTCATGTCACACTGAATGTGTTCAAGGCCTCTTGCCAGTCAGCATCTTCCACACAACAAATGTGTGCCTAAAGTGTCTCTTTAGTTCCTGCTGTGTTTTTTAAAACTTGATGTGAAAGCTTTGGCACAGCCCGTCGATGGTTTCAAGTTTAGCATTCCCATCATGTTGATGGCAGCTGTAATACAGCACAAACTGGCTGGACGTAAAACTCTTAGCCATTTAGATGCTTCCCCAATAACATCCCAGTGTGAAGGGTGCTTCCTGTAGCTCAGTCATATTTATCAGTGACTTGTGTATGAATTCTGTTTGTTTTTTCTAACATATATATGTATACATACATATACACATTGATGTAATTTATTGTGAAATATTTGTGCGAACCTTTTTGAGTCCACTAAGACAGCCATCAATTCAGGTTTTTTGATGAAGACCAGTCGTTGCGCTTCAACGTTAAGCCTCGTACATCCGCAATTATAAGTGTTTATTCAACAAAAAAATCCAACAGTTGCAACATCTAAATTGGGAACAGTTGTGTAGTTTTGTGATGCTTTATTATCACCTTTTTGTATGTTTCTAAATTATGGCCTTAATATCTAAACCCTGTATTTGTCAGAAGTTTGCATTTGCACTAAAATAACGTGAGAGTAACTCTGAAGCAAATTCTGGGCAGAATCAAGTGGCAGCTATGGTAGATCATTTAAGGTGGATGGTAAAAGTTTTTTGTTCATTGCGTGAGGCGCATTGTGAGTCATCATAAACACACTACCATTGTACACATACTGGACCTCATCAGATTTTATTACTACTAGAAATGTCATTAATAAACCAGCTTTTCCATATTCTGTTTATTTAACTATAAAATAATATTTGATGTGACGATAATTTACTTGCTGTGCTAATATTGACCTAAAGACTTAAAGACTCACAAGAAACATCTCAAGCAAGGGATACTTTCTATTCTACTTTTGCCATTGTAAGCTGTGTACATCTGAACATAAATCCATTTTATATAAAAATAGAGTTGTAAGGATCATGTATTCTGTGACAAAATGTTTGGAGGTCTTTGTCACACCAACAAAAGCTCAGACGTTGGGGTATTTTTTGTAAATTAATTGTGGGTGTGTGAAAACTTTTATTGCAGGGACTGGAGCACAGATTCATCTACAGCCTTTATTTTGTTAACAGACTGATATCATAATAGTAAATGTAAATGAAGAGGACACTGTCGCAGGTGATGTGTTAGTCTTTTTCTACATTAAACACTGTAAATTAATCTGCATGTTTCCGTTTTTAGATTCTCCCAAACCAGATTGGATGTGTGTTTAAGGGCCACTGTCCTGCTGGACAACCATAATGTGTTGAACATTCAGCGCTCTGTTTTGAGTATGATGTTGCTCTGAAGAAGTTCGAGGTCATCTTAACATACTCCACCCATTTTCTACAGTGCATCGGCCACACTGTTAGCTAAACAGCCCCAGTTGTGTTGTACAGTTCTCTTGAGGTTGGAGTATCTCCAAACGTAGCATTCTCGTGGCCAGAGAAATGACCACAAACCCCTTCAAAAATCTTTTTCTATGACCATTTAATCCACAGCAAACTTAAGTTGAGCTTCTAGGTTTATGATTGTTTTTGGTGCAGAGCCTTTTTTCTTGCACAGTAGTTCCCGAGGTCATGGTTTGCAAATCTGCCTGTTCTTAGAGATTTTAAACCTGTTTTCTGGTGGTTGTGTGATGGCATCTGACCGTACCGACCCCAGCTAACCTGCAGCTTTTTGGAGCAGTCCACTGCTCCAAGTATTTTCAACTTGAGTAAATTTATTTATACAGCATGGTAATTTAGGTTATTGGGATGCTTTTACACCAAGTGAAATTCTTGATATCCAAGTTTGTTATCCTCTTTCCTTATATAGTAAATGGCCACATTCTATCTTCACTTTATAATGCATGTGAGTCAAGCTAACTACTGCAGTGGAACTGGCTCTGTTTGCAAAGACACGTTTCCAGCAATATTCAGTAATAGAAACGAGATGTCGAGGCCTTGTTACAGTTACAGACTTTTCTACACTACCAAGTTAAAATTAACACGATGAATGTACTGTATAGTTTTAATCCAGGGGATGTTCAGGAGACCCACAGTTATGGAGAAATCTAAATGTGTTTTTTTTATGTTTGTGTTCTAATGATGCATGTTTTTCAAATGTCAGAAAAATAGTTTCAGAAATAATTTAAATTCTTACCTGCCATGATCATATGTATCTCTTATTAGTGTGTACTGTAAAATCTTATCATCTCAGTTGTAAATCTTTTTTTAGCTTTCAAATCACGGTTTTGTAAACCACACCCACAGTTTAGAGCAGAATCATCTTTGATGGGATAATCTTATGACTTTTCATACAGCTGTAATATCTGTGCTTTGTCACTGTAATGGAAACAGTAATTTGTCTAAATACCACGTGTTCTTGATGAAGGCCTTATTGCGACAAACGAGCCAGGACAGCTGCAAGACTGCTGGCACTATTTTTGGTCTTTGCCTTGGCCAAAAACAAATGCTTTATTTTTCTTTTCTTTTTCTTTTTTTTAACAGCTGTCACACATTCTTCTTCAGAGTTGGGAACCTACCAGTGCAAACAAACGTTCCTTCTTTTCTTCCTTTGTTGGACCAACAACACACCTCACCCATTTACCTAAACTGACAGGATTCATTTTAACTCTTGCAGACCAACACCTCCTCGATCTGATGCACAGATGCCATATGCTTGATGTTGATATTGTGTTTTGTCAATGGTTCACTATATGTTGTGATCTCCTTCTGCTACAAGTAGATCTTGTTTTGATACTGGTGAAGTAAATGATGGTACTAAAATATCAAAGAGGTCAAAGAAGGCTGAAAATAGCACAACAGCACTGGTCATGTCCATCTTTTTAAAGAACTTTCCTCGTCTGCTGCCATCAGTTTTTATTAAAGCACATTTATTTGTGAGACAGTGGTCACCATCAGTTCGCTGTAATCTAAAGTATGGTTTTGTTTACATGGATCTGCACTGGTGTGGTTCCTCTTTCTTGGATCCTCTTCATGTGACTGACTATTTATTGACTGAAGTGTATCAAACCATGAGTCCCTGATGCTGCCATTATATATGCTACGTCCTGTGTCATGGATTATCGCCATTGTTGTGACATGACCATGTTGATGATCGCAAGTCTCTGTTCTGTCACTCAGAACAAGAAGTTAAGAGACGAGGATTAAAGACTGGTTTTGCTTGTGGAGTTGGATTCTTGTAATTTTGTAACACTGGATTTTGAGTTTTTCATCTAAATGTCGGCAGCTTTGTTTCCTCAGTACATTTCACTCTGCCTTGTTTTAGATTTCATTTTAAAGTTGCTGAAAATGTTTGTGAAAAGGATTGTGATTGTCTCATCAAAATGTTTCAGTAGTGCACCAGCATCAGTGATGAAAAAAGAAAAAAGCTCGAATAATTGTTATCATTATCATTATTTTTTAAAATGTGAAACAAAGGAATTGTGTTAGGGAAACATGATGGATTCCTTTACTGGGATCATGCTGACTGAATGTAGTGTGGCTTGCTGGAAATCTGTTTTCTGTTCTGAAAATGTAAATGCAGGAAGTTGATAAAATCCTCATGGGACTTGCCACTATGGAGGATTTAGCAAAACATAAATGTAACGTCTTACAGGGTAAAACCTCTGAGGACTCGAGACTTGACTCTGCAGCTATACCAATCAAAGAAGAATAAACTAAGATTGAGGAAGGGTGAGATGTAATGTGCTCTATTGTTCTTTTTCTTTTCTTTTTTTTTTGTACATTTTAAGTTAGAGAATCATTGCTTGTGAAATAAATGTCATTCCAAAGAAACATTTTATCTGTCCAAATTAATGGTTCTGCTTGTTGATCATCCAAAGTCAGTTCAGACAACCTTTTTTTTTTTTTTGGTTACATGTGGAGGCAGAGTGTTAAGTTTTTAGTCTTGGATAGCAATGAGAAACAGGGAGTCTTAAATGTTTATTTTTGGAGTTTTCCACACACCTCTCTCATCACACCAGCAAACTGCGAAAGAGCAAGTGAAATCTGTGCTCTTCTAGCACAAATGGACGACATGCACACAGATTTTGCAGACACTAATTATATTTCAGGACCTATAAAGCCTATCATGCAAGCATAGCACAAGTCTCTGTGCTTGTTGTAAATACCCCAGAATCTGAAATATATGTGGTGTAATTTTATCTCAGGATGAGGCCAAAAAAAAAAAAAAAAAAAGCATGCTGAAAACTGTTCACATTGCACATGAGTAGCAAATACTACAGGGATTATATAAAACATTACAGGAAGCCTTCAAATAACTGCTCCATTATCTTAAAGCAGAGCGACTCAGCTGTCAAACATATGTAAATTATATGCAGGCTCACGGCAGCATATGCACAGAAAACTGAACTAAAAACATTAATTGAAAGATAAATGACAATAACAATAAAAATGAAATATGCCGTGCTCTTTATATTTCCAGTGTTAATTACAGTCACTTTATAAAAAGTCTCTGGCTTTGGGCCCCTTGATCCCAGGGCCCTTATCAACCTGTGAATAGTAGTCCTTCAGTAATCCATCTTTGCTCCTTGCCCTCTTCTTGTGTGCACAAGTGCTCTAAAAATGTTACTGGCCCCTGGACACAGACATGTAAGAGGCCCCCAACCGCTCCTACATAATTAGTAGGACTTGCAGAATGAAAGATTGAAAGTTATATATCTTTGTGGTCATTTTGTGTCTCTTTGTAGTTTCATTGACTTTCTAACACGAAATGTTCACAAGCACTTCAGCCAGCTCTGGCATACTGGCTTCCTGACCCCTCGGGCCCCTGTGCCTGTGCCTGTTTAATAATCCATCCATGCAGTGTACCAGCCTCTTCTTTAAATTTTGACTTATATATGTAATTTAACCAAAATGCAACACGCTATTCAACATCGTTGGGGTTTTCATGGTGAATTTGTGTCTACCTCAGTGTGTATTACACCTTTGGCCACTGGATGGTGTCGAAGATAAGGATCCTTTTGCGGAAATGTTCTAAAATTGTTCCATCGCAGTCTCCGTAGAACAAACCTGCTGTTTTGAGACAATTATTAAGCTAGCTGCTCTCACGCTGTGGCTAAATAACGCTACTGTACACGGTGAACGCTACAAGGTAAACGAATTAGTTTCACGTTACTGGAGATTTAATGGGGTTAAATTCATGCACATTGCGTCGTCAATCGCCAGGCTTTGACGCCTGGCAACTAACATCTGTCTTGATAGCCCCGGTAGCTAGTTTTGGTACTGCTAACCCTGCTAGCTAAGTTAACTGTCATTCTTCTGTTTTACCTACAGACTGAATATAAGACTGACACGGGGCCGTCGAGCTCTAGCGACATTTAGCTGCGATGTTTGACTGGCTAGTTTTTTTGTATTTAACTTGTGGTGACTAGCTGTCAGCTAGCTAGCTTGTCAGTATGACGCCTTGTCCTGTTGTTTAACCGCAGAGTTCGTGTGATGGTTTTGACTCGAAGATGACCTGCAGCCTCTGCGTATGATCGACAGAAACATTTCCACTTAGCAGGTCAAGATTGAGGTAAGTTTTGTCTCTTTTTAATTTTTTTTTTTAATTAGACTTCCATTGTGGCCAATGTGGGTTCGTTTGATGTATCAGGGGTTATCCTGTTATGTACAGGTTCCACACAGGGTGACCCATGCTTTCTGATGAGCTTGACTCCAAACCAGAGGTAACCTGTTCTTCACTTTTCATGCCCCAGAAGATTCTTGTTGGGGAACACATGAGCTTCATATCCTGACACCTGTCTCCCTGTGGGCTTTTTCCCCCCCTATCAGCTGCTGGTGCAGTTTGTACAGAACGCGTCCATCCCGTTGGTGCAGGGTCTGGAGGACTCCGAGTCCAAACACTCCTGCCTGCCTCTGCTGGCTCCAGCCGAGAGCTCACTGTGCAGCCCGCTGGAGCTCACAGGTCAGCAGCTACTCACTGTTATGAGTTTTATGGCTATCAAAATACAAGCAGAGGAATCCATTTTAACTCGTACTCATATTCACCCTTTGGTTATTTCCTTTACTGATTGCAGTTTTCACCTTGTTATTGGCCACTGTCAAGACAGACCAACAAACAGGGGTTGAGATTTGGATAACTCACAATGTGTTGTTCTGCAGTTTGTAGTCCAAGACAGTCATATCTCTCTCTTTTCCTACTTGAACCTGTAGATTGATAGATGCCCCTTACAATACATGTTCTGTGGTTTGTCTGTGTGATTTCCTGTTAAGGGATTTTAAAAAAAATATTGTTTTTATTAGACATACTTTTTTTATATTAAAGGTATCCAGTGGAGCTTTCTAGAAGCAAACACATTCACGTTTATACTTTATTATATATATATATTTATACTTTATTTCTTCCTCATTAAACATGTACAAAGCACTGTTTTTTTGTGAATATTTTGGAATCTGCATTGTTTATGGTACATCCATATTTGCAGAAACTGGCAAGTGTGAGTCATGTCATCTGTTTGCACATCCTCATGAGCGTGTTAGGAGAGCACGAGATACAAACAAAACATGAACCAACTTATAAATATTGCAGCACAGAAATATTATTGGTAAGATTACTCAGGGTATTCCCCACATTTGGGATAATGTACCTCGTTCTAATCTGGTCAAAGCAACCACTGACTAACAGACACTGATTTCCTCCTCAGATGGAGGCCTGAGCCATGGGCCTGAGAGTTCGCCCTCCCTGTCAGAGTTTGGAGGTGTGTCAGAGCGGAGCCCTTTAGTGGTGCAGACACACTCTCACCCACGGGCCTCACCCAGCTCCCCGCCCATCCTCCATGACTTACAACAGTCAGACAGCACTTCCTATGTCCTGCTGAACCTCGCAAAAGGTAAAGAAACACCAATCTACTATAATGCCTATAGACATGACAGAGTCTGAGTTTTATGAAAAGATAAACAAGAGATTCATTGATAATGAATGCAGCCATAAAAGAAACCTGACATTATCTTGATCTGATGAGCCACTCTCTGATGAATTGTGATAAAAATTTGTATCCTGAATAAAGAGGGATTTTTTTGTGAATATTTGTATATTGGCCACCATCCTCTCAGCCTCTCAGAATAAAGCTGTAACATTAAACCCAAAATTGCTGAGAATCATGGGAGGACAATAATGAATTCAGAAATGAGACCTTGAGGGGCTCACACCATGATGATATTGCTGAATATTGCATTGGTCTTGGATGCCTTGTTTCACAGTGATCCTCCCTCTGCCTTTTTCTTCCCTCTCAGGCATCACAGCCTCCTCAGAGTCCCTGATCTTCGCCGCAGATGGCGCCGGGGAGGATGACAATGAGGGGGTCTCATCAGGGGACTATGGGATAGATGGCAGTGCTCCCTGGTATCTGCGGGTACAGGAGCTGGCACACGACAGCCTGATTGCCGCCACTCGGGCGCAGCTTGCGAGAGATGCCAAGGCCAGCCAGGACGCCAGAGCTGCAAGTGTCAGTAACGGTAAAGTCACTTTGTCTAATCAACACAGGCAGAAATGTTAAAAGTCTTTCACACTAGAAAGTAAAGGCAAACAGGTTCAAAAGACAATTTTATACTATGTTGCTGTTCACAAATGTGTGCGGTGTTACTGCTGTGTGCATTAGAGCCAGCTGTGATACAGTTTCTTCTTTTTTTTTGGACAAAAATTAGGGAAAAAAACAATGAAAATATCAAGAAATGAAGCCTGTGTATGGGAAGCAGTGCATTTTTTGTGGTACGATATCTCTACTTACGGCATCAAAGGGAGAAAGAAGAGAAATAAGGTCAAATGATGAGATGAAAATGTAGTGTAATCAGCACTGACTGACACAGTGTTCAACACTTCTTCATCATAAGCCTCTGAATCAAAATAAACTTGTAGCTCTGTCTAGATAGATTTACAAGTATGGCTGCTAACATGTGGAGTTGTAAGTGCCACATTATCGTGAAGCATTGATCATGCCTCTGCTGCGTCTGTGATGATTTAATGTGCATTTAGTAATATGGCTAAATGCAGACCTGAGAGGGGGAGAGAGGCTACGTGGCTGCAGTTATCAGGAAAAAACAGTCAAGTTAGACAGGAGGAAAGACGAGCAGCAGCAAAAGTAAGGCAGGAGATGGAGGAAGACAGACAGGTGGTCAGGTAATCAAGCAACAGGGAAAGTGTTAAATGAAGGATAATAAGATAGCAGATGGTTCTGAATTGTTTGACAGTTAGGGAAATATGCTAATTCACTTTCTTGCCAAGAATTAGATGAGAAGATTGATACCACTCACCCAGTTAGCTTAGCTTAGCACAAGCACTGGAAACAGGGATAGAGATAGCCCGGCTCTGACCACGGGTAACAAAATCCAGCTAACAGCACCTCTAAGAATCACTAACTCACACGTTGTAGCTTTTTGGTTAATCTAATCAGCTCATATACCAGACTGTCTCAGTCAAGAAACAGTCCGATAGCTGTTCATCAAAATAAATTCAGGTAGGCTAATGGATACACATTTTGATACCTGATATAGGACAAACTTCAGATCTATAGTTCTCCTCTCACCTCACCTGACACTACTGGATCAGCTCTGGTCTCTTTCATGTTTTTGATCCTTTGGCGTCACCGATTTCTGTTCATCAGAATGATAGCCATCAAAATTTGTGACCCTGTCTAAACACCATGGTGGCACCATCTTGTTTGGGTCACAGAATAAAGTGTAACACTGGCTTCTGGCTATAGCCTTACACTTAACGCACAAAAAATGTTGTAATCTTTATTGAAAGTTGTGCAGATGTTAAACATGGTTGTTAAACACAGTCCGAAGTTTATTTTTATGTTTCCCTCCTATCTCTGCTTTGATTGTTGAGGGTTGGTTATGCCTTCTTATTCTCTTGCCATAATTACTGTAATCTGTTGCTTATGTAGTGATAGCTACCCACACCTTCAGCTTATCTCACTGTAAGGCTCTGGTCTAAGACAGAGATGTCTTTGCTGCAGCAGACAGTGCCTGAGCAAGCTGATGACCCAGACCAGAAGTCAGGACAGCATCACAGCCTGTTTTAACTTCCCTCCACAGGCAGCCTGATAGATAGAGAATTTAGCCATGACATTGAAAGGACTGTGACTCCTGGCTACATCTCTGATCTCTGAACCCCTTCTGAGTCGAATTGCAGCTGGGGGTCTTAAAAAAAAGTGATATGCGAGTTAAGTTTTCTTTCCCATCTTATTTGGTCCCAGTTTATTTCCTCTCACCCCAACCTGGCTCCTTCAGTGCTTCGATTCCTGATTTAAATGAGTCATATATACTGTTTCCCCATAATTCTTTATTCAAGAAATATTCAAACCTTGGTGCTTCAGACCAGCCTTGTGTAACCATGTGTCCTAGTTTATATTCAGCAGGACTTTGAGACATATTCTTTTTCTACCTCCTTATAATTCCTTCGCATTTATCCTTGACCTCATTATATTATTGTTAAGGTCGAGTATTTAGCAAAGGGAAAAAAAGGACAAATTTTTAGACCATGTGGATTCAGCCCTGAATGTCTTTCACATGATCTCTCCTTCAGCTTATTCTAAGAAAGTGGGACCAGTTAAGAGAGGTCTTAAAATACTTTGTACATTGGTAAATAAAATGTCTGCAGCAGAGTGAAATTGGTTCCAGTGCGAGTCTAAAACTCCTCTATCTGAGCCACTGTAATGGCTTCCCTCCCACTAACTCGCATTATATTAGAAGTTCCCTTCAATCAGCAGTCGGGTATCACTTATAGGTACATTACTGCTGGCACGCTGCAAGCAAAATGGGACCTGTTAAAGGCATTCAGAGTGGGGAGTCTAAGCAGGTTAAAAGGGAGTGATTGCATTCAGCTTCGGCTTGTTTTCTTTAGGCCACGGCCGTTCGGCAGGTCTCAGTCAGTACCCGATGATTAGCTTTTATACGGCCGGGCTCCAGAGGCCAGCCACCTGGCACTCCTGGATTGTTTTCTGCACAGGCCGCGCTCACCCTCCTCTTGCGGTTGCCTAGGTGACCACACGCACAGTTTGACAGCAGACGGGGACAAGCGAGAGCTACCGTCTCTGACCAGCCGGCCCCTCTCCAAGCAGATCCTCCGCTGCTCGTTCGAAGGCTGCTGCAGGACGTTCACGTGGCCGGCTCATCTCAAATATCACCTCAAAACACACAGGTGACACATTTACACACACGCAAGCAGTGGAAAATAATGGAATCAGGCAATGGTCCCAACAAGGCGTCGCTGCCAAAGCACCAATATGCAACCCTGAGCAAATCCTGGCTAAAGAGGATACATTTTCTAAATTGAAAAATAATAATAATTATGTAGGCTTGCAGGCTAATGGGGTTTCCAACTTTTTATACATATCATTATACACTCTAGCTATGTGGTGGGCCATTGCAAATGAAACGTGTTTGTTTGTTTATCTCCCAGGAATGACCGAATGTTCAGGTGCGGCGCAGAGGGCTGCGGGAAGAGTTTCTATGTGCTGCAGAGGCTGCAGGTTCACATGAGGACTCACAATGGGGAGAAGCCCTTCATCTGCAAGGAGAAGAACTGTGGCAAGAAGTTCACCACCGCTGGAAACTTGAAGAACCACAGACGCATACACACAGGTGGGGAGCAGGAAGATACCTGCACATAAAAAAAAAAAAAAAAAAAAAAGCCCAAACACACTGGAAGCAATAACTGACTTAGGCCATTCGACTCTGCTCGTAATACTTCCTTGGTGCAGTCAAGGAAGGAGATTTGAAGAGTCAGCAGCACTGGCGCCTCCATTTCACTGCTGCAATGAGTAACAGCACTCTGTCATATTTTATTTAGGGTGACATTAAGATTTTTGATGGCCCGTTCCACAATCATCTTCCTCTATCCAGGGAGCAGTTAGCAGACCAGCTATACTGTGCAGTGTTTATATTTTGCCCATATGTCTGGAAGAGCAGCTTCTTATGAGCCATAATATCCACTTAGTTTGATGAAACGTTATTACATTTTTTTACATTCTTGTGCGTCCAAACAGGTCAGCTGTCACCATGAGTTCTATCAACAGCAAAAAAAAAAAAAAAAAAACATATGCTGCGTTCAGCACCAGTGTTTTGGGCCATTGAAATCACTTTCAACACGAGATACTTCAGTGCAATTCTGCTATAATAAGTTTACTGTATTTGGTCTTTATATTATGGAGTTAAACAATGTGTCTGTGTCTGTGTGCGGGGGGGTGGGTGGCTGTTTCCAGGAGAGAAGCCTTTTCTATGTGAAGCAGATGGCTGTGGGCGATCCTTTGCAGAGTATTCCAGTCTACGAAAACACATGCTCGTCCATTCTGGTGAGTGGGTCAGAGTGTACAGCTGCACAGATGAGCACTTTTTTGTAATTAGTGTGCTACAGATATAGGATATTATCGTGCGCCTTGAAGTGCTGCATCCTCTGTCAGTTCATCTCTTTGCATCTCTTTGTGTTTCTCTGTGCGTTTCCAAGGTGAGAAGCCTCATCACTGTGGGATCTGTGGGAAGACTTTCTCTCAGTCCGGCAGCAGAAATGTCCACATGAGGAAGAGACATGGAGAGGAGGGGCTCAGCAGTGAAAGCAGAGAGACAGGTCTTTCCCTCTCTTTCTTTCTCTCTCACACATTATCTTTCTTCACACACCCAGTGTGGTAGGTGGATATGCTAATCCTTGGATTATGTAGCTTCAAGCATCCTATACATTTTAAAATGTGCATAGAGATGGCGTTGGTCTGAGTTACATTTAGGAACATTTCTTGAATTATTTATAACTTTAGCACAAATTTATCATTCAAATTTTTATTTTTCTGAGCCAGTGGCTGAATTGTTTTAGACTCCTCATGTCTTTGAAACAGCAGACACAGCACAAATATATTGCAGAGACAGTCCTGTCCTGCTCCTTTTGATGGGGTCAGATTCGTGTGAAAACCATGTAATGTCCAAGTTAAAATGGCACAGTAACTCAGATACATGTCTTCAAGCTTCTTGTGCCTCATTTAAACATCTTCAAAAATTACTGAGATAGATGAGTGGATACCTGAGTAAATCTTCCTTTGCAGCTGTGGGAAATCTACCCGAGTTCACTCCTGCCTCTGTTCTCATTATCAGTTTCAGTGCCTCTTCAGATTAAAAATGTCTCTCAATGAGCTCTTTACATTCCAACATATGGTCTAATTGTACAAAATCATCCTAAATTAGTTTTATTGCATGAAACAATGAGAGCAGACAGCGCATTTTCCTCCTTGTCACATTGCTGTAGCACTGGGGAAGCACCGCAGCTGCATCACCACAGAGGAAATGCTGCCAAGGCTCTAATTATAAACAGCAGATTTATTCGGGTCAGCCTCCCCTAAGAGGCTGGTCTTTTGTAAAAGCAGAGCAAAGGAAGATGCGGCTTCACAACAGAGGGGTAGTTTCTGTGTTATTTATACATAACAGAGTTACTGGTTGAATTATTAAATGGGCTGTGCTGGAATAGCCACAGGCCTTAAAACAAAATATTTCACGCAGGGGTCAAAAGGTTACTTAGAAAGTTAGTTGTAGTGATCAGATTTCGGGATTGAACATTGATTTCTTTCCTATAAAGGTGGTGGATTAAGAACTTTGTATGTCACTGTCCATTTCATACTTCTTTTGTGTTGAGATCTGGGAAAAGTAAAAGTTTGTTGTTTGCTTGCCGCTGACAGGAGAGGCTCTGACACAAAGCAGCCTGCTGGAGGCAGGCGGTGAGAGCGGAGATAGTATGGTCACCATGACAACGGCCGTGGAACCCATGAATCTTCATCATGCTATGTTGAGATCACCAGGTAGGCGTTTGGCACATGTATGACAGAAAAGACAAAACGTACAAGGTGGACTGCATTCATTCTCACAATACAACAGCCCTGCAGTAAACACTAATTTAGCAAAGCTCACACTGTTCTGTTAATGTCTGAGGTGCTGAGTCAACTTTTGGTGTTGCTGATGTCCTGTTAAAATTGTCTTCCACTCACTGTTTTTTGACAGTCCAGTTTTTCTGTATTTAGCATCGGCTGTCTTGACTTTCAAGACATTTTTTGGAATTATCAACAGTAAACTAACAATAATGCGATGGAAGCTACATGTTACTTAAACAGCCTTTATAATTGTGATGTAGAATAGTTGCAGCCTATGTTTGTGGTGAATCAGTTGTGAACAATGCAAGGTTATGTAATGTGGCAAGAAGAAAAGGTCACAAAAACCTTGCCAAACAGGAGCATTCCTTCAGAACAGTGGTCACTAGTAGATTGTTACTACCACATACTGACATTCATTTCCAGTGTCATTTGATCCAGTGACATTTTGATTATGACTGCTCTACCAGGTGTAGTGGGTTGACAGCTAAATTCTTGTTATAACATTATTCAGTTTTTGATAATGCATCTCCTTAAACTCATTTGGTGCTGATCAATTCAGACGTGTGGGACTGCACAGCTCAGGGTAGAACAACAGAAGCAGCATCACATGTATAATACCATCAAAGGATATTGTGACTAAAATTTTTCTTATAAACAGCGTGGGAGCATGTTGGAAATAAATAAACAAAAAACAAGTGACCAGTGTTCACTGAAGAACGCAGACAACCTCAACAAAGTAACAAACAGCTTTACTTAATTGTTATTTACTGCCAGGCTCCTGAAATGTAAGATGTTAATATAAGGTTAAACTGTTCTACCATGTCTACCTACACCATGTCCAGACCATTTTTTTAGACCTGCCTGGGAAAAAAAAATTCCCCCAGCTTTATGGGCCATTTTCAGTATTAGTTTCTTGTTTCATATGTGAAATGTTGTTACTGGCTGTCAGAACTTTAAAAAGTTCACATAAAATGTCCATAGAAAGAATTCGCCCCCTTAGACTTTTTATAGGCTCTGTATTACAGGGGCCTCTTTACTTCTCCTTCAGGTCTCCTAAATTGGCCTGTCAGCATTCTTCATTCAAACCAAAGGAGAAAGTTTGCAGAAACTCAAGGACAAATGCACTAGTAAAGAGGTTTTTGTTTCATGTCATATCAGTGTAACCTGGACTTCGCTGTAGATCCATAGAGGCTGACTGGCATCTTACTATTAGGCAACTTTCATTTAACTTTTCATTTTCTAACTAACCTTTGTGCTGGTTTCCCCTCCCTCCAGGCTCTGCAGACTCAGTGGTAGTTCTCTCTCAGCCTCATGAGCTGGTGACCATGACGACTGAGGGCCATACATACGGAGAGGATGTGGTGGCGCTGCTGTAGTCTGCCGTGACAAACCTCACACATTGCCTATTTCAGCAGAACTAGACTCTCAGACTCTCATCACAGTGGACTAAACATAGACATCTATCTGTAAATAGATGAATTGCTGACTTTAACCCCCTGTAGATATTTGTAATTAGCAACCAATGATGGTTTTATTTTGACAAGTGTGAACGGGCAGAGTTTGTACAAACAACCTTTTTCCTCAAATTTTTGAAAACAAATACTCCCAAAGAAATACTGAGACGGGTTTTTAAAGGTTTATGATAATGTAATGACCATGCATTGTTCTGTGCATTATCATTGTAAAGTCTGAGGTTGAAATGCAGTGATGCTCTCAAATGAACAGCGAGTGCCCCAAAACTTCAGTGGCTAATATGATTGACCGTGAGATTTAAATGTACCAGACACATGTATACCCCACTATCCTTATTAGTAATAACAAAACACTTGGCATTAAAACCTCTACAGCACAGTGTATCATATTGCTGCATGTAAACACTGGTCTTGGGCAGCACAACCAGCCTAACAAATCAGGTCACCATGTTTATCACCCTGAGTAAAACACAGAAACATTTATCTAAGACAATTTGTGTATCCATTAATGTTCAAAGCTGCATTAACCGAGTGTGTTATTGGTAACATCTTTCACTCAAATGTCAACCTTCAGTGCTTCACTTCTTCTCTGAGTAAGGCAACACATTGCTCATTTACAGCTCAATATATTAACACTTGATAATAATAGCTTTTTAAAGGAAATAAAGAATTACTCATGAGGATAGTTCTGCCCTTATGAAACAAACAGCAGATGTGTGGGGCTGACAGATAAGGTAGTGCCCATTAATTGTTGTGTTTGTTATTGAGCGCCACCTTAATCAGCAGTTGTTTGCTCCTCAGTGGATCTTCAGGTTGTGGAAGTGGTCCAACATGGCGCCCAGAGCCCAGCTTGTCTCCACGTTGTTCACTTTCTTGGTCAGCTAGGAGGGGACAAAATCCGACACCAAATCACTCAAATGCCTTTTGTATTTATTGAAATAAAAAAAGTTAACAGAATTTCTGTGTATTATTTCCTTTTTTTTCTTCCATTCACTTTTTATGTCAGAGAGCTGGAATCTTTCAGGGTCAGTTAAAATGGTTATAAACTAATTGGAACCATGCTTATATCTTTTAATGTGAGTTAACAGATTATGATTCATACTACTAAGTCTGAGCTACACAACTTGTGAAACGTGAACAGCTGATTTTATAATGCCTTGCAACCTTGAAAAATGTTGCTTCCTTTCTCGGTTTCTTCAGTTGCGTCCTCATAAACAAAGCCCCAAAGAGCTCTGTTGATTGTGTTATATTATATGGCCTCACCTGCAGCACAGTGCTCTCCTTGAAGCCGAACCCATCCTTGAGCAGACAAGTGATGTAGGTCATGTCCATACATAGGAAAGGGCTGATGGTGGGGTACTTGGTCATCTTATTGCACACTGAGCAGAGGAAAAAGATGATAATGTGCGTTAGGTTCGATAATCAGCCATCTGTATTCTGCTGAGAAGATGAGGGCAGGATTTCAGATAGCAGCGAGGACACAAGTGCAGACTATTGAGATGCACACTGTGTCTCAAGTACAGGGAGCTGCACATCTGTCATAATAATGCTGCATTGCTTTGCCCATCTCACCCTCTTTAGCTCTCTTCTTGAAGTCTCTGACCTCCAGCCTCCCTCCTTGGACCCCATCTGCAACAAAGGGTGATTGGGGTCATCCTACTCACATTTTAAATGCTATACCATTCATTACAAGAGCGGATTTACATGCACATTTCCATAATACTGATAATAGAGCTTGTGGCCTTTCAGTGTGGACGGGCAGAGGATAGCAATTTCTCTAATAACTACACACCTATAGCTCGTCAAATCCACTGAGACAGGTGCAGATGACTCACATTTTCCCGCCTCTGTCTAGCACTAGAATGGGTAATAACACCCTGCTGGATATGTATAATTATGTAAGGTGTGTACAGAGGGTGTGTGTGTGTGTGTGTACTAACCAATAAGGCCTGCATCCACAGCTCTGTCAAAGTAATAGGAGAACGCGTAGAAAACATTGCTGTCTTCGAGCTCATACGGCTGATGAATGACGCCCTTCACCACCTTAAGTACTTCCTGATAACACAGCTTGAATCCTGCATAACCTGGAGAGGAAACAGAGAAAGTGTTGTAAATTGTGCATCTTCTGTTGGAGCAACATTATGGAATGATACGTAATTCAACTAAGTCTATTTTAATGAGCTTTGCTAACATGACTGCTAATTATGTGCTGCTGTCAAAAAAAAAAAAAAAAAATCGGTCATGTATTTTTCTCTTCTGTAACCCACGTATGAGGGAAATAAGGGGATAATTTAAAGGATGTTTCAAAATGTTCTTCCCCAAAAACAGTGGCTTCAGATTCATTCTTCTCACGACTGAGTAAACTTAAACAGGATCTTACCGTCTGGGTCCCCGCTCACTTGATAGGTTAGGCCTCCAAAGCTCCATTCATCCCTGAACTTCTTTGGCAGGCAGGAACTTTTAAAGACCCGCCACTCCAAACCTGTGAGAGCAAAGACATGACCTGTTTTAAACTCCTAACTGGCTTGAAGGCCTCACACCTGGTTACCACGGTCGGAGACTGACTCAAGAACTCTGATCGTCACTAAAACAATTTTCTCCGAATCCCTTCGGTGATTCATTTCAGGGTCTCACTTGAATTGTTTGTCAGAAAGAAAGACTTAACGTGCATCCCACAAAAGCAGCTTTCTCTTCTTACATCCGTCTCTTAGTATTTGGAGAAATAAGCAGGGAGTAAAAAAAACACCAGAGCGAGCACTTGGAAAGCTGACTCACTGTTGTGTCTCAGCATCCTTCAGAGACACACTCAGTGAACAACACTGACCCACACCTAATGGTCACAGAGCACCTTTTCCTTCATGTACAGCACAGTACCTTCTGCACCCAGAGCACCCAGTGTGGCCAGTCGCGCTGCCATCAGTCCATTTCCCAGGTAACTGGATGAAGTCAAAGGATTGTTATGCAGTTACAAAACCAACCAGGAACAGATTGTGTACATAACAAATAAGTCATTCTGAAAATAGGCCAAACAAATGGTGCCTGCCTATTATTCATGCGAATGACTAAGCCGATAATAGAAGTTTTCCTAATTAAAATCAGATCCAAGTTACATCAACAAAGTCAGTGGCATTTGAAACACAACCAGTCAATACTCGAAACCAATTTACCAATGTAAAAAATATATATGACCTTTAAAAGAGATTAAACCAGGAACTGATCTAATGCAATCATTTATAATGCAAATGTAGGTTTACTTTGTTTTATACAACATTAATTATCTGTTACCTGTAAGTGTATAATTCGAATGTCGAGTTGAAGATGTCAAATTTGGCAATGTAATCAGCAACAGGAACACTTTCAATGGTTTTCTACAGTGGAATATGAAAGAGTGGGTTACTAATCAACATAGTGTTCAATTTAAATAGAATTCTCTACACATGCAAACAAACAACAGACCCTCAGTTTTGGCAGGAAAGTGATCTGCGTAGATCCTCCTCCCAAATCCAATATGCCCACAGTGTTCTTGGTCTGTGCGTTCAGGTGACCTGAAAACATTTCCGACTTTAATTCGGCAGCCACAACAGAGAAGAGCTAATCAGATGTACCTTAGATGATATCTTCAAAAGGCCTAGTTGGCACACACGTGCAACCCAAAAGTATAAAATCCCAGCAGTGGGCCCGATAAAGATCAGAGCAATCCGCTTTAGGCAAAGAAATTGTAGCTGTGTACATTCAGCCTCTATTTTTGAACAAGGATCTATAATAAGACACTATGACAATTTCAGACACCAAGTTATATTTGGATATACAGTATCTGAGCTTAGAAAACAATATAATGCAGAAAAATATTCAGTATTATGTCACAGACTGTACTTACCTGTCAAAAAATTCACAGATATCCAGGCCTGGATTCCTACATTTACAACGTTTGCAAACCGAGAAAAAAGAAAACAGTAATTTAAGGTGGAACGCAGGAGTTCATTTTAGAAAGCTGATGACAAATTTCCATAGAAATTACAATGGTTACAGCACATACAAACACGTGAGAGTAAGAGCTGTGATTCTAAAAACCAGGTTGAGACGCTGACAAAACAATTACACTGTGGCACAACAGACAGTAACACTGTCCACCACATAATTGGGGCCTTTTAAGGTATTACAAACTTGTGGTGAAAAGGAATTTCAGTTTCTCAAGTGTCATCAAAAAAATACAGACATAATCTGCAGTGATTTAGTGAAATGTCTGCAGTAAACAAAGATTCCTGATAGAAATTGCACAGCACACTAAAAGTAGGGCAGAGGAATCACTGATGCCACCTACAAAGTACTGCAGGCAGAACACGAGTGGCTGTGATAACTGACGAATGTGTTGCTTGTCGTTGCAGACGGTGGGGCAGACGTTACCTTCATATGTGCCGTTCATTATGGTGACGCTGTCGTCTGGGACCAAAAAAGGAGATTCATCAAACACATGTTGAACCTGGGGAGGAAGAGGAAGAGAGGGAGGAAAGGAGGAATGAGGGAAAGAGAGAGAAAGAAAGGGGTAGAAGCAGAGGGAGAATGAGAACATGAGGGAGCCAAGGAAAGCAGCAGAGAAAGGGCTTTAATGTTATCTACTGTAATGGTAGCTCATCCAGAGGTGCCCTCCGCTTGAAGGGATTAATTAATTCCCTCAGGGGGATTAATAAAGTATCATTTATCTTCCAAGGTGCCCCAGGGCCATCAATTACAATCTTATCCCCACCACAAGAGCCATCCACGCTAAGCTCAAAGCACTCTGATAACAATACTTTTCCTCTTGTCTCTGTACCACCTGCCACCACACTGAAAATGTTCTTTCTTTTTCTGCCTGCTCCTTCACTGGATTAGAGGTTGCACTTTCCCTTGAAAGTGTCAGACAATGTAGCACCTAACAACTTCCCTACGATAAAGAACTGTACTCTACTCTACAGAATCTTGCTATTCTGTAAACAATGCTCTGGAGATCTCAATCGTATCATATCGAATCGTGTCTTAGTATCAGTGTACTCTTTTACCTGGTTCAGGAGAGCCTGAGCTTTCTCTGCGGCCAGCAGCCGAAGACCAGCTGTGGCTCTGAGAAGCACTGGGGTCCTCTTCCACTCCAGGCGAGGCACAGTCTTCTTGGCCACCTTCAGCAGCATGCTCACTGTGTGTCCCACCTTTAGAAAACACAGACAATGCTCACTACAAAACAGCAGTTCACAGAACTGACAGAGTTGAGAAAACACTTGCTTGAATCTTCACTTATCATTTTTCTCATATTTTATTACAAGTGCGATTCCCTGTAGAGGGAGGCTACTGGCAGCATTTCTGAACACAATGTAGGTAGACCTTTTCTCTTTGGCTCAATATAATTGATTGGATTTGACAATGAACTCACCATTTCAGGGTAGTCAGCATACGCTGACAAACCAGGCTTTATGGAATGGAACATCTCATTGTCCAAAACCGGCAGCTTGTCTAAAAGATACAAGATCCACCCACATCAAAATACGCACCAGCTATTAAAAGCATTAAGTGGCCCAAATCTGCTTAGCATACATATGCAGAATATATCCTCTTACTAAAGATGAGGCATGTTGGCTTGAATATGGCAAAATAGAATTATTACAACAAAAAAAAAAAAACAGTAAATGAAGTCAAGTATAACCTTATGTTCACTGAAATAAGACTTTACAGGTTTACAGAACTGAGAGGCTGTGAGGATAGAGGAAAAGCTGAGGAATGGCAAAACACCTTGTTACTTTGCTGCTGGCATTATAAATCAATTACTCTTTTAAAGGTCATGTTCATATAGTATATGACATCCTTGCTACAGTATATATACTTACCCTGGTTGTTGATATGATGAAATGAATAAAAAGAGCAGAGGAAAGCAGGCCAGAGTAATCTTAGACTGTGTCCAGCTCTGCCCAGCATTACCTGAGTCACCCTGGATAAAGGTGTAAACATGGATGCGTGTGCCTGTGCTCCCTGCATCAAACATCACTGCATAGAAGATGCGGCTGTGGTTTGCTGGCCGGCTGAGGCCCGGAAGGATGGCCCCGATGCTGTTGGTCAAGTCCAGGAGAGAGGTCCTGAGCTGGGCTCGGCACAGCCCAGCAACAGCAATCAGGACCAGGAGTAGAAGTGGCACGGTGGGCTTCATCTTCACTCTGGAGAATCGGCAAAAAACAAGAGGTCTTCTAGTTAGAGATCTGTAACAGTATTATTCAATTACACTGCTCCATAGAGCAGCTTAAACTGCTGCTGACTAGCGATGTTAAATTACTGCAGGACAAGCAACAGAGGTGTAAGAAGCAATCAAGTTATTTACACCAGGGCATATGGCCACACCTCGTCAGACTAACAACCACGGGGACACATCCCAAAAATCAGCCTCTCTACCTGCTGAGTCAGCTCCTGTAAGCAATTTAGGGAACAGCACAATTTCAGCATGTTGGACTTAAATTGATGAACTTTAATACTTTGATCTTGATGTTTGATCAATACACGGCAACCCAAGCATGTCTGAACATCTCTCTACAAAACTCGGATATCTAATGTGAGGAATTCTGATGTCTTAAAAGCCACAGTCAAGCACTGCTCTGTGGGAAACCCCTGCCAAGACACTGTTACATAGAAAATTAAGACATTTTTACTTGAGAATGTTTACTGCCCGTGAATTCCAATTTAAGTTTTCAATTTGAGGCACTTAACTTGTCAGGAGCAAATTACAAAAAAATTATAACTTTACAGTTAAAGGATTGTTTAAAACCTGGAGCTCTGTCCATTTATTCCTTTATTATTTCTTTATCACTGAAATGTTTTAGAAACTTAGTGATATTCATGAAGTAGGGTTCTGATTATAGATGAATGCCTCAAGGTTTTATTTGCTGACGGTAAAGGATGCATGCTTCACCCTCCACAGACAATAAACATCAAAATTCACCAGTCTGCATACATTTACAGAACCTAATATGTGTGCAAATCACTGTCTACTGTCCACTGATATGTGGTTCAATCATGGACATCTAATATTCCACCTCTGCATGAAAATCTACTATCAACACAAATTAGCCAAAAATCATCTGTGGTTTGAAAGTTGGCTGATACCAACACTTGAGACATGTCATTAGACACAGCAACTGAGACTTAAGGTTCTCAAAGTCACATTATAGAACCAGACTTTTAAAACAGTACTGTTTAAGCAGTATCTATACTGTAACCAAAAAATCTGGATCTACAAAATCTTATAAAGGAATAGAAGTTTGTGCTCTTGGAGTTTCATGAGGCTTTGTTTGTGTAAAACTATATAAGGTTAATTGTATTTCTTATGTTTTTAAATCATGTAGAGTATATTTGAGTGCTTTGGGATGGTTTAGGATGCTTCTATGCTGGATCATTCCAGGGACTGCTTCAAAAGACACTGGATTTAAAACTCCTTGGACAATGTAAATTTTATAACTAAGATAAACCCTCGTTTAGTACTGGGCCAGAAACGATCCAGAAAATGTTAGCATAAAAGTCTACTGCTTACGGTGTTCATAAAGTTAATAACCCACTTTCAGTGAATAGCAGAAATTAGTTTTATTAGCCGATTTTCTATTGCTGATGTGACTTTAGATAGAAAGGCTCTGTTAAGGAACAGGCTAGTCAGTCCTTAGTTCAAGCCACAGGTTTGATACACACAGCACTACAGCATTTCTTGAGACCAAAGCCGAGTATTAGTGTGTACTGTAGCTACTTTAGCCAAACATTTACGAATGGCAACTTCGACAACACGACAGCCTAGCAGCCGAGAGTATCAACTGCTCGTCAGCCGTTAATGTTTTGATTATCTAGCGTTACCGTTAACGTTGGGTAAAGTGACTTAGCGGCGAAGTTTGACCACAAGCTAGTTAGCTAACGTTAGCTGTCGCGCGCTACAGCGGCGTTCCTCCAGGCACTAAAGTTTGGAGACAACACATTAAAACAAACTACTGGAAACAATAAAACACACAGTACAGAATCCGTATGTAACTAAACGAAGCGTGTGTTGAACAATGAACACGGCTGAGGCTCACCATGATGTCCGACTACCAAGCACTCCTCTCACAGCTGACTCCTCGTGATGTCACCGGCACCAATTAAAAAGTTGTTTTCGGTCTCGTGCGTCAGGGCTCACCGGTGAAGGTCACAATATAAGACGCTGACTACAGAACAGACAAGCAGACCACAGAGAACAATACACGGCCTCTTTTTTTGTCAGTGGTGTCAATGGGAAAACATTCAGTGGTTAATTTTTCTGCCAGCGGGAGCGTTATTTCTTTTGTTTACGTTGCACAGCCAGTCAAAACACTGGGATGCTCTCAGCAGCAAAATTATGGGCTGTGTATTACTGTACTAGAATAAGTCAAGTTCAGACATTACCACTGACTTTTTAATCTGTGGAGCTCATTAGGCATCTTTAGGTTGAGCACCTTCTATACCCCAGAATGCCAAAATGTTGTCTTTATGTGGAAATAACAGTACATACAATTGCAACAGATCCACATGTCCATTTAACACAAATAAGACTTCAACTGAGTCAAATTGCAGTGACTTTATTCAAACAGTTAACTACAGACCTCTTCATATCTCCTACTCTTTAGCCACAAGACCTCAGAAAGGAGTCAAGGGGACACAGTTTGAAGAAGCTCAAGTCCTTGGGATGAAAAGATGTCTATGACATACTTTAAGTCTGTTTCATCCCAGGAAACGTCCTCACAATTATAATTCTTCATAAACCAAGTTCATGACATGTAAAACACTGCAATTTTAACTTCTATATCATTCATGACCAGACAAAAAATACAATTACTTTGACAGTTCAGCAGAAAACCTCTATCTGATGCAGAAGACACATACTAATCCCACATACTAATCCTACTAATGGACAATATACATCTGGTGTACATGAACAGCAGTCATTGCTTCAGTTTAAACGGAGTAACAGGATGAGTCTGGCCTTGTTCTAATGTAGAGTTTTTTCCATTTCTATCTACTTTTCAAGTATCTACCCAGTTCTCTGATTCACAGAACAAGCTAAAGAACCACAGAGGATACTGAAGACGTATGCTGTCACTGCTCAGCCGCAGAATCCTTGATCCTTTTGATGTCTCTTTTAGTTTGTACGCAGTGTAACACCAGAACACACAAAGGATCATGAAAATGACTGAACATGATTAAATCATGGCTGACCTGGTCAGTACAGGATGTAAACAGGAAAAAAAAACACAAACAAGAGACTCACAGCACCATTCATTGCATCAGTCCAATTCATCTCCCCCATCTCCAAATGCATTGTCATTTGTATCGTTGCATGTTTGTGCATCAACAGTGTTCAGGATGTTTAGAGTTCAAACAATCACCGACCAATAATCCCCAGTGTACATATTACTCAACTGTAAAAAAGGACATGTAACCTTTTTTCCCCCCAATCCCTCCTTGGGCCTAAGGCATACGAGGAGTCAGTGAAGGTTATGATGGATGCACTGTCAGTTTGGCTTAGCGCCCCATGGTTGGCATGGTAACCGCCGGGCTTGTAACGGTGGCATCCTCAGCCTTCCACTGTGACGTCACCGTCTTGATCTGAGTGTAAAACTGGATGCCCTGGTGATAAAGAGATAACTGCTGTATCAAAAAGCCACTCAAATTCAAGCTTTCATTTCCACGTGTAATATTGTGCTGATTCAACACTTGACACTGAGTTTGCTGTTTACCTGCTTGCCATAGAAGTTGGTGTCTCCTCTGAATGAACCTCTAGAGCCGGTGAAGGAGAACATGGGGAGGGGGACGGGGATGGGCACATTCACGCCGATCTGTGCAAACACATACTCACATTAGTAAGAAGTCGTACATAACTACTGTGGCTGGACAAATTAAACATGGAGCAAAGTACGGTACTATGAGTTGGTTGCAATATCTTTAGAAAAACTGTGAGAAATGTTAAAAGCCACTATACCGATGAAGGTCCTGAAAATAAAACTCATCTATTTCTATGAGACATGCTTTTAAACTCAACTCTACTATCACATCAAATCTGGATGGATTTTTGTTTGGGCTGCAACAATTGGTCCATCAACAGAAAATTTAAATTTCATGATAAATTTACCATCTAGTTAACTGAACAAGATATTTCATGACCTTGGGCTCCAGGAAATTGTGATAATATGATTTTCCCCACTCATTTTCTGATGTTTATAAATCAAAAGATTAATTATTTAATCAAGTATTTGGCAAATTTATCGATAATGAAAATAATTGTTAGTTACAGTTCTACTTGTGTGAGCTGCAAATTAGCTCCTGCTGCATTAATGGACGTTTTGAGATCGACCCATGCCATGCAATGGCAGATTATATTTTTAATACCACAATTTCAGATTGCAAATGACGACTAATTGCTGGCTATAGTTCTTTTTTTTTCCTCCCAAAGTAGAAGCATCCAAGTTGTAGCACAGCAAAATAATTCTAAGGGATAAGTTTTAGTTTAAATGGATGGACAGTTAATCGTCATTGGGTGCATCACTTTCATGAATATTTCAGTATTTCAGCATCACTGCTTTAAGCCATCACTCTGATGAACATGCCCACTTCACAAAAACTCATCTAAACCAAGACGCCTCCCACACACAACTGTTTACTCATCAAAGTCTCACACAGGTGACTCAATGAGGAACAACTTAACACTTACAGTTATATCCCAATTTCAAATCCATATCTTCAATAAACCAGACCTTCATTCCTTTCTAGTGTCCTTTTACTCATTCTTTGTAAAAGCATGTCTCACCTGGCCGACGTCCACCTCATGTGTGTATTTGCGTGCAGTGGCTCCATTGGTGGTGAAGATGGCGGTGCCGTTGCCGTAGGGGTTTTTGTTGATTAAAGAAATGGCTTCGTCGAGACTGTCAGCCTCCAGGACGATAAGCACCGGTCCAAAGATTTCCTCTCTGTAACACGTCATGTCCGGCTGGAAACAACAGCAGAATCATCAGACCAGACCAGCATTTCACATCATCTACAGCAAAAACTCCACAAGGATTTATTAACAGTACACTTAATGCTCATAACCTACCTTATTGGGTGGGGGAAATGTCACTCTAAGTACGTTCCATGTTTTTAGGTGATGGTTTTATAGTCAATATTGTAGTAACAGCTATGTTGTGGATTTAAAAATTACTCAGATAACTGTGGGGTGGAAAATCAGTCGCAAATATCCCATTTTTCACAGAATGGCCTCACTAGGTTGAGGAGTACAAGCATTTTATCAGCTTCCTTAACCTGGGAAATTACTTCCTCAGGATATAGGAGAGCTGTAGAGCTGTCCTCACCTGTGCTGAGCATGTGCACAACGATAAGGCTAACAGTTAAGCACATTTGAGAAGTTGTGGGAACATATGATGCTGAGACATGAGCGAGATTTGTCAAACACATGAAAACTGATTCACAGTTCTTGAGAGTGATTTTGTCTGCAATAACTATTTCAACTACAAAAATAGTTCCACAGAAAATAAGCTATTCCAATTTATCCTCACCAAGAGTTTGTTTTGTTATTGCTTAAAACGGTGCAATTCTTTGTAAAATTTTAATGTTTTCTTCCAAGGTCAACTTGTTTTATTTTTCTGTAGCAGCAGCGAACAAGCAGCCAAACTGTGACTTGCAGTTTTACAAGTAAACTGGCTTTGTATTTTATTATTAGACTTTTTAGTGACTGTAGAATAGATGGCAGTGTCACACCCCCTTTATCTCAAATTCCAGTTCTCAGCTCACCATAACATTGCCCAGGATGGTGGGTCCAACAAAGTTTCCATTTTCATATCCTTTGACGTTTACTTTCCTCCCGTCCAGCAGCAGCTTGGCACCCTCGTCCACACCACTCTGGATCAAAGACTCCACCCTGGCTTTGGCCTCAGGGGAGATAAGGGGACCCACATCTGCGCCAGGCTGATCGCCTTCAGGACACACACACACACGTAAAATTTCCTTCCACAGAGGGCAATTTTTTAAAAACAAAAATACATGACAACTAATACTAAAGCGCAGGCTATAACATTTTCTTTCACATTGACACGGTTACTAATGAAATTACCTGCATTTACACGGAGTGATTTGGAGCGCTCCACCAGCTCTGGGAGCCATTCACGAGACTCCCCTACAAAAATAGCAGTGGACAGAGCCATACAGCGCTGGCCAGCTGCTCCGAAAGCAGCACCCACCAGCTGGTTGATGGTGTTCTCTTTGTTGGCATCGGGCATCACCACACCATGGTTCTTGGCACCCTAAAACGTAAAATGTAGGACACGGCTCTGTAGGGTTTCTCTCCAGTTGACTGTCAGGCATCAAACGGAGGCAGCGCAGTGGTAATCACATATGTTACAAATCTCAGTGATTTACGGCTGAGCAGTTAGCTGTTGTCATGGTAACAGTAATAGTAAATATTTTGCTCCTTATGCATCTGTCCGTAACAATGGGGTTATGGGTTGTGGTAGAAAATAATGAGTTCCCTAACGTAAAAGGAGTGTATTTAAATGAGCACTGTGAGTTCTGCTGTACCATGTTGGACTGCACCCTCTTGCCGTTCTTGGAGCCCCGCTCGTAGATGTACTCTCCAGCCTGGTTGGAGCCCACAAAGCTAATGGCTTTGATGGCTGGATGGTCACAGATGAAGTTCACCGCTACACAAACATACAAACACATAATTATAAATTCCTCTCTTCTTCTTCCTCATCACCACTTAGGCACAATATAAGAGCACAAAGGCCCCGGACACAGAGATTCAAATCATATTACCTCAAACACTTGTGAATTACCTACAGATACAGGCTGCACATATTATGGAAATTTCCCATCTCCATATTGCCAGGGGATATATTATTAGTGTTTCAATCATGCTTGGACCTTTCTCCACTGTTTATCACACACACAGATTATGTGCTTCTAAACGAGCAGGAGGACACATTCACACACACACACACACACCTGCGTGCTGGCCGTGGATGATGTTGAGTGTACCATCTGGCGCCCCAGCATCCTGAAGCATTTTGGCCAAGAGCATGGTGCATCCTGGGACTCGCTCAGAGGGCTTCATCAGGTAGGTGTTTCCACACACCATGCCGACAGGGAACATCCACAGAGGAATCATGGCAGGGAAGTTAAAAGGCGCGATGCCGGCGCACACTCCGATGGGCAGGCGGTAGGTGTAAGTGTCCATGTCCTTGGTGATGGAGGGTAAGGTTTCCCCCAGCATGAGGGATGTAATGCTGCAGGCGTGCTCAACCACCTCTGGAGGTGGAAAAAGAAAGAGAGGATGAAGTTGACAAATAAAAAAAGTGCAAAAATAAGCAGATCTGAGATACACAGCAAAACTGCTGGATGCATCTGAAGTGTAATGGAAAAATTTGTTATCTAAGATGACAAGATGACTTAATGCCAACATTATCCAGCTTGCTTTAGCCTCTTAACTATTCAAAATGTTAATTGATTTCTTTCCCCTGTGAAAAAAAAATTGTAATAGAACTTGTGAAAACTTCAAAATACCATAGGTCCCAGTAATGTAGGAAATCTCAAATGTTGGCAGCACACCTGCAGACGTAGCCTGTCTTTCAGCTGATAAGTTGAAAGTTTGCATGCCAGAATAATTTGGGCACCCCAAAACCTGGGAGCTGTACCAAGTTCAAAAAAATATTTTGGCAGCTCCGTCTTGTAATAACCAAAATATATCTTCCTTTATTTGCAAGTGCACATGGCTCTTTTAATTCCTCAACATGATTCTTGTTGATGCGAGACTGCCAAAGTGAACAAGTGCACCACAATAAGGGGAACTGCATAATTATCTCTATATGCCATGCAACTAAAAGCAGAGCCTGCGACATGCTTTACAGAAAGGCAGGAAAATAAACAAGCTAGTCACACTTACAATATCAGAACTGAACAATGTAATGCTGCAGGGATACCGTTACCTTGTTTTGTTAAGACTGTTATAACAGCCTCATGAAAAGCAGTTTATAATCCAATATGGCTAAACCTTGGTCCCATTATTAATTTAAAGGTGAGAGTCACTTTTGCAGGGAGTATCTAGTTACACACAAAATAATGGACACCCTGCTGCCACTCAGTATCAAACTTTCACCCAGACCTCAGTATCAAGGTTTGCCAAAGCTAAGGACTTTTCATCAGAAGATACAGATATAACAAACAACAGGTTCAACAGGGAAATTTGATCTATGCTCTATATTTACCTGTGCTCTGATCCAATCAGGATATCAAAACCCAATAACAGAGCTGGAAGTCAACTCAATGCATTACTTACGCAGTCCTCTAAATACATCTCCCTCTGCATCAGCAAGCGTTTTGCCCTGCTCCAAGGTGATTATTTTAGCCAGTTCTTTCTGAAATATTAGGAAAAACATTTTACATTAGGAAAAACATCAGGAAGTAGTTTTTTTTTTCTTTGGAATGCAAAAAAGGTGACAAATTTCCTTACAATGTTGTCCTTGATGAGCTGCTGGTAGCGCAGGAAGATCTGCTGCCTGCTGAGGATGGAGGTATCAGACCAGGACTGGAAGGCTCTGGAACAGGAGTCCACAGCTGCCAGCATCTCCTCCTGGGTAGCTTTGGGAACACGTCCCACCACCTCATTAGTGGCCTGAGGAGCAGGAGACAGGACATACAGACAAGATGACTGAGAGCAGGGGGGAAGCCATTACTTGGTATTGCTGCATGTACATTAATTCATTAATATTAATAACCAAATGTTAGTTTTCTATCCTTTACAGGTTTTAAATTTTATGTGATGAAAGTAGATGGCTGATTTTGCATGTATAATCACTCACCACTGCCTTGCCAGAGACAAGCTATACACAGGGCAGCCCTAAAACACGACTGTCTGTGCGGACTGGGCTCTCAGATTAGAAACTGGCAAATCAAGACTTATTTTCCCCTCTCTAATGTTCACATTTTACTACTACAAAGCTGCAGTGGTTATTTGCAGACAGCTTTTAGTAGTAGATCTTGTTACTGCGGCCTCTGTGCGTGTTGGGTATCGTTCATCTATGAATACTTACAGGGTTGTGAATGTCAAGCCATTCAGACGTGTTGGACTCGACAAACTTGCCATCAATGAACAGCTTGGTGGTGGGCTAGAGGATCACAGAAGCATATGAATAAATCCCTCCCCTGCTTGGTTACATCATTGCTAAGTTCACTGAGGACAGTCTATCCATCACCACAACATATACAGTGAGTTTGTACAGCATTTGTTTTGTGTGCACTGACTTGTGTTATTGGTTCATTTTTCATTTATTTTTTTTCCCCCCCAAGTTATCACACATTTCTAGGAAGTCTTGCTGGCTCAGAAAGTCTTGCATGTAAAGCAGGCTGTATATACAATGTACACACTGGAAAAGTGATAAAATTAAGTGTCCTCAAAAAAGTCTTTATCCATTAGTCGATTGAGTCAATGAGTCGATTTATATGATTAGCCGACTGACAGAAATTGTTTAACATCACTATTGAACAAAGTGCACTGAGACATTTCTATGCAGACTCTTGACGGCTGAGAACCATGAGAGTGTAATAATGCTTAAAAATAAATACCTCAACCAAATCCTTTCTAAATAAAGTTCGACATAATATCACAATTTTTGCCCTTGAAAATCAATGTGACCACCAGGAAGCATTAGAAAGTTGATTATCAAAAACTAAAACTGTACATATCGTGGTCACCATGCTTTAATAACAAAATTTAAAGGCTCCTTATCATAAATCCATAAATCAATATCCATGTTAAATAATGCAAGTCAGCCAATATACCATCATTGCATTTGTTAAACCTTCTCATATTGATATTGGTATTAAAAATATAGTACCAGTGGGGCTATAATCCTAAAGATGATCTAAAAAAACAGGATGTATCCCTGCTCCACTTGGAGTTTCAGAGTCTGACAGAGTCTGACATAATATTCATTCACTGCTGAGTTATGAGTGCAAGCTCTTACCACTGAGGAGGAGGAGGAGTAACACATGCGACCCAGCTGGATGGGAGCCTGCAAGACATTAAACACCAGAGCATTAGTCGACTTCAGTTCATATTAAACTCAGTGTCTAAGGTCTAAATGAATACGACCCCAGCCTGAGAGCTCCACTATCTTGTCCCTCCTGTTCACGTGATGCAAATAACGCCCTGTCTTACCTGCTCAACCTAAACTGCCACATGAATTTCACATGCTTGCATTAGAGGAGTAGTGAAGTCTGTGTAACGTGTGTTACGTTGTGTGTGCAACGACTTTGTTAGCTAGCAGCTCAGATTCTTAGCTATTCTGAGTTGCATAAGCGTCAAACAAAAACAACTGTTCTGTCAAAGGTGAGCATGGATTTGCTTTACCTTCTTATTCAGTATGGACCGCAGGAGAATTGCTGCCATTGTGCAGAGTCAGGCTTCACTTTTCCTGCTCCGAAGCCCTTCAACCGACCCACAAGACACTGGGGTGCAAAGAGAACTTCAGCTAGCAGGAACGTTACACTGGACAGAGCGGCGGGATTAAATGCTGCGCTTTTATACGATCTACAAACATCAGGAGCGTGATTGTCAGCGGGCGGCAGCAGCGCGGGTGATTTGTTCATCTGCGAAAGCATTCGCCATTTCCTTTGAGTGTGGGCGGGACAAACCCTATTGAAAAGCCAATCGCTTCGCGCAATACACCAGCCGCCCTAAATTACAAGAAGTTGATTGGCTGTTCCTGTATACAACGACTTCAGACTTCTGTGTTACTTCAGTGAGTTAAAAAAAAAAAAAAAAAAAAAAAACTTCCTTGGGAACTTTGGTGTCAAAAATGTTTTCCTAATAAGGCCAGACACTTCCCATCGACACGACATTTTTAATAAAGAGTTAATAAATGGACCAAAGTTCACTTCGGTTGGTGAAGGAAACACTCATTAACACCTAGTGCCAGGTAACAGTTTCCATGGCAACGTGCCTACAGTCAACATGGACTTCCTACAGTGGAGCTGTCAAGATGTTGCAAAATGGATTGAGTCTTTAGGATTTCCACAATACAAAGTAGGTTAACGTTCACCTGAATAAACAGAGATAACATTCACTTGTCAGCCTCTAAGATAATATTTCACAAAGCTCTGACGATGTCATTCATTTCTGTCGCAGGTGTGTTTCACGGACAACTTCATCACTGGAAGAAAGCTCATTTATGTAAACTGTATCTACTTGCCAAGACTTGGAGTCACTGATTTTAAAGACATGCAGGTATTAAGAGGGGGAAGAAACAGGAATTATTATTATTATTATTATTATTATTATTATTATTAGAAGCGTGTTATTATGGGGGCATGTTTACATATCAAAGCTGGAGGCTCACACAATGTTCAAGGAAGCTTCAACAGGCCGAGCAGCACCGAGATAACCATGACACTGTTAAAAAGACTGTATTGTAGCCCAAATAACCTCCTCTCACCATCTGTTGCTGAAACACTAAGTTTTTTGATGACTTTGTCTTAACTGATTCAAATGATTGATAAGTGATGATCATAATTCACCAAGTAAAAATACCAAGCATTTGTTGCAACTTGCGTGGCATGGTTGTTTTTGCTTATCTTGACTATACACAGGGCAAATGAATGGTTGGACTGAAAAACAATAAGAGGACAAACTTACAGTAGAAATAACAGTTAGTTATACCCTGACCTGTGTTCCAAATGTCCATCCAGTAAGTTTTAAGTGGACTGTAAACACAAGAAAAATGGTGTGCAGTCTGTGCCAGCTCAGTTGCACATCCTATTTGGCACTTGGGCACGGTTTTTCTTTTAAAGGAATGACATCCAAATAAAGTATTGCATTGTGACAGAGCATCACTGCCGGCAGACACCTCAGATCAGCTGTATCACGTATATGCTGTTGCTGTTTACAGTTAAAGCGACTGTTTTTCCTTCTCTCTCCCTGAGGTCAGGACTAAATTAGCTAAAAGTGCCTTTATGCTTTCAGCTCTGCTTTATTGTATAAACATCAAACTGAACAAAAAAAGAAAAAGATTTAGTCTCTTATGGTGACTGTAAACTGATAATGAAGGATCTTGAGACATGCAGTCTTATCTTGGTTTAGCATCTGAGTCCTTTGATACATTTGTTTTTGGGAGTGTAACCCTGTAACCATCCTACCCATGATGCCACAGTCTTGGTGAGATCTCCTTGAGAGACTAGACACTGTCATCCTCAATGAGACTACCTTATTAAATTAAATAAAGGTCAGATACTGTAAACATATACTTTATCAGAGGACTCAACTGTGCTGTGCACCCTGCAGGTCATCTCTGCTCGTGTGCGCGAGCTGCTGGGAATCACGGAGACCCCGTGGAGTCGCAGCATCGCTGACCCTCCACAAGACAGCATGAGCCTGTTCTTGGAGATAAAGAGCCGAACAGGTGAACAGGCGGACAGCCTCACCTACCAGGAGTTTCTGGATGACGTGCGTCAGCAGAGAGAGAGCCCAACATGAATCACAAGAGTAAAGGAGCACAGTAAAAACCAAGACATGTCAGTGTCATTTCATTTCACCAACTGTCAGCTCATGATGACTCTTATGAGACACTCACAGTAGGTCACATGCAGGCCTTGGCATTAACACTTCCCACCAGCAAAATGCTTGTATGTTGTTGTTGTGGCTGGTAATATCTTAGTTTTTCTACTAGGGTTTTGTGCAGGCTGCCAGCATGTGTACGGTCTGAAAATACTGACTACTGTAGGGAAAGACTTTCATCATACATGTATGAGTGACTCTGTGCACACAGCATACACATGCAGTATGATAAACAGACTTCTTGTTCTGGATAAATATGAATGCTTAAACCATTTTGGGTGATCTGATCTCAGGTGGATGTGTTGTAACGGGATGGAGCTATCGATCTGGAGTAGAAATCCTCAGTTTAATTCTCAGGGTGACAGCGAACACCTATTCTCAAAGTGCCAGGAGGCCACAGGAGCAGTATAGGTCATTGTTTTTGGGAATAAAAAGAAAAGAAAAGAAAAAAAAACACTGAGTCTGCGAGTCCAAGAAGACTACTGCGCCAGTGCACTGTAATCGACTTATTCACATGTAGACTACTTTGCCAACTTGCACAAAAGGCCACAGGATCATTGCATCAGATAGTGATGGGTCGAGTGCCAAATAGACCCACAGGGAGCCAGGGCTTTCAGTTTCAGCCAGCTCAACACTTTCTTGCCAATAATCTATGTAATACATGCAGGAATATTCAGCTATAGGCTGCTATCTTTGTCTTTACTCAGACCAGATCTACTGTACAGGACAGGTTTTATCTGAAGGAATGGGTGGATTCTCCAAAAGAGTCTTGTTTAGGCCTGTATTGGTTGTATTGCCTGGCTCATTTTTCATCGCCTGTATGCCAAAATCATATAAACATTCCTATGATTTTTTTAAAAATATAAATGTCATTTAATTCTTAGAGAATATTATAGGCCTACTGCATTTTCGAGCTGTAGAGTTCAGTCTATATGAATAAATTATGATGCCTGCCTGTGAGATAGGCTGGGAGGCACTGCATCTGTCTATGCACACAAATGGTCTCTGTGCAGCTCGCAGCGCACCGATTACCATTCCGAGCACAGCACCTCTGGTCAGAAATGGAGCCGGGTCGGTGGTTGACAGTCGTCCGGGGGCAGAAGGGGGGTATAGATTATGGCAACAACCTTTCAGTCAATCTGGATTAACTCGCACTGAGCCCTGCGTCGGCAGTAAAAACCCGGGAAAGCGATACGAACATCTGGCTGGATTCAGCGCAGCACCAGTCACTCACGGCGCTGTAGATATTAAAGCCGCCTGTCGCTACAAAGGCGTTTTCTCTTCTGGAGGTGCACACAGGCGGATGCGCAGTAGAGGCGATCCCGCACAGCTGCAGCCTCAAAGCCACACCGGGACCCTTCAAGTTGCGTTTTCCAGTATTTTCTCACGAAAGGGAGGGGAAATCTGAGTTACATTTCTCCGATTCGAAGGGAATCGTCCTTTATCTGCTGGTCATGGATTTCTTGAAGGGCAACGCTGGTTTCGCAGGCCGTCACATGTTATAGGAGCCAAGACGCGTGTTTCGGGACACCTGAATTATCTCCAAGAGACACCGTCGGTCCCATTTTAGGCAAACCACTCTCAGTATGCTCCCAGCCCTTGTGGGAGGAAATAAGCTCAAACCCACCCTCCCTTGACTTGGCTTGATGTTTCATCGGCAAGGTAAGTTCAATATTTTATAGGCTGCAATTGGTGTGAATTGCAGCCTCTGAACTCTTTTGGGGAACTGTCTTTCAAGAGGCGAAATATTGACTTGAAGTAGTTCTCTCAGGGACCCATCTGAAAGGGTTCCGATTCTCCCTCATGACAGGGGTTGTGGCTCTGAAACCCACCAGCCCCAGGACCCATACCGCAAGGTCAAAATATCTCCTCATTTGCCAAGGAACGCCGTCAGATAGCAGTTTTTATTTTTAGTACCCACACTTGGCGGCATTCTGTGCTGCTGTTTTTTTTCTCTCTCTCCTACAGGTGAAACTGAGAATCAAGCCTAATGTGCTCATTATTCAGCCCTCTCTCGGATACGTGCAGGATAAGATAGATAGCCTGTGTTTTATTGTGTGTTTTTGAGCAGCACAGAGGACCCAGTGATAGGCTATCTGATGGTCTGTGCTGTGGTTTAAACCATTGGCTGTTATGCAAATGATACATCAGTCATTAGGCTGTGATAAAGTCTAAATTAGCCTAAGTAGCACACGTGATAACATGATAAGTGTGTGGGCAGGGAGGGGGCATGTTGCCAGATGACTGATGAAGACAGGTGAAAATGTGGCCCCATAGATTTTTTTTTCTAAAGGATGGCTTATAATGGTCTTGTCAAGTGTTAGTTATCACACATCTTATTATTCATGAGTGCCTGAGGCAGCATTGTAACCGCTACACCAGTGAAACCAGGATCACGCCTCATTTTGCTGCTTGTGTTTTGCCCTTACTGCTATGTTAATGCACTCAGTGATGTAGCTTATATGCTGCTACCTTTCACTGATAGCACAGAAGTGATATGTGGCTCCTCAGCACCGAGGCTGCTCTGCAGACCGGCTCCTCATTCAGTGACCCAAATTTTTTAACTCACCACAAACTAAGCTTTTGTTTTTGCTGAAGAAGTGGTTTTCTTGTTTTTGTTTTTTCGCAAACGTGCATGTACGCTCACACCTGGTCCACATGTTGTGTGTATGTGTGTGCCTACTGTAAGAGAACTGCTTTTTGATTGCACAATGCAGTAAGGGGAGAGAAGATTATACATTATTTAGCTATTTTGTTGCTGTGTGAGGTAGAAAACATGAGGTCTTTGAAAGAGGGAAAATGAGCCAATAGGTACTCTGATCATGAATTTCATTTTGACTGTCCTTGTTTCCCCTCATTCACACACAGTAACATGAAACAAGCTCTCCTTGCAATAGAGGCACAGTGTTATCAGGCAGGGATTTTGCTTTTTCTTACACAACCCTTACCTGAAATTGCACTTGGGAGTTGGCAGATGTGAAAATCTACAGACCTGTGGGCCCATACTGTGCAGAATATTCATTTGTAGAGGCCATATTGATATTCAGAGGTGATGTTCAAGGATTCTGCCTTCTTCTTTCTGGAAGAAAATCCCAGGTCATAAGACCCTCACATCAGTGCACGTCACAACGGTGCAAGGTTTAAGATCCAGAGTCAGTGATCAGCATTTAAATATGTCTCCTGCTTCAGTAAACGACACCAGCCTCTGAAATATGAAGAGTGTTTTCTGTTTTTCTGTTTGTTTGTTTCTTTGGTTTTGGACTCCTGCTCCAGTAATGAGATATCCAGCATATCAAGGTAGCTTTGAATTTCTTGTGATACTGTGTGAAGGAAAATAGTTATAACTACAAGGGGGAGTTGTAAATGCTGATGAACAGCACTTCTATTGATGCAGTGGTGTCTGCTTAGTATTCTATCCCCCTGGCGCACACACACAAATGCACACACACATGCATGCGCATGCAGCCACACGCACACACACACACACACACTTACATTCACACACAAGCTTGTCTGACTGAAAAATTATTTCAACTACATCAGAGTTCTCCATCAAGTCATTTAGGTTTTTATTACACTCAACACTGGAAAAAGGGTAATGATTCAGTCACTCCAAACACTGAATCCAATACAAAATTAACTGAGAGTCCAATCTCCTTTCTTCCCATCACTACAGCATCGTAAACAGTACAATGGATCTGCTCTGGCCTCCAACCAGGACCTAAGTTGCTGGGGTCCTTTCCTCTAGAGCGGACTCTTTGTTCTAAATATTATTAGGTGATCTGAAAATGAGCCACTGATTACATCTGACCAAAAACCGACGTTTTCTGTGTTGCCATGGCATCAAGGCTGTCACCCAAGAGCTATCGCATTCTAACATTGGCAGACTCTGTAGGAAAAGGGTGTCACAGCACATACCCACATGCACAAACACAGATGTGTTAGTTAGACAGGCCATAACAGCATCAATATTTGGTCAGGATGTTTGGACTCGGGCTACACGAGCGTTTACCTGGTAAAATAGAATTTCTAACACCTCAGTCAAAATATGATCCACTTCAGCAGCTGCTGCAGCTCCATTTGGTCTCATAAAACAGGCGGGCTGAAGACCTCTTTCACTGTTTTGTCGATACCATTTTACCATCATGTTGCAGCATCACTTTACCTCCTTGACACAACAGAGCTTATTTTTGGCAGTAGCACACGTCCGGCTGCCTTTCCCTGAGTAACTCAGGTGAGACGCTGCCGAGATGCTGCCATGTGCCATCGTGTCGACCTGCGTGGAGGCATACCAAGCAGACTTCATCTCATTAACTTCCTCTCACAGGGCTGCTTTCCCTGATTCCCTGCCCAGACGTGGATTGCAGAGGCTTTCTCACATGAGCTCCAGCATAAGTTACACCATCTGAAAACATATTCCCCATGACCTCACCGGCCGATTGGCATGCAGTATGCTGCATAAGGCTTTTCTTGGCGAATGCTGCCCCAGGGAGACCATAGATATCCTCTCCTATACTGCTGCTGCTGTGCATGTTTGTCTGTCTCCATAGCTGGGGATTGTTGTCTAGTGAGCTACCTCTATTAGGCACAAATCCACCCACTGGTGTGTGTGCGTGTGTGGGTGTGTGCTGTCAGTCTGCTCTGTTCTCTGAGGGTGAAAAGACCTGCTCAGAGGTAGTAAACGAACATTTGATTGACTAAGAAGGAGATTATGGTTAATGCATCAGTAGATTATCTGTTTTCTTGTTTATTTGTGACCCTCCCAAGTCGTCTCGTCGTAATGAACAGCCCAACCTGGAGGATAATGATTTTCTGGGGGGCGTGACATTTAAAGATGAAGTGCATGATTGATGAATGCATTGATTGATTATCTACTTATTTGTTCATGTACCTGATGAGTGCAACCTGTTATGCAAATCTCCGTAGAACACCCATAATTAAATGCAAATGAGGGAGACGGCAACAGATATTTCCGGCCCCCCCGTCTCAGCAGCGAGGGGCTGTCCTTTTGTCCTCACTGAACAAATTTTTGTAGGGATTACCATTGCAACCATTCTCTTCACGTTTGGCTGAGTTTTCAGCAGTGAAAAAAAGCCCCATCTCCACAGAGTGAATCAATATCAAGTCTTCAGCGCCATTCGAGTCTGGAAGTAGCAGGTCCTCTCCGCCTCATTGCACATCCAGGGGCCTTGCCATTCAGAGTCAGAGCAGAAGGTGGATGGTACACCAACATAAACCCACTTGCACACATCTCAGCCTTTGTAGACTATCCTCAGATACGCATGCACCCACACATAAAAGTAGATATTAAACTTTCCACACAAGTACTTGGAAACCACTACACATAGCTTTGCAGCACTGCTTGACACTGAAGTCATCTGCCATCTTTAAGGAGAGTCATGGCAACATTTAATAATGACTCCACTGTTCATTTCTCACCAGCTCGGACCTCTGCACCGCTCCAACCCAGACTATATTTCTACCAAATGGGCCTCTTGTGTACCTTGGTAAAGTTGTCCCTTGTAAAAATAGGTTAAAAAAGACATTGATTCATTGCAGCATGATCAGCAGTATTCATGAAAATGTCACACTCAGCATGCTCCCTACAACGATATCGTTCCTCCCATTGCTATTATGGGCCATTTTTAATATGACCTCTTTCCTGCCTTCTTGTCGTGGCTGTGATACATTTTACCCGCCTGTCAAAACCCAACTGTTGTCAGCGGACGCCACCAGGCTTCCTGCCCTCGCCTTCTCTGTGTTAAAAACATGCCCCCACATGGCAGCATGTCACTCCCGTCCTGTCTGATGTTTTCTTTACCCTATGATATTTCCTTTATACTCCAACTGTCAAGGTTATTACACCATGAGTTGTGTGTCACAGAAGCTTTTGAGGCACGAAGGTACTCAGTTGGCAGGCTCTTTGCTGAGACAAGATTTTTATGCACACTCTCCAAGACCCAACATCGACAATGGAGGCATTACCAGCAAACCACAGAGCGCTATAATCATAAATCAGCCATTCTCTTCAGTTTTTAAAGGATAGCCTTTGGATTTTTTTTTTTACTATAGTTGTGGGATTAGATCTCTTGCTCTCTCTGTTTGATTGGATTGGTGTTCCTTTCTGTCTGCTGTAATGGGACACCCAGAGGGCTGAATATTGCATGTTCAACCAAAATGACACTAAATTTCAGTTCTAAATATAATCACAGCTAATGTCACTCTCGCTCTGGAACATTGTGTGGTGCACCTGCAGAGCTGTGATCTGATCTCCACTTTCTTAGTTTTATGACATGCTACATCCCTGACAAGGTCTGAAGATTCATCAGATGGATCCCTCCTTATCCCCCATCTCAGTTGTGTCATAAGTAAGAGTAGCAGCAGAGAGAGTGGAGAGAAAATCAATAGCAAGGCATAGCACATCCTCACTGAGGCCCTGGACCCAATCATCCCTTCCCATTGGCGATATGATCCAGGGAGATATCAGTCTAATTCTGATGAGACCCTGGACTGCCAGTCTAGACTTTCATCCTTCTGTACACAAACATAAAAGGGCCGGCATTATCATATCAAAAAAGTATGAGCAGGGGAGCGGGGACTGTAAAGGAAAGCTGTCACAAAAATCATACGAGATTACTGAGGATTTTTCACTCTCAAGTCCGCAGGTGACTAATTAGTTTTATGTCTAATTGCACAGTATTTATTGTTTGTTCAGGCATTGACTCGCTTAGATTCCTGCACAGAATTTGGACTCTGAAAATCTTAGCTGTGAGCTGGTGGTGATAGTGTTTTGAATCAAGCAGAAAAGCTTTAACTTTACAAAGCAGAATCCCCAAGTTCCCTTTTTTAAAGAGGGATTTTTTTTCAGGGCATTTGTGATTACCCAGCTACAAAAATTACAGCTTGATAAATATGGTGCAAATTACAATCACAGATTTCTTGCTTTGCGTTTTTTAACTGGTTTATAAATAGTTTGCCCTTTTCTTTCTTTCTCTCTCTCTCTCTCTTTGCTTTGGCCTTTTTTAGGTGTATTAAGCTGACTGAAAAGCCAAATGGAGTCTCTCCTGGTTTATCTGATAGTTCTCGGTGTGGCTGTGAAGGCCCACAAAGTTCAAATCTGTCCCAAACGCTGTGTTTGTCAGATGCTCAACCCCAACCTGGCGACTTTGTGCGACAAAAAGGGGCTGCTGTTCGTGCCCCCAAATATCGACAGGCACACGGTGGAGATGCGTCTTGGAGATAACTTTGTAACCAGCATTAAACGCAAAGACTTTGCTAACATGACTAAGCTGGTGGACCTGACCCTCTCTCGGAACACAATCGGTGCCATCGCGCCTCATGCCTTCAAAGACCTGGAGAACCTACGAGCTCTTCACCTCGACAGCAACCGGCTAACCCGCATCACAAATGATACCTTCAGCGGCATGTCCAAGCTGCACCACCTCATCCTCAACAACAACCAGCTCACCCACATCCAGATTGGGGCCTTCAATGACCTCACAGCCCTGGAAGAGCTGGACTTATCCTACAACAACTTGGAAAGCGCCCCATGGGTGGCCATTCAGAGGATGTCCAATCTCCACACCCTGAATTTGGACCACAACATGCTCAGCTACATCCCGGAGGGCACCTTCTCTGGGTTGCAGAAGCTCAAAAGGCTGGATGTGACCTCCAACAAGCTCCAGAAGCTTCCTCCTGACCCTATTTTCCAAAGAGCAGGGGTCCTGGCCACCTCTGGGATAATGGGACCTTCGTCTTTTGCCTTGAGCTTTGGAGGGAACCCTCTGAGGTGTAACTGTGAGCTGCTCTGGCTGCGGAGATTGCGGAGGGAGGATGATCTGGAGACCTGTGCTTCACCACAACACCTTGCTGGACGCTATTTTTGGACTGTTTCGGAGGAAGAGTTTCTGTGTGAGCCTCCTCTAATCACCAGGCACTCTCAGGTATAACTTCTGAATTGAACTGTGCACCGTTAAGACATAACACTCGCAACGGTTACACTCTCTGAGCCAGACATTGGATTCTGCCTCAGTTAATCCGAGGTGGCACTTTGTGCTTTCTTTGACTGTCACACCAAATATTAGCTTTGCGAGCCAGAGGAGTCTCACAACACTTGTGGGACTCATCTGGGCCGCACAGCTAACTGAATATTGTAAAATATCTACGACTTACTCAAAAAATGTAATCAAACATTGGCCTGTGGAGAGTTTTTAGAGAAGTTCCTTAGCAGGGTTTTCAGTTATCACTTTCCATCCATCCATTTTCTACCGCTTAATCCGTCAGGGTCGCGGGGGAGCTGGAGCCTATCCCAGCTATGAGACTATGGGCGAGAGGCGGGGTACATCCTGGACTGGTCGCCAGTCAATCACAGGGCTGACACACAAAGACAGACAGCCACACACACACACCTATGGGCAGTTTAGAGTAGCCAGTTAACCTAACCCGTGCATGTGATTGTGGGAGGAAGCCGGAGTACCCGGAGAGAACCCACGCAAGCACAGGGAGAACATGCAAACTGCACACAGAAGATCTTGCTGTGAGGTGACAGTGCTAACCACTGCACCACCGTGCCGCCCCCAGTTATCACTTTAATAAAGCTATTTGCGGGTTTATGATGGATTCACGGAGAAGCTCTTTTTTACACAGAAAAAGCTTATAGTGATTTAGGCCTTGATTCATGCATCCAAACAAAATTATCTGATCAAATCCTTGCCAAATAACTACAGCTATATCATCTCATTTACATTCAGCAGACCTCTTTTGCATAATTGCAAAGAAAATTATCTTGGACTTAGACTCATTCACACTGCAATGTGCTGTCATATAGATAATCTTGCTTTCATAATCATGCTAATTCAATATCATGACAGTGATCAATTGTTGATTATATTTACAGGGAATAAAGCTTAAAAACACAACATCGTCAATAAAGACATTAATTATAATGTCAGTTATTTGCACTGCCTTGGTAAAGCAGAAAGGATTACTGTTACTGCAAAGTGTTTCTCGGTTTTAGGATGTAGTGCATTTTCTAATGTGTGTGTGTGTGTCTGTGTTTAACATATGGTGAAATCCTCCCACTAACTGCGTTGCCTCCCTCTGCCTCAGGAGCTGCGGGCTTTGGAGGGTCAGAGTGTGACTCTGCGCTGTAAGGCCAGGGGTGACCCCGACCCCATTATCCACTGGATCGCCCCTGACGGACGCCTTATGTCCAACTCCTCCAGGGCCGTGGTCCACACAGACGGCACATTGGACATCCTCATCAGCACTGTCAAGGACTCCGGTCTGTTTACACCCCCGGTGGCTGTGCTTGTGTTGTTGACTGAACAAAATGAGTTGTTTGCTTGTGTACGCAGAAGTCTATAGGACTGAAGTATTTGTCTGCAGTAGATGATAAAGTTTAGAATGTGGACGAGCGTTGGCATGCACACTGATTAAAGTCACAATGGAATGAAAAGTGACTTTTTCACCTTGATGACAGACCATTGTGATTTGGTGACTAAATCATTACATTCTTGAAAAATGCCACCTATTTTAGAAAATACACCAATTCGCTTTCTTTTCAAGAGTTTGATGAGCGTGTCGATTTCATTCTCATGTCCGTAGTTAAAATATCTGCTGAATCCAGCAGTTGATTAGCTTAGCTTAGCATAAAGGAAATGGCTGAGATAGCTCTGCCCTAAGTGCAGAGATGACACATTGTGGTTTTACAGCAGGTTATGTGCCAGACAATTTCTTGGCCTGGACCAGTGACTTGGAGTCTCTACAACCTCACAGCCAAGACATAATCACATAACGTCCTGTAAAACCAGATCTTGTCATTTTTTCAGTTCTTGTATGAATTAAACAAATGAAACAGAGCATGTTAATTAATTAGAGGTTAATTAGGCTTAATTAGGTGCTGGTAGACAGAGTTTGTTGCTCGTGGACAAAGTCAGGCTTCTCCCAGATATGAGAGTGATATTGATCTTTTCATCTAACTCTCAGCAAGAGAACAAATAAGTATTTTCCAAAATGTTGAACTATTCCTTTAATTAAATATGAGTGACTATCATTAGATAAGTTTTCATTGCAGATTTAATGCTTGTACTTATAATCATTGTAAATATCCGGGAGAGTGCTGATCTAATTAGTTTGTGCTCCAGGCTCTTTCACCTGCGTGGCCTCCAACCCGGCCGGCGAAGCCCAGCAGACGGTGGATCTGGTCATCGCTAAACTCCCTCATATCACCAACAACACAATCGCAGAGCAGGAGCCCGACCCTGGATCATCAGATATCGCCACAGTGACCAAGACAGGGGCAGAGGCTGGAGGGGTGCCTCTGGGGAACGCGAAGACGAGCCAGGAGAAGAAGGTTGTAATTGTTGAGACCACGTCGACGTCGGCCCTGGTCAAGTTTAACTTCCAGAGGAGTATTCCTGGAATCCGCATGTTCCAGATCCAGTATAATGGGACATATGATGATTCACTGGTTTACAGGTAAGCAGATGGATTAATACATGAAATCTTAGGTTAAAGAAAATGCTCTCTTTCTTAAAGTACTGCTCAAATAATTACTAAAAATTACTGAAGTAAACTTAAAACTTGAACATGAATGTATGCAAATAAATTTAAGAAGGCTGGACTCACATTCCAATCCCTTGACCCTTGTTTTACCTTTATAGTCTACTTTAAGAACTGGACCTGGCTGTCGACGTGATTATTTGTGGTATATATTAATCCTGTCAGGAAGACAGACTAATGCACTGCATCTGACTTCTCATTCTTTGACTCATAATCCGCCTTTGCGGGAGTGTATCATTTACTATGTGCAAAACCTTGATAATGCTTAATCAACAAAATCAAAACAGAACATCAGCAATAAGCTGCGGACTGATACGAAGATGAAAGAGCAGTCAGCCAGTGTTTTACAAAGAGAATCAGAGGCCTCACACATGCCAATTGGAGAAACCAGCGTACACAGCATTCTTTTCATCTCCAGCCTCTTTCACTCCATATTTAGTGCTAATCACTGTGATATGATAGAAGATCGTCACACAGATCCCTTTTTTCCCCAAATGATCTTCGAAGTCCACAGCAGATATGGACTTCGGCAGTGGCCCCCGAATTCGGAAGACATTAGGGAGTTGAGTCTGTAATCCCGGTGTTGTGAACAAACAGAGGCATCCCACGTCCCCAGCCACAGAAAGCAACCTTTTATCAGTAATGACGCTGTGAGAATAAATCAAATGTCGCAAAAGATTATGCCTAGACAGATCTTAAATAGGCCCCTGAGAGATAAATGATTGTCATGTCATTTTATCCCTACAAAACAATAAGCTGGATAATCTGATTTGCTTCTCTCTCCTTTCATTTAACCCTCACTAATCTATGTCAGAACTCACAAAGCTTTTCTTTTTCTTTTCACAGAATGATACCCCCGACCAGCAAGAACATCCTGGTAAACAACCTGGCGGCTGGTACGCACTATGACCTGTGTGTGCTGGCCATCTACGATGATCAGGTGACCTTGCTGACTGCCACAAGGGTGATAGGCTGCATCCACTTCACCACAGAGCCGCAGTACCTGAGATGCCATTTCATGCAGTCCCAGTTTCTTGGCGGCACCATTGTGGTTATCATTGGAGGGATTATTGTGGCTTCAGTTCTTGCTTTTATCATCTTCCTCATTGTACGCTACCGGGTGTGTAACCAAGGAGACACAGATAAGGTCAGTTTGGCATGATTCCTTTTGTTTTGTTTTTTTTCCTGTTCATTATCTTTGTCAACATTGAAGCAGAGGTGTCTAAAAAATGGCTTTCGTCCTTCTCTCACTCTCTCTCTGTCCCCATGCTTTTCTTCCGTCCTTTCAGGCTCTGGAGATGGGAGATATTCGGTCACTGAGCAGTGATGGACAACTACAGGGCTGTGGGATCCCCAAGTCCCTCTCCAAGCAGGTTCTGCGCCCAGAAAAGAATGACAAGGAGTGCCTCAGAGTTGCCCTGCCGCCCCCGGAGCCAGCCAAGCAGCGACCACCAGTTGTTGTAGCCACCACCAAGCCCTCTGTCCCTGACTGCACTGTCTCTACCTCTGCTGCCAGCCACAGCTGGCACCCGGCCTCTCCAGGTGCTCCAAGACCCAAGCGGTCCAGTGCTCCACCAAAACCCTCAGAGGTTCGCCGAGCTGAAGCCCAGGCCGATGTGGAGCTCGATAACATGAACCGCAACAACTCATCGGAGGTTAAAATGGCCACCGCCGTCACTCTGGCTGTTCCCGGCCAGCCCACCAAATGGACTGCTCTTCCAAGGGGTCCACGGCCCCATCAGGCCTCCCAACATTACATGACTGTGCCTGCAGGAGGGGTGAGGGTGAACCGCAGGCACTCCCTTAACGCAGACTCTTATAGGGAGCGCTGCTATGTGGCCTACCCCAAAACTGGGGCCAGTCTGCGCTCAAAACGCAGCCTGTCGATGAGCGGAGAGCTGCCGCAGCTCGAGAGCACAACAAACATTCACCGGGCCAGGGACAAGCTCTCCAGGTCTGAGTGGCTTCTGGAGAGCACTTTATGATTTGGAGTTTACGACCTGCATTCTCTTGTTTTCTTGGATTGGATTTGTGGCCCGTTATGGAACAGACAGGGATTTTAATGCCTTGTTTTGAGCTTTTGAACTCTCTATAGAGGGGACCTGTAAGCTTCTCTCGTATATTTGGGGCGGGGAGGTCAAGGCGGACAGGCAGGCAGACGAACTGGGTTGTGGGGAAACGTTTCACATTTGTTTTCTACCTTATAACCTATCAGAGTCCTCTTTATAATGACATTTGATCAAACTTTGATGAAAGACAAAACAATGTATAGAAACAACTTCATGTACAAAAATGTTTAGTTGTGTGAGATACTGTACATTTCAACACAACCATAGGTGTTCATGTGGTATTGAATGCAGTAATCTGGACATACTGTATTATAACAAAGAAAGACACACACACGCAGGGGGTGGGGTTATTGTACTCAGAGCCCCACTGCCTGTTACTAAAAGTGATACAATCTGTGTAGACTCTGAACATGATTCTTGTCTCCAGTACCAGAGACAGATAGTGACATGTCTTAATTACCTTGGCGGTGGTTTGGAGAGATTACGAATGTGCTTTACATCCCTGGAGGTGTTCGAACAGAATGTAGTAGACAGACAGCGCTCCATCCTCTCATCACCGACACTCCCAGACACAGCACAATGCAGCATATATGTGGCACAAGTCGACTCAGCCTAATACTGCCCTCCGGTGCGAATCGATACATTTTTATCACATAATTACATAAAGACTCAACTCTGATAGGATTCCTGTCATGACTGATTTGAGCGACGATTGAACCAACACCAACAGCATGACAGGTGCGGGAGCGTGATCTGATGCTCCGTGTGGATGAGATCCAGAGGAATGGTTCATTTCCATATTTTTTACTTACTGACGTTATCATGTCACGGCCGGTGACAACCATTGTAAATTAACTTGTCGATGTAAGAGAAGCGATAATCACACGTATGGGAGGACGCCAGCTCTTGATTTTGCTGTTGTTTCTGTTTGATGTTTACCAGTATAAATAAACCAGTGATTTAAAAAAAAAAAAAAAGGAAAAAAAAGGGGACACGCTCGGATTTATCTTATTTTCAGCTCGCCTCATGAATTCCCCCGACTTTTCCCACTGTCTAAACCATCAGCAGCAGCATCAGAACCAGCAGCGGCAGGCCTCTCTCTGCGCTCTAAACTTGCTTCTTTGGCTGCATCCCTTTCAGCATGCTCCACCAGCCACGGTGGTAATGAATTTTGGGGTTTCAGTCGTCTTGCAGCAGCGTAATTCCCCTTTCTCTGCGAGTGGTGGACCTCTGACAGATCCCTGCCCAGGGCCCGTGTGTTTGTTCAAAGAGAGGAGGGAGTCGATATGATGAAAAGAGGCCACGCTACAGTCACCGGGGACGCCTCTCGCCTGCGCATCTCCGCGCTCGCCTGAATGCGCCGTGCCTGTGCCTGTGCCTTTGCCGTGTGCGGACGGCAGCCGCTGCAGAAACCTGCCGCAGGAGAGGTGAACCCATGCGGGAACCCATGCACGACTAGTTCTACAGTTACAGTTACGTCTGCCTGATCACAGGACATGATATGCATCAGCCTATCTGCTGGAATACGAGCTCTGATTCACAGTGTATTCTGGTGGTCGGATGCTGCCAGATTGATTTTTGTATGCATGCACTCGTATGCCTCTCGCAGCCTGAAACCTCAGGGGATTCAGCATATTGGGCAGAAATACAGCGTTATGCAGGGAAAACCTGTTTAAATGAGCTGCACATACTCTGTGCAGTGTAAATTATTTGCTGTCATCCAAACAAGCACTTTTATTCATTATTTCCTGCTCATTATGGGTGATTAAAATGCTGAGGAGCTTGGCTTGAACCTTGGTTCAGTCTTCGGCGAGAGCCAGAGGTGTATGTTAATAATAGATGCATTTCTGGAGAGAGAAAGAGAGAGCGAGAGAGAGTAGGAGAGAGGAATGGGGGAGAGAGAGACCGAGCGGGAGGTAGGAGGAGGCGAAGCTGAGAGGAGTAGATGGAAGGTTTTGTGAAACAAATACGGCGAGGAGGGTGGGAGGCAGAGAGGCAGGGGTGAGAATGAAGAAATAAAGAGGGAGCGCGAGGTGCAGAGAAGAAAGCGAGACAGCTCAGAGACGGAGAAAGAGAGACGAGAGGGCACGGGGAGCTGAGAGAATGTAGAGTGAAACAGAACGAGGAGTGCAGGATACAGAGAAAAGAGCATCCTTTGTAAGCCAGCCATGCAGCCTCTGGCTCTTCAGTATTCAGTGCACCTTCACAAAAAGGGAGGGGAAGGGAGGTAGGGGAAGGGAGGGAGGGAGGGAGGAGGAGGAGGTGGTGGGGTGAGTGCGGGTGATGGACCTCTGCTGGAGGTCCGGCGAATGGAGCGGAGTGAGCCCTGCGGCCGGATCCGAACCACACGCTCCCTCCTTCACAACACCGTGCGAGCACTGACCTGCTTTTCCAAACCGCCATAATGTGTTTCCAGGGCCTTGTCTAGTCTTCTTCCTCCCCCCACCACCGTCTGACCCCCTCCCTCCCACTGTCTTGCATCATGCTGACTCACTTCTCTCAACTGCTGCACCATGCTCCAGCCCTCCAACCCCACCACCGACCACCGACCACCAACCACCCTGCAACCCACTGGCCCACTTGAAAACTGGACCTGCCAGTCTTTCTGAGCCTGACCTGCCTTCTACGAACAGAGTGGGCAACCCCTTTCAGTGTGGGCTGATTTGATATGCGTTGAGCAGCTCGATCGTCAGAAGCATTCTGATGAACTTTCCCACTACTCTCCTTAATGTTCTGCCGATTAAATTCATTTTCTGCTGTCGCTACTAATGGGCTTTTTTTTTTCCTTTGTGAGAGTGTCCGTCGGTTCTGACAGGAAAAGTCCCCTTATGGAGCACTCAAACCAACATGGCCTCCGATGCCACAATTGCCTGCTTTCAATGGCAATCATGATGTGGGGAAAATCACATTGGGGGCATTGATGTGGTCAGTTGTCTTATTTAAAGAGATCGTTGGGCCTAATTCAGCAAACTGAAGAGCCAATTAGAATCACAGTTAGAGGGGGGAGTAATAAGAATGTTAAATCGAAGGAGGCAGAGGTCCTTCATCAAGTGTGTTAACACCTTTTGCTCTCCATGCCACAACTCAGTGTTTCATTATCTCCACACAGCAGCCAGACTCAGTCAGAGTCACACATGATACTGTTTCCAGGAATTATCCCTGGGTGTACATGTAGAGAGAGCCTGGGGGCCAGATAGTAAATGCGACCAAAACACCAATGATATCCCTCTCGGAGGGGCTGCAGCACTCAGAGGGGGAGGTGGCACAGTGTAAAATATGCACAGGCAATTCTAAAGAGTATGCATTATTGAGAGGAGTAAATGGGTCCAGGATGAACATCATGGCTCATTAATAGTGAATGTGATCACTGCTTCTGGGAAAACAGCAGTCTGGGCAAAAAGAGGGGGATAATTGAAATGGTCAAATCTAAACTAAAGACTTCCTTGTTTACTCAGCACTAACTGTTACTGTCTAGTCAAACTCCTGACTAAAGCTGATAACTAATGCCGCCAAGTGTCCTGTTATGATGTTAATGAAAACTACTTTACTCCTCCCTCTCCAGCAGTGTTTTCCTGTGCCCGACTTAAAGGGGTATGGAGAAGGGTTGGAGTCATTCATTTTTTATGATCTCGGCTTTTGAGTCAACTGTGCTTCAATTACCAACAGGATTTTTGCGACAAAGCCGAGACAGAAAATGAGTGAGCATCGCCGAGATCCCATTAGAAGGCGGAGGAGTCGGCTGAGTGAAGGTCACACACCGGGGGTGCTGACTGAGTGACTTCCACTGTTTGACACGCAGACTTACTAAGTGACACAGCATCATCCCGCAGCACAGACACCAGATTTGGTTTGACGTGAACCCAGATTATGGTGGCGCCCCCCTGAGGGGTTCCCACGCTGAACGAACAGATGCTCCCTCCTCTTCCTCCCCTCTCCTGCCGCCTCCCCTCTTTCAGCTACATATGCTCCAGGGTGATGGACGACAAAGAGGCTGGTTGCAGTTTACACCAGACATACCAGGCACCATTAGGAACCATTTTCTGCCCATTTGCCTGATAGCTGCTATCGCTTATAGGAGTGATTTGCTCTCTGTCTGTGCACTGAGCACCCCCACAGTGATGGATCTCTCATTGATGTGACGTTGTTAGAGATCACTAAGAGAACAGTGAAGTAGCCAAAGCAGATGTGTCAGTCAGTTCCCAACTATGCATCAGCTGCTGGTGAAGGGGGGACAGTTTAAGCCTCTTTAAGGATCCCATTCACAGTGACTTACTAAAAGTGCTTATGCTAATCTTGTTATCGCTTCAGGCTTCTAGTAGGCCTAATGGAGGATTGGAAGCTGTTGGGAGGTCGTGGGCCACATTATTTTGCTCGGCAATCGCAGAAACACAGAGTGGTCCCGAACTCTCACATGTCACTCCATGCACGCCTGCATTTCACTTGCTGAATGATTTCTCCATGCTCCACACAGAAATGTGCATTGTGGCTTTCATAACCAGCTCACACTAGGATTATGATCTGACTCTGCCTCTGAGCGCTAATCTTATTTATTTCTCAAGAGTGATCTCATCTAAGAGTGCTAGTTAAGTTGAGATATCAAACCACGGTGTCACATTTAACATGAATTTCACTCTAATTGGGCATATAAAGCATACACGGAAACACACGTGGGGATATGGACAGAGAATAACGTAGCAGTGGCCCCCGCAGTTATTGTTTGATCAGTTGTCATCCACTGCAGCTGATGGGATAGAGGCACTGTGGGTAAAATTGAGAATGTCAGGTAGCTCTTCATAAACAAGGCTTTAAAGGTCTTTTGATCTAACCGGCTCTACATCGTTTGCGATGTAGAGCCGATCACATTCTCTGCACAGCCGGTACAGTAGCTGGTCTTTTTGAATAGAGCTCACCTTCAGTGACCGAGTGGAGCGAAGCGGGGATGTGACGAGGATCCTGAAATGAAGCATTAATCAAATAAAGGTCGATTTCTGATTGACGTCTGGTGGCTGATTGTGGAGAGACAGAGGCACATGGGGGTGGGTGGGTTGGGGGATTCTGCTGCAGACTACAGTGAGAGACAGAGCCACAGCACTGGACTCTCCACAATCTGGACCAACCAAATTAGCAGCAGTAAACTCAAAGCTATTGAAACTGAAAAAGACACTGAATACAGAGTTGGACAATCACAACCTGACCCCTTAGACTGTGGACACAAACCTGGCCACACAGAGAAAACAGACTCACTGTCACAGACAAGAGTCAGTGCTACACAGTGGCCTGTATAATGACAGAAAAACCGAGCTCTTTACTAAAATAAAACTCAGCCACCAAGAACTCAACACTGCCTCAGACTTCAAAGCAGTCTCATTTTATTACACTATGCAGAAGGGCTACAACTAATTATATTTTCATTACTGACTAATCCGATTTATTGGTGGAGGAAGTACTCAGATCCTTTACTTGAGTAAAAGTAGCAACATGTAAATATATTCCCAGTGAAAGCCCAATTATTAGCTTATCATATGGTGGATTTGAATTATCAAGTAACATTAAACTGAAATACGTGAGCACAGGAGAAGTACCTCAAAACTGTACAGTACTTAAATAAAATCAATGCACTCAGTTACTGTCCACCCCTGAAAACAGTTAATGATTTATCATCTGTTAGGTGCCAGGAAATGATGAGTGAAAAATATCCATCAAAATTTCTCAAAATTGTTTTTTTTCCAACCAACAGTTGAAATCCCAAAAGATATTAAATTTATAATGATATAAAACAGAGAAAAGCAGCAAATCCTCACATTTCAGAACAAGAAACTGGTGAATTTTTTGGACATTTTACATGATGAGTGACTTAAAATAACTGATCATTAACCCAGATGGTGATTAGTATGGTGAATATTGTTCATATTTTTAGTGCAGTAATGGGCACACACACTTTTTTTGGATTGCACTGTAAACCTTGTACAAGCTGCTTTGACGGCAGTGTATTTAATTATGGCCGTGCCAATCAAGCAAACAGACACAGGGAGACGATGAGAAAGAAGACAGGTGTACACAGATCGAGAGAGACAGACTGAGGAAGAGGAAGGAGAGGGAGAGAGAGGCAGTCTATATATAGGTAGGAGACAGACTCAGAGAGAAAGAGAGACGATAACGGGACGAGAGGTGAGAAAGAGGGTGAGACGAAGAAAGAACAGAAAACTGAAAGATGACTTACAACCTGTTCTCTGTCACTTCAGAAAACAAAGAAATAAAACCCGTTTTGACATCGAAAGCACTCAGAGATTGGCCTCTGATGTGTAACCAGTGTTGTACACAGGTTGAAACGCTGCTGTAGCGATGCTGACATGCAGGGTGGAGCACTGTGCTTTACGTCTGCAGCGGCAGTGCTGGTATTCAGGGGGTATCTCAGCCTCGCTCTCTCTCTCTCTCGCTTACACTCTCACTCTCACTCTCTCCTCTGTTACCTTGGCAACATATTTTCTGCATGGAAATAGCATCTCTTTCTGTGCCCACCACAAAAAAAAAAAGGCACTTCAAGAGATTTAAACATGTCTAGAACAGATTTAAGAGGTATTTCAGAGGTATGACCTACAGATTGGATGGGATTGAGTTATACTGTTCTGCATGCCTTAGCAACAAATTGGCCGTATGACAGAGCAATGGATGGGTTAAACATAATAGTCACTGACAGGCTCTTACTAAATGTAACCATGGATTTGGTGGAAGGTATAGCTACAGAAAAGCCCATCTGCACAAATCTGTATGAGCAGACTGGAGTTTGCATACCTTTAATTGGTTGAAATATATTGAATTCATGGGGATTTAAAACAAAATGCGCTAAATTATGTTAGACACAGCTTATACAATATTGTGTTTACTCTGGTGGTTGTTTGCCTTAGGATTTATTTACATCTGACACTACGCAACTATGAAATTCAGCTCTTGACAAGCAGATCATAAGTGAGGGAAAGATCCTTGCGGGAATGTTATTAAGAAATGTAAAATAAATAATAAAGCACCGAGGGCTGAGGGCTGATCTGTACGGATTTCCTGCTTTACTCTCCACTCACAGATGAAGGGGTTTAGTGAAGCAACTGTGGGTATCTTCCTGCTGAGGCTGCCTGGTATGCTTCAGTGTGATAAACCTTTGTTTGCTTGATGCCAGAGCAGCACACACATGCACTCACAGACAAACTAATGAAAGAAAATCCAGGCGTTGAGATTGTAGGTGAGATCACACTCGGCTGCAAATAAGCCAAGACTTGGCCAAAGTAGGAGAGAAAGCGAGAAAGGGAATAACATCCAGCACAAGATTAGAAAAAGAAAACACACACACACACACACACACACACACACACACACACACACACACACACACACACACACACACACACACA
>JBBMJY010000011.1:13332390-13392824 GCA_037833715.1 Toxotes lorentzi
ACACACACACACACACACACACACACACACACACACACACACACACACACACACACACACACACACACACGTGCTTTGACTCCTGGGAGAGAGAAGCCATAATGAAATAAGCATCTGAAAGAGAGCAGGTGTTGGTGGCTTGACAGACTTCAGCTGAATTACAAGTAGCGCATTTACTCTCCCCTGCCTTTGTCAATCAAAACAACCAATCCTGTGAATAAATGCTCTCTTAGAAAAAGAAAAAAAGGACAGAGACTCCAGAGTGGAATCATGCCTGAATCGAGTCTTTACATACTCTGACTCTCTGTTTCATTCGCACGCACATACAAAGAGGGTGGGCTCACACATCACTTCAGTCAAAGTTGGTCTCAGGTAGAGGATAAGTGTGTCTTGTTCTGAATTCCAAGCCGCAGGACTGAGCTGTTTGGAGTCTTAAAAAAAAGCCAATGAGACATCAAGAATGCACTTGAGCTAAATCAATTTATGTCCTCAGCAGAAACAAAACGTAACACAGCTCCCCTTTTCTGTTTTCTCTTTTCCTCTTTGGATCGTTATTTGTGTGTGACAGCGAGGACAGGAGTTTTCCCAAAGAAAAATTCAAGAGAGAATCTACAAACAGCACATTTTACCCCACACAACCACACACAAGCTCTGCTCTTACTGTTGCGTCCACCCGCCTGGGGATCAGCACCATGGACAGCACCGTCTCCAGGTTGGGGTCGTTACAGTTTGTTGCCAGTAGGGGGCGTCAGTAAGAGCTGGTCTGAAGTCTGCAGCAGGATGACCAGGATCAGACCAAAGAGCAGGATTTTAGCAGGAGGCTGAGGTAGACAGTTGTGCTAATCCTGCTTGGATGAGCAGAAAAAGGAATGAACTTATGTGTAAACTTAAAAACTGCAAGTGGAGACCCGAGAAGGGAGGAAAGAAATCCCACCGAGCTGATGCAGCTTTTACAAAGTCTGTCCCTCTGAGCTCATATGAGCGAAGACTGACACTTGAGTCGTCTTTGTGGAGGCTGATGTTTACTTTTATAGTTTCTCTAAAAACAGACACACATGCTTGGGAAGATGCAAAGGATTACATTTTGTGACACTGCATTTTTAAGCCTATTTGGTACAAATCACATATACCTTGCATTGCTTCCAAAGCATATCATTGCTTTAAAGTTTTGTTTTTTGTTTTTTTTTTTATAAATGTGTGTATTACTCAGTATCATATTTCATAAGCAGATCATGTTTGTTTTATATAAAATTATTTATGTGAAGTAACTAATAACATCGGCTTTCAGATAAATGTGTTTTCCACAGAAATATGGGAGTACAAAAAAAATAAATAGATGGAAATAGTCCAGTAAGGTACAAATTGTACAGTACTAAAGTAGATATATGTAGTTGCTTTCCAACAGTGATGACATCTCTGTGAATTGTGTGCTAGGAAGTAAGCTAGGTACGGCAGGGGCCTTTGAGGAAACTGTGCCTAGGGGCCCATCATCTCATACTCTGTCAGCGTGTGGTGCGTTCAAGAGGTAGCTGGGATTTCTAAGATCTGAGAGATGAGAGTTGGCTGAGAAAGAGGGCTGCATTCAAAGTTTTGCCGAAAAATAAATGTCAAATGAAATGGATGCTGTTGAAAGGATGTGATAGCATTTTGTGATAACACGTCGCTGCTCGGCAGGACACAGATTTTTTTTTCTGTCCCAAGCAAATTATGAATATGTCAAAGTTGATTTTCATACATGATCGGTATGAAATGTGATGAAAGCTTCCTCTCATGTAGAAAAACATACTAAAAACACATTAAACATATTAATAGCAGGCATTTGAAAGATGGTGTCAGTAATGATAGCATCAAGGCTGCAACTAATTATTTAGAATATAGATTATTTCCTCAGTCGACTTGATTCTCTACAAAATGTGCAAAAATAAAAATCATGAAAAATGTTCAGTATCATTCTCCAAAGCCCAAGGTGACGTCTTTAAATTCCTTTAAAATGTATCTGTTCAATACACAAAGGCATTCACTTTACTATTGTACATGACTAAGCTACAGTGAACAGTGATGAGTAAAAGATAACTTTTCAAAAAGATAAAAAGTTAAAGATACACATTTCTTTAATAGTTTATTTAAGTGATTACCTTTTTTCCCCCATCTTTTACACTTTCAAAAAAAGAAAAAAAAAGTGATGTTTGCCTCCAGACATTGCTGGTATACAATTTATTCCATTCTTTCCTCCACCAGTGAAATGTTCCCTACTGTGTGCAACTGGCTGCAACACAAGCCCGAAGCATGATCGATCCACCCCCGTGCTGCTTAGCGGTTGGAGGTGTTCTTTTCATGAAACACTGCACCCTTTTTTTCCCCCAAACATACCTTTTCTTACTGCAGCCAAAAAGTTCTTTTTTAACTTCAGACGTGCACAGGACCTGTTTCCGAGATGCATGTGGCTTGTTTAGACGGTCCTTTGAAAATTCCTGACGCCGAATGTTGTGATGAAGACGCAGGAAAGGTTTTCTTCTGATGACTCCTCCGTGAAGGTCGGACCGATTTAGCAGACCGCTCCTCTGCTGTCTGCTAAATCTTCCTGAAGGCCTTTTGCAAATCAAACAAGGGTTTTGATTTGCTTTTCCAGCAAATCCTACGAGCACATCTCTCTGAAAGTTTCTGTCTCCCAGGCCTCAACCTGCCATTTCTTAATCCCATTACGTACCGAGGAACCGGCTACCTGAAAACACTTTGCTATCTCCTTACAGCCTTCTCCTGCTTTGTGGGCATCAATTATCTTAATTTTGAGAATGCTAGGCAGCTGCTTAGAGGAGCCCACAGCTGCTGATAGTTAGGACAAAGTTTGAGAACTCAAACTGCATCAAAACGTGCATCACCTGGATGATGATCGTGAACAAGCCGTGGCCCTAACAAGCAACAACCAGAGGGTGCCTCAATCTTTGCGTGCCTGTACGCTCCAGTTTTACTGGTCAGTCAAAAACATACACTTATATACACTGTATTTCAACCGGGCTGGAATGACCCATTTTATTGTGGGCAGTTAAGATACATGGGTGTAAATATCAACAAAGGAAGTTAATGGTTGACGTCTGTACAGTACATTCTAACAAAGAAAGTGATGGTCTCGCAGTCAGTTCAATGTACGCTTCAGATACTTTAACTGAGACAGGCTCTGAGTAAGTTTATATTACTCATTCATCTGTGTAAGGACAGTTCATAGAAAATATAAAGCAACTCATGACTAAAAGTTTTAATTGGTTAACACTTTAAATCACACCTCTATCTATGTCTACGTAATTTTAATACAGCCATACAATACAAGTATACAAGGTTATTTTGTGGTTAGAGAAAAATACAACCAAAGAGGGTATGGAAATGCAAACATACAGCTGTTTTTAAACTTCTCATACATGTGAAACAGGTCACACAAGGCTGAGGCCTTTAGTATCGTATGTACGATCTCATAATGCAGGTGGAAAAAAAAAAAAAGAACAAACAAACAAAAAAAAAAAATCACAATTTTACTAAACATAGCCTGAGTCAAGTGTACAATATGCACACTCGAGGAAAATAAAAGCTATGCCAGAAAATAAAAATACTAATAAACTGCTGATTCTCTGCTCTCTGGTAAAAATAAGTCTCTGATGTGTGTCCATGGGTTCCATCTTCTGGCAGCTGAGTGCCACTGGAGAAACAAAGGGGCTGTATTGGCAGGGGCTCTGGGGAATAGTCACTGTGTTCCTCATCCAATATGACAGCAGAAGAAAGGGGACGCAGGAAGTCTAGTTGAATTTCAGTGTTTTTTTTAAGTCTTTTAATCTGTCAGATTTTTTTTATATATAAATCATTAAGTCTCAAGCTTTTCATTCCGTCTTCAAAAGAAGTTTTCACGTGTGCCGCGAGGATGCACTTTTTTTTCGTCAGTGTGATTTGACGCCGGCGGACGGGCTCTCATTGGTTGTTTTTGGCTTTGGCGTGTGTGAGAATGTGAGACTTTAGGTTGGTCGACTGGGCGAACTTCTTATTGCAGCCGTCGAAGGGGCAGACGTAGGGTCGGTCTCCAGTGTGGATCCGCACATGTGTGCGCAGGTTGAAGTCCAGAGAAAACCTTTTCCCGCAGCCTTCAAAGGTACACTGAAAGAAATGAGAGGAGCAGAGGAGTTAGTTTTCAACATTGACAAGTACAACATTGAAGTGTAGGCTAATGTTAGCGGCTCTGTATCTATTCTGGAAAGTTCACACCACAGCAGCACCAGTCAACACTACCAAAAGTATGTTGTTTAAATTCATTTTTCCCCTAATCAAAATCCACTTAATGCCCTATGATGACAAAAAAAAAAACAGAATTTTAGAAATTTATTAAAAAGGAAAACTGAAATATCACATTGATATAAGTATTCAGACCCTTTACTCCTGGGGTCCTTGGTTATGATGCAAGAAGCTTTGCACATGTGGATTTGGGGATTTTCTACTATTCTTCTCTGTAGATCCTCTCACGTTCTGTCAGGTTGTTTGGGGACAGTCAGTGGACAGACATTTTCAGGTCTCTCCAGAGATTTCAACTGGGCTCAAGTTAGGACTCTAGCTGAGCCTCTTCAGAACTTTCACAGAGTTGTCCTCCCACCGCTCCTGCATTGTCTTGACTGTGTGCTTAGAACTACTGTCCTGTTGGAAGGTGGACCTTCATTCCAGATTGAGGTCCTGTGTGCTCAGGACTAGGTTTTCATTGGGGAAATCTCTGCTCTGTTCAGTTTTCCATCAGCCCTGATCAGTGTCTCTGTCCCTGTAGCTTGATGCTGCCGCCACCATGCTGCACCTCTGGGATTGTCTTGGGCAGGTGACTGGTTTCCTCCAGGTGTGACACTCGAGGCCAAACAGTTCAATCTTTTAGTCCTGCCACGTGTCTTTCACTGAGGAGAAGCTTTGTCTGGCCACTCTGCCATAAAGCTCAGATCCATGGAGTGCTGCAGTGATGTTTGTTCTCCTGGACGTTCCTCCCATCTTCAGACAGAATTTCTGGATTTCAGCCAGAGGGACCATCAGGTCCTTGGTCACCTCTCTTACCAAGGCCCTTCTCCCTCACTTGCTCGGTTTGGCAGGCTGACAGCTCCCCGAGGAGTCCTGGTTGTTTCAAACTTCTTCCATTTAAGAAGTATGGAGGTCACTGTGCTCTTGGGAACCTTCAGTGCAGCAGAAAGTTTTTGTAGCCTTCCCCAGATCTGTGCCTCGACACAATCCTGTCTCTGAGCCCTGGAAGCTGTTCTTTAGACCTCATGGCTTGGTTTTCGCTCTGATATATATATATATATATAACCAGCTGTGAGACTTTATATAGATATTTTGTAGTTACAGTTTTTCCTTTTTGCTAAATTTGCAAACATTTCCAAAATTCTGTTTTCACATTGTCATTATGGGGCACTGAACATAGTGGAGGTAGTCAGGTCTATTATTTCAAAAACAACGAAGACCCCTGATGATAAATCTGCCACTGTTGTCACTGTGAGCGGCATATGTGCAAAAACAGAAAGCTCTACAGACATGGCAACAGTAATTAAGGAGGTGGGGCTTGGCAAACAGCCAACAAGGACTTATTTACCTGTCAAAAATACCAGCCAAAATATTTCATCTTAACTGACATGTCTGTAATTACAGAGATTACAGACTATATAAATTCAAATAATGAGAGAATTTCGGACTATAGTCTCAAACTTTGAATTCATGCAAGTCACAAAATGTTACAGCCAGTCACTTATCCACCAAAGACTATTTCTGTTTTCCTGCATGCGCTACTTCGTGGGCGTTCATTTTGAACCTTATACGTGAGCAATTTCTTATTATCCCATTCCCCTTAGCTTGACTTCAAAATGTGATGAGCTTATGTGTTTCAAGTGTAAAAACAGTGCAAGCGTATCTGGGCATGGAGGAGTGTGACATTAGTCCAGATGCCAACCTGGAAGGGTTTCTCCCCCGTGTGAACAAGTTGGTGGCGTTTGAGTTTGGAGCTCTCGACAAAGGCCTTGCCGCACTCTGCGCAGACGTGCACGCGGGGTCCGTGGGTGTGGAGATGCTTCCTCATGGCTGAGTTATCCCTGAACATCTTTGTGCAGCCCTGGGGGGGAGGGGGGAGGCAAATAATGAGCAAATAATGTGAGGTTTGCAGCAGGGTTGTAAACTCTACAAACGTGCACCAAAAGGGTTTCTGCTTTCCATGTGCACTAATATAAAGGCCAAGTGTCTGCACTATTTTCAATCACTAGTTTTTAATCAGGTTTAAACTCTGACAAGAAGTGGGGCTGCCTTCATTCTTCTGTTAACAGCTTCACACTCTAATGGCAGACAGCTCATAGAGAGAATCAAACACTTTACATGAAATAAACATGAAGAGTTCAGATGAAGCCTGATTGTTCTTGTAAGTACATGAAAATCAATGCACTCAAGTGCTTTGTTTGCTGCTAAATAGCCTTTTTTTTTACAGTGACACAGAAAGCAACAATGTAAGACTATTAACACTATCAGGCACAATTAACTCTCATGATAGCAAAGTGGTGGCAAGGTTCCTTTGGGGACAGTGTCATTAGACTCACTTTATGAGGGCAAGCTATCGTCCGGGGAGCATCGTCCTCTTTGACTTTTCTGGGCTTCATTCTATTTAGGGGAAAAAAAACAAGACATGTTTAGGAGTTTTTAACAAACAAAAACAGACACATGGCTCAAGGCCATCCCTTTAACACAGATAGCCATGTCATCTGCTAGACCAGTTTTAATGTTGACTTTCTTAGTTAATCAATAACTGGTATCTCTGCTTGACATTTCACCTCTGGACAGCATGTTTAAAGCACAGTAAAAAGATTCTGCTTTACATTTAAGTGAGCCGCACACACAGAGCTACAAAATACTGAAACAATTGGTTGATTTATTATCTAGAAATATATTAATCACTTACCTCTGGTGATAGGATACCTTCTGACATTTTAAAGACCAAACAATTACATCATATATAATAATAATAACACAGAATAATCAATAATTAATATAACTGTAAAACACTAAACTGGCACATTTGGGCAACAGCACCTCAGACACTTTGTGATCGGTTATTCCTAATTTTATAACAAATTACAATGGATTAATGGTCTGTAGTTTCTTTTCTTTTTACTCAGCTTCAGTATGTGGTCAATAATATACCTTCCACAAAAAATGCTGTACATATAATTTGCTCAAACCTGTTTTTCTCAGGAAACAGGTGTGTTTACTTTTGGGAATGAGGAAATGCAGAGATCCCTGACACTCACTCACCTGGCAAATTCAGCCAGCTGTTTGGGGTCTGACAGGTCGATCCCCGGGATCCCACCAGGGGGCAACTTCTTCCCTGTCATGTACTCTGAGTAATCTGGAGGGGAGTTCTCCCCGACGATCTGCTCCTCCACCACTGACTCATGGTCAATGTCTTTATTGTCATCTAGAAACACATTACAGAGACTGAACCGATAACAAATTGGTATTTCCCTAGCCACAAGCCTGAAGGGGCTGAAAACATCTGCAGCTGCCTCTCCTCAGGTTATATTTGGAGTCACGTTATTGTTGCATAATTACTTTGGAATGACATGAATAAAAAAACGACCCATTTCCACACATTAACAGTGAGGTATTTACTATGTCCACTCCCAATTCCAATGTTGCGGTTTATTACTTTATAATTTGCACCGTACACATAAAGAAAAAAATAAGGAATTTCCAAATTTGATGCTAATAAGACCTTGTTAAATGATAAATGCATGCTGTTTCCCCCTTTATAGAGCAATGTATTATGTAAAACACTTAGAAATGCCCTTTTTGTGTGAAAACACAAATACAAATTCTATGCAAATAACTGAAATAAAGGAAGACATAACAAACAGGACATAACAAATTCAAACTTGCTGATAATTTTGTACAAATGAACGACTTTGTTTTCCTGTATTCCTGAAAACACACCTTTTGAAGTGCAGGGGAAAAAACACACTAAAATACACAACAATGCATGGACTCATGATGTTCACGTATTAAAATGACTCCTACTCTCTCCCAACCAGCAGAGAGCACTAAAAATAGCCACAGATCGCTGCTGTGTCCTCTCAAAACACAAAATGAACAGGTATATTACAAGGAAGGAATAAGCCAACCAACTTTTCTTACTCGACTTTGAAATAAAATAAGCAACCTCATAAAACATAAGCTCTCGGCTGCCTTATTAAGTCCTCTTACTGTGATGATGGATTACCCCCCCTGGCCAATACTACAGTGCACACAGCCCCCTCACGCTGCACAGAGGCAGCAGCTAGCGTACTGCGGAGGCAAAGCTGTCTGGTTAACCACCACCAACAGCAGCCAGAGCTAACTGCTAAATCGTTTCCTGGCTAAATAGCACACGAGTCAAAATCTCACGCATATTAAACTTTCACACACTTTTACGCGAGTATCCGGTGCCACCCGAGCTGGCGTTGTGCACTAAGTGCGCCACAGAGTTGCGGCCTGCAGATATCCCAAACCCAGCTGTCTATCTCCCCCAAGCACCGCCGCCATCTCTGCCTGGCCGCGACTATCGCCATTTTTTCGGGGCCGCCGCCATACTTACTAGTCTCGGGGAATATGGCGGCGCCCAGCAACACCTAAAACATGGCCTCCCTTCAAAACAAAAACATCTCGGTGTGATACAGTGGGGTTTTGCATCGAAAACTTGCATTATTTGTCGCTTCTAACGGCGGTGCGACGGACCACTCCAGGAACTAGTCTGGTGCGGCAGGACAACGCCCTGGCAATGAGGCCTCATGCAACGGCTAACAACGGAGCTGACAGACACGGCTGGGCTAGCGTTACTTACCCGATGCCCACATTGTGACAGAAAATTCCCCCTCCAGTGTCTTTATTTGCACCTGCTTCTGTTCCCATTTTCTTCCGCCAGCCTCCGCGCCGCTTAAGTAGCTCTTTTTGCCCGCTTTCTTTCCACCAGTGCCGCCTCCCCGTTTCACCCGACCCACTGAGCTCTTCCCAGCCACAGTCACCAAAGTCTGCTCGATATACTCGTCCTCCACCCCCGGAGCCGGTACCGGGATGAGGATCTGGTCCTCGAACCCGCTGCCGCCGTCCGTGTGCAGGTCCGAGTCATCCCCGCCGACCACCTCCTCCCGGGTCTGGACCAGGATCACCTCCTGGTGGTGGTGGATCGAGCTGTGGTCGTCCGTGACCAGCGGCTGGAGCGCGATCATGGGCTGCCCGTCGTCGTCGTCATCCCCGCCGACCACCGTGGTCTCGATAGTCTCCACCGGTATCGTTTCCACCTCTATCTCGTGGAGCTCCACGATCTCGGCCGGCATCTCCGAGCCGTCTGTCTCAATGTACAGCGTATCTCCGGATGCCATGTTGAATTCCGCCAGCTTGCCTCTCTCATTCACGCCGTGTTGTGCTCCTTTTTGGACCTCACAAACAGACTCACACACCCCCTGCTCTGCTCCTGCCTCTGTCTGTTCTCCCTCTTCTTCGATAACAACTCTCCACTCCGGCCCACGCCACTTCTCGTCGCCACTATGGTCTCTCATACAGAAGCATCGCGAGACTTTGGTGAACACGGCTATCGCAGCGTCCCTGGTGATACTTGGGGGTCCCCTAACTTTGTAGACCTGAGAGGCTTATCCTAAAAACACTCATCTTAACGTCCTGTTGGATTCCTTTGATGTAAAGGGAAAATTACAGAGTAATAGTCAATGGAGTTAACATCTAAGTATTTTATTATAGAACTTGGGGCTGCAGCTGTTGTAGATGTAAACATTATGTTTTCAGTTACTGGAATAATCCTTTTGCCCAACAATGGCAAATGTCCATCACAGTGACCAGAGCCCAAAAACCAAAGTATTGGGAATCCAAACTTTGCAAGTCTTGATATTTTTTTAATTACATTTTTATTGATTGATCTTGATTGATTGATTGATTTTATTTTTATTCATTGGTGTTGGTCCTGATTGGACTTTTTGATTATCCTGTACTGGTTTTACAGTAGGTTTTACTGTAAAATATTTTTCCTGCTTTTATGAATTATATGGCATGGGACCTCAACATATGACACATGAATAAGTCACAAGAAGAGCTTCTGTACTCCTTGTCATAGATCCCCCAGGTCCATGGAGCTCTCCTGGAGGGTTGAACACCATTCCTCCAGAAGATTTTCTCCCATTAGGTATTTACTTGATGGCGGTGAAGAGCGTTGTTTAACATAACTGTCCAAAACTGCCCACAGATATTCAATCTTGTTGAGATCTGGTGACTCATTAAACCTTTCACTGACCCCAGTCTGCATTCATTGCATTGCTCCACTCATTTATTCCATTCTGTCCCATATTTTGTTTCCTCTTTATGGTGTACTGTTGTTAGTATGCTGTTTTTAGTATGCTACTTAGTGTGTAAGCAGTACCTCAGTGCTGAATCCCCTGTGGCAGAAAATGCTGCTGAACTGCTTTTATGGGTTCAGGCCTGTTGCACCTGTGGTGACACCCTAATCAGGGATGTCACTGTAGGTGTTTTGCCACTGCTTGCTGATGGCAAACACCTGCTGTGACATAATTGATTAGGGTATGGCCGTAAATGATGCATGATGGAAGCAAACAGCAGCAGTTTTCAGTCAGTGCGGATTTTGCTTTTAATGCCACCCCCCACCCCCACCCCCCACCCACCGCACACACACACACAGACTTTATAGCCCTATAAATATTTGTGAACAGCAACAGCAACCCTGTGAATCACATTTTCTTTTTTCTATCAAACCTAAAAGTCATTTCTGGCCTTTGTGTGGGCTAATGCATTTTCTCAGGAGCCTGTGGTGTTTCATTCAGTCCTCCAAACATTGTATATACATAGAAAGCTGTGGACATTATTACATAACTTGCCATTTTTAAAATCAGTTTCTGTAAGAAAAAAAAAGCACTCCAATAAATCTTCCTTCCTTTATGTTGCCACCTATTTCAATGGATGGTAATAACACAGTATTTAGCAAGCTAATATGGTAGAGCTGAAAAAACGATGTACTTTTAATTAAATTATACTTTAAAAGGAACACATCACAAACCCACAGCTGAATCTGGGGTTTGTAATGCAGCCCACAAGGAATAACTACACAGATAACTATGAGAAATCATTTAATGAATACCCAGTAAATAAATAAACTAATGCATAATACTACATTAATAGATTTTTTGGGTTTGCATCTATGTAGCAAATACTCTTGCAGGGCAGTTTAGTACCAAAGCATCCAACACTGTGTGTCGCACTTTAATAACACAATAAGGTTGCACAGAAACAGCTCAGATGTTTCGCACTTCTCTGTGCTACACTAGCTGTAATTTATGGCACCTTTTGAATAAAAACAGGTTTTTGTGTTAAAAAGAAATAAATAAATAAGTGAAAAGAAAAATTGCAGTCAGACAAAAGCACCAGGCAAGCATTCAAATAGCAGCCAAACAAACACGAAAGGAATGAGATGGTCTCATTTATCCAAGACATTGTTCACAGTTTTATTTGAATTCATTTTAAACTTAATGCGTTTTTTTTTTCTTGTTGTCAAACCAGGAAGCACTTTGTCATAAAAGGAGAGAATAAAATGAACAATACTTCACCATATCCTTGCAGCCAATAAACATTTTATTAACAACATGATCACAAATACTCTGGTGTATTATTTAATTTTTTCTTTTTTTTTTCTTTTTGTTTATACGATTGCAATATCCAAAGAAGTTTATTCCACCCTTGGTTTCAGGTCTGAGCCTGTTTTTTTCTGTCATGGTTCCACACACAGCTGTGTTGGCGAAAAGGATAAAAAACGTTTTTAAAAAAATGTTCCAGGTCAAATGATGAAAAAAAAAAATGGGTGTGCTTGTAAGTGTATCTAAAACAAAACCAGATGAAAAGAACCAATATAAAATACAAAAGGCTGACATAAAATGATGTGCAATAATAATTATCAACATTATCGTTACTATCAAATTGTCATTATCATTTCCTCATTATTACCATTGAACTCACTACACTACTACTACTCATATTAACATTACATTGACAATCATAAAAATGATAGTAATAATAATGAAAATGATAGTAATAATAATAAAAAAAATACTTTTAAAATAAACCTGTGAAAAAAAGCAAAACAAATAAAATCATATGCATTTTATCCATTTTCCTTTAGGCCGAGGACAGAGGGGTGAACTGGGCTAACAAGCAGACAGAAAATGTTAAGAAATCAGAGTAATCAGTGCGACAGTGTGTCCCATTCACACCTTTCTCTCCAAACAAACAAACCAAATGTTAACAACAGACATGTCTGAGGTGTCAGATCAACGTTGCTGCATTGCGTCAACACCACAGCTGAACAGGATGAGTAGATATCACAGTTTGGGCCTCCATTGCTGACCTCTTCTTCTCCTCCTCCTCCTCCTTCTCCTCAGGACCACAGCAATGGTTAGAAAAGGTGGTTCATGTTGGGGAGCGGCTCTGAAAGATTATGTCGTGCTAATTCGACTGAGTTCATGTCTAATGGCTGCAAAAAGAGACAGGGGTGTGACAAGTTAAAGCAAATGTAAAGACATGGAATGGCTTTGGGAGCATATGTATTATAAATGATAAACACAGAAAAATACAAACACCCCTCTGTAGCACATGAGTTGACAGTGTAATGAATATTTTCATTACATCTGAGTGAGCTATTATACTGAGTCAACAACTATGAGTATTTCACATCACATAAATTGAAAGTTGCTATTTATTCAATTTATATTATCTATTCAACTATTATAATTATTTCAAAGCTTCGTATGTGCTCTGTGTACTATGTGTTTGTTTGTACAGTAAAATTTATTCCATTTCCAGTCTGATTTTGATGTCTGAGATTGGTTTTTAACATAATATTGTATAATTATATGTGTGACAGTCTCTATTGTATAAATATATGTCTAATACAGGTACTACAGTCTCAATAAAGCACTTTTACACTTACTAAAATATCACATTTATTCACTTACTAAGATTATTTTGTAACCTATCATCATTTGTTTTTATCATATTGTTATGTCAAATAACATAATATTTGCCAGTTCATGTAATGATCTAAGAACTGAAGGTGAAATTACTTAGGAGTTTTTAGATTTGCATGAATAACATAATATTTTAAGCTTATTGAAAAGGTCATTTTATTATATTTGGAGAATCGGTTTAGCTGCATTATCCAATAATTTGTTCAAAATAACACAATGTATTTATAGTGTTTATATCTGTTAGAGCTGCAGCTTGTCTGTACACTATACCATGGGTTTTGATGAAATAACAACATTCAGTTTTCTGGGATTCTAGTGCAACCTAGTGGTCACAACTCTACACAACTACCCAACTCCCACCATCCCTCTGGATAGGTTTCCAATTAAACATTCATTAGCATAAATGAGGAGAGAGACAGTGTTTCTAAATGTTGATTGCTTACCCCTCTTTAGTGTTTCAAGAGAAAATGAAACATACCATCAATGATTTCATCCTTCACTTTGTGCAATTCACGGAACACCTCTTCCAAGATTTCCTGGGGAGGCACAAACAAATAAATAACATGTTCCTAATTCTTTATTTACTGTAGAAACCTTTGTACACAGGAAGCAGATGTCTAAAGCAAAAAGTGCAATCAGTTTTTTTTTAATTAACTCTTTGTACAGCAAAGAGGTCACATGCAAAAACAAGAGGAAGATTTAAAGCACACAAGCCTCATCCAAAGCTGGTGGATTAGAGTTCATATCAGTTTCTGCATTGGCTTTTAACATGTTTTAAAATGTATTACCTGTTTCATTCTATCGAGGTCTAACGAGTCTGTGTCACTGCCACTCCCCACGGGTCGTACCCTGCACAATTAAAAAAAAAAAAAAATCCCCATTAGATTCACTGCTGCCGTTCTGCTTCACAGACATATCCAAACAAGTTGTGCTGTGCTTCCAGCTCTCACCTTGAAACCATTGACCTGTCTGCGGAGTTAGCTCGGTCCCACGGCTTCTTTGCACCATCTAGACAACAACGGAGCACAGTTAGATGGAGTAACCAGCTGGGATTTACTGACATTTCCAAAGAGCAGAACCTAAAACAGACTGATGTGCCAGATGTGCACTGACACAGGTTGGAAAGAGGTGATACATGTGTAGAGAACATGTATTTTCTGTACATCAGGGGTGATTTGCATTTCTGACTCTGCTGTTAGTAGAGAAATTGGTTTGAATCATGGAACATTTTACTTCTTAATGATAATTTCATTTTACTGTATCATGGAAGATCAGCACCGACCTAACTCCCTTAATACATACAGTACATTTAGTGCAGCTTGATGCACAGCAGAACTATCTTATGTATGTGACTTCTCTTCCACTGGGACCTGCATGTGTGTCTGTGTCTGTCTGCTTTATGTTTATTTTTTAATGTTTGACATGTTGTCCAAACCACCTACGTTATATTACATTGCATGTTTGTACTATTTACTGTCCTTTGTTTCCCCCACCTGTTGCATTCTGTCCACCCCGGGTGCTGGGTGACGGAGAATTTGGGTCGTCCTAAAGAAACACACACAGGAATCAATGAGCATCACCACCCCTGCTACCATCACAATGATAATTATTATCATCCTCGTCATGCATGCTGTCATTGATCCCACCTGCTCAAAAAAAAAAAAAGCACAGGTTGCTTCATTTTTTTCCCTCATTATGTTTTTATCGCTTTGCCTCTATGTTTTCATCTCTATGTAAATAACTCAAATTAAGATACAACAAAATAGCTATGATCATTATCATATGTTCATCTAATCACTGCCAATATGATCATCATCCCTACCTACATAATCATCCTAATTACAGCTGTAAATCAGACAGTGAGCACCAGCCTCATGAATTGCAAACCATCGCTGTTTTCCTTTCACTCACATTTTGGCTGTCCTCGGGCTTCTCTGAAGCTGCTTTCCTTCTGGGGAGAAAGAAGAAGCCTCAAATAAGAACGAGGCATTTCATCTAAATCCGTAACTGTCAAGTCTTAACTAGTGCAATAATAATAATCACTGATGAAACCTGAACCATGCATTGATGAAAGACTTCAATGGCCAATTATTGTCTAATGTGGCTGCAGGATATAGATGCAAAATGGTTTTTGTGGTTTTCTAATTCCTTTGCTCTGACCTTCGCGCCAACAGAGCGTTCATCTCCTCCATCAGTCCTCCGCTCCCTCCACTTGTTCGGTTGGCATCGTTTTTGGCCCCTGATGAGCTGTCCTCAGGCTGGGGAGAGGAAGGTGGAGGTGTCGGAGGAAGAGCGGAGAGTCCAAAGTTACTTGTTACTTTCTAATATGTACAAATAGGGAACTTTTCAAGTATGTTGGTCACGTTTGGCAGAAATAATCCACTTATATCCTGACTCACTTGGAGCAGTTTCATTAGAACATCAAAGCCACAAAGATAAATCAGTGTCTCACTCTTTGAACGCGGCGCAGTTTGGCTCCAGCGATCATAGCAGCGAGTCCCGCCGGTGCGGGGGGCTCATCCCCGTGACTCCCTCCACCCATGGGTAGTGGAGGTGGGAGAGGAGGTTGGGGTGCCCCTGCTGAAGGCGGTGGAGGTCCTGGCGGTGGTGGAGGCGGAGGAGGGCCACCCATGTTCATTGGGGGAGGTACTACTGGTGGGGCCACAGAGAGCACAGCAGGGTGGCCTTGGAAAGGAGAACCTGGAGGGAAAGTGTGACGTGTGAGGATATGGCTCAGTCAGGTCGGTTTATATGTACCTTAAATCAAGATGATGATGAAAACATGTTTCATTGTAAACGAGAAAACTATTTTACTTCATAAATGTCAGGTGACCTGTGTCCTTCACGTGAGTACCTGAGTTGGAGGATCGTCGCTCCCGCTCCATGTGTGCCTGTATCTGCTGCTGCTGCTCCATCATCTGCCTAAACGGGACAAAGAGGAAACACAGCTGCTCACTTAATATCACAAATGTCACATCTTATCTGAGATTCTGTCATTTTATTGACCTAAAGGAACAGTTCAGCCAACAGTCTCACAGTCCTCCTGCCTTAAAACCGCACAAGGACGCTTCACACGTCAGCCGGCCCAAAGCGTAGTGACTTCAAAAAACTTCAAATCAAGCAATCAACCGACCCCTTTTGCACCAGCTGTGACCAAACAGCACTAAATATAGTGTGCATAAAAGCACCACAAATTTAATTTGTGATTTTTTCCTCTAATGCTGTGCTTTTTTTTTTTTTAAGAAAATTAAGAGACTTCTTCTTCTTAGGTCTTCTCTCAGATTCTTTCTGCTTTAAATAACTTCTACACATATGAGATAATTTGATTTTCTTTCATAGCACATAACCATTGCTTTCTCAAACTGCTTTTTAAAGTAGACTGATTAAAGCACTGATTTTTATTCTTTCTCTTTAACTGTCAAACGTTTTAAGAGCAACTTAAGTTTCCATGGCTTCATAATTTTTTTTTTGAAAAATGCATCTAAATTGTGGCAGGTGAGATGATTTTCTGTGATGTTCTCTGTCACATTGCTGCAGGGAGCTTTGATTTGTGTAGTTTGTAGACTTGACTTGTTTCCCTTTTTACCATTACAGCATGAAGTAAACATATTTCTCCTCGTCTGCCCAAACCCATTCTCTCCTTCATCTCCGTCCATCTCCACCTCACGGCTCCCATCGAACCTTCCTCATCTTTCCTCGCATCTCTGACTTTGATGTGAGAACCATATGTATGTCACGACTCGAGAGAGAGAGAAAGAGTGGAGACAGCTCATGGAGAGGAAGTGGAATTTTCCAGCTGTGCGTTGAAGTGCTGAGCCAGCAACCTCCCCGATGTGACAGCAGCGAACGCAGCAGGAGCAGAGCTGCTGAGCAATTCTACCACTGGCGAGAGCTCAGTCAAATTAATTTGCATCCTCTGATACACACACACACGCAAACCCACATGCGTAAGCACACAATCTCCCCTCACAATCACAGCTATAATCCTTTGTGCCAGAGGTACAGTTTAGCAGACATGGGATCAGATAGAGCTGTAGCTCCCATCATATTTGTTCTCTTAAGCCTTGGCATTTGGCATTTGGATGAACCAATAGGCAGAGCTGAAACTGGTTTAAAAACAGCAACAAAGTCCTAGTTGTGCCTGAGTCTGTCTGTGAAGGGGAAATGAGGAGTAGTAGCCACAGTGGAAGAAATGCAGGCTGCTTAGTAAGCCATGGAAATTGCCTCGAGCATCATTTTAAATACTACTCATCCATTATTTTGGATTCTTCAATCTGCCACTGTGATTCAGAAAAAAGACCTTCTAGTGTTTGAGCCGTTTTTTAAGCCCTCGTGTCTTTATCTGACCAAAGGGAGTTAGTCCTGAGAGGGAGACAAAGGGTAATAAAGGGAGGAGAGGGATGAAGAAAGAGAATTGGGACAAAAGTCACAGCTGTTTGCAACAGTTCATGTTCTCTCTGTGTCACAGGTTATCAGACACATGGGATGGCACTTTCTACCATAATCCTAACCACATAATCCTGACCACACAACCCATTCAGGTGGAGTTAACTTGAAGTTCATCCACTGGTTTGGAGATAATTCAGTAAAATGTCCTGAATAAGCTCCACTGAAATACAAGAAGCCTCAACAGTAAACATTTTGGAAGCAGACGGTAAATGTCACTCGTGGGAAGCTCTAAATATAGCAGAGAATCTTTTATCTTTTTCAAAAATTCAGTCTCTGGAGTGTCACTGAATGTGCTCCTGTGCTTTTGTTGCATTGCTTGTCTCTGGGACTCCTCTCTTATTCAAAGGCCCTGAAAACCCATTGTCTCAGCCAGCTCCTTGTTGTGGGTAATGGGATACTACGTGAACACACAACTTTCTGCCAACAGTCTGGGTAGTTTCACATCAGAGATTTCTGTATTTGTGCATTTTTCAGTGGGCTAAAGTTTGAAGAGCTCATTCGTAAAAAGGTAAGGTCATATAATTATGTCCAACCAGAGTTTAGCGACTTTTGAATCAAAATCTGATGACAGTTGTGGGACAGTTTGTTTATGCTTCCAGTCCACTGTCCATCAAACTAGATCCATTCAGTATTTTAGCAATAAAATCTTGATAGATTATACCTATATAATAATGTTGTTTTTAATAACTAAAGCATTGAATATTGCTTAGTATGTTTAGTCATGAATATCTAAAGCTCCTATAATTAATATATTTATGGAACAACGGATCAAATGACTACGTGAAAGTGAAAGGTATCAATTGTATTCACTAGTATTGACAGTGAATTACCACTCGACTTCAGTTCCCATTAGCTTTACAAGGCCTTTCTGGCTTCTTTCAGCTCATTGTTTTGACTTTACTGTGTTTAATTGCTTTCATTGCTCTATAGCCTAATTTTGGGCAAGAAGCAGATATTTTCAGCAAAAAAGCTCGGTGCCAAGCAGCAGACAGACAAAGTTAGTGAGTAGCTAAGAAATATAGTGGAGTATTTAGCGAAAAAAGAGATAGATACTTCCACCAGGAGTTGATGGAGACCAAAACAGAGCAAAAAAGTGAATGAACATTGGACTTACATTCTCCAGATGGACAAGAACATGACTTCAAATGATTGCTTATGTTTGTCCGTATCTCCTAGATATGTTGACTTAGCAACTGTTTACTAACATTTGCACAATATCATTGTTTTTACAGCTTGTTTTGCTGCCCCCAAGTGTCCAAAAACCAGTTAATACAAGTTTAATGTTGCAGATAAACACTTAAGCTTTTACACCAAGTTTTCAGGGGTTTCAAACACTTTAAACAGATATAAAGATGTTTATTTGAATAAATCTAAATAAATAAAATAATTAATTTTACCTTGCTCTCTGAGCTTCTATCTCATCTGAGGTTGGTCCATTCTGGACTTGCCGCTGGACAGCTGGACCTAAAGACGCAGATGAAAAGCAAAGAGAGAGAAAAAGAGACACAGAGAAAGTGAAGCTGACCTCAATAATCCATTATGAGCTTTATGATGTTAATTAAAATTAGTGCCAGTCAAGACAATTAACTACCAAATGACAGGGAATTAAACAGCGGTTGATCATTATGTCCTCTTTCTTCTGTAATGAGTAATGTGCGATGAAAAGCATATTAATCCCTCACTCTAGGTAAATGAATATAAATTAATTCATCCACTTTCACTGTCAAAGGCAAGTACAACATAATCCAGTGTTACTGTACATAAGACAGAGGTGCTCAGCCCTGTCGTAACACTGCTCTTCTGTTTACACCTGTAACCTACAAGTCTCTATAAGAGATACATGTTGCTCTAGTTGACTCAGCACACACATACACAAATCAGACACAGACCCATGTGTACTATTCTGTGATGAAAAGCCACAGCTGGTGGGTTAAGTGTTAGGGAAAGGAAAAACAGAGCGGGCGAATGAAGTCTGTTTGAGCTACTCTCCACAAGCAGACGGTACTTAATTGGAAACAGAGGAAATTCTGTTGGCTACGAATGTCGAGACAGTGAGAACACACTGTAGCTTCTCTGATATCAGTTCTAGGGGTCAAAGTTCAGAGAATATAATTTAGACCATTTTTTTTCACCATATCTTTTAGACAAATCTGTGATGTTTTTGAAAATACTCCCCAAAAACCCCAAAAATGCATCATGGCTCCCAGTTTCATCAAAACCCACTAGGGCTGTTTTGTATTAAAAGACCTGAAGTCAGTTTACTGATAATGAAAGATTTGTGACTCTCTCTTGTATCTCCCCCTCTTGCTTCTGATGTGATATCAGCTACAAGGCCTTTGCGATGTAATCCGTTTAACACCACAAGTGAGACCTGCAGATGGAGAGCCAGATAGGGACTGTAATTAATTTAAGACACGCTAAGATGAGGACAAGAGGATGTCAGCTCGGGGAGCACACTCAAATCAGAGTGAATCGTTGGTTATCACTGTAGGTTTTCACATCACTGAACTCCTCTGGGACAATATTAATCTTCATTGTTTCTCCTGAGAACAACTTCAGGTTCAGAATTTATGCTCACATTTGTTTCTCGGCATTGGCCTTTTTTGGGGAATTGAAAAATGAGATGAAGTCTAAAGTCCTTTTAAAGTTACTGGGACAAAGGTGAAACCTCCCAGTGAAGAGACTTTTATTTTGTTGATTAATGATTTCGTTGCTACTAAATGCTAGCGGAGAGTTCTTGTCAAGGAGCATAAAACAAAAACACAAATGTCTTTTATTTGGATCGGCTTCCAAAGACCCTGTGACCCCTCTGTCTAATGAAAGGTGTCTAATGAAAGATGTCCTTTATATTACAATTTTACAGCTCTACACAGTCAGGCCCTTTTCAGGGTCAGTGCTCACACCTCTAATGGAAGTGACTCTCTGGCGAGCCGATGGTGCAAATGGCTGCCATTGATCAAGTAACAGAAACCCAAAAATAACTACAAAAGACCTGACTCATACCTACTATCAGATACCACATCTGATACACACAGACACACACACACACACTATAGCACAAACAAAGTTTCACCACAGGCATGCAAATTATAACTTTGTTTCCATATCATTGTTTTTGGCACTCAGGGCTGCAAATAATGATTAGGTTAATTATGATTAATCTATTGATTACTTCTAGACTACCACTTAGTCTAAACTATGTGTCTTTCGCTCAGATTTCTATCAGTTTTGTCCATATATCTGGTATCATGTCTTCTTCTATCCCCCTGCCACATATATATGTGGCAGGGGGAAAATCTATATGTCACACATATAGATTTTTCATTTAATTGGTACTTAGTTACTAGGCCAAAGTCAGATTTTAAAACTGTATATTTTTATTGATTGAGACCAATGAATATTTGGATGTCTAAAATTCATCCATGAAATGTCAAGAAAATATGGAAAATGGTCATCACAAGGTGTTAGAGGCCAAGTTAACATCCTCATAATGCTTTGTCCAAAAACAGTAGGTAAAGTTACTGTTTTTTGAGTCAGCAATGTACTTAAATTTTTACTAAACTTGTGTATTTTGTTAACTTAAATCCATTAGCATGTAAACATTATACACAGAAACTGTGGAGTGACAGTCATCAAAGAAGAAAGGGGTAATGTGGGTTTACTTTTTTTTTACTTAAAAATGTGTACATATGTGAACTCTGTCCCATTCAGTTAAAAAAAAAAACATTTCAATAACTTCTTATTTCTGCTCATGTAGAATGACTGCAGTGCTTTAAGTAGTGTCATGGGGCACTGACACAAGATGAAGTTGAATTCATTTACATTACTTGGCAAATGATTGTTGAGTGACTTTGGCCTTCACTTATCAAAATTATAATACCCACCGATGGCAGCACTAGCTGTCCAATCAGTGAGTGGCACATTTGTAGTAATGGACACTGCAAACATTAAAGTACCAAGTACACAAACACACACACACAAACTTAAAATAATAATCAAGCAGAGGTTCCGGCACAGACAGACACACAGAGCTTTACTACCTACATGACATGCTGAAGAAGAGGAACCGGCTGTAGCAGACACAGAGGCACTGACAGACCCACTCCCTGCTGACCATCCCTCGTCTTCAGCTACCCCCTCCATCACCTCCCTGTCTACCTCTTTCTCCTCACCTGCCTGTCTCCCCTCCTCCACCCAGCCACAGTATCATCTGTCATCTCCTTGTAATCCACACCTCCAGGCAGCAGCAGCAGCAGCAGCAGCGCAGCGAGCATCTCTGGTTAATGTTTCAAAAGGTCGTGTTTGTCTGTAGGCAGTGGAAGTCTAATGCAACTTACACACACGAATGTAACGGGTTCAGACTGAGCCTCGTACATGTGGATTGTCCAACGAGCTATCGTATTAAAATGGCAGAACAGCCAAAGGTCAAGTACTTTAAACTAAACAAAACAGATAATATGGCTGAAGCTGAAGATTATTTTTATTCTCAGTAAATCTGTAGATTTTTGTCAGCTGCTCTTTCCAGGCTCAAGAATGAACTTTCAATTCCAAATTTTTAGCTACTGTGACTGAGGAATCCTTGAAGTGGTCAAAACAATGGAAATTTCAACATCTACAAAACTACTAAAACAAAAAGCAAAAGTGGGTTAAATCCCAAACACTTTACTATTTTGTAAATTTATTGCTCATTATTTCTACCACAATCTCAGTATTGTACTGAGGATGAAAGGTCGGGTTTTGACCTCCTTACCACTAGAGGGTGTAGGCACACCTACTTAGAGAGCAGTGGAAGCCACATATCATTCTGATATTTGCTTTACAAGGTGTGATTGTGTCTTATGTAAGTCAGTTGGAGCGTAGGCTGTGCTGAAACCATATACTTTGCCATAAGATGGGGAGTGAAAATAGGAAACAACACAGCAACAACAATCTTTCTCATTCACACACACACATGCATGAACATGAAAGCTGCTATTCATGCGTTTTCTGCAGTGTGTGTGTGTGTGTGTGTGTGATAGTATAAGTACCCAAATGTGCACGGATTGTATCTGCTCATGCAGCTGGAGTCAATGCTGTATTGTAGCGAGCTGCTAACACTGAGGCTGTCAGTCTATCTATCTGTCAAGCGTGTGTCTCTCTCTCGTGTATTTGTGCACTCGTGTTTGGCTGCTGTCACTCGAGCTTCTTTGTTCGCCATCCCGTGTTATTAGGCAGATGAAAAGATCTGATCTCTAGCACGGCACCCAGGGGAGATCTTCTCAATGACTCATTCTACTTAAGAGGCTTGAGGGGGGGACTGCAGGGGGAGACACACTGCTGCTGCTGCTGCTGCTGAAGTAATGACTGGCATGCTGCGATACTCACTCTGTCTTTCAGTCCCTAATCCAATCACTCCCCAAGTTTATATTTTGTCTAAAGACAGCGCAAGAGGATAAGATTTCCATACCACCATTATTAATTGTTTTTTCTACACTGACATGTCAAAGGACTATAGTAGATTAAAGAACAGAGATATTCTTAGATGTGATTGGTTGCAGTGCACCCTCATCAATTTTTAACTGCACTTTTGAAGACAAATGTCACTATAGAAAGGCTTTCTAGATCTGGATCTTCATGTGGAGACTGTACAACCCCAGTCGCTTTATGGCCTGAGAAAACACTTCATGATGGCATGAGGGATGTAGGAAACTGTTAGCGACGCTGTAAGATAATAATGTGTGACAGGGCACCAGCAGTCTAAATGATCATATACATCAGTGGCCTGCTGCACTCAGAATTTTGACTGCATTATTGATATGCACCCTATTAATATTTGGCTATATTTATAAACTACTGCTTCGACTGCCATCTTTTAAAGTAATTTGTAAAATTTCACACAGACCGGTTCTCCTGTCCCAAATCTGACCTCCATGAGAACGATGACGAGCATTTTATCTGCTGATGTGAAATTTCAGTCTGCTGCTTAAATTAAACATATGAGTGCTAGGAGCTGGTCTGGTGCTCCACAAGGGAGCTAAGATGGAGCTAAAGGTCAGGGGGATAGTAGACAAGAATGAGTGTGTGAGTGCCTCCTAAAGTGAGGAAACTGTCCATAATAAGCTTCCTAAGCATTTTTGCATATGTGTGTGAGAGGTGTGTGTAAAACCCTGAGGGAAAACACACCTCCATCCTGAGCGCTGAGGACGTTGAGGGCGAAGAGCATGGCGTTGGAGAAGGTGGTGGCCTCCTCCTTGCTGGCGAAGTTGAGGCCATAAACCTGCCTGGCATCCCGCCACTGGTGGAAGGTCGGGGTGGCCTGGTTGTACTTGAGGCCCTTCACTATGGAGTAGTTGATTACCACCTGTGGGAGAGGAAGAAGGGGGAGAGCAGCCGAGAGGAAGAGCTACAGATTTTTCACCATGGAGCATTTATCTTAAACATCCGTTCTTCTTCTCTGTCTGCGGGATTATATACAGACGGCAGGGTGGGGAGATAAGTACAAACATGATTGCTGTTCTCATAACTCTGGTTGTGTTACTGTCCCACTGTATAGATATAAAACAAAGCATGTTTGTACCAGTGTTCATGGGCAGTGCAGCTTGTAAAACACTTTGGATTTGTCACCTGTCACAGGATCCATGTAGCGTACACCATGAGCTATAATATGGAACAATGATTGATTGATTGATGACATGATATTTGCCACAGCTGGTCATTTTTTTGTCACTCAAAGATGGACATTCTCCTTTTGGAGAATGTGCTAAAAAATGTCAAAATATATTTACTTTGCTTTTTTGTGAGAATTTTAGATGTATGTGCTCGAATGTGTCTTTTTTTTAAAACTATAAACAAGTGTTTGTGTTTTGTTATTTAGGTTACATCAGTGGGATATGTGTTTAGTATTTGTATTCAGTTTTTTTAGATAACATTTAGATGAGGAAAGTTCTGTTTTAATTATATTTTTCTTTTAAAATGTGCAATTCTATCTTGTTGTTCCTTGCATGTTTTCTACTAATTTCAGTCATGTTTGCTGTTGTCAGTTTGAAACATAAACACATTTAAGTGAGCTGTGTGCTAATGATACGCCGCTTTTCAGCACTGACAGACAAGAAGAAAATCCCAGTCAAGTCCCAGTGGAGAAGGATTAGAGCTTCTAAAGACCTTTAATGAAACACTAGGGCTCACAAACACAAACACAAACACACAGACTCACAGGATGATAATTATATGGTGTACACTTCACACGCATGCACAAGGCTCTGTTTTAAACAGCCACCAGTTTTCTCCTGTTAAACTTTCTTTCAGTAATGACAACTACAGCCTTTTTCAGTGCATGCTACTTCAAAAGAAAACACACAATCACGATCTAAAATAGCCCGAATGTTCTGTGTGTTGCAATCCTCCTGAAGAGCGATGAAATCTCTCTCTCTCTCCAGTGACGGCTGAAATTAGTAACACCCTATCTTCACTTTCCTCACGCTGCAGCCCGTGTGTCACGGCTGTTACCTGCTGGTCCTGCAGTTTGACGCCCACCACTCTGAACGTGTTGCTGGCAGTGTTGTGGTAGATGTTGATGCGGCTGAATCCCTGCTGTCCAGGCTTGATGGGCACCCACTTCTTACTGGTGTCATCGTAGACCATGACCGAGGCCCGCGCCTGGCAGATACTCTGCTCACTGAGAGTGAAAGAGAAGAGAGAGAGAGATTTTGTTCAGGACAAACTGTGTGAGAAACAACTGATTTATGGAAAATCCACCCTCGGATATTCTTACTCTGTTTGATACCATCAATTTATAATGTCCAACATGTTTCTCAAGTTACTGGCTTGTTGAGTGTAATAAAGCTCAGAAGCTATAATCCAGTGAGCAGATTCTCTGCTTCCCCTCTTTTCATTTGGGCAGTTTTCTACATGAAAAAGAGAGGAGACCAGTTGACAGTTACCTCCAACAGCATTTTCTTGTTGCGTTTTTAGGGTCAAATTTTCCTTTAACAATAAAAGTGGATGCTGTGTATTTGTATTTGTATTTGTGAGTGAGATAATTACAGTGAACAGGGCAACAACTCAGTCTTCTAATCCTGTGTTTATAGTCTAATCCAAATGTAATCAAGTGCTTGTCCAGCATCTGTTGATGTTCTTAATGAGAGGCGATCGTAATGTGTGTGTGTGTGTGTGTGTGTGTGGCCTCCCATGTTGGGTCTGCCTGCTTGCCCATCTGAGTGTGTTTATCAAAGCCCACTGAGGCTCTCTCCACTTTCCCTCACTGTTACACACACACACACACACACACACACACACACACACACACACACACACACACACACACACACACACACTTCAGTATGCTGTAAACAGCAGTGGCCGTTATGAGGAGTTTCATGACCTTTACCGTGTGTTTTGAATGAAGTGAAGAGTGAAGGAGAAAACACAACATCAAGGTGCAAGTATATGAGGGATGAGGAGGGAAAAAAACACTAGGGAGGAACAGAGAAACAATTTTGACTTGCAAATGAGATTAAGAAGAAGAGTCCCATCTGTGTCTCTGCCTCTTTGCCAAGCTAAAATTAGTGGATCAAACCCTGAGGCCAGGCGAAAGAGCTGCGTCAGAGAAGGAGGGGGAAAAAAGCGAAAGGGGGATGAGTCTTGGCTTCTAGATGCAGCATGAGGCACAGTGAGAGCAGTGCATCATACATAATGATAGGGATATTTGAGGGATACTGTGAAAGCAATAGTTCGACAGCATGCTAATTTTAGCGTTTAGCTGAAAACAACATTACAAAGTGTTAACTGGTAAGTAGTATAATTTAATAGCAGTAATTTTTGAAATTCAGCCAGACTATCTCTTTCCCTCTGCTGTCTTTCTTTTTTTTTTTTTTTGGTGCCAAGCAAGGATAATCCGCTCTCTAACTCCATGCTTAATACACAGACACAACAATGGTATCAATCTTTAAAGCAGGAGAGAGATTTTAATGCACTGATATTTTGAATTTTTGTCCTCCTGCTGTGAGGGAAATGACTCCATTCTGGGCTAGAAATGACTTAAACATGTTTTGGTAAGGTGCAGAATAAGGAGTGTTCACATGAGGAATGTTCACTGCATTCGAGTGTGCCTGACTTGTGCGCACAAATAGAAACGCATTAATCCTTTCTGAAGATAAGTATTCATGAAAAGAAGCAGCAGGCTAACAGGATATAGAAAATAATTCTAGCTTGCCCAGGAAAGCAGTAGAAATCCATTGAAATAACACAACAACAAAAAGAAAGCTCCATGTAGTACCCTGCTGCATGAATTTTAAGCCAGAGGTATAAATAACTTTCTTTCAGGTTGTGTCAGACTCTCCTTTCCCCACGTTATTGGTTTTGATGTAGACACATTTGAAATCAGCCTGAGCACCAGCAGGGCAACTATGTGTTTAATTTATTTTTCTTTAACTTGTCGACTCTGTTAATTTTTAAAAAGGAGATCTTGGCAACTAGCTGAAAATGGCATCGAAGGCCCAGAAGCATGAATAAATGAGGTTCTTGTGCTAAAAGTGACTTGAGCAGGAAAAACGGAGGAGACAGGGAGAAGGAGATGGAGCGGTGGAAAGAAAAGAGAGAGAGAGAGAGAGAAGCTGTGAAGGAGCTGAGGCAACAACAAAACAAGTTTTTCTGACTGACAGTTATAGGACACACACAAAAAAAAATACACATTCTTACATGCGCATGTACACAAATGTAGGGAGCCTACAGTAGTGTAGATCCAAGCTCCACGTCACGCCCGTTGAAAAATTAACTGCTCTGCAATGCATGAATAAATCAGATGTTTCTTAATTTACCTTGACAGCCCACACTCATACACACACACACATATGCAAGCACAGGACACAGTCGCACACTTTAAATGCCATCCTCCTTGGTCTGCTCATGACCAGTTGGTGCTACAGTAAATTCAAGCTGACAGGGGCACACAGAGAAATCTCAGAGAGCTGCTCGGGAATCCTCCTCGCCAGTCACTTCCACAGAAATGGTCCACTCACAGAGCCTGATGACTGATTCAGAGGAAATCATATACAAGTATAAAAGGTGCTTGTTCACATCAAAGCCTCTGCTTCTGCCCCACTGTTCTGACTGGACCCTGAAACTGTAATTTTTCAGTCTAGGATCAAATATAATCCCATCCCAAAATGACTTTGAAAATCACAGCATAACCTTGACAGCGCAGACAATGATGATTACACCCATAGGCTACTGAGCGCAACACAAACACTGAGAGCAACCGGATGAGTGAGAAATGCATGGTGGGCATTGTGCAAATTATGGCTGCAGCTCTTCCCACAGACTCTGATTTTCAGCTCTGCAACTGCTGACTGTGATGAACTTGCTCAGAACAGAAAAGAAGATTTTCGGTCTCAAACTACGAAACTCAAACAACACATGCAGTAGTGTTTCCTTTCAGGAAAGCAGAAAACTGATGGTGAATACTCCACATCTCCACATGTACCCTAGAGAGCCCAGCACAGCCTGATTTGAAGCTTTACATGACTTTATCACAAAATACTATTATACTAACCTATTAATAGGCTTTGCATTGGCTTTTCAGCATCAGACAAGTTAATAGGTTAGTGTGTCTATCTAAGATCAGATTAATGAGGGTCAGTAATGATAAACACATGAATTATTCATTCACTCCGCTGAATGTTTTTCTTTATCATCTGCACACACACAAAGAAACACACACGCTGTTCGTACACAGCAGAACCATTCAGCTGTTCTCCTCTGGGTCAGAGATCAGTTCATGGTTAATGGGATGCTGGTTCACCAGGATGAAACAAAAATGTTCACACCTCCCCAAAGTCTGCTGCACACAGATCCTTCATCATTCGTAAGGATATAACCGTCTGCTCGCACCTGGACCACTCTCATCCGTTCACTCTAACCAGCAGCGTCAAAGCGTTTAGTTACCCTCTCTATCTCTGGTGCCAAACTTCCTGTCTGCCTGCACTAAATTTACTCTGCCAGCATCACTCCCCTGATCCGCGACGAAAGGCACAACCACGAGCTGTCACAGGAGAGGGGTTACGCTTTTGACTCACAGAGGAAACACAGGTAAAAAACAAAAAAACACATGCACATACAGAAGAGTGAGAGATATAGTTAGAAATATACACATAACAAGCCCCTGAAGCATGACACATAATTAGCACCGAGCCTCTCTTCTGCTGATGAATTGCCAAAAACAGACAGAGGAGGAATTTAAATTTAGTACAATAACTGCTTGGTAATGGCATTTTGCATAACAGTACCTCATACTTCATTGCTTTTGCGTCAATTGGCTTTCTGTCTGGGACAAATAAAGTGAATATCTGTTTAGAATTTCAATGAAAATGTGAGCATATGTTTGACTTTATGAACAGTCTTCATTCATTTTTATCTGTGTTACTATGAAATAGCACCAGCCATAAGGCGAGTTGGAAGTAAAATCTTAATATCAGTAGCTGCATACGCTAGGACTGTCACTCCATTTGCTCGTGCACATTTGTGGTACTCACTCCTGTCAGTGTGTGTAGCTGTGAGTGTTTTCACGTGTTAGTCCTAGTTCTGTCTCCTACACTAATCTGTGCTGTCAGAGGGCCTTGTATACGTCTCAGTCTCCGTCCATGCAGCAGGCAGGCTGCAGCTCTTACACCACCCTGCAGACGTCACAACATCAAAGCTATTGTGCTGCTCCACTTTCTGGGGCCTCCGTGCTCAAGGCAGCGGTGCACTAACAACAAAGAGGAATCTGCCCGAAATAGAAACACACACACACACACACACACACACACACACACACACACACACACACACACACACACACACACACATTTAGGTATATTCACAGTATAGATTTACAGTCTTCATCTACACTCCAGTTTGGGTGAATGAGGAACGTATAGATAACTAAAACATACTGTAGGCAGCTCAGGATCAAGAAGTTTACCAGACGGAGAAAATGAGCATGAAATGTAAATTAAAATGTTTTTTCTCAAGACAACAAGACAAATTACATGGTCTTGCAGTAGTGTATGAATTCACCTCTAGCTGCAAGCCTGAAAGTCAAAGCTTTGTCTCGGCAAAAATGTTTTATCTGCATAGATTCTGCAGCTGGTAAAATATACTGTGGCCTTTCACCAACAATCAGACTGGCAGCTTTTAAAAGTGTTATGTGTTTTAGTTGGACAACCTTCATCTTCATGCACCACAACGATAACACACTTGGTGCCTGTGAAGGAGATCTGTTGACTCAGTGAAGCCACAGAAACCAGCAAACTGGCTTTTAGCTCTTGGCAGTGCTAATCATGTTGATGACACAGAAACACAAATAGGAACGTTTATTGCCCACACAAGTGGAAATTTATCTTTGGCTTGACAATGCTGAAGTAAGTGGAGACAACACAAGTGAAGCAGAAAAAAAAAACAAAAAACGAGAGATAACACATTATGCTGTAGAGATGTTCAAGATGAAAATGTTTTTTTGGGATTATGCATCTCCAGAAAACAATATTAGTTTGGATTTCTACAGTAAATCCCAGAGGAAAGCTTATGAAAGTCATCTTAAATAATAAATAAGTGTCAAGACACTCATTCTTCTGACAAGATAAGTATCAACAAACCAATCTTTACATTTGTCAAACTGAGCATCTCAAAGAACAGGGCTAAAGAGACAAGGCAAAAATAAGAAGCCAGTATTCTCACTGGTGATGCTGCTGTGGATCAATTAGAGGCAAACTCACTCTTTCTCAGTTCTTTGTCTCAGATTTTAAAAGCGTTAACACAGCGTGCGTTTATAAAGCACACAACTAAAGTGCACCTTAACAGGTTACACACAACTACTGCAACCAAAGAAGAGTTTTGTGTTAATGAAGTGACCTCTGACCTCGTGATTCATGGTTACAATATTTTTCAGCTCAGCAGTAATTTAAGGACCAAACGAAGCTTCAATCAGAAAGACATTCGATATTAAGGACATAAAAAGACGCAAACAGTGAATCATAACAAAACACACATAACAGATGTCATCAATCACCATCCAGCACCTGCTACAAACAAACTTCCAGTGTTGGTTTCTGCAGTTTATGATGACAGAGATGTGAACACAAGCAAATAAACTGACACTGGAAATCTGCCAGTGGGCAGCAGTGACTGTCATAAGGAGATCAACATGTCCTAAACTGATTTGATGGATTAACTTGACCAGTGATGCTGCTAAATTCAGAACAAGAGGTTAAAACACAGAAAACCTCCTGATGACGCACCACCAAGAGAGAGGGGAACATTGAAAACAACATGAAAACCAAAGCAACACAGAAGTGTAGCTCATTTGCCGTTTCAACACAACTATAATTACAACATAATAACAAACAGCACACACGGTAAAAACTGTAAAAAAGAAAGGAGAACGTCAGTCAATAGACTTGAAACATAGAGGAGAAAAAAATGTACTCCTGAGTCTACAAATGCACTTAAACATAACGCTTCTTTAACACATTCTTGTGTGATCATAAAAGAGAGAGTTAGATCCAAGGTGGAGAAACTGGCTCGCACACAGTTATTTTTTATTTCATTTGCAAACCAACTATTGGATTCTCCTCAGAGATTCTTTTTTGCCTCTCATCTGCAAAAAACAACAGTCCCGATCTCTTACTCTCAATACAGTCATTACGCACTGCAGCGGCTGACCTTGAGACAAGATGAACAGCTACATTATTTCCAAACTAAGATTTAGCTCCAGTAATCCTGGCTAATATTACTGCAGACCATGATTCTGAGTGTGGTTCATTCCCATCTCTCCTGTCACCTTCACCAGTTAGTTAGTTTTCGCAGTCCCTTCAGGTGAATGACAAGATAGAAAATCACTTTAGGTTTAAACAACATTCAGCCCGTTCATCCATCTCTGTTTCTGATTCACTCGATCACTGCATAGTCTGAGGTGCTAAAGACTGAACCACAAATACAAAAGTAGTTGTGGTTCAGTAGCACCGACAGAAGAGGAGCGCAGATCACAGAAAGTGTCTTTGTGTCCCCGCAGCCAGCTGCTTAGAGGGAACAGCCAAATCCTGAGAGTTAGCTGGCAGAACAATTGTCACCACAAACTGTTTGTCTTTTTGTCCGACTCCTTTACAAAATGCTCTCTGTTTTCTTAGGCAGGAGGAAAATGATGGAGAATCCTCTGCGTGCAAACTGGCCAAAAAACTGATGCACAATGAAAGTTCTTGTACATGCATACAAGTATGGGTGTGTGTGTGTTTCTGCGCGTGTGAGCATCATCTGCATGAAACATCAAAGCTACATAAAGCAGAAACAGCTGACAGCTTAAACATTTATAAGCGTGCCAGGGCAAAGCTACATTAGCAAAGAGACTGAGACTGAGCTAAACCACAGCTTTCACAGAAAATGGGATAAATCGAGCTAAATCTCCACTGCAATCCAACCACAGGGGCCAGTTGGCATAATGAGGAGCCACTTAGGTTAAATGACATTAATTTCTGCTCTCATTGGAGTCTCTAAACACTCATCTACTGTGAATGGTTACTCTAGGAAAGATGCACGATCAGTGATAGAGAGAGTTTTTCCCAGTTGTTGCTGGGAAAAACTCTCTGTGAAATTAGAGCTGGCTGTGTGGGGTGTCCGTTGTGTTTGCTGCGCAAAAATGTACAGGGAGTTCTCCTGAAACTTTGTAAAATGATCAAAGGGGTTTGACATGCAAATGTATTCTCATGAAAAATTCTACAACAAGGACAAGGAGACTCCACAAGAAGCAGGCAGCAGCAAATAAGCGACAAAAACTTTTCTATTTCCATCATAACCACCACTTTATATATTATATGACAGCAGGACACAACTGCCACTTACATTTCTAAGAATGGAATTACTATTTACAATAAAATTTACAATAAAATAGCATTATATGAACCACAGGAGTTTAAACTGTAACACTTATTTCACCTGTTTACACATTATCAATTGAGTGGTCTAATATTTGCACATGAATGTAGAACATCCCCTGTGGACCACTAAAGATGATTTGTGGCCAGCTGCCCACTCATTTTCTTGCAATGGGGATCAGTGAAGATTGAGTTGTTAATTACAAAAACCATAACGTCTGTAACAAAAGACAATGTGTATATGTTAAAACCTTAGCAGTAAAATTGAGAAGACATTTACAGTGGTGATCAACTTTATACAAGCCTTCTCTCTGCAGCAGTACCTGCAAGTGAAATTCTAGTTTGACTTTTTTCTAATTTCCAAAACAATGTGTCCATTTATTTCTGCAAGAGGGAAGATGAAGTATAGCATTGCACTGTGAGTGTCCACATGTTTCTGTCCTGTGGTATAAATCCCTGCATGTTTATGTGTGGAAGCATGTTTATGCATATATCTGTGAAAAATGGTCTAGAAGAAAGTAAACTGTCAGGCTGGTTTGCAGGCCAGTTACATAAGCAGCTTCCTTGCTTGCGTATTTGAGGTTTTGGTGGTGAAGAAAAAAAAAATGAAGTAGGGAAACTAAAAAGAGACAGAAGACTGAAGAGAGAAAAATGGGCCTGCACTGACAGCAGACTTTCAAACAGCCTGCCGGCTCTCATACAAACAGTTATAAAACAACCCAAATTGCTCAGCTTGCAAAGGAAAAGTCTATAAATAGCTAACCCTGGCTGAATTAGGTTACAAGTTTTATATGTGTGGAAATCACAGCCACTCACTCTGTGCTTGTATGAACGTTATAGTGAAGCACAGACAGGCTTGTGACCCAGTGGAGAAGATGGTTACAGTGACTCAGTAATAGCATTATTGTTGAATGTGACACCGCATATTAGAACCAAAATAGAACAGCGGTTTTTAAACTTCATCTCTGTGGACCCAGAGTTTTAAATCGTCTCACTCTGGCCCAGTTTTTGCAGCCTATTGTGCAAGCTAATCTAGCAAACTGTGCACTGTTTTAGACCACTGGCACAGTTAGGGACACTTCCTGTCAATGCAATAGCAACATAAGGAAACATGGCAGTGTTTTTTTGTACGTTTTAGCCCATGGATCATAAATTACATTTATTTGTGGTATTTTAGCCCATGCTACTTTTGCCATGACATAGTTCAGACATCCAAGTCCAATGACTTTGGAGACATTTGTGATTCAGCATGAAATATCTTGACAACTAATGGACTTGCTGATATAAATTTTGGTACAGGTATTTAAAATCTTTGGGGATAAATCCTTCACAGTTTTGGTGATCCCCTGATATTTCCTGTTGCTCCACAGGCAGGTCAAAATGTATTCAGTGAAATACTGTAGCTTGACACATGATGGATTGGCACAAAACCACAATGAGAGTGACTGAGGATTTCCATAACATTTGATTCAAGTATTCAAGGTCCCTGGAGGATAAATTCTAATGACAATAGGGACTCTAGACTTTTTATCTAGCACCATCATATGGTCAAAAGTTTATGATGACGTATTACAAGATGCAAAGACTGGTTTCAGTGAAACAAAATCAACTTGCTGACCGAAAAATACATTAATCCATCTATAAGGCTACAGTATATTTGGGACACATTTATATTAAGGGTTATATTAGGGTTATATTCTAACCCACCATCAGAAATTAAGGCTTTACAGTTAATATGTGTGCAATAAAGCATTCATTTCTATATTTTTGATGCTGTACACCTCTATGTGGTGCGAAGTCTACTACAAAAGTAATTCAAAACCATGTACTCAAACTGTGTATGTGTGTGTGCACTTTTAATGTACTCAACTTGTGTGTGTCTGAATGTATGACAGGGCCTGGAGACTCAGCAAAGAAGATGCACAAACACACACAGGACATTACATATACACAAACATGCACAGACTCCCAGACTCTACAGCGGACTGCTGAGACCACGCAAAGGCACGCTAATCTGTTGGCATGACAACTGGAGTGGAATATTCGCTTGGCCTAGAAAATATGGCTGTGAAGAAAAGATGAATGAGCAGAGAGATATAAATAAAAAAACAGCAACATAAGCCTTCAGACAGTGTGCTCTTTAATTACGGGCCCCACTGTCTTTGTAACAATATTACACGATGACCTGTCTCATCCCCTGATCATCAAATAATTGTCTCACAATGCTGCAATCGTGTATTTAGAACGGGTACGTGCATCCATAAGAGTGTGTGAGAGTCAGTGTATGCACTGCTACGAAATATTGTATGAGTTCTAACCGCTGTCTCGTTGCCTCAAAGGCAGACACTACAGATTCTGCAGACCTTAAAGCATATTTGTATTAACTATTTGCTGTGTCTGCTGCACATGTTGGCTTGTTTTTGGGGTTTTGTCGTTGTATTTTCAAAACACTAACAAAGCCTTAAACGTCTCTGACAGTCCACTGAGGTCAGATGGGACGGCCACAAGGAATACAGCCACGTTCTGGTCCCATAAAACAGGTCTGAATTTATGGTTTAATAACAGCTGAAAGCCTGTGAAGAGAGTGCAAGGATAAGGTTTCTTTTACTGCTGCTCCGCATGATCGCATAAAGCATTTAAGAGTTTCCTCAACTCCAAGCACTAATGCTGAGGCTCTAAAAAAGCAGCACAGCAGTGGGGAAATCTTGCTGGGGAGGACTGAACCAGGGGGTTTTAATGTGAAACCAGGTGCTCTCAACTTTTATGTTTGGCCAATACCTGCATGCATTATTAAGTGCGACGGATGAGAAAATCTTGTCTTGAGATTAGAGTTAAAGCGGTGTGTTAGAGGTCGGAAGGAGGATGTTAATTTCTGACTGTGGTTTTGAGCCGCGTACAAAATTGAAAAACATGTGAAGGCGTGTTGTCACACGAGTAAAATAGTTGGTACAAATGGTCTAAAAGAGAGTTGGCAAGCTTACTTTGGGCGGTTGTAATGCTTAACTGTTGTCCTTACACCGTCCCGCGTGTCTCTGATTTATCCTCCCATCACTAGCAGACGGCGGCAGGCGGAACAATAGAAATTAAAGAGTTGACTGTTTGTGTCTGACCTCACTTGGCTTATATCAGAGAGACAGAGGAGAGAGTGGAAAATAACTGAGAGCCTCAGCGGCGGAGGATTTAGACTTGGGATGGTCCTTTATGTCTCTGCAAAGACAGACAAATCCTCTGACATAACAGAAGCATCGGCAGAGACAACACATCGTCAATAGATCCTTGATGAGTTGACTGCAGCATTAAACAAACAAGTTAATCTGCTGTGAGCCCAGTGCAACCTGACTCAGATGAGATCTGAATTCTGCAGGTGCATGAGGATCACAATAAATGAACGCTGTGACATTTTGGGAAATAGACTTATTCACTTTTCTGGTAATAGAAGAGAAGAGCCATACATACCTCTTTCTAACCATCCATTAATCTGAAGCTACAGCCAGTAACTAGTTATCTTAGCTTAGCATAAAGACTGTCAGTTCACAAGCCCACCGATGCACCAGGATTTGTCTCTTTGCTTCTGCCATGATGCCCATACTGAGAATGCCCAGGTAGCTTCTTCATATTGATAGCTAAAGACCCATGGTTGGTGGTGTGTCACTTAGTGCTGTGAAGCATTCTCGCTCTATCCAAGTTACATAGTGCAAGAACAGGAGTTTGGAGCACGGAGGGGGAATGAAAGTGTTCTCCTTATTACGAGTCAGCGTGCCATCAAAATGATACTGAAGCTGTTTTTTTAAGGTAGTATAGTTGCATAATGTTGCTTTTAAGGCTTCAAGTCCAACAGGGAGCCAGACATTCCTGTCTAGTTTGTTCTTCGTGGGAATCTTGATCTTGGCTTAATGAGCGTTCGCTGGAATGTTTAATACCAAGTCTAGAGCCTCAGGCCATCCTCGTCTACCTCCAACTGAGATGAGCGCTACTGTAAACATATTAGAGGAATCAAACTTAGTTGACTTCCACTAGTGAATGTGTGTGCATGCATGTAGGGAGGTCAATCATTCATTCTCCCAGTCAGCCCAGGCATGAGCCTACGAATCAAACGGTTGGGCAGAGACGTTCAGACCCCATGCTGAGTGGAAGAGAGAGCAAGAAAAAGGGGCACGAAAAAGAGGGTAAGAGCCAAGGGACACAGAGAAAAACAGAAGACAGAAGAGTAAGGGGAGAAGAGAAAAAGAAATTAAAACAGGACAGAAATATAAATCAAGGAAGCAGAGAGATACAGACGATATGGAGTACAGTGAAGAGCGGGAGTGGCTTTGAAAAATGCATGTGTCTCCATTTGGCAGAGGGGAAGAAATTTCCCAGCAGAAAGAGGACTGTAGGTGAGAGCATAGCTAGGACATTGCCACTTGGATTACCTAAAAGAAACACCTCCTCATCCATGGAAGAAAAAAAGTGAAAGAGGAAAGGGTGGATGGAAGGAGGAAAGGGAAACTTTGGAGATGCCCTGAGGGTGAGCTCTCTCTCTTCCCCATGATGCTTTTTAACTGCTGCTACTTACTGTGGGGCATCACACACGGACACACACGCACATGCACAAACACAAACACACAGAGCAGACATGTTTACATGTGATCCATTTTACAGTTGAGCGTTAGCTGAAGGCCATTAGGTTAAGTGCTCTCCATTGCAGACCACAGTAGGACCTGATAGTGTGCATAACATACACTCACAAGCATCTGTAATCGGAAAACTCGTCCTCCTTTGAAAAATACACAGCGGACATGTGGTTATGTACCGTTCCTGTTTGTGCCACAAATCATCAGTCAGCGGATTCAATGACCCAAGATATTTCACAAATTTCCAGCAGTGCTTTCTTGTGTTTGACATGCATGTGCAGTGGACGCCGTCTCTATAATCTATCAGACCGCGCTCCACTGAGGGAATAACACAGACATTTGGTCTCCTCTGAGAATCCTGAAAAACAGGAAGCCTTTCCATCAACCCAAGACATAATCCTCAAGCCATAACTTACATTACAGCGGCTCTTGGATTTAAGTCAAAGGCTTTCAAGGTGAATGAAGTGAATGAGCTGAAGGGAGAATCAGCCAGTGCAATTGAAATCCCTTCTTTTTTTTTTTTTAAGAAGTGTGTGTGTGTGTGTGTGGGGGGGGGGGGTCACAAAAGGCAAATTCTAATAAAGTCCTTCTTGTGATTTTTCTTGTGAGGACAGTCTCAGCTGGCAACAGAGAGAAACAACTTTGGGTTTACTGTCCTGGAATGATGCTTGCTGTGTAATTAATGTGGTTAATTGTAGCAGAACTAGCCAAAGTCATCAGCTAGTTTCATTATCTATTATTAATGTGTAGGTCTACTGAAGTTCAAGCGCACATAGCAAACTATAACCACATCAGCAATAATAATGTCAGTGTTAGCGTTGGTTAAAATTATCTTAAAACAACAGGAGACAAACTATTTGGCATTCAGATTTAGTAATTTTCATTTTCTTTCTCTCTGTCTGACACGGGCAGAATGTAACGTGAAATATTATCGGGATTTGGTTTCATTTTTTTTCCAGTAAAAATGAGACAAACGTCCATCAAAACTGGCTGCTTTGTTCACTAACAAGCAGCTACAAATTACAGACCATTAAAATTCAAATTTTACCTGCTTTAGAAACTTTAATTCTTTTTTTTTTTTTTCACAATCACAGAAAATAATATATTTCCAAGAATGCTGGCTTTCTGTTTGTAGCCACTTGGGGAGGCACTGAAGCAGAAGATCTCCCTCTCTCTGTATGTTTGTGTGTGTGTGTGTGCATTACTGTGCATATTTGTCCTGTATGTGTATGTGTGCTCTCATAGATTGGACCTGTGCTGGTTGTCATGGTTATCTGGCTATTCTGTGGTTAAGTCTACCTCAGTCACCATGGAGCCCAGGCTGTCTCTAATATCCCAGCATCCCTGGAAAAGGTTTTTCCAAGGCATGTGCCACGCCAAAACCACTTTCAGACATATTTTCATAATTTTTTTCCCCCACAATCAAACCAACTCTCTTTTCTTCTCTTATTCCACATCCATTCCTCTGTTTCCTTCTGACATTCCCAATCCACTCTCTCTCCCTTTTGCTTAGCTTTGCTTTTCTCACCATCCCCCCTCTTTCCCCGGTCTCTTATTTTCTCTCCCTCTCGTCTCATTTCCCACCTCTCCCTCTCTCTTGGTTTCTCATTTCTCTATCACTAATCTCTCTTCTTCTTCTTCCCTCTCTCTCAGGCTCTAATAAGCGTGCCTTGTTAAAAATATGGATACGCTGCTGTGTAGCTGTATCCATTTCCTGTTCGAAGTGAGCTGAAGTAACTTCAACACTGAGGAAAAATATGAAAACTGATTAGTCTGCAAAGAAATAGATACAGCAGCCTGTTTGTTTATGCATGTGTGCAATAAAATCTCCCTCTGCTTTTTAAAGTGAGTATTCATTGCAGAAAATCTTATTTGCGGAAAATGAATATTGCTTAAGTGTTTGAGTGGTTTTGTGAAAACACATCACACTTTAAATCTCTTTAATCTCTGTGAATTCACACAGGGTTTGTGTGTGAGTGTGTGTGTGTGTGTGTGTGTGTGTGTGTTCATACTGTATATGTGTGTGTGCCGTCCGCATGTGTCCCTCTTGAAGCGAAGAAAAGGAGAGGTGTGAGGCAAAGCCGCAAATGTGTGAGACCGTAGTGTTTTTTTTTATTTTTTTTTTATTAAAGCTGCAGTTTAAACAGGCACATCAAACGCTGATATTTGCTGACAGTTCCTGACGTTTGCTGATGTGGTCATTTCACAGAAAGTCACTGAGGTGAGACTGCAGTGGAGTGAACCTGGTTAATTGTTTATTAGGCTTTAAACACTGGAAACATAACCGCTTGGGCCAAAAAAATCAAATAAAACACTAACATGGATTAAAGACAGCAGGTACAACATCTTTCAAATTAGAGTTAAATATGTGATAAATTAAGTCCTGCCTCAGGATAACTCAAAAGAAGTGGCTGAAGTCACAGCTCCATTCTGTTTTTTTCCCCCTCCTATTGTAGTACAAATAGTTAGAAAATGTTCTTTTCTTTCCCTCTCTTTCCCTTGGTGATGCTGCCCTGCTGTGAACGCCTCCAGACTCCCGCGGTGCCATCAGGGAGCTCGGCCAGGCTGTGATAGTGACACGCTGTAGCCCCATAAAGCTGCTCCAGCCTGGAGCACCGGCCAAACTAAAAGCTGCTTAGTGGGGAAAAACTCTGGCTGAGTCCCTTAAAGCTGCACTAATCAGAGCTGTTAGAGGAGGAATTGTCAAATGTATCGCACACCAGATTACAAGGACATCTCAAGCTATGGATGCAAAGATGGATGGTGATGGATACGAGGACATTTGGCAAAAATAATAATGTGCTCTTCACTGAAGAAGAGACAAACATTTTCATGTGTGGATGTCATGTGGCATCGGGTCTGACTTCTCGCATGCCTGAATGCAACAGCTCCAACCTGCACAATTACATTTCAAAGAGACAAAGAGCAGGGAAGCTGTTGCATATCCGAGCATGCGTCTTTGAGCGCTGTGCAACCATGACGGCAGGCGTCGGCCGTGGATGCAACAAGCCACCCTGAGCACTTTCAGCGCTGATTGGAGAGTAGCAGAAAAAGAAAGAGAGAGAGACGCAAACACAGAGAACAAAAGAGCCACAGAAGCGGCCAACAAGAGGGCTACAGCATCCACAGGACCCTGGATGGCAAATATAACACAACTGCGGCACTGTCACCCCCTCTGTCCAAACTTGGCAAGCTCCTTCATAGGCCATCAATGCCCTCTGCTTCTCCCAAGAGCCTAACACTTTTCTGCACAGCTAGCTAACACATTAGCATGCAGCCCCATCCCCCTGCAAGGGCAACCAGCCCCTCACAGCAGCACTCCTCGTACACAGAAACGCTTCATTTGCAGCAGCTGGGGATCTGCTGGACAATCATGGTGCTCTGGCTGCGTTTTAGGTGGATGTAAAAGGCACCTGATACTGAGAAAAGCAAATGGAGACATAAGACCTGGATGACTCCACCATTCAGGAATGAGTGATGGATCTCTCATCTATTGAGGGATTCCATTATAAACACCTTTCCCGCCCTTGGACGCTTACCTGACTTTGAACTCAGTGAGCTGTGGCTGAGCCCCCGGGTCAGCACAGTAGATCTGGGGGAAGTAAAATCGGTGCGACTGAAGGTTGATGTCCATGGTGTCCACACACAACAGACACACAGGTCAGTCCTACTCCGCGACTAAAAACAAAAAATGGAAAAAAAATGTCTGTATTTGTTGTGTCAGTCTCTTTTTCCTTTGTCTTCCTCAATTTCGCCGCTGACACTTTCAGCAAAGGCCGGACTTCAGCGGAAGCATCCCCAGGAGACACCTTCTCCCCAAATGGTCGCCGGGCTACAGTGCGCTACCGCCAGGAAGGTATCCCCCTCCTCTTCATCTCCTCCATGCACTAAACATTCAATCACCTCTGCTGCCCGGCACCGAACAGGCACACTAACCTATTTCCCCACTAGCAGCCACTGTACACTCAGCAGCTGTGAGCACAAGAACAAAGATGACTCCAGTGAAAGATGCTGTCTCCCAAAGAATCAGAGGAGACACAAAAAAAATAATCCTGGTTTTCAGTCACCAAGTCATTCTGTAGATATTAGAGAAGCAAAATGAGTTAAAAATGAAGGAGAAATTTGCACCGTGGGAGCATTTTTAAGACCCTCAGCCACATACAGAGGAGACTGAATGGGAGATAAGAGTCCTTTGGTTTTTACGCTTCAGAGACAGAGGAAGGGGGAGAAAAGAGAGAGAGATGGAGATAGAGAGAGATTCCCGGTGCTGTGAGGCGTTGCCCTCGCACTGCCTCTCCTCTCTGTGTCTCATTGGATTACCTCCTCCCTCTCCATCCCCCTCTCTTCCCTCCTCCTCCCTCTCCATCCCTCCACCCCTCCCAGCTGTGACAAGAGCGATGGGCCGCCAGCCCCGGAGGCTGCTGGTCCTGCCCCTCCTCCTTCTCCCCCCTCTCTCTCTTCCTCCTCCTCGACCACCATCCCCACCCCCTCACCCCCCCCACTTCCAGCCTGCAGGATTGGCTGAGGCGAGGATGCGCAAGCCCACATGGAGGGAGGGAAGCGAGGCGAGGAGGAGGAGCAACAGATTTTAATTCATCTGATGGCTCCCGTCATTTCTCGCATATGATTTGAGGTGGCATGCCAGGCTTGGGTGGAGCTCGGGATGCAACACAGTCATACACACTCGCACACATGCACGCACACACACACTGATCTGACAGCTTAAACTGGATGTTCATTAACAGAAAATGGACACAGGTGGAGAGAGAGAAAAAGCAACACATCCTTCTGTTGAAACTTGGAAACGTGTGGCTCAATTGGCTGTGAACACACTGAATGTAAACCACGCACAGAAGGATGAAGATGCATTTACATGTGCATAAGCTGTAAAATTGAATCAAATTAATTAGTGCATCGGTGTGATATGGGTCAGACAAACAACAAGCAGCCAAATTTGAGTGTGTAATACCAACATTTGCCCCTTTAATACCCCCCTGCTCCATCTATACCGAGGCATGTAGATTAGATATGAAATAACTGATGTGTGGCCATAACACTAATCTTCTTGGTAAGTTCCCCATCACAGTGGCTTGCCAGCAACAAATAAATCCTTCCTATATTTACTGTACATCCTCCAACATCCCAGGAAAATATCCCAGCCGTGGTCTCTTTCTAGTACAGTTCACCCCGCTCACGCCACACACATCTACCCTGCTGTGTTTTTCCAGCAGGCAATTTGATTGATTGGACTAGCTACAGAACTGTTGGATGACATGTTTTCCTCTGTAATTGGTGTGGACAGCAGTGGGCATAGCAATTTGACAGCAATTTCAGTGCAGTTTACTCGCCTGCCGACAATGGTGTTTGGCCACAAACCTTCGTGTCAATAACATTTCATCCTCGCTCCTCTCGTGTCCGTGTGATATTAGTTCACATATATGTCACGCGCTGGAAAAATCATATTTACTTCAAGTTGCAAATTTCAGCTTGCAATAAGTTACATCATGTAGCCTTCTCACAGGAATGAGGCATCGTTACAGCTCCACAGAAATTTCTACACAGATTTAGATGGAGTCTCAATTCAGTGTTACGCCTCCACAAACTTCAGAGGCTTTAAAAGAGACACGTTTAACAGAAAATGGTCATAATCAAAGCAGCAGATGTGGCTGTGCCCTGACAATTAGTCCCTGGTAAAGGTCAAGCTCCCAAAACCAAAATGGATCCTACATTTCCCAAAATGCAACTCAAAAGCATCTACTTCCTCTGCCTGGTAAACGCCTATACATTTCAAACTCCATGTCCCAGTTTTCAACAAGGCTCTCAGTTGTAGTCCAGGCCAAAACGAAGAGACTTTCTCTGTGTTTCAGGGTTTGTAACAGTAGCTGCTAGATGTCAAGTATGAACTGCACATGTCAATGTCCCAGGACAGAAAATGTCCCAGAAGAAGACAAAAAAAACATTTTGTAGTATTTTTGTTGGGACATCATGAAGCATTTATTATCTTCCAGTACTGACACACTACACAGAATGCAATGAGCATCCAACACACGAGATCCAAAAGTCTGTCAGGTCAGGTCATTACTGAGCACATGTTGTGCAGTCTGATTGTGTAATTAAGCATCTAGTCTCCTCTTAAGAGCCACATTTTCTCAATACAAGCAAAAAAAAAAAAAGTCTGCCAAAGCAGTGAGATTATTTTACCAGTTCTGATGCAATTCAAGTTTTTTTTTTTTCCAGAAGTGAGTGTTTCTCAATTGTCTTTTCTCGTTTTCTCAATAGAAGTGCATGTATCTGTCTTTGGGAAGTTCTTGAAACAAGACAAACTGTACCTAAAACAATATTTTCCAATCCGCTGGCACTGGCAGCATTTTGTCTGGTTTTCTGAAAAATAAGTCTCAAAATCTCAATGTGAGACAGAATCGCTGGTCAAGAAGGATGGTTTTTGCTTTGTGTGACTATACTGTTGGTTTTCAGCTGGATTTATACTCTGCACAAACTACGACAGTGGTCAGTGTGTGTCCACACAGACTGTGCACAGGACAGTAAAATCAATACAGGACATTTGTTCCCAATTAAACTGCAGCACGCCACGAGCAGCAGCCTTTTCTCTTAAACTCCTCAGTGACAGTGACTTGCGCACACTGACTTTGAAACTGACTGGAGCAGCACAATGGACTACATCTGTGTGAATCTTTTCTCTGTGTGAAAAGGCAGCAAAAGACTGCTCGCTGCTGAACAGTAACTCCCCTTACAGTCATTCATCCTTCTCTCTCTGTTCTCTTCAGGAAGACAAGGACTTGTTTACCATCATATTCTAGCTGTCACAATAGCTGGTGTGAGAGTGCGAGTCTGAGCAGAGGAGAAGCTGTCTCAGTGAGGGGGGGGGGGAGAAACAGAGAAGAAGGGAAAACAGCAGCAGACTGACAGGTCAGGGGTCACAGATGGGGGAGAGAGTTAGAATGATTTTACAATAAACTGATGAGGGAGGGGGTTGAGTAGAAACAGGTGGAGCAAGGGGAAGGGGAGAGAGGAGCGGACAGATGGACAGACAGGTAGAAAGAGTTAAATGTCTGAGTGGGATGGAGATAAGCTGGATGGAGAGAGAGAGAGAGAGAGAGAGAGAATAAAGGAGGGGGGGGGGAACAGGGGAGAGAGCAGGAGAGAAAAAGATGGAGAGAGAAAAGGGAAGCGGCAGAACAGGAAGGGTGAAAGGACATCCAGTCTTCACTCACACTTACAGTGCGACCATCCCCCATCCCTCTCCCTTTCTCTCACTCTCTCTCTCTCTCTCACAGGTTAGACCTCAGCAGTAGATTGTATTCGAATCCTCAAAGCTAAACACCTCAGTTTCCATTGATTGTGTGTGTGTGTGAGAAAGAGAGCTAACCTGGCTCTTAGCATACAGCAGGAGGTTTGGCCTTCTGTCTGACACACAGCATGACTGAGTGAAAGTGTGTGTGTGTGTGGATGTGTGAGCGAGAGATGGAGGGGTGAGGCAGGGAGCACAGGAGAGAATGGGAGGGAGGGGGGAGTGTGAGAGAGCTCTGGGGTGAAAATGGGAGAATCACACAAAGCAAAGATGGAGAGAACTGTGATGCTGATGAGAGACTGTGGGGAACTCTGTGGACTCAGGACAAGCGTGCACACATGTAACCCCAGGTTGTGATGCTAAGAGGTGGTTTGAGTTTCCGCTCCTTTAGGTAGTCACACTCAAACATGTGATTTGTCGTAGGCTGCGGGATAGTCACTTTTAATGAGCGTCTTTTTTTTTTTAACGCTGTGCATGCTGTTCTGAGAAAACCTGACAACAAAGCACAATCCAACCCAATACCACAGAGAGCCCACAGTGGAGAGCAGTCATTTAAATTTAGTAAAGTTACCTTAACATACTTTACTGAAGCAGTAGTGCAGTTGAGGGTGAGGATGTACAGTGCAGTTGTCTGGGCTGCATCCCAACATCCGGCATCTCTGTGATGTAAGCTTTGTGTGAAAGAGCATCAAATTCTGCATGAAACATCTGCATCTGCTCTGCAGCAACAGCCGAGTTTCACAAAACTTTGTGCTGACACAGTTACACGTCTTTTTACTGTGATTCACACACTGACACACACCACACTGAGTAGACAAGTCACACACTTGCATGGATGATGAAGTCAAGCTGTTTGTGTACACACAAACATATACAGATATATACACACACATGGAGAATCCAAATTAAAAAATGTACCAACTTTCTATGTGATTTGTGTTTGTGGATTAAGTAAGAAATTAAGAGTCTTGTTATTTACACACCTACAGTTACATTCTGGAGATTGTTCTTAACCTGTCAGACTGTTTAGCTTCTTCTCTGTTATCCACTACACTTGTCTTCTGTGGTCTTCAACGCACATACTTTTTTAAAAATCTTTTTCTGTTTTTCAGCCTAATGACGTTATGGCTTACTGGCATTGACACACATGAACACGTAAACTTGAAGACACCCAAGAAGCACTTGAGCTGTGCTTGTTCTATTGGTTAACTTAAAAAAAAGATAAAAACAGGCTATGATCACTACACAGTTCACACATTATGGACATAAACATTGTCAAATTAAAGCAGAGTCCTGGCACATTCCTAATCCAGTGTCTCCAGTAGAGAGTCCAAACAACGAAAGATGTGTCACTGTCCAAAAACATACACATTGCCCTGTATGTTTTTCTAGCTATCAAGTCACATGTAGTTGTGTATAATCCAATCTGACTCCCCACTCCCTTCATCCTCACAAAACACCCACAATCCACCTGTATGCAGTCACGCTACACGAAGTAAAGTGAGGTGGAGAAAGAAAAGGGATTAAAAGAGTGTGAGAGGTGTGACAGAGAGGAGTTTAAAGATCTCTGACGTTTCCTGTCTCGTCAGTTAACTCACACTGGCTCATCCTCTCAGGCCTGGGGATTGAATTTCAGCTGCAAATAAATGCGCGCATGCACACGCGCGCGCACGAACAGCATGCACACACCGTCTGACTCACACGAGCGATCATTTTAATTATGCCACACACCAATGGGAGCTGGCAGCAGATACAGAGAGGGGGGAAGGGAGACGGAGCGGGGAAAAGAAAGAGGGAGTGATTTCCCTCTCATTCACAAAGATTTGATTACCTCTCTCTCTCTCTCTTACACACACACACGTCTGTGTAGATCAGCCTCATCGCTCTGCCTCCTGACGCCTCACTGTGCATAATTATGACTCACAAACCACACTGTTGTCACCCAGAATGCACTGTGTTATTATACAGATTCACAACAGAGACGAGACATGTGACCTCACACCTGACACTGGACATATCACAGTGTGCGACATCCTTCTCCATTTTGTGTTCGCGTACGTCGGACTGCGTTATGACAAATGCAGCTGTTATTGCTCACAGATGTGATGCGGCTGCAGCATCGCGTGCAGGCGTCACGGTACAGTCTGTAAGACACAGCTTCTGCAACATACAGACATATACAAGTCAATGGAGGTCCATTCATTTTCCCTGAGTGAGCAGAGAAACTAAACAACAAGCCGCCACGGCTGAGCTTTCACTGCTCACTGTCACAGTGAGCAGCGTCCACGCATTCTTGTTTCTGCCCCATTAACAAAATCCTTCTCATGACACTTGGTTTACAATGCAAGTGCAAACTGAATGCACAATGGATGTCAGGCAATAAAAGGAATCGCAGTTCTTTGAAGAAAGACTCAACCCAATGTTTATATACTGCAGAACTGAAGCCTGCTTTATGTTCAGCGGCTACATCCCCCCCCAGCCCCCAAAGTGCTTCATTCTTGTACTGCACAGAAGTCAGAGGGAGGCGGTCGGGGTGGATGAAGCACAAGACATCACATCTGGCAAAAGGTTCTCGTCAGCTTCAGAGTTTGCAGTGTTTAACCAGCATCCCTCACATTCACAAGTGTTTTGAGTTTACAGTTTACAACTGCACAAATATGTTCACGTAAAAGAATTTCTCATTATTTACACAAAACCATAACTCGGCTGACATTAGGGTTTGTTCTAACGGTATTCATTAGTAGTAAATATTTGTAGCATTGAAAGGCTGTGTGTTTGCATCTATCATTGCAGACAAAGAGCTTTTGTCCTTTACTTCTGATTATTATTTACTGTGGGAAAACTATCTCCATTAAGACATTAAATTACCTAATATTACCCACTTTAGCGCGTGCAAAAGTAAGGTAGTAAATAAAAGGCTGTGATCCATAATCAGTAGTGGTAGTCAGTATTGTCTGTTCGCAGTTTGGTAGCGTAGGGCAGGTAGCGTATAGAGGAGAAAGTTGCAGGCTGTTAAACCAAAACAGAGTATCAGGTGATAATTATCTGTAGGTTTCACATTCACAGCCATACAAAAATATTTATTAGAGCAGCTTTAACTATTCATCAGATGGTGTTTTAATGGGTTTGAAAGCTTGTAACACTAAAAAGTGATGTATTTTCACGATCATAAATATTTTAAAAAGCAGTGCAGTGTTTTCCTCCATAACCTGTGGTTCAGAATTAGTCAGAATTTCCAGCATCTCTGGAACAACATTATAAAATACCTAAATGTTAAGGTTGTAACTTTATAAGCAGGGTGTAATCAAGAGCACACACCTGTGCAACTTGAAAGCACACAGCTGTGCTCTGAGAACAATGCACCAAGAGAGGAATCTGACCTCCGCTGCTGCTCGTGAACGTCTGCTACAGCAGGACGTAAACCATGGCATCTCCATGATTTATTTCAGGTCAGGCAACACATGCACTGAATATTAGTTTACAGTGTAAGTGAACTATGGAAATGCATATTATCCTCACACACCAGCAACCTCTTTGAAGCCTCCTCTCCTCTTAAACACACGCTTTCACACCAGTGAATGGCATGAATGAGCAGCTGGGGTTAAAGTGAGTTCACCTCTGTGTGTTCGCCCTTGTCCTGCAGAAATACAGCGCACAGTTACTATTAATGTTGGTATTGATATGGGTCACACACATACCACCAACTGCTCCTGTCAATACGCTTCAGGGAGCAGTGATGATGTTGGATCGATAGAGCCCGCGCTTCGCTTTCAGAGCATAATGAAACTCTCCGGTACATGCAAATGGAGGAGGTGGCGTTGGTGGGAGGCCACCATGGGCAGGCTCAGGCTGCAGGCAGGACCACACATCAATCCTGCTGTCAAACCTCATGAGAGGGGCCGGTCAGTCACAAGCAAATGTACAAAGAAATCGTTAAGTTACATGTATGCTACTTAACATGTACTGAATAACTGGAAGGAAAAATAAATCTATTTAAAGTAAGTAGTTAATTTCAGATCTGTCTGTAAAGAGAAAATTGTTTATGGTCAGTAGAGTTGAATTCCAGCACTGAGAGCAGTAGGCTGCATCTAAGAGTTATTTTCATTACCAGTTAATTTTTTGGGGGTTTTTTTGCTTGAAAAATTACATAAATAAAAATTGTGGAAAATGCCCAAGTTGTGGTCCTGGCCCAAAATATTAATTGTTCAGTTAAACCAAACACTGTTTTAATTTACTGTGTTAATGAGCTCTCATTAGCCGATTAGCACTAAATAAAAAGTACAGCTGATGACCTGAAGTTTAGCAGGTTTTTGGTCATAAACCAAAGGATTTCGATGGTGTTACAAGATCACCTAAATTATTACAGTTCATCTTAACGGGAACATTAACATGCGTACAAAATGTGATGGCAATCCATCCAACAGCTGTTGAGATATTTCACAACAAATGTCAACTTTATGGTGGTACTAAAAGAGAAGTCAGGCCATAAAATTGAGTAGTATTCATTCTCTAGGGACCTTGGATATGTTTACCACATTTAACAGCAACCAACTTTAGTTCTTTGTGTTCAAGAAGAGTTAGCAGGTCTGTGTGGCTCCATTTCAGTGCTGAGGTCTGAAATTAATTATGAGCAGTCAAGAAGGCACAGCAGTGTCTGCTACATCAAGCACAAAAAGCAGCAAACAAGTGCATCACCGAGTGCAAGGGTTGCCATCGTGTCAGGAAAACAGCCTCTTCATCAGTAAGTGGGAGAGAGTGAGAGATGGTGGAGAAGGAAACTGGGAAGATAAAATGTCCAGGAAGGACTGAGCCCCATCAAGTCGGGGATCAGTCCGTCAACCCAAATCCCTGACAAGAATCACAGACGCCGGCTTTGCTGTCCCAGGATTTTCCCTCAGAGACCCACATCACCTTCCACCTCTGCACAGCTGGAGATAATTGAAACTGATACAACTAATCTTGATGAATGAGAAACAGATAGAGTAACTGTGCTATGACTCTCTCTGAGACTGAAAAAAGGAAAAACCCAAATAGGATTAGATATCAAAGTCTAACAAACATCAACACTGGTTGATTTTACAACCAAATTTAAACATTTATATTAGGTCATCTATGAAATATGGCTGTTATTTTCTGTTTAAACAACAGAGCTGACTATTCTGCAAAGCCAGACTAGACTTTGTGCAATTGCATTCATATATGTTTTATTCTGAAATATACTTTATTTCAAACCCTAGCAAGGACCTTTGTCCTTCAATAACAGCTTAGTTTTTTTTAGTTTCCCTGCCTTGATACTGCAGTGTATCTGACCTCATCTGATGTATGCTTGAATAGCAGCTCATAGCACTGAGGTCAATGCTCTTCAGATCACAGCACAAAACAACTGTTTGTATCCCACCAGCATGCACACTCCGCAGCTGGACCCTGTCACACACTCACATTTGCACAGGTCACGCTAACACTGAGACTGACTGCAGGTACAAATTCATACAAAAAAAAAAATCTAACAAAAAAACATGTGCCGACGACACTCAGCTGCATCCAGCTGAGCCGCAACAAACTGCATAAAGAACTGGCTTGGCTTGTTGTGGTGAGTCACAGTCTATGTTGCCACCTACAGAGCACCTCTGTAAAGCACAGAACCACTCAGCGTAAATCACAGCTGTGTATTTAAGCGGCTGTCAGACAAAACTGAAAATAACAAGTGTATCAGCCAACAGCTTGTCAGGGCAGATTAGACCAAAACACGGATTCTCCACAGTCATACTTCTTTGACTGGGCATTGCTTTATGGATCAATATGAACCAGATCCACACAGGCATGAGTACATCTTGCAGTACTAATGTACAAAAGTGTAAAGAGCCATGCTCAAGTGCACGTCAAGTCACATAAGAGTGCCATCAGCATAGAACAGAGCTGAGGAGACTGTGGAGATGGAAACAGGACAGAGAAAAGCAGTGAGAACCTGAGGCAGAGGGTTTGACTGTTAAACAGACACTGACTTATAGGCACTGTGTTGGCAAAATCCCACTCTGACCTTGGAGCACACACATACACTCTCACAGACAAATCTCAGTGCCAGCAGCAATTAGAGAGAGCACAGGGTTCCTCCTGCTCATGGTGAACCTGTGCCAAATGCTGGCACCCCACCCACGCGGTGTAGCAGCAGGCTTGCAGCTGACTGGTCGCGACGTAGGGCCCTGGCAGTAACATTTCACCTGATAGGCTCTCACAGTCAGCCAGTAAACCCAGTGCTTGCATCCGTGAGGCAGCTGCGTCCGGATGCTGTAATGCATACTCTCAGCTGATTGGTTCGCGGCGGGGTAGGTGTGTGAGCGTATATGCGCGTGCGGGTTTTCAGCTTCAAAAAGCGGACACACACACACACACACACACACACACACACACACACACACACACAGGCGTGTTTGAGTAATAAAAACACATGTGATTGCTTTGCGAAATCCAGTGATCAGATCTCTGTCGCGATTAAATATCACGATGCGTGTACCAATTAGTATAAGCATTATGTGGTTTCCATGACAACGCCTCCTTTTCTCTGCAGACAACCTCCACGTGACACATGGAGTCAGAGACGTTAGCTGGTTTCATATCAAAGCTTTCTCTGACTGGATTTACAGCTTGTGGAAACCTTCACACGCTGATCTGAGACCAGCCGCTCCTCTCAAAGGTCCATATCCAGGTGACCTGCCGGTCAATAAGAGCGCGTGTTACCGTGATACACCTTCTGTGCAGCGGCGACATGCACATCACAGGTCCCTGAATCAAACTGCGCCAGTAAAGCGAACAGTGTGCCTGTTTAATGGGATGTTTTGGCTTATCTCGCTATATCCTTTAATATCCCAGAATAATGCGCATGTGGAATCACGGCAGTCTGCGCTTTTTGTGCAGCAAAAGAGCAACGCATGCTCCTGCTTACCTCATCGTCCTGTCCGTTTCAGGGAGATGAATTATGTTTTCTATCTGCTCAGTGCTTTGTCCTTGAGTTCAGTTCGAGTTAAATAAAAAAAAAAAGGATCCAGATCCCGCAGCAGCAGCTCTGGGTGTTTAAATAAAAAAAAAAAATTAAATAAATAAAAAAAAAAAACAGCGATGCTGCCAGCGAAGCCTGCAGCCGGCTGGATGGGCAGATGTTGAGGGTGGAAAAGGCGACAGGGTGTGGAAAATGCTACACGGGTGCCCACAGTTTTCAGGTCTGTCTGTTTTTGTTTTTTAAATGAATAATCTTTCTCCGGTGCTTGTCAGGCGGCTGGTGGTTCGGTAGAGGCCATTTCAGTGGGCAGCACGCCGCTGTCCGAAGGACGAGAAGCCGGGCGGAGAGTCTGACAGCGGCTTCTTAGGTGCCATCTTTTCCTCCCTTCAACCACTGGGAGGCTGGATGGAGAGAGAGGGGGGAGGGGGAGGTGGAGGTGTGGGGGTTGGAATGGGAAGGGGGTGGGGGGAGCAGGCTGCTGAAATATTCAAGTATGGGTGGTTGTGATGCACGGCAGCGCCCTCGGACTGCTGTGCACCGTGCAGGCAGGTATGCAAAACAAACGCACACCGCCTTCTTTGAGGAAAAGGTCTCTCAAAAAAGTGAAGTATCTTTTGTTTTCAGGGAAAAATAACACACACTCTGTTTTAAAGAAATCAGAATTGTTTTACTGCACTGTAGATCAGTAAAGAAGAATATCAGGGATGTGATTGGATATAAAATACCAAGATTACCACAAATACTTTAAGCCTTTAAGACCCTGCAGAGATGGTATTTTATTATTGTATGATGTCTTTGTGTGTGTGTGTGTGTGTGTGTGTGTGTGTGTGTGTGTGTGTGTGTGTGTTCCATCTTCTGTCTAATATCTGGAATAAATTAAACATGTGACTCAGAGACAAATACTTCACAACAGAAACTAGTTACAATTAGTGTAAAGTTTCCATAATATTCTCTAATAGGGGAACTTGCTGAGTTTATTTATCTTTTCCGTCATCAGTTCCTATGTTGTGTTTTTATTCTCTTGGCTGTGTGACTGGTGGCTGAGCCTGTACGACATTACTACATGCTGTTGTACAAAATAATGACATGAAAAAAGTCACGGAGTGACACCATATACAGTAAAAAGCAACAGAGTGTATGTGGCACACACACCTGTCAGCAGGCAGGCCCGACCAGCTGTAACATCTGTCTCTGTCTACGTCAGCTAGCTGCTGTTTCCTCACACGAAGGACAGACAGATTAAAACTCCACTGAGGACATGAGTTGAGCTGTGGGTTCTTTACTCTGTCTCAAAGTCCATCTGAGACATCAGCATTGAGCATTTAAAATTATGCACTTTCAGATTTGTGTGTTTTGCATCCCAGCTATCAAGACTGAGGCCAGTCTTTTAAACAATGTAACATAATGGTTTTACACTGTGATAGAATTATGTCTTTGTCTATTGCCTCCCCATCAGGGTCACAAAGAGAGAGAGAACACATTTTTAATATCAAATTGTTATCACATTTATTTATTTACCTTTAAAATCATGTATTGTATCAGCATTCCCCTGTTGGACAATATTCTCTCTTTGTAGTCATGACTTCCTCTTCTGTCAACCTGTTGTCATGATTAAAGTTTTCTGGGCGTTCATCAATAGACTGATTATTTACAGTGAGCTAGAAAACACATCACATTTAAAACAAGCTAAAAAAGTTTCACCTGCAGATCACTTCCCATCTGTTGCATCACACTGGGATTCAGACTATTGTTAAATCCTCATGAATGCCTTGAAAGTCTAACATGTTTTTCTTGCACAACAGTTGCTCATAAGCAAAGATGAAACTACAACCAAAAAGAGATTTAGTATCTTAAAATATATTTGAATTTGTGTTTTTTGTTTAGCTCTGAACTATAAATGTAGCGGTTCCACAGCTCTTGTGTGATATAGAGCTTTAAACCTTTAAATCTCAGTCTTGTGGCTGCTTTATCTCAACTCAAACCTGCAGCAGTTCTTCCTTCTCACCAGCAGAGGTCCTCCTAAATTCCAAAGGATATAAGAACTTCTACTCTTGTTCATGTGGTGGGAAAGGACCCATTTTGAAGTCATACTGACCACACAGGGGTGTGACAGGGATTAAATTCCACACTTGATTTTAAAGGAGCTTTTGTTTTATTCAGTAGCTCTGGATCCACTGGTGCAACTTTAAGACCCACATGAAGTCACCTTTCACTGATACTGTATCTCTGTTTGGATCAATTGCCTTTATTGCCACAGGAGGGCGCTGAGGCTGTGCATACTTGGAGCTTACTCACTTCATGCCTCACACAAGTGTATGAAAGGTCACAGTAAGAGAGATGACTGTTATAGCATTTCCAAAAAACAGCTTCTACGTGATCAGGATTTGTGGTTTCTCACCCACTGTGAGGCATCTGCTCAGTCCAGTCACCAGAACCTGCTGCGTAACCATAAGATACCAGAACAATTTTGATGAACCTTTATATATATTCAGCTTTTTGACCTGAACTTAATTTAGTTCATTTAGTTTTTTCTTTTTTTATGGCAGTGGCAGTGGAAAATGTACCAGTCACTGCTCTCATATTTCCCACATCTTCATTTAACAGTTTATCCAGCAGAAAAGGTCACAGCACATGGCTTGATTTTCAGCAATTTCCTGCTCATCAGAGTGTTCAGTGTTGAGTTCTTCCCTGCAGTCACTTTCATAAAAGGCCATTTCCATCATCAAAGCAGTGCTTTACCATCAGATGAAGCTGACTGCACTTTTCTAGCTCTCCAAATCGTTGATTGGTTGTAACTCTGCCAGGAAAATGCATACTTGCACACATACTTGTACCGCTGGGACTCTTCATATAGTCAGGTCACTTCTTCAGTTTAACAGGCATCAGCTATACCGTCAACTTACAACCCCCCCCACACACACATACTCTCACACACTTAGTGGCAGATGTAAAGAAAAGCCATCCCACTGATGATCAGAACACTGTTGTTTATTGGGTTTTTTTTTTCCTGAACTAGAATGAGCCTTTTGGCTGATCCTGGTACTTCCTGTGTATTAGCTACGGTGGAACATCAACTACAAAACTGGAAACATCACAGCAAACAGGCATGGAGACAGACCCGACGTCACACACTCATCGACATCAAACACAGTTTCCCTCTTACATCACACGGACAAGTGCTCGAAGACATCAGCAGACACACGTCCGTACTGTCAGAGGAAGTGAGGACTTGACGAAAAGCACCTTAACAGTAAACACAGGCAGTCACTGAAACAAAATGCAGATACTAGCAAGTGAGAAATGGATCTATGACTACACTGTGGTCTCTGAGGAGTCTAAAAACGCATTGAAGCTTTCATACTATCCTTAAAATAAAGAATCATGCCATAAAACTGGGTAGTGACAAATTTAAGTACTCAGACTTGTCAATGGAAATGTTTTAAAATGCTGCTCACAGCGTACCTGCTCAAATGTAACATTAATCATTTCATCCCTGCAGTTTGAGAAGGACACTCATCCCCATTTTAAATTCTATTTCTTGTTTGTTTTTTCAGCAGTGGTAGAAAGTCTGCAGTTTCTGTTCAAGTGGTTGAGGCTTTTAATAATTAGCTTGGTTTTAGAAAACTCAGTGGCTTGGACAAAATTGTCATAAATCTATTTCTGTCCACATGCTTTAATAACAAATCTGAAAGTACTGGCTGGGCGACTTGATGGGGCTCTTGTAGTTGGATGTGTCCTGCGGTGTGTTCATGCTGGTTGTGGTTTTCTGCAGGTTTAAGGTGAAGGATGGGGTTGTCTTCCTCGTCTCCGGCTTGCTGCCCCCCTTCACCTGAGGGTTGCTGGGTGCGCCCGCGGGCCTGCTGTTGGCAGGCACCGCAGACGCAGATTTGGCGGTCTCAGAAGACCCAGTCTTTCTTGCGTGGGGGCTCAGATAGATCTGCATAGTCACTAAGTGAAGTGGTGAAATGAGGTGAGGAGGGTGAGTGAATAGACAGAGAGGAGGTGGGAGGGCAGACAGTGAGGAGATTTTTGAAGAGGAGGAGTAAAAATAGTTGGGTGCAAGGGGGTGAGGGAACGCACACAAGTCACGGTGAGATGTGAAAAAATGAAGGATGAGCATAAAATGACCACTCAGAAACAAAGTCCTCAACTTTACATGATGTTATAGATTTAAAAGAATAATTCACTAAAGTATTTCCTGTATTGTGAAAGGCGAAGCCTACCTTTGCAGTGTGTCACACGTCTCGTCCCTGCAACAAAAGAACACGCAAACAGTGTGGTGAGATGCGTTTACATGTAGTAAATAATGCCACAGTCGTAGGATGTCTTTTTCTCGATCACTTATCTCTCTACTCATCTCTCTTTTATAGAGGCTTAGTCAACAGCTGTTTCACATTCCTGTTATGGGGCCGAATGCTGCTAGTTACAGGAGGGGAAAGAAAAAAACAACAGCAGGGAACCAGAGAAAGTGCTCTCTTACCTACACTTACTGCAGCCTCCTTGGACTTGCTGCTGTTATAATGAGAAAGAACGAGAGAGAGAGAAGGAAATACAGTGAAACAGAAAGAGAGTGTTAGTAAATCTGAAAAAACATTTCAACAGAACAAACATCATACTGTAGAAGGGCTTCGCATTAGTGCATCAGTTTCAGGATGACTAAAAAGTTAAAAGTCCCATGCACAAGCCATGAGAATGTGATGATCCTCTGTGGTTTGAGCTGTTTTCATATACGGCCGAGTCATAATCGAGTCACCACAAAATCAGTGGGAATTTATATGCACCCTGACTTGCAAGAGGTGCACATGGAAAATCACCAGTCACTGACAGAAACAGAAAGAGAGACGAGAAGGATTTTAAGGCATACGTGGTGACAATGTATTCTGACATAGCAGTTTTATAAATATGTTTGGGGCCCTAATGGCAGACAACAGGATCATGGCACAGAAAAGGTGCTGGCATCTAAGTCATTTCTTGCTTATGGAGGTTCAGAAATGAAAGAACAGCTTCTCACCCTTCCTGAGGTTTTTTACATGTCGAGGCTGCAGAGGTGGTCCGTGTTTTGGCTGTCTTACATGGACTGTCCTTCACACTCCCTGGTGGGCTCTTCACACCACTGGAAGGAAAAGAATAACTACTGTAAGATGTTTTTATGTCTTTTTTTTTTCAATTTAAAATGCACCCAGCACAGCTGTCGAAACCACAAACCTGGGCTGCAACAGGTTTCCAGCTTCTTCTCAGTGCACAGGAAGTGACAAATCAAAGTTTATAAGGTGCAAAATAAGATGAAGAAATTCAGATTTGATGTTTAAGTGTCTGTACTTTACTGATGTAATATAACAGGATCAATGCCAATAGAGTTTTAGAAAATTTATATCACATTCACATCCAGACTCTTTGCTGTGACTCTAGTCTCCCTTTTCTCTTGATCATCTTTGAGATGTTTCTACACCTTGACTGAAGTCCATCTGTCTAACAGCTGACAAGACGTATCAGAGTGAAGCCCAAGCCATGAAGTCTAAAGAACCGCCTCAGAGACAGGATTGTGTCGTGGCACAGATACGGGGAAGGCTACAAAAAAAAAAATCTGCTGCATTGAAGGTTCCCAGAAGCACAGTGACCTCCACAATTCTTAAATGGAAGAATTTTGGAACAACCAGGGCCTTGACACTGGAAAAACATGACACTGGAAGGCTGTTTTCACCTTTATCTCTTGAAAGGGGAAAATGTCTCTGTGTTCACCTTAAATCTGAGTTTAAGACAAGTATCTATGGGCAAGATTTTACATCATCGCAACCGTGGAGCAGGAGACATCTTGTGTCCAGCAGTGAAACTTTTGAAATGCACAGTATTTACTTATTTACAAGATTCAGGCTTTCACAATAAAGCAGGGGGAGTGGATGTTTTTTTTTTTTTTGTTTTTTTTTTTTATGGAAAGACCATATCTGATACAAATTAGAACTCAAAGCAGAGCATTTTTATTTGGTTGAAAACATGTCTGGGGGATCTTTGAACATCCAGACGGTCCATAGTCTGTCATCGAGGCTTTGAGATACAATTCTATATCACACATTGAGTGAATCATTGCTGTAAAATCTGAGATGCCTTCTGTTTTTACAGCTGCAGCATCTCAGAAGAGAAATATTAATGTCTCATGCATCAATTTCAACACATGATTTTTTTTTTTTTTTTTGCTTGGAATTCAGCCTGATTTATTTCTGGAAGCCTCTGGTTAGAATTTAAAATAAAAAACAAAAACATTGGCTGCAAACATGCAACTGCATTGATAGAGCCACTGACGTGATCAGAGGGGCTGTAGAATATGTATTTATAAGATAAATACAAGCAAAAAGACAATGAATGATAACAGATGTGGGCACTTGACAATGAGACAAAGGAGAAAAGGTGGATGGACGGGAAGCAACTAAAGGCACAAGGTAACAGAAGTTAAAAGCAAAAGATGTGGACATCAGTGCGAGGAAGAGAGAGAGAGGACAGCAGGTAAGATGAGATTAATTAGCAGACAAAAGATGAAATAAAAGTGGAGGGAAATGAACCAGTGTTTCTAATGATGACAGTGATGATGATGATGATGATGATGATGATGATGATGATGATGATGATGATGACGAGGCCTCTCACTTCATCCTGATGCTGAAAGGGAGATTCTTAAGTCTCTCTGCGCAATTATATCAGCATACACCAGATATAGCAGCAGCACATTACAGTACCACAGAGAGAACCTATCATGTTCTCTGACTAATGCTATCTAATGGCAGCGTCATTTGAAAAGTAATTGAGAGGAAGAGATGTGCAGAAAATGGTTTGCTGCTTTATTGCTTTGAAATAAAGGCGAGTGTCGGAATAATTATTGAGCATCCATGTGCAGTGTTTCTCGGATAGAGGAGGGAGTCCGCTGATTGCTTTTGCACATAAGAGTGAAGTTCGAGATCTGAGGGTGAAGCTTCAGCGTGAGCTGCTTCATTAAAACAGTTTTACGGTAATGCTTGTATGCAGTAGCTGTCTCGTTGCCCTGGGCATGTCACAGATGAGAGGAACGCCACTGTTTTTTGTTTTTTTCCATCATGACATTTTGAACCTTTTTGCCTGACTGTACACACATTGATTAAGATCATGTATCATTTGACAGCTTTCTCTCAGTAACAATAATGACAAGTTTTTTAAAAATTCTGTTGCAAAAGCAGTCACAGTCAACTAAAAAATTTCTAAGCATAATATCATCTTGTGTGTGAATCTGAGAGGGTCTCATGAGATGATATCACAGCCCCCTGCTTGCAGACGGAGCAGCGATGTTTCACCTGCGAGGTGGTGTTGGGCTGTAGTTCCTGGCTGTGGAGCTGGAGGGCAGCGTGGTGCTCTTCTTCAGCATGGCAGAGCTGGAGGACACCATGGGCGGTCTGGAGGGCAGAGCCAGAGATACAGGCCTGGCTGTGGGAACACACACACACACATATGGGTGTGAATGTGGTGTATGTGTGTGTTTGTGTATAGTGTGTAAAGGGGTGTAATTATATGGTTTATTCAGATCTATTTTCTTTTTTTTTGGTATCGTAATTCTATGGACTATGTTTGAGGTGATTGTTGTGACTGCTGTCTTTGTTGTCTGCACAAATAAAGCCCCGTTTGGAAAATGAATTAACTGGAGTTGGATTGTATTCACATTTCTACGCACACACGTATACATACATACGTATACATACATATGTATGTATAGAAAATATATCATTAACTGTTACAGCTATTACAACATGGTCCCTCCATTTTCAGAGGCTCAAATGTAACTGGACCATTGACTGAGAGTTTCATGGTGAGGTGTGGCCCATTCCCTTCTTGTTTCACGACAAAGTAAGCAGACAAATAGTCTGGAGTTGATTCTAACTGTTGAATTTGCATTTGCTAGCCGGTCAATTCAACTCTCAGTGTAGACGTCAAAGAGGTGTAGATGCAAATGAAGGAGGCCATAATCAGGCTCGAAAAACCAGCCAAATCAGCCAGATAGCAAAAACTTCAACAATTTGGTGCATTCTTAAAAAGAAGGAATGTACTGACAAGCTCAGCAACACCAAAAGGCCTGGAAGACAACAGAAAACAGCCAAAGTAAATGATCAAAGAATTATTTCCTTAGTGAAGAAAAACCGTCAAGAGATGCCTTCATGAATGTAAATACAGAGGTTTTCATTCAAGGTTTACCACAAGGTGCAAAACACTGCTGCCATTTAAGGACAGATTAGACTTTGCCAGAAAATTAAAAAAGATGAAACCAAGATTAACTTGTACCAGAACGATGAGAAGAGGAGAATCAAAGGAACGGCTCATGATCCAAAGCACCATATCATCTGTCAAATATGGTGGAGGCAGTTATGTTATGGCACGGGCATACACAGCTGCCAATGGAAGTGGGTGACTGGTGTTTATTGATGATGTGACCACTGATAGAAGTAGTGGGATGAATTCTGAAGTGTACAGGGTCATGGTATCAGAGTATATTTTTCTCTGATAAGTCATGAACTAAAAAATTAATTAAAGAAAAACATATTAGGCAGATTCAAAGATAATGAAAGCAACTTTGCTGAAGCACTAAGAAGTAAATATCTTGGCGAGCAACCTTCAGATTTAGATATAAAAATTATAAGTTGACTCTGACCAAACATAACAACCCTTTATCTATAAATCATTTCTTGTTGTTTCTTGTATTTATGTATTGTAAATGTATCATGCCAAAAACAAGGACAGCAGCAACGATCCTTGCCTTCTCCAAAATACAGTACAAGGTCTACAAGACAAAAGCTGCTGTACACATCGACACACAGATCTTTGTTCACCTTTAGCCCCCGGTGCTCTCCTGCCAGCGGTAGCAGAAGCAGCAGCAGCAGCAGCCTGGTGCTCCTCAGAGATGTTGAGCCTCTTTAGGACGTCGGCCAGAGCCATCTTCAACAGCTGGATTTCATCCTCCTGCATCTGCATCCTCTGCTCCAGATAGGTCAGTCGGTCGGCCACATCCAGGCCGCTGGCTGCTGAACTGCGGTCATCTGAGGGATAGATAGATAGATAGATAGATAGATAGATAGATAGATAGATAGATAGATAGATAGATAGATAGATAGATAGATA
>JBBMJY010000011.1:13398876-13530484 GCA_037833715.1 Toxotes lorentzi
TATATATATATATATATATATATATATAAAGAAGGTGAGTACATACAGCCAACAGTCTTAGAGAAGCCTGGTGCACCTCAGGGGCGTCTGAGGTCAAAGTGTGCAGCTAGTTAAAGTAGTATGAGACTAATCGTCTTCTCTGGCGGCTGTTATCCCTGTGTCACAGACATGTAAGGCCCTGTGGTGTGGTATGGTGTGTGTTTGTGTGTATGTGTGTGTGTGCTGCACATTCCTAATGCCCTGAGGCCTGAACAAGGGATAAAGGCCAAAGACAGATAATGACTCTGCTGACAGAGGAGATGTGAAGAGGGGGAAACATGGGAGAGGGACAGGAGAGGGTTGAAACCTGTCTCCTGTTGTCCTAAAATTAACAGATGACCAAGTAGTGTGTGTCCTGGTCAGTATGTAGAGGCAGAGGTCATGGAGGGTATGACCTTGACCTGTGCATACTGTCTCACGACTGACCTCCTGTGGAGATTGTACTGCATAACAGCTGGTTGCTGAAGGAAATTCCCTGACTTCCTATGTAACGTGCAGGGAGAACAGTTTCCCTTAAATATAGTATAATGCTGTATAGAGTAGAAAGAAGGTAGTACACGCATTTAAGTTCCTGGAAAGGAAATTTTCACCTGAGAATGTTGAAAAATAAAATGAAATAAAAACCCACAGACAGAATTCTCACAAAGGACTTAAAATTTATAAATATTCTTTCAATGGAACATTAAATCAGTAGGGATGTTATATAATTCTTCCAAAAAAAACAAGATTTTCAGAGAGCATGACAAGGTGACAATAATTTGATACACACATTGCTTCTCTACTCCAAAAATATCTAAACTTTTTACTGTATATCCCCCGTTTTTTCCAAATATATCAAAATATATGTCGACAATAAGCATCAATACAGACCACACAGAAAGCAGAGTCGGTTGGGTGCTTTTGTTTTGCCTCATGGAGTGAACACACTTCCTGTGTGGCATCAGTAAAGGTCATTCAGTGTTTGACCCCTGCCACTGTGGGCACCATACGTACGCAGAAACTACCCTCTCCTGAGTGTTGGCCCTGCCCGGTTGTCATGGTAACAAAGGATGCAATGTGTCCATGCAAAGCTGCTAGGAAATTAAGTTACATAAATAATAACATTCAATCTAGTCCATGCTTTTTGCGGGGCTGGCCAGCACTTGGGAGGATGACTCATGACAGGCTCCTCACTGAGCTCTCTTAACCTCATTTTCCAGGAAGTTCCTGCATATCTCTCACTAGCCAAAAGATATCAACGCAAGGCAACAGGACGAGAAACTGTTGAACGGAGCAGGGACGTGGCCGTGAGACTGCTCTGCACACACAGGATTCCTGCCCTCTAGGGGCCAAACACCGTCAATGCACATCTGGGAGAAAGGCAACAGTGGCCGGCTGACCAGGATGGTGGGAGAAGCTGTTCAGTAAATACTTAATTTGATCTACTTTTTAATTATATTAAAATTCCTAAATTTTCTCTCCACTTGTAGTTTTAATGATTTAAATAAGGGACTGTACAAAACATATTTGGGGGGGGGGGGGGCCTAAATTTTATATTTTCTGTAATAAGAAAAATTAAAGTAACTAAAGGCCCTCCACAAGAGCATTAATATTTTCTTTGAACCCTCCCCTTTCTGCAAAAACTATGTTTACCCAAAATTTGGGGCTCTTAAATCTTATGTTTAAGAACCCAAAATTTAATTTATGGCCAAGACTTCAAAATGGACTTTAGCAGTGCAATATGTTCACCCCAGGATGAGTGAAAAAATATAATCCTAACACAAGTATATCATTCTGTTCTCCCTTATTATATGGGCTGCCCTCCTTGAGCAAAAGTTAAACATACATAAACATCCAATAGTAATTTTCATACAGTCCCTAGTTCCTGACAGTGAAAACTCGCAGTAATATTGGGCTGAATTTAGAGAAGGTAAACTAGTCTTAGATCAGCGCCTGAGGGGATCTTCTACCTGGAGCTCAGAGGACATCCTGTCCTGTCTCAGGTGTACCGTCTCTGTCTCTCCCCTAATAGGACAAATCAATAAAAGCTCAGGTGACCATGTTGCAACTGCATTCTCCCAAACGTCACACTTAAGGTCAGTCAGGTTGGGCAGGAGAGTCTGAAGTCCCACGGTTCTTAGGTCAGACTTGACTTTTTAAATATCTCAGATGAGAATCTGATGAAATGTGTGTCTGTGGTTTGTGTCCACTTCTGCTCTCCGGCCTGACAGGGTGTGCTTTGGTCTGGACTCCACCCCCCGACAACTAAATGATTTAAACAACATTTACATCTCTGTCAACGACCGCCACTCAATCATTTAATCTCTAAACTCATAAGTTACAAATAAACAGAAATCATTTCAATCCTGGAGCACAAAGAAACAGGATATAGTTAATCAATTAGACACAGTATTTCCAAATAAGTTAAATTGAAATCTTAATATACTGTATTGTTTACTCCATTTAAATATTTTTTTTTCTTACTTTAAATATAATTATTACAGATCTTGCAAAAATACTACACTGTGCATTGGCTGTCTGCTTGTTTAAAGAGTGCCCGGTGCTTCCTGGATTCAGATATGTACACTTCATTAGAAATCGCCTAGAAGGGAGTTTCTCGCTGCTTATTATCCACAACCTTAGGTTAAACGATGGCATTAACTCCCTTCATTCTCCTCTTTCTTTCATTTGGTCAAATCTCAATTAACGCTGTGATGATTTAAAACTAATTTGAAATAATAAAAAAAAAGAATTATGCATATTCTTTTCTTGATTTGTTAAATTCATTTTCCAAAAATAGTAAGTCTAAAAATATATTGCATATGCCATCTTAGGAAATCGACATAATAAAATATTCTTAATAAGGAGAAATTATAAAGTAGGAGAATATATATTAACTCTTTGAAGAATCTGGGCGTTAATAGAAATAAAAAACCCAATGAGCAGGATTTGATTTTGTGTTCTGGGTTAAAAGTCATGCTGCTCGAATAGAGAAAAGGTTAAAGATGGCTTTAAAGTGTTGAAAACTTTTACGGCTTATCCAATGTTGAAGATCAGGGCGTTTGCTGTGTAGGAAAGCAATCGGGTACTCTTTATGTTTTAAAAGGTACACACAATCCGACACTACTCGTTTTCTGAATGACAGTAAAACACTTGCAGTTTAAAAGGCAATGGTAAGAGTGTGGTATAAAAACCCACCACAGCTCAAATAAGTATCAAACACTTCCCCCGCACATTCCCACCCGCAACCCCCCCCCCCCCCGCCCCCCCTTCAGTCCAAGTACACGTCTAACATGGTGCTATGTTTGTCCGCACAGCGAGTCAGGCCTCCATCCAGATGCCTTTTTTAAAATCTAATCACATTAACAGTGTGGATACATACATACATATATACTGTATATTTATATAAGTATGTCAGAGTTGATTAAAAACTCAAATGGAATGACTCTCCATGGGATTCAATAGGTTCAGGTAATGCCACAAACGCGCTGGCCGACTCCTCTACTGGTGAAAGAACAGAAATATACAGTTTGCACTGACAAAAGCAGCCATGATGACATCTTTACTGTTTCCTTCTCCACGAAACACAAACACATAAATGATACACACTATGTTCCCCCCGGGAAGATATTAGTAGCTAGAACCAAAAAAAAAAAAGTTTGTTGTAATTAAGGAATGGATTAGTGCAATATAATAAGGGAACGAGGGCAGAAGTGCTGACAAGAAGAAGTGCGAGGGAGGAGACGGGGACTCTGGCTTGTGTGACATCCTTTGGTTTATCTTCTTTATCTAAGAAAAAGAAGAGGAGGAGGAGGAGGAGGAAGAAAAATTGGCGTGGGAGTTGAATTAGAACAGGTAGAATAGACACTTCCCAGATACTGTGACACTTCAGGACACAAGGTGAGCAGCTAAAGCACAGCAGGTCGACAACATGAAAAGTGCACTGTGTTTCTAACCAGTGTAGAGCTGCAACAGTTAGTCGATTCACAGATAATCTGCAACTATTCTGATAATCTAATAATCATTTAAGCTATTTTTTAATGCAACAAGACTAGGTCAAAACCTAGTATATGGTCAGACCATGAATGGTCAATGTGTGAAATTGTGGACGTAGATGAAAACTGCTGTAAACAACTACTCTCAATGGAAAGTAGCTAAAGCCTGTTCAAAAAGTTGCTAAATGTCACCAGATGATGCAATGCAATACGCCAATTAGCATATTCATTAAGTCATCGCATCGTATTTAAATTTCAGCCCTTTATCTGTTTGCTTCTCTCCTATGATCTATGCTCACATATACAGTCATTTAATACAGTCGAACCCCCAACAAAGCTCATTCATCCACACGTTTGTTTCTGTTGTCAGACAACGCAACACGTATGAAATATTGACTGAAACACGGCCCCATTAAGACGACATGTTAAGCAGCAGTCACTTCCAAGCCATTTCCAAGCTGCTGCTCTGGTAAAATCCTGATTTTATAACTGTGCGTCTTCTGACAAAATCACTATATACTGTGAATAACTTACTAAAGGGGTCTACAAAGTTGGTAAATCTAGCGACAAAGGCGCTAAATTGGCAAAATTGCCCGTAAACGTTCCGCTGATGACTAATAAGAATTGCTCGTGCCAATTCAATTTGAAAGAGCGACAGCCAATGGAGAAAAACAAACACCTGGCCAGACATTCACATTTATAAGGCGGGCCATGCTGCTGCGGTCCAGGCAAAAATGCCAAAAATACAGATGGTGTCAGCCTCTTAAATGTGAAGTTTTGACGTTTTTCTTTATTGCCTAAATGATGAATAGATAATGAAAATAATCATTAGTTGCAGCCCTAGACCAGTGCACTTTCAATGTGCGTCTCCAGTGATCATGTCACAGCTGTCAGTCCACTGGCAACAAAATCCTGTTTCTTGAGACAACTGTAAACCCACTCTACCACTTCCTAGTCGTATGTGGCGAGACTAGCTGCCTAAAGCTCTACCCGCAGGTCATAAGGCAAGTCACAGGGAACAGCAAAGGTGACAATAAACAAACACAAACCCATGAACGATGACCTTCCTTTTCATAAGCCTTCACAGGGCTAAACAGGGTCTCAGCTCCTCAGTAAGGACTCTTTCCATTGGACCATTAAAAGAGCCTCTCTAGAACAAGGCTTCTTCAAACCAGGACTGTGGCTGAGATTTAAAAAAAAACATAAAAGAAACAGAAGATCCACTGGGGCTTTTGTCATGTGTGTGTGTGCAATTTCATTAATCGAATCAGTTTAGAACCATTTTTGGTGTCCTGACCCCAAGTTAAAGAAGCTGTGCTCTAGAGTTGAGTTTGGTCTCACATCTGATCATGATCTGTCTCACATTCCCCCTTCAGGTACAGTATTTCAGTTTGCACAGAGCATCACTCCAGATGAAAATGTTTCTGTCAGTGTGAGTGTGCTGTGGCACACAGGAGAGAGGACGGGGAGAGAGAGCTCCGCTTCCTCTAAAGCTGCTTGTTTGGTTTGATTGCCTGAAAGCCTCCTAAAAAAAAAGCATCACTTGTTTATCCATTTATCTACACTGACAACACACACACACACACACACACACACGCACACGCACACACACACGCACACACACGCACACACACGCACACACACGCACACACACGCACACACACACACACACACACACACACACACACACACACACACACAGACAAAGTAAAATCAGGAGAAATAAGACGACACTCTCCATTAGCTGCTCCTTCACCCTGGCTGGTTGAACACTGTTAACAATGAGCTGACAGTGCAGGCTTGTATTCCCCGGAAGCACCTTAGCCGTGGACCATCCCTGAGCCACTGGCTTACAAATGGAACAAACATGATTGTGGTGCTAAGATGCTTTGGGGGAAACACGGTCCTGACAGTCGCCCACTTCAGCCTGGTGTTCAGCATTCCTGGCAGGCAAGGGAGGGGGGGGCTCACACAACCTTCCATGTAACCTCAGAGTGTTGTGGAAGCCAAAAAAAAAAAAAAAACAAGCTGATGAACAAAAAGTCCCCTCCTCGCTCTTCCAAACCAGGAAATATCGGTGCTCTGACTGAGATGGATTAATCTATCACATTGTGACCCCTTCTGTGGTCGACTAAAGGGATCTGTGCTTCGTAATGTGTCACTTCGTGCATTATCTGTCCCTCGCCAAAACCAGCCGCACCCCGTCATCCCCCTTCCCCTCTGATCGTGAGGTCCCCAGCGGAAAAAGACAGGGCTGTTCAGTCCTTCAGCTCCCCCTCTGTCTCTGTGCAGGAGGTGGAGCTTCGTGATGATTAATTCATAGAAGTGGCGACCCCTCTACCCTCTACTGCAGGTTCTTCAGGATGCGTCCGTAGCGGAAGTCGTAGACGTGCCGGCAGAGATACACCAGCTCGGGGTCGACGTCTATGGGCACACAGCGGTGGGAAGGGGGGGCGAAGTCGGGGCGGCAGGGCACCATGCTGGCGCTGCCAGGTGGGGTGCCTTCGGCACGCCGCTTCACCAAGGCACAAAATCTAGGGAAGGACAGAAACAAGCAAACATAAAAATGGCCTAGTGTTCCCATAAACTCATTAACAGTTGCAGTGTCACTGATGTGTGATAACAAAGTCAGAAAAACAGGCTTCCTCATATCTCAGAAGCAGAGGTGTTAATTAAAAGGAAAGACTTCAAACTCTTTGAATAAACTTTGTCCTCACAGCTACTGCTGTTGTCTGCTTCTGTGTGTGTGTGTGTGTGTGTGTGTACTTACCTACAGTACTGGGCTAGTGGGAGAACGTAGCATCTGTCTTCTATGCAGGCCACACTATTTTCATCCTGATGCCGAGAGGCGAAAATCTCATTCTGAAACCAACAGTGGGTGTACAATGTCACATCAACACAAGTGTTTCCTATTGTGCGGGCTGAAGAAATGACAACGCTTTTCGAGTGTGAGCACAGAGGGAATGGTAATTGTTCATGTAGAATAGGAGTGTGCCTCTGTGTTTCTACCCTACACACCAACACACACACACACACACACACACAAATCCTGCTCTACTCAACACAAGCTGTAGACATCCATTGTGAACAGAAACGTGAGTGGTGTTTCACTGTGTTCATTTGCGAACAGTGAAATTTGTCTCCTCTCTGACTCTTTGTTTGTGTAAGGCAGAGGTGGCAGAGGTATCATCATCTGGCATTGCGGTTGCACTGAACACCTAACCAACTACACACAGTTTCAGGTCTGCTGAGGGAAAGATAATGATGTCTCCAGCAGCAGTCAGTGTCGGGCGGTTTTGTTCAGCTCCTCGCATTTTATGTTCTTATGTATATGTTATCACTTACTTATAATGAACAAATAAGTGATAATTGCTACATTTCTATCACAGTACACCAATAAACATAGAAGACAAGTACTGCAAATGACAATACCCTGATTTAAGGAAATAATCTTTCCTCCTACACTCAAGCACATAATATGGTGACATTGAGAGTTAAGTAATTACACTAAGAAATGCAATGAAAACATATAGTATAGCAATAAAATAGTCCACTATACTGTCGAAACAGCTTATTATTCTCCCTGCTTCTTTTCACAATAAAAGAGTTTATTGTTGTTTATTCATTTTTATTTCACATGTTGTCTGGAATTCCAAATGTCACCTTTTTTTTCCAAAGTCTGTTTTTATTTCACATCCCCACTTTTCTCAATGACCACTTTACTATTTGAGTTATGTGGTTGGCTCTTTCAGACCAAAACAACAGCCAATCACACAACAGCCTCTGCCCAGTTTGTCTTGACTGACAAAGACTTTAGTATGAAAAGTATGAACTAAAATATTCATAGTGGAACTAGAATTACTGCCTTACAGTTGCATGCCTCCGCCATCCAATCATGCTGCAGTCTGTTGTATCTGTACACATCCCCCAACACATATTTTGTTTACAACTTAATTAGTTACAACTATTTGTGTTTAAGAGGGGACACACACACAGTTTTTCATTATGCTGTTACTGTTTTCCTGCACAGCTATCATTCAGCCACTGAGAAATATTTTATCTTTGCTCCGTTCCTCTCAAACCTCACCTCACAGTGTGCGCTGGGATCTCGGCCTCCCTGGGTATGCTCAGGTCGGTAGTACCAGAAAAGACTCATCATCAGCTCTCCTGAGGCGGCAATTTAAGACACACACAGCACACACATCAGTACAGATAAACAACCTTGGCCTTATGTCCCCTTCATCCATCCATTCCATGCACACAAGCCATCCTATCTTACAGTTATCTCCTTATCTCCCTGTCCTCATCTCCTTTACCTGTTTTGGGGTCCTCCCACAGCGCTGATATCTTAGCAACATATGGGAGGGATTTCTTCCTGGGGCCCGACCGTAGCAGCACAGTGTCTCTGACACGTATCACCTCACCGTCCCTCTCGACTCCTTCATAACACTGCCGCAGGGCCGTCTCATCTTCTCCCTGAGACAGACACATACACATGCACACATACATACCGACAAGGACAGATATAATTCTCATTATAAAGACAAAAAGGAGTCGGCCACACAGAGCTGTGTGGTCAAAACACAATTATCTTTTCCCCCAAGAGCCGATTTTTTATTTTTTTGTCAGGCAGCTGTGTGGATGCTGAGGTTTCTACTACCAAGGGTATTATCAGGTAGACTGAGAGACACAACCAGACAAGCAGCTCTCTAATCTGTAGCTCATCTTAATTGTACACTCACAAATAACCTACCGCAATGAAGACCTCTCTCTCTATGGGCATCCCAACCGGCCGCCAGCCGTTAGTGGCACGTCTGCGGCTGACTTTCTTTTGTTTGGTGCTGCTGAGGCTTGGCACAGGCGACAGCTGTTTCTGGGGCAGCCGTGTGCGGCCCATTGACAGGGAACCGTTGGAGGGCTTGGTGCTCTGTGGGCATTCCCTGGCCAGCTTTAACCTGGCCTGGGGCTGGTCTCGCCCAGACAGGGGGGTCAGCAGGTGGGGTTTAGTTTGGGTGGAAGTGGGCACGCTGGATAGAGGGCAGCTGGAGATGGGCAGGGAGGGGGAAACCAGTAGAGAGGGGCTGTGTTCACCCTGAGAGGAGGAGTAACCCTCTGGAAAAGTAAAGGGTAAAAGGTAGCAGTTTTAGATAACACAGCAAGAAAGCAAAAAAAATTAAGTTTGCACTTCAGATGAAAGATGAAATAATACAATCTTACACGAGATGAAACACTGGACTCAAAATAAAACAATATGCTCAGGTGTTCTCACTTATTCTGGTATGACCAGCAGCTAATGGTGGCTGATGTTAGCTCATAGTGGCAAACTTTAGGTAGGTGGTTCTGTTGCTGCTGTTCAGCAAAGGTTACACCATCTATAATGAGCATATAGCATGGTTCCCCTGCAGATGAGCATAAAAGCAACCTGCTTCTCTTATCTTATTCATCACTCCTTCTATATAAATATATATATAAAACACAACTGTTACAGAAAACATTACATATGAGCCCCCTTATCAAGAAATATCTAAGCCAGAGCCTCAGGCTATGGACACTTTCAAAGCTCGTACCAGCAAAAAAAGAAAGACAACAGAAAAACAGAAACGTTCACACTTGCTGGGCCACACAACTAGCTTGAGGCACAAATTGAACAACAAAGGAAGCAAAGTTCTGTAAGTAATAACTCGATCCAAGCATAACACTGGGATAAGGGCTTCTTTCACAACAACAGCTATACAAACAGGGCTTAAGATGAGTAAATCAAATAACTGAAATAACAGTCAACTTGCCATGAGTGAGTGGAAATACTAAACTTCCTCTACATCTTACTGAAAGGGATAAATGTGGTTATTTCGACAGTCTCAGTGATACTGGGCTAACATGATACTGACTACTTAAACTTGTGGCATGCGTCAGAACAGATGCTATATTTTCGTAGGCCTTTGGTCTTCATTAACTGTTTGAATTTGACTTATATCTTTATGTCTTCAAATAGAAACCCAGATGAAAAACTTGGTCCAGCCGAAAAAACATCAGAAATCAATATTTCGCCCTCACCTGTTTTGATGCTGTGTGTACATCCAGTGCATCCTGTGCTGAAAGAACAACCCCTGCTGGTGACGGGAGGCATGGCTCTGTAGGTGTAGCCACTGATCCCGCAGGCATCACCGTAACAGGGCGAAGCCACGGAGTTGCAGTAGGCGGGATGGGCCAGCCCTGGGGAGTGGGACACCCGCGGACCCAGCAGCTTGGAGTCAGTCATCCGATTAGGGCACAAGCTGGAAGGGGCAAAGTTCAGAGGTCGCGAGGCCAGGGTTGGGGACGTTGTTCCAGTGTGTGTCGGGTGGGTGATGTGGACGTAGTAGCTGGAGAAGCAGTGGTCAGCGGTGCAGAGGCAGGGGTGGGGGCTGAGGGTCAGGGCTGTGTGCGGGTGGGAATGAGTCAGGGACGGTGAGGTTACGAGGCACTCGCGCTTCACAGGGGTCATGGCTGTGTTAAGAGACTGATCGTCTGATTCGCCGTAGGGCTGCTGGCCCAGGAAAAAGGCCAAGCGGTGGCAGTATTCCACTGAGCCCTCTGGGGGACAGCAGTAGCATGGGCTCAGTTCGGTCTCCAGCTGCTCCTCCTTCACTTGCTTTAGCGGGTACGCTAGCATGCTGCGAGACTGGTAGCCTGGTTTGGTCAGTCTGTGGGTGCAGTTGCCGGTCTCCCATTCCACTTTGGGCTCAAAGTCCGCCTTCTTCTTGCAGGCTGTGCAGCCGCTGTGCAGGGGAGGGGCCTTTTTCCCCTTCTGCTTTTGTGATCGCCCCTTGTGTTTGAGTTTGACTCTGGAGTGCTGTTTTGGGGTTGAGGATGCAGCAGGAGCCTTGCAGTCTGATGTGATAGTAGCTGTGGGTGCAGCCTTTACTCTCTGTTTACTGGTAGCAGAGGAACTGGTTAACTTCAGCAGGGCTGCGGCGTTGAGTCCAGCCAATCGTCTGGGGGCGGGGGCATCCAGACTCTCCTGACTCATACCCCTGCTCTCATCACCTTGGTTGACTTTGGCCTTCTTGACTGGCTTAGAGCTTTGGCACAGTTGAAATCTGTGGGACGTGGAGGCTTTACTCATGTTTCCTCGTGATGCCTTCAGACCTCCAGGGACACCACTTCTGACCGGATCTGCATCCGGGGAACTCCCTCCATTTGTGAGGTCTTCCTGTCTCCTGGCCTGTTTGGCTGCTGGCTGAGGGTCAGTAGCTCTTTCAAGCAGAAGACTGTTCACTGCCTCAGCATTGAGAGAGGCCAGTCGGCGCTTGCGTGGTTGTAAGACATGAATACAATCGCCGTGACTTGAGCTAACTGACTTTGATTTGTTTTTTGGTGACGCCTTTGCCTCTTTCCTTTCGTTGCGTTTCCCTTTTTTGGGTTTGTGTTTGAGGGACACACGTCTACGAGTAGTGTTTCCTTCCCTTTCTTCAGAGCTCTCCTTTTCACGAATCGGGTCCTCCTCACCCAATCGGGTGAGGAGGACGTGGCAGCTGAGTCCTTCCCCACCTGAACCCCCAGACCTCCCCCGCAAAGGATACAACTTCCTATCCCGTTTCTTGTCACGCCTCCGGTCAAGTTTTCTGTTCTGATCAGTTTTTTCTCTTCTCCCTCTCTTGTGAGTCTTGGCCGTGTCTTTCCCTTGTTTCATGATTTCATTTATCTTCTTTGTCCTGCCGAATCGCAGCGAGCGCTCAGGCCAAGCGCCACCCATAGTGCCACCATGTGGCCAAAGAGGACAGTTGTCCCACCACTCAGCACTACTGCGGCTCTGCCTGAGGGAACCTTTCTGCCTTGCGTGAGTCATCACATGCTTCTCCACGGGGCCTAGAGATAAGAGACCACAAGTGGTAAAAACTCTAGTTTGTCCTAGTTTCAGCATGTCTTTACTATGCTCACAATCTACAGAACAACCACTCATCTATGCGGTGGTTCAAGTTACTCACAAACAAAGCTGTTAATTGGATCCACAGAGAGCTGGTTCAGAACTACACATGTTCAACATCTTATAACATCTTTATAACTTCTGTTTCTTATCATCACACAGAAGCTGTTAACATTAGCAGTCACCACAGTTTTGGCCTCACTGACTGATCGGAGCAGGACTGATGGTCAGGGTAGAAAATCAGGGAGTGGTGTCAGGTGTATTAAAGGCAAAGCAGGGACCATTAACATTATTTCAAACATTCTTTGTTGTCAAGACTTAAAACCAGACAAAACCGGAAGGTTGTCTGCGGCGTGGAAATTACTGAGGCACAAAGAAAATGAAAACAAGCCGGAGCCAAAAAGACACAAATATTACAAAGACATCACCTATGTTACCCAACAGCAACATCTGATTCAATACAAAAAGAAACTTAATGATGAGTAAATTCAGAACGAACGGTTTTGTGATCAATAGCTCCTGTTATTGTACACCTGTTTTCTCTCATTACAATGTGTTTGTGTGTATGTGTGTTTTCTGTTGCACTGAGAAAACTGATGCACTCTGTCACTCATTCACTGCGCTTGTTGCCTTATCACCTAGTGTGCACACAGCATGCAAATAACAGCTTGTTAAGGCCAATTGTTTAGTCTGAGATGTTTAGTCTGAAAGGAAAATGTCAAAAAGGCCTCACTACAGCATTAAACTCCACTGAGGAAAATAAGACGAATAAACAAGCCGACTAAATGCCTTTTTAAAAGTAGTGACAATTTTATCTCTTTTAATTTTCTGGCTTCAAATACCTCATTGTCTAAACGTCCCTGTTGCGCCTCATGCATACATCTACTGTATGTCACAATGTAAATATTCCCAAAGCTCAGTGTGAAATCATTTGACAATTAAACTTATAATTAGCAGCAAATGATTAGCTTGGGAGTTTTTATGAAAATACACTTTATTAAAAAAAAAACCATAAACAACCAAACTATAAAAAGGCTAATTTTTCTTAACAAACTCACAAGAGCTTCTTGTCCCACCCATTACTTCTCATAATTAGCAATAATCAGTAAATGAAATTCCTCCCTTAAAGATTATTGGCATGCATATTTACAGCATGTGATTTCTAATCTCTCTGTGTAAGACAGTGTTTGTTAAGTTTTAACATCTTTCCAAAATGAGCGTATAATGTCAACCATATTAATGCTATCAGTTTATAACCAGAAAGAAACAGGCCAGGTCTTACTACAGTAAGCTTTTTAAAGTTTTCTAATTCCTTCTGTATAAAGTTGTACTTCAAGACTTACAGGCCCGATTACTGATGCAGTTTGAACACATTCAAAACCAGAGATTCTGGCCCCCACTGACGACGCACAGACAGTCGAAGGCTTGACAAGATTTTCCAGACATGTTTGATTTTGTCTGCCCGAGTCTGACTGGGCTTGTGCAGCGTGAGGGCGGCCTAAGAATGAAACGTGTGAGTGATCCTATCAATAGCCAGTACAAGTTTAGCTCCAGGGTTTACCAAAATTGAAGCAGCTTCACATTGATTTAGATTTCTTGTTTAAGCTGATTAATTGCGTATAGATTGGTCAACAACGTGAATGAGAGAAACCAGTCTTCTGTCTTATGTGTGGAACTGCGTGGAATTAAAACATTTGACAGTGATCTGCTCAATGACATGACATCCTTTGCCCTGTCGTAGACACTTTCGCGGTGTGACCAGTACCTGAATGACACGCTTCAAACCAAAAACTCAAAGGTGCTGTCACTTCACATTTAACATTCAAAGTCTGTACTTGTGTGTTAATCTAAAGAAGCTCTCTGACATCAAACTAATATTTTCCAATCAAAACCACTTCAAAAGCCTTGATATTAAGTTTTCATCATGCCATGAAACAACGAAAGACAATTTTCCAGCAGCTGTTGTGGGTCACTGCTGAGAAACGTAGCTGGGGAAACACTGAAAGATATAACCTGTAAGATATTATCTTATGAGGCAGCGCTCCGGCCAAACGGCAATTTGGCTCTTTAAACACAGTTAGGCCTGGCGATCCTCAGGAAGTAATTTCACATTTATAGGAAGATCAATGGCCCTGCACTCCGTCTCTAATTGGTTAGAAAACAGATCATCAGTTCCTCTCAGATATTCAAACAGCAGGCTCACCAGGATCCTTTTTATATGATAAGGCTTGGAAGATTTCTTAAGACTCCTGAGAATATGTGCACAAAACAGCAACCTACATGGATTTAAATAATGATTCAACGGCATCAGGACACACAACTGAAATTAAATTGTTAATAATTGTGTGTTGCGTGAAGTTGCAAATCAATTCCAAATTTCCTAGAACGGAAACGCAGTGATAATAAAAGACTCAAGTGCCACACAATACAAAGCAGTCACTCTGAACACAAATGTGAACACCACACGCACACTGAGAGTCACTTTGAGAATATTATACAAACATGTTCGCAAACTGTGCACCGGGGCCTCCCTATGGGTCTCAGGATACATCTAAGGAGGTCAATAAGAGATAAGAGAGAACTGAACTCACACTGAAGGCAGATTATTTCTGTGCTAACGCTGTATTTTAACCCCTTTATTTAGCATTGAGAAGCAGTACATGAACAATCAATGGTGTTAGGGTTTAGGTTGGGTAAAAAAAACGCAGCACTCTACGAGGAGCACGGGCACGCGGGGGCATTATGTATTTAAAATCTTTAAAAAACTATAAAAAGATTAAAACTACCCTTTAAAAACAGAAAAAGACACTATGATGGAGACACATTGCAAACAGATCCTATTGTGTGTTTATTTATGTCTTTGGTAAATATAAATGATCCATAACTGGTGTAATGAATGTTTGTTCACACAGTATGACATAGTTGTAAGCTTCTAAATATAATCATATGCCTTCACTAGTTTTAAATGCATTTATAAACCGTGTGGGATTTTAATTTTTCTAGATAGTTTCACTTTCTTTTAGGTCCCCTTTTCAGGGTCATACATCCTTTGTATATGTTGATAATTAATAATAATAAAAATAACATGATATCTATATAAGAGGTTATAACAATTTTGTAGTGTGTTGTAAAGCATTTCTTAATGGTTTGTACACATGTGCAGCACATTTAATAGTGTTTATCCTGTAATTGTCATCCATTATAAAACACTTCAGGATTTATTACCCTGAAAATGGGATCTCAAGTCTAGTAAAATGAAATCACAGGCCATTTTATAAATGTATTTAAACCCACTGAAGACATGTGATCTTATTTATATGATTACATCTAAGTTACACAGTGCTATCAAACATTAATTGACTGTTAATAGACCAGTAATGAATACTATAGTTATTATAAACACTACTGAAAAAGTTTTATAAAGTTTTTATATCTGTTTACAATAACACAACAGTGAGTTATAAATCATTTATTAATAGTTAATGTACTTCTTATAAATTCTTAAAGTTATTTTGGGTTATTCTATAAAAAAGCAAGGGCCTGCACAGTGTCATTGACATTTTAAAAATTCCAAAAACCAAACCCACGTAACCCGCCCCCTTTTATTCTAGGCTCCGCTCTCCGCTCTGATAATTTTTTGTACAGTCCCTAATTTGTTTTCTTCTTCTTGTGAAATGCTGAACACTTTCACCTTTTTGAGCCTCTAAAAATCCTTCAAATAAAGACATTTCTGAGAAGGATGGATCACTTTTTGGCTGCACTTCTCACAAGTCATGCAATAAGGGGTCACGGCACTTCACTTTAAAAGGGCCAAAAGCCAAAAAGGGTTCAGGAAACACTGCATTAGCCAACCAATAAGCAACATGAGATGCACCTTGCAGAATAGAACTCAAACTCTGCCCGAGATCACTTGGCAACATTGGCTGTGCAAGGCTGCAGTCACCAAACACCCTCCCCCCCAACAGCCTACATTACACCTGTAACTAATACTTCATCCACCTGGTTTTTAAATGTTTCTGCTTTCAACTTTGAGGAAGAGCCAGCACACCGGCAAAACACGCATCAAAGATACATAACCAGCTGGGTAAGGTAGCCCGTTCGGATCAGATTGAGAGGGCTCTTCATTTACATTTTCCATGTCACAGCTGGTGACTGACAGGTTTCACACGAGGCGCCGAGGCATGTTGAGGGTTTATCAAGAGGAGATAAAAAGCTACAAGAATTTCAAACATTAGTCAACGCTTCTTTTCCTTTCCTTTTCTTTTTTTCCTCCTTTCTTGTAAGACTTGCACCGCAGCCTTGAGCTTGATCTACAACACCATCCGCTCAGATGTCGAGGAGCGTTTGCATACATGCATACCTAAATGCACACATTTATACTGCATGCGTAAATATGTATACAGTGGCTGAGGAATACAGTAGGATGGGATACAGTACAGCTTGACGTAGCTTGTCCATCTGAAGTAGCCAGCCAGGCTCTAAATATGGGCTGGAGAGGGGAGGAGGGGGGCCACCCGAATACACACACACACACACACACACACACACACACACACACACACAGCAAGCAAAATAAAGGGCAGTCCCCCTCCTGATAACATTTTTCTGAACGGATTCCTCATTGCCGACACGGTGGCTGTTCTGATCACAGTCCTGGTTGTGCCCTGGGAGGATATATGGCACGTAGCAGCAGCAGCCCTGCGAATCGCTTCTGGTGCACGAAGCGAAAAATGGGTTCTGCGCTCCTCTCTGGACGGCTGGGCACTCGGAACAACTTCAGACATACACGGCGAAATAGCAACAACAACAACAGCAGCAGCAACAACAACAACCAAAAAAAAAATGCGAGGTGCTAACTTACGGCTCTCCGACACGCTTCCTCCTGCCAGCCGGGAACCGTCGAACAAATCGGCGGCTGAGGTGTAGGGAGGCGGGAGGAGGAGAAGGAGGAGGAGGAGGAGGAGGAGGGGGGAGTGAAGCCGGACTGGTGCGATGGCAGAGCTCTGTAACTGGGAGAGCTGGGGAGGAGTGGAGAGAGGACGGTCGGTGGCGCTGCCTGCGAGGTGTGTTGAGCTCTTCCTGGTTGGGCTTCCACCGATTTGCAGAAAACTTAATCTGAGCCAATTGCCATACGGACCAGCCTCGCTTGACACCCCCGTCCTCCAATGACGGACACACAGCTGTTTATTGTTTAGAGGAGGAGATAAGAAACTAAATATTTGCAGAAGCCGAGGTAACTTGGTTCCACTACATTAAAACACACAGCGCTACATCATGGGCGATGGATGTTACTGCCCCCCACACACACACAAACACACACACACACAAACACACACACACACACACACACACACACACACTACTACAACGACAGGCAGACAGCCTCACCCTGTCATTTGTCGTGACCGAAGCACGACCAGTCAACCACCAGACTGTTGAAACACGTCTAGAGAAACTCATGTGAAGGGTGAACGAGGAGGAAGGCGTTAAAAACGATATCAACAGTGTACCATGTGGCTCATGTGACATGTGCTTTTAAATGTTCTGTCCCATCTTGAGGTTTACAAACAGACAATGGGCTTTCAGAGGTTAAAAATAATTTTAAACTCTTTAAAAGAAATTCTAACCCAATGTATGTATATTTTGTTGCATTCATCATTAAATGGAGACCATATAGTACCTTCACTGTAATTCAACTCTCCATAAGCAGCTGGGGTTGAGACACAAGACGAACCAATTAGGCTACAGATCAAGTTCAACCTCCAACATGTCCAGATGTGAGGACGCATGTGTTCCCACAACATGGCCCAATAGTTCTGGGAAATACAAGCAAACTCCACAGCGCATTGTTGGGTTATGTTGTGTAACTATAACACACACACACACACACACACACAGAGACAGTGGGTACTCATAGTCTTTACATGAGCACAAGAGGCAAAATCACACTCTAAAATTATTCAGTTACAAGTAATAATCAGTCTTCACAACATTATTTAAGTTAATAAACAGAGGTTTTATCAGTAAATTATAAAAGCACCCATCATCCATTTTAACATGTAGGCATCAGTTTAGTGTTGTAGCTGGTGGATGTGGAGCTTGTTCTAAAATACCTTATGTACATGTCTATAAAATTCTGTAATTAAATAGATTTATCACATTTAGCTTATTCCTTTTACAGTTTATATATATATATATATATATATACACATATACATATATAATGTTTTATAATGTTCATTTTTATTTTCGAACACCAAAGTGTTAAAGGTGTTTCAAAGCCTTCTCCATACACTAACACAATTCTTGTCACTATTGTTAATATTCCTTTATTTATTCAGTCAAATTAGTCACGTTTGAACATACTTACCCCCAGTGTGTCAATTTTTTAATTAATGTAAACTCACCCCTAGCTTCTAAAACCTCAAATTCCCAGGGTAAACACAACGGCCTCTGTGTCCTCAACTATAGCTACAGCACCTCCATTAATTTTGTATGTGTCTTAATCTGCAAAGTAACTGGTAACTATAGCTGCCAAAGAAATATATTTCAGTAAAAAATACAATAATTCCTTCTTAAGTGTGATACAGAAGTGTGAAGCAGCAGGAAATGGAAGTGGAAATACCTCAAATTAGTATGCCAGTACAGTACTTGAGGAAATGTGCTTAAGTTACTTTTTACCACATCTTACAAGCACATAGGGATGAAGAGGCATTTGAAAGATTACTCCGGTTTGTGATAATGTAACAAGGCAAACTGTCTATTGACAGTAGGATTGAGGCATAATCTGGAGTGATGGGGACTGAAGGCACACGGTTTATAGTCAGACCTTTTTAACAAGGTGCAGCAAGTGATGTTTTGACATAAAGCATGTCCTCATCACAGAACAAAGAGGCAGTGGCAGTGCTGATTAAATTGTCTGCACACTACTAATAGATGTCCCTCACAGGATGGAAAAGACCTGAGTGCTGCTTGCGACTTGCCAATACCATACTGCTACACCATACTGTCCTCACTGCTGCTCCATAATCTTACTCTGATGAAGACATGCTTTATGTTACTGCACCTTGTTAAAATGCTTTAAGTATAATCATGAACTCCAGACACATTAGTGAACAAATCTGTAAATTCAATAGAAATCAGTCATTTGCTCCTAATATTTCAAATTCACCATTTACTGACTTTTACTTTTCTCTTTCAGTTTGAGAACAAAAATGGCAAGTTCAGCTTCTGATCCATCTTTTTTGCACACAATGGTACCACTGGAGTTCAACTGTGCAGCAGAGAAACGATCTGACAAAAAACACATAACCACAAGAGTCTTGGTCTCTAAAATACTCTGAGTTATCATATAAAATATTAGGTTTATCTGTTTAGAAACTAGTGTTTCTACTTCCTTTCACTCAGGCAATTTTTTGGTCAGATGTTATGTAATGTGAGAGAATCAGAACCTGCCATCAAGGAAAGCAGCCACTCTGCCACCTAATCCAAACCCCAGACTTTTTTTATTTATTTATTTTTAAATAAATGGCAAGAACGACGAAAGTAAAAAAAAAAATCTGAAAGAGATGATTGGATGATTGGAGAACACATTCCTGCCCTGTAACCTGTAAGCTGTAACCCTAAGAAATAAACTGGTTTGTATTGATTTGTCCACAGGGGTGAAATAGGGTGTCATCAGAGGACTGTAAATAACAGAGAAGTAACATTTTGTATTTAAAGTGACACTACCTTCTGAGTCCCGAACACTCATTTTATGTACACTTGAAAAGTAGCTATAGCAACTTAATAATTTGCTTCTTCTCAGATAAGGAAGGCTGGGGCCAGTTCGGATTCATGGCGGCTACAGTGGATTCCAATAGGGACCAGTTTTTACAGCAGAAATAAAGTACGGAAACATTCACAGAAACTTCTCATACCGGTCCTCTGCTGTGCATCCTTATGCTCAGCATGTGCTTAATGTTTGTGCGCTCAGTGGCCACAGGAATTATGTTCATACTGAATGATTCTGCAGTACATGGTTTACCATCCAAAGCCAATGTTCAGAGTCAATACAGGAAGTGGTGGTGTCGAAAGGTAAGGACATGGAGGTAACCTGTTCAACTCGGACACTGGAGTTTGAAGCTGCACTAATAGAGATTTTTATATAGACAAGGAATCAAACGCAACCGTGTACAGCACAAAAAGACAGAGAGGATCAGTAAGAAGCTGATGAACATCCAGGAGTATTTAAACTAAACAGACAGATATTTCTTTTAGGACATGATAAAGACTAAAACAAGGCTAAAAAGACACTGAGAGTTGAGTGGACTTAAGTTTGTCAAGTGGACAGAAAATCAAATCAGTTATTTCCCAAAATCCAAACCATAAAGATTGAGTTACCTCAATATCACAACTTAACAAAGTTGCCACACAACAAGAACAACTAAATGTTTAAAAAAAAAAAAAAAAAAAAATTAATCATATAAAATGATTTCACAGACTGAGCTAAACTCAACAAGAAGGTTGGAGGTCGGGAGAGGAGTAGAGGTTTAGATCATTTACTGTCACACATTTAGCAAAGAAAGAGAGGTGAATAGAAATTAAATGCCTGATGTCTGATGTAAGTCTGCTTTTTGTTTATACAGAAAGTAATCGAGTGAATAAGAGAAAATGGACGGAAGGCAGAGAAGCTGCCTACACTGCGAGAGTTTAAGGACATAAGTTTGCGGACGCTTGGAGACCTTGGATATGATGGAATCGGTTAGAATCAGTGTGAATCATCACTGATGCAGCCTCTGTTCTCTGAGGAGAAGAAAACTACAATTTTCAACAAGCCACCGCTGAAGTCTGCAGGGACTGAATGTTTCATGCTGAAAACACTTTTGGGAGAAGCATCACTTGAAGTTTGGGTTCAGAGCTTTAGTTTGCTCACACATAGATTTACAGTAGGAATTATAACAACAAGAGACACCAACAGAGACAAATTGGGCCTCACTACCAGCAGCTGTTACAACTGTACATCAAATCAGCATATGAGACATATGTCTGAACACTTCGAGGGAAAAAAAAAATCAGTTCACAAAAACACTTAACTTTCAATTAGAAATCCTCTATTAGTGGTTTATTTAAAAAAATAATAAAAAAAAAAACACATATTCCACTGTCATGCAAGGTCAGTCCCTGTATGAAAAACTTGTACTGGTGGGCTGCAAATATGAAATTGGGGTCCACTCATAGATGTAGCCTAGTAAACATCCTTCCACTTAGAAAATACTGCAAGAAGAGAGAGTGTTTTTTTTTTTTTTTCCTAGTCTCTTACAGGAAACGCAGAGAGGGTTTGTCCCACTTCTCACTGCCATTTCAAAGTGACAGCACACATAAAAGCATCAGAGTTACTGTGGACCCAGAGCATGGCAGGGCATTAAAAAATGATTTCAATAATCAGAGCAGAGCTTCTATAGTTAAAAGGGCCACCATGGGTTAATTATCAAATTAAGCATATAGCCCCGCAAAAGAACGGCACCACACATACTAAGATTTCACGTTGTTCACAAGGTCAAGTGCCTTGCAAGGTACTGTGAAATATTCAAAATGAAAGGCATTAATGCGTCAACAGTCAAGCAGATGTTATTAATCTCAGATAATTGAACTCATACCTTTTATGTGGGTACAATGTTTCTTCGGGACAATGACAGTGAATGAACATAAACAAGCCTCTTCCAGTGAAACCAAGCAACCATGACATTAATCTCGCTTCTCATTGGAAAGAGCTCCCGTACGGAGCTGCTCAAATGGCAGCCAATGTAAACACAAAAAACATTTGAGTAAGTGTTAACGCCCAAATGAAATTAAATTTATAGTCGTTCAAACAGGTCGAGAACCTGAGACTTTCTAAACAGATTTCAGATATTTTAAACTGTGTTGTGCTGTGCATCTTTGTGCCATTAGAGGCAACGGAAAAAACCAAGATAGTTAAATAAGTAAATGATCTGTAGAGTTGCACAGTAGCATTCGGTTGTATCATATAATATCAGTCAATACACGACTCTCAAAACAATGCACAGTTTTGTTCAGAATCAGCTACACAACACTACACTGTACATTACACATAACTGGACAAATGACAACAGCACAGCAGGAAAGATTTGTGAAGAAATGCATCTTTCCCAGTATTTCTGTTGAACACTGCAGAAAGTAAAAATTAAGGCCAAAGTATTGTAAATGATTAGCAAAATTAAACAATGATTTACAGTGCTGGAATAAAATAAATGAAAATAAGCATAAGCACAGAATAAGATGTGGACTCAGGGTAAAGATGCTCATAATATCCATAACTACTACTACTACTAATCCAAAAAATGTTTCTAATGGCTCATATTTCGTTGATGATTTAAGCATTGGATTTGAATGTTGGCAGAAATCCATTTCTAATTCACAGTGGATTGCCTTTACAGTAATGGCTCATTCATTAGTCTTTCATGGCTATTTAAAGACAGGTCTGGGTGTGAGTCATTAAAACACTTTTATGTTAAGTTTTATGACATTTACGATAGTTTAGGTGTGGCGCAGCCTGTAGGAATAAAAAGGAAAACGTGGTGGAAGAAGTGCTGCGCGGTGAAGTATAAGTCTGCTGAAGGAACTCCAAAAGATTAATGTTCAACTACAATAAACTAGTGTGTCAAAGAGTGGCCTGGCAGATCACTTTTTTCATTTACACTGCAGGATAACCTCGTGGCAACCCTGAAAAATGAGAGTTGGCAGAAAGTCATTTATAATAGCATGAACAAGAGAGAGAACTATACACGGGCTAAAGATGGCTGTGTGTTAATAATAATATATGATCAAACAGGGAAAAAACAAGGCTTAAATAAGTAACTGGCTGAAGAACTTCTCCTTTAACGACCCTTCCTCTGACATTAAGCCAACCTTTTATTATTTAGTTTGGCAATTGGTCAGCTGCAGTGGAAGGTAACTAAGTACATTTACTCAAGTACTGTATCTACTTGTACTTTCCTTGAATTTTTCCATTTCATGTTACCTTACACTTCTTGTTCATTACATTTCAAAGGAAATATTGGATTTTTTTACTCGGCTACATTTATTTCACTTCTTTAATTTGCTAGATGCTTTTCAAATCAAAATTTTACCGAAAAAATATATGGTGGGCTTACAAAACACACTACACTGACTTGTGTTTGGTTTTGATCCCTTACAAAAAAAAAAATCTGTGTCTAGTTTGTCACGCATCAGATGTCTATGAATTGTCAGCAGATCCACCAAAGACATATCTCCCCTCTAAACATCTCACATGGTTTCATTTAAATAACTGTCTGAGGCCCAAAGAGGTTTGATTATCCTATATTTCACATTAAAGCAAAGTCCAAAGTCCAAAGAACGAATTAAACATTTATGTAACAGAACTTAGTTTTTTCCATCTTTTCTACCTAATTAATCATCGTATGACCCCAAGATTCATCTTGTGACCCTTTGTAGAGACCTGACCCCAAGCTTGGCAACCACTAGACTAAGTAGTTAAAAGTAGCTCTACCTCACCCAGTCACAACAATAAGATGCCATTAGCACTGATGCATCATATCAACTATCTTAAAATGTCATATGTAATCATATATCTGTCACAGGGCCTATTTTCCTGAAGAACCAGGGCTTTTATTTTGACTTTGCATATTAATACTTCTGTTCTTTTACTTAAGTAGATGTTTGAATGCTGGACTTATATTGGTGTGTTTTTATATTGTTTTATTTATATCCACCACTGCTGAGCAAAAAAATTTTTGATGGACTTTCCAAATATGAATAGTGAGCCTTTATGTTGTATAATCAATGCCCTGAGTTCAAATAAAGATTTAGGATTCAGAATTAAACAATAATGGAGATTAAACAGAGTTTTCCACAATACATTCACAGTAAATATCTATGCAAACAGCAAACTGCCATCACGCAGGCCTGATCAACTGTGCGGTTTAACTGACTACTACAAATGGAGTGCTGAAATATTTACACTCGATTTATTTCATATAAAACTCCTTACTCCGTGTTTTACTTTAATCTGGGTTTTATTTGCACTCACTCTTTCTGGCAAAAGGAACTGATGGGGGTGAAAAAAAAAATCTGTTTTCAGTAAGTAAAGCACTTCTGCTTCTTCGACCACTTTCCTCTCACAAAGTTCCCAGCAGTGTGTGTGTGTGTGTGTGTCTGTGCTGAGGATCATTCACTGACAACCCCAAGCCTCGGGAGGTTTATTTGAAGTGTCATAGCAGCATCATCCGTTAGGAGCTCATTGCCTTTATGACCCAATTGGCAAACTGTGATGTGGGCTAATTGCTCTGGCATTTGTGAAGCCTCTTCATTTACCTGAACAGACCAACTGTTATCCCTCTCTCTCTCTCTCTCTCTTTCTCTCTCTCTCTCTCAGTCACTTTAAAGCTCTGCTGGCCCGTTAAAGGCCCAATATGAATCACCCACAAAGAGCAAATTATAGCCCCAAGAAATGCCACGGGCGTATGTACCATGAAGTTTGTAACCCCTAATACGCGCGCGCGCACACACACAGTCTCACACACACACACACACACACACACACACACACACACACACACACACACACACAGTGGGACTGATATCCAGGTGAACACAAAGCGCATCCATCCAGCCAATCACAATATCAGTAAGCTCACAGGCTCCTGTGTCCCTATCATTGACCTTGTTTCAGTGTATTCCGCGGACAGAGCACTATTATCGCTTTGGCTGCTGCCGGTGCTGCTGCTGCTGGTGGTGGTGGTGGTGGTGGCGGGGGGAGGGGGTGTTGGTTGGGGGGCGTGGGGGCTATGATAACACACATTGTACGACCAGTCCGACTGAGTACCACTCCCTGGGAATCTCCTTCATCATCATGGCCCATTATCTGCCCCTGCAACGTCCCCCCAGACATGACTTTAAAAAAAAGGCATACACAAAAGAGGAAAGCTGGCCACGCAACCCCTGCTCTGCCTGAATAAAAACAATAATTAAATAAATAAATAAGAAAGCTCAATGAGAAAACGATGATTACTTACCGTAACGTAGCTCTCTGTGGCTGGCACTATCGTCTGATTTTCAGTAGTGTGAGGAGACAGTCGGGGCACCTTGTTTTCCGAACGGCTAGGTATAAAGGCAAGTCAGCCTCGTCCGAACTGGTTAACCGATGCAGCTCAACTCGAGGAAATAAACGCGAACGTCGCCGATGTTTCGCCACTCCACTCGAGGGAACCCCGTTTTTTTTCTCCCCCCCCCCAATATCGACGGAGAAGAGAGGAGAGGAGAGGAGAGGAGAGACGGAGCGAACAACTCTCCTCTCGCAAAGAAGAGGCAACACTCCTTTTCCGACACGAGCAGGCGTTCGCTCAGGCTGTTTTTCTAGACCATCCACTACTCTCCCGACGCCGATCCGGCTGCAAACCTTGAGTTGTTGCTGCGGGAGATACAGTCAGCAGCCCGCACACACGTCGCTTATATCCGTCACTTGGCATTAACACTGAACGCAGCTTTCAGTTTGCGCACCAGTCGGTGTGTGTTGCTGCCGAACAACAACTAGCAGCACAACATGACTGACTGACTGCAGCGCTGACAGACGGGAGGGCTGGGCCCCCCTCCTGCCACACAAAGTGAAGAAATCCTCACCAAAAGTCCCTCTCCGAGCTCCTTTTAAAATACAAGTAACAAACGTGTTTTACATAACAAGAAGAAGAACATCCTCATCCTACTTTCTGTGCTGAAGCATGTGATGGCAACATGGTGAGCCTTTTAAAGGCGTATCAACGCGTAACAGCAGGCAGGGCTTGCCTCGGTGGATCCACCCCGTTAACTTTCTTGGAAGGATGCGCTGTGGCATTAATTGGACATGATGATGACTGGCAGGCAGCCTGGAAGCACCTGTATACAAATACGCTGTGCCTCAAAGTGGGGTTTACGCCAGGAAAACCTCTCCTGTGGTGCTGGTACGGGCCCCACGCCAAAGATCGCAAGTATGAGTTCAACCGAAATTAAGTATATTCACTATAAACTTCAACACATTTAGGTCTAGTCATATTTTATTTTCTGTATAAACACACATAACCCCTAAAGCAAGAAGCCAGAAATGTTTGGACGCTTTTAACAAGACATGGACCCTGACATGTTTGTTACAGTATGCACTTCAAAAGTGGGTTAGAACGGAGCTGAGGCAAATATGAATAATAACAATAATATAGTAATAATCATTTATAGCACATTTATATGGAATGGTTGATTCACTGACCAACAAACGAGTGTGTTTCCAGATTGGGTCCCAAAACCACCAGATGCATTTTCATTTAGTAGTATGTAATTCTATTAATTGCCAGATTTTCTAGGATGTTGAAACGCCTTCATTGGCCTCCATTGAAAACAACCCTTTCCATTGCTAATGTCTATTTCCTGTGGACCTGACCCAAAATAGGGTTTGCAAAACTCTGCACATAAACTCAGTTTTAGTTTTGAACAAATTCAAAGGTTTTGAGTGGTGAAAATGTAACAGTCTGATTCAACAAATCTAAGACAGGATGCCTTTCCTCACACTCCCTCCGATTCAGTTTTCAAATCAATCATTCATTTTAATTTTTGTGTGTCTATAAAATCTATTTTGTGCTCTTAATTAACTCCACAGACAAGGGATTTTTAAATAGCTAAGTCTTAACCACAAGTGTCAAACATGTTTTATTTTCATTAAATGATAATTAAATGTAATTCCTCCATCAAGCAAGTCTTGAACAGTAGCTTAATAAAGTGATTAGCAAGTGCATTGCATATTAACATTTGATGAAATTTTATGCAGCTTTGTAGCTGAGGTACCATGGCTCATGTTCATGTTGAGTCCATTTTTCAGATTTGAGTTCAAATTATAAAGGTCATGTATAAATTAGGTCTTCGGTCGTTTGCAGGCCAAGTCCAAGTCTCCACTTTGAATCAGCCATGTAAGAAATGAATAAAAAGAAAAGTCCTCATCCATTTTACAGTCATTAATGTAACACAATAGCAAAATCAGATGTAACACAACCAATAAACCTGAGGATATAATAGTGATTTCAGGAGTGGGAGCACAGTGGAGCTCAGAGTAAGGCCTCAGACTCACTCATCCCACATTTGCTGCATTAGTTGTAGGAAAAGAGAGAGAAATATATTCAGCTTAAAAACTACATTTTACAGCACATACAGCAAATTTCTGAATACTGTTGGGGCTGATTAGTTGATTCCCAAACACAAATTGCTGCAGCTTTTAAAGGCCCTGCACACTCACACAGGTGTTTGCACTTTTCCCGATTAGACCTCTGCTCTGGTTGGGGGTTTTTGGTGCTACGCTGGAATTACACAAGGCCACCAAACCATGTGAACCGCTAAGAATGACAGAGGTGTAACTCTGCCATCATAACTCTCCCTTACTAATAGGTCAGAGAGATGTCAAAGAAACATAGCACATATACGTCGAAACATGCCTTAAAAGAGATCTAAACAGCCACAGTAAGTGGAAACACCTGTGTAGGCGAATCATAGCTGTGTAGGGCCTTTAAGTTATTATTAGCCACAGTAGCAGCATGGCTCGAGGGATGGCAGTATCAGTTTGTTGATTGGTCATTCCATCATTTTGCTCCAGACCAGTGTTGCCAGATTGGGTGGGTAAAAATAGTTTTGGGTGACTTGAGCAAAGTGGGCTCTCCTGAATGAAAATAACACATTTGGCTATTTGTACAGTAATCGGGCAATTTGAGGTTTTCACATATTCATGGTCCCCAGAGGATGAAGCATATTTTGGCGCTCCCCCACCATGAGGTTGACATTTGTGGTTTTGATTCTCAACAACTATTTCGTAGATTGCTGTAAAATGTGGAGCACACAATTATGTCCCCCTCAAGATAAACTATAACCACAATAACATTTCATCTAAATAGCTAATGACATTCCCACCAGACTCATCTGTACTTGTTAGCATGTATGATTAGCATGCTGATGCGCCAAACTAAGATGGTGAACATGGTAAACATTGTACCTGTTTAACATCAGCATGTTAGCATGGTGAGCATTATGAACATGTTTACACACTCACATTAGATTGCAGCTCAAAGCACCAGTGTGTCTACCTAAGCACACCCTTACAGAGCTGCTGACATGTCTGTAGACTTACTTATGCCTAAAATAATTTTGTGTGTTGTCAGTCTAAAGCAAAAAAATGTATGTCTTTTCAGTCCAATAAAGGGGATTTTACTCAGTGCTTTCCAAAAAACACATTTCAGTGACTCTGTATACAAAATACACAAGACAACAGATTGTGATTTGTGGGAAACCCCAGCTATGTCTCACTGTCTTAGACTGAAATAACAATGGTTTTTACATGGGATTGAAACAAAAAAAAAAAAAGGCTTGTTGCACATAAAAACAAAGACTTGAAAGCCATCAGTCAACTGTCTGGCAGCTTATTAGCATGAAACATTGAAACTAGTGCCTGCAATTTGATCAGGTCTCTGACTGATAATTATTGGATGATGAAAAGGGACTACAACGTCCTAACTGTCCAGGCTCATTACGCAACACTTAGTTTACTCAGTTACTGCCAGTGTAGGGCTTATCCTTAATTACACTCACAGTCACACACACACTGGGATTCACAATTAAGCTGAATCAGGATGCAGGATGGTTGAAGAGAAGATCTGCTAACTAGACAGTGCACGAAAAGAGGAAAAGAAACAAGCTGGAACATGAACTTGTCCTGTGTCAACAGGAGGGTCCACAAGTCCCTGTCTTTTCCTCTGTTTGTCCACCACTCATAGACATATTGACACACCCAGGCGTATTGTTTTTCTTTTTTCAATTCCCTGCATTAAAAGTTACCCACTGAACTTAACTGCTCTCCTTCTGAAAAAGAGTTTAGCTAATAAAGCATACTGTGCTTTGATCCAAGTCTCATCATTCTGGTTTGCCTAAGTGACCACATTTGCAAGGATGTGTGGTTCTTCTCTCATTCTCTGTTGTGCATTTATTCTTAGTGTAAAACAGGAAGTGTCAACCAGCATGTATGGTTAGAGACACAACTGACAACTACGAACGTTTACAAAAGTTGCAGTACAGCAGCAAATGTTTCCTCTAAAAACAATACAAAATATATACTTACAAATGTGTAATGAGGAGATGTTAACAAAGATGTCATGAAGTAAATTTTTGTACTGTCACAGTCATGTATTGTTAGTCAAAAAACAGAAGGGAAAAATGACAAAATGAGGTGGAGAACAAGCGTCAAAGGATATAAATTTGCTCTTGCAGGAATTGCGTTTGGTGATGTCAGCCAGTGGAAAAACATGTCTCTGCTTTAAATCAGACACGATGCTGGTCTCAAGATGAAGCTTTGAAAAGCTCAGAGGTAAAACTTTAATGACTCCCACCCTTCAGTGTTTCCAGCATCCTGTTGTTTTCCTCTCTCTGTAATGAGCACAGCCAATCACCAATCTAGATTCTTGCCACCTTTGAGAACTTGATAACAAGGGTGTCTGGTCAGTGATGCGGCAAATCATATCTCTCCCTTCTTCTGTGACAAGAACACTGTAGTGACTTTTTTTGTGTGATCTAGCTAACTTTTAATAATGGATGGCTTTTCTGTCAGCCTCTTGGCCTTAAGAATCTTAATTTCTTGCTTGGGACTTGTGGGTAATGTATTTCTCATCCTGTCCATTATTCTGAACAAGCTCTCCCGAGTGAAGTCTTTTGAGATGTTTATCCTGGGACTGGCTACAGCCAACATGGGGGACATTATCATCGTCAACTTGTATGATTTTATCATCCATGAGACTTCCTCCACCACAACAGGCACTTGGTTGTGTCGCTTGCTCAAGTTCCTGACTGTGTTGGGTGAAATTACCAGCATCCTTTTCACTGTCCTCATCAGCCTCTTCCGCTACCAGAAGCTGAGAGATGCCGATAAGAGGGTCAACCTCCCAATCTGCCTGGACAGCATCAGGTCAGCCTGGATGGTGAGTGGGGGTTGTGTGATGCTCTCCTCGCTACTAAGTCTCCCCATTTTTGTCATGAATCTGCAAGGCCCTGCGGAAAATGTCACAAGAAACAGAAAAGGCTGCCCTCCAGACTTCTTTCAGTGTAGTAAAAATTACTGTCCCATCATCAACCGCTTCTACAAATACCTGTTCATCCTGGTGTGCAACCTGCTGCCTCTGATCATCGTCACGGCCACCAGCTGCCTCATCATCATGGTGCTGCTGAGCCAGAGGAAGATGGTGACACCAGTGGTGAGCGTGAGCGGGACGAGCCAGGCCAGCAGAAAGAGTAAACGACCAAGGCTTCAGCGAAGCACCATAGCTATACTGGCCGCCATGGGGTTATTCCAGGTAGACTGGACCCTCTACCTGATCTTCCAGCTGACTTTCAACCCCTCTGACTTTCCTTTTTGGGCTGAAATGGAGTTCTTTATCTCAACCTCCTATACATCCATCAGTCCGTATGTGTACGGGATAGGAAATAACCTGTTCTCTGTCAAGAACCTTATAAAGAGGTAATTTGGAGCTTTTCTTCAGGCCAGACTTGTCCGTTTTTTTTAACAGAAAACTGTAATGGTGTCTTGTTTTTAGTCATGAAACATTAAGCAGAAACAAATCAATGGTTTTATAATTACTTATTACTTTATAATTCTGTGTTAGTTCAAGGGAGCAGTGGTTAACATTTTAAACTACAGAGTTTTTTTTTTAATAAGGTCATCTTTATTTCTTCAGTAAACAGATTACAGCTTTGTGTTACAACTTTATGTCTTTATTTACAGAAAATATGAAATGAAAAATGTTTGCAAATTCAAGAGTACTTTTCAGTACTCTTGAATTTAGTACCAGTACCAGTTTACATTTATATAGATATATATATTTTAAATCAGCCATAAAGTAATTGCCTCTTTTGAGTTACAAAAGCATCAAAGGACAGGTCATGACCTGAAAAACAAAATGTTTTCATGTCTATAGAGTCTCTCTTACAGCCTTTCAGTAGGAGGAGGACAAGTGATGCAGTGTACCCTAAAATAAACACTAAAGACATAACGAGTCTCTGCTTCGCTCTGATAAATGCAGACTCACATGTTGCTGTAGTTTTCCAATGTAATTCTACACATAACAACTGTATTTGTAAATGAACATGACACCATTGCGCATAAACCAACAAGACCTGTGTTTACAGTTCAGTGAGCTGAGTGAAGTTCTGTTCCTCACACCCTCTCACACAAAGAACTAACAGATCCAGAACTTGACCCAGTCACCTTTCACTATTTCTTTCATTTGTGGGTAAGATTTGAAGCTACATGCATGAACACTGAATTTTGATCAGCTATTAACACTGACCCTCATCCATGCAAGCTTTGTGCGCTGACACGTCATGCACTGAGACCCTTGACTGACTGTTACTGTGAGTTTAGGAGAAAGTTTAATATTGATTCTGTTTTGACATGAGTCAAAGAGAGCATAAAGCTTGTGGCTAGGCTTTGTCACATCACTGAAAAGACTCACCGACTCCTGCTGAAAGTGAAAACTATTACACATAGGTCACATATTACTCATAGTGACCTACTGAGTCTGTCTGTGACACATTTAGTTAGGTTCATTTAGATCTGGATGTTAGCAGGTTGATATTAAAGCTCTATGAATATGGAGTTACATTTGCCTCTAAAATTGTTAGTCATAAAAATATCTACACTGAATGTGTGAACTTTACACTACTCTGCAAAGAGCTTGTTTTGCTTCTGTGATGCCAAAATTATGATGACTCTGGGTCATTATTTGTCTCCGTCTTGACATAATTTAGGCCTTCTTGACAAAATATAGATCGCTGTTGAACAACATATCATGTCCACTGTCTACATTCAAAAGCAGTTCCTTATTAACACTGGCTTTAAAACAGTGACGATAGATTAGATATTATGCCTGTTCGTGGTAATTTTAAACATGGTTTGACAGTTGTGACAGAACACACAATGGCCACACAAAGTCTGGGCACTAGTCATTGTCTGCGCTGCCACTGCTGATTTTACTTCGGTGACATTACACTTTGGTAGCTGTCAGTACATACTGAATTGTTTGTTATGTAAGTATAAAGCAACAAAGACAGACTCAGGAAAGGAGTTCTTGCACTGGCATCTTTATAGAGATATTTAAAGCTGTTTGCACAACCTACAGCTTAAGAATTAAGTTGATGTGAATAATCCAGAATTTATTTATTATTGGTTAAATAAAAAAAAAATAAAACAAAGTTTTTAGCTTTTGTTTTTATGCCAGTATGCCTATCATGAAAAATAATTAATATTACATTTGATTTTTAAATGTTCACAGAAAGAATTATGTGGTATATTTTTTCAAGCATCCCTGCCTTGGTGTTCCAGCTATGTGTGTGTGCACAACTGCAACCTCCTGAGTACCAATTTAAATACCATATTTGAATTGTACAGTGAACACATACGTCTGAAGTATTGTAATTCATCTGGCAGGTGTACTGTTACTGGGAAAACTCCCTGTGGATTTTAAAGCCACATTCAGGTGATTTTCATGGGAGACTTTGAACTTTGTTGTGCTGTTTTGTGCAGATTAATTGCGTAGTGTCTTAATATCAAACGTGTAAACTGCAGGCAAAAGCCTTGCAAAGTCTAGTCCTCACTAGACATTTCGTATATAATTTGTTAAAGCCGAGTAACTGCACCGGTTTGGTTATTTTTACAGTTTAAGACTGACATCCTGATGTGCTGTCCATCAGGAGCAGGCTGCAGCGCATCACCACGACATCTCCACGTGGAGCACAAGCGATGGGTTCACGAGAGCTGTTTTCCCACTTCCTCGTCCCGGTTAGACCACGCCTTGTTGACTTAATAACATATTTCTTTTGATATTGTGGTGACTTCTTCTTTTCATTTGTATGAACTGGATTATAAATCCACACCGAGGCATAACCTTTTAAGAAAACACGGTTGTTTGTTTGTTTATTTTAATGCCACACGCGATAAATACAAACGCCATTTCTGACTCTTAACTGAAGCGGTCTTTTAGCGTTAAATCCATGTCCACAATTATACCTATCTGTCGTTACAGATGCATCATCGACACATTTATTAATTGGTTTATTTATTGAATACTTGGACCATAGACCCATGGGCTGTAACCCAACCAACCGCCCCCCCCCCCAACCTACTCATCAGAGTCACCCCCCACCCCTGCCACAGACACAGAAGAACTGTGGACCCTGCAATTGTTAAAAATAAATAAAATAAAATCTCAGGCAAATTAGAAATATATACATGCACTCCGTGAGCTGCAGCCAGAATGTTCTGATTTGTCTGTTTTTTGTCGCCTTAACATATTTTGCAAATGCAGACATAATTCTAGGGTTGATGTCCTGGAAAATGCACAGATAATCTTTTAAAACACCCTAAGAGGACATTCATTTAGTTGGGTCCAGCTGATCTCTACATATACTACAAATTATAAATAAAGGCTGTATAACTTCGCTTAAGATTTTGTTTTTGTGGGTTAATAATTCACAGAGCAGGCGTTAGATTAGCCTTTATGTATGATATCTAGTATTAAGCAAATCCCTGTGTACATTAGATGAAGGCTAGGACACATTTAAAGTTGACCAATTGGGTTCCCGAGTCTGTATTTTCCCTTTGTTAAAGACTAAACCTAAAGACTTGGACTTCAAAACCTTTAAATAGGGAACTGCAACACTGTAAATACCCACTACCTAACAATTGCCATGATCCAACTTCCTGTGGAACAAAATTTGTGGAAAGTCGTACATGGCGATAGAATAACTTTAAATTATCAGTAGCTATTTAATTAAATCGTTATACAGCAGAGTTTTATTTTGGAAAATACTCATTTTGCTTTAACGGCAACCTCTCGACGCCATCTTTATCAGAGAAAATTGTCACCGCAGTTTGCGGCGTGTCTTTGTAGAAGAGGTAAATCAGTTAAGTGGTTTTGACTGTGCAGGTCAGTGTTGATATGGTCTCAGGGGACTTTTGGTGATAAGGTGATAAGGTCACTGCGCAGGTTATTCCTTGATACAACCTTAACTTTTTTTTTTCAGCGTTGTGTCTTGGTCATGTTTTTTTTCTCAGGCCACTGACACCATGATGAAAAAAAAAACTGGCCGGTTAAATCCTCAGGAGCGAGTTTGCGCATTGGCTACTGGAGCTCAACCGCCATGGTGGACGTGTTACGTCACAGGCGAAAGCACGGATGTGTGTGTATGTGTGTGTGTGTGTGAGAGAGAGGGGCAGAGAGGAGTGTGTGTGTGCTCCTCCACAGAGGGTGAGAATGGAAATGTGATCGAAAAGGTAAAAGAAGTAACGAAAATACAAAGGGAGGAAGAGAAAGTCTCGGGTCCTCGCTGTCGGCGCAGGAATCACACACGAAACATTTTTCGCGCAAACTTGCTGAGAGTTGTCCTTACCGGCGCGCGGACTAAGAGCTCGAGGTGGGAACAAGCGAAAAAAAAAAATCTCCCGCTTCCCTCGCGCTGGCGGCCCGGGAATCACGCGCCATTGAAGGGGGGTGATATTGTGCATGCGCTTTGGCTCCACTGCGTGCACGCTCGGGTCGGTCGATGCGAGCACAGTGGCGTGGCTTTCGGCCTCCATTTGCCAGTTTGTGTTTATGTTCGAGGGATTTAACGAGGCCCCTTGCAGCGACGACGACGACGACGACGTGCAACAGTTGGAGCTTTACCGTGAACAATATCATCATATCGCTCCCGTGGGCCACGAGGGATTCAACCGACGCTGAAAGGTAAGGCGTTAGTGAAACCTGCAACTTTTCCAACTTGGTGAGTGGCTGAGCGGGCGGCCTTCCTCTCTGCGGTGTGTGAGGAAGAAAGCTGTTGTCAAACAACTTGAATTCACAGCGTGGCTTCGTATTTTACGAGGAAGAACAGTTGCGGGGAGCGTAGTTGGGAGTTTACGTTGTGAACATGCCGGTGATAATTCATTGGAGGCAGTCGTTCGGCCGATTAACACCTTTAGACCACCGCATCTGTGTGTTGGTGTGACTCTGTGATTAGTAAATTGTCCAGGGGGGGGCAGGACAACAGGAAAACAGGTTACCTTTTTAGCTTGTCCTGTGTCTTCGACGGAGATGAATTCACTTGGGCTGTGATGATGGAAGCGGTGTGTGTGTGTGTGTGTTTTCAGTGTGTCATCCGCACTTAAAACACAGGCCTGTCCGAGCATTTCAGCCATGTCCTCAGCTGGCTGATATCAGGAAGGCTATTGGTCAGTCACACCAAGGAGGTCTCGCAGCCCACTTCATGAAGGCAAAGTCCACTTTTCTCAGACTGCCAAGATAAATTGTTAAACAGAAAAATACTGTGCGTTTGTTAATATGAGTGCTATCAGTCACATATGTTTTACTACCTAACCTAAGGGGGTGGGGGGCGTTAAGCTCAGAGACAAAGCAGGTGTTGTATGAATATTGCCAGGTGAGATATGTTTTACAAATACATATTTTACACATCAATACGTGTTAAACGTGTCACCACCGGCGTTTCAAAGCACCACATATGGTCCACAGCTGAAAATAAATGATCATTCTGAATTAGTGGCTAAATTAGTTTACAGGAGGGTGTGGTCTGTCCTGAAATTGCTCTGCAATGGTTTGATTCTTATTGAAATTCCTGTTGAACACAAAGAGCTGTTCTATAAATCATGCAGATCAGATATCCTGAAATGTGGTCCAGGTGCTCTTTGGCTTACAGAACATTCACTCAGCCAGCAACCTGAGAAACCAATGGTTGGAAGCACTTTAATTTTGTATAATCCCCCCAAAAAATGCTCTTTTCTAAAGTTGATTTCACAGAAAATACAGTTGTACCTTAAATTAAGTATATCCTGGAACTGAATTTGTAGCACCAAAATGTTGTATCACTGCTGATGCTACTACTAGCTGTAAATTAGCCTGTAGCTTTTTGAAGTATTTTCTATTTTTCAAAGAATGTGTTGTAGCTATGTAACTTGTGTAAATGGTCACTTGAATGAAAAACTACCAAGAAAAAAGAGCAAATAAAAATTTTAAAAATTGTAATGTGAGTTCATGGTAAAATATTTCAGAAAACGGTATCATCACAGTTATATTGTTTCTGACTTTTTTAGAGTAGAGCTGCACATTTTAGGTTGTAGTGATTGCTGAATATTTCTAATTATTTACATTTCTTGATTGATCTTTTGTGGCTTCTCTGTCTTTTCAGCCAGTGTTTGCTCTGCTTGAATGAGCTGTAATTGCTTCTGTTAACTTTTGTCGACCTTTTTTTTTAAACTTAGATTTGTATGTTCTCTTTCTGATGAGATTAAAATCTCTATAATATATCTTGAACCTTTTGAACGTTGGTGTACTGTATAAATGACATTAGTATTATAATTATTGTATCATTCTCTGTTAGGTATCAAATGAGGTGGAACGACGACAGCCGTTGGTGATGCCGGCTACAGACTCTGAGCTCGCATCCATGGAGGACCCTCATGCTGTGGAGGATGAGAAGGGGAGCTTGACTAATGTCCCCTCCTCAGCTCCTCCTACTACCATCCCTGCTTCAATGCCTCCTTTTCCTGCTACTGTGACTAATTTCACTGGTGAGACAGTGATTGAGAACAGAGCTGTCTCTATGGCAAGTAATGACTGCAGCTCGGCTCTCTCTTCACCAGCAGAAGCTAGCCCAGCTAAGCCTGTTGTAGCATCACCTACTACCTTTGGAGGGACTGCTGAAACAAGCCCAGCTACCTCACATATAACATCAGCGTCAGACTCGTTAAAATGCACAGGGACAAGCCTTGTCAACATTTCAGAATCCCAACCCTTGTCATCCGTGTTGCCATCTACCACATTTGGCAGTCAAGACCTGGGAAATGACATTTCTGCTGTGCTGACATTCAAAGGTGTCACTGTCACTCTGGAGAATAACAGTGTGTGGAGGCAGTTCCACAGCTGTGGAACTGAGATGATTCTCACTAAACAGGGGCGCCGCATGTTCCCTTACTGCCGATATCGCCTGGCTGGCCTAGATCCCGAGCGCAAGTACAGTCTGGTCCTGTCCATAGTTCCGTCTGACCAGTACAAGTACCGCTGGAACAGATCCAAATGGGAGATCAACGGACCAGCTGAACACCAGGTCCAGGGTCTGGTCCGGGCCTTTTCCCACCATTACTCGCCGTGCAAAGGCTCGGAGTGGATGGGTGGCTTGGTGTCTTTCTACAAACTAAAACTGACCAATAATTCCCAAGACCAGGAGGGACATATGATCCTACACTCCATGCATCGGTACATTCCCAGGCTGCATGTGATACCTGTCCCAGATGGGGTCGTAACCACACCTGACCAGCCTGTGGTTATGGGACCTGAAAGCATGACCTTTACTTTTCCACAAACCGAATTTATGGCCGTGACGACTTATCAGAACTTTCGGATCACGCAGCTGAAGATTAATCACAACCCTTTTGCAAAAGGCTTTAGGGAGGACGGGAACAACTCCCGCCTAAACAGGGTCACTACAGAGGCTCAGCCTGCAGTGAAGACAGACACGCAGTCACCTGTTTTAATACAAAATGAAAGCAAAGAAGAGGCTGTAGATCTGAGGTAAGTTTTGAATGTTTTCACATCTGATTTGATTACTTGGCAGCACATTGATATCTTAGGTGTGTCAAGTTGCTATGTTAGACATTTGGAACTATTTGAAATACATGAATTTGATGACCTTCTGTCATTATCAGATGAGAAATATATGTTCGTTATGCATGCATCTGTTATAACACTGAAGTGTTACGTTCGTGTTGGAAATGTTTGCTCATTCACTGCTTTCAACTAGTTATAACTGCTGTTATAAATGAGCAATTCATACATTCCTAAACATCACCACAGTAAACTAAACTTTCATTTGAAAGAATTGAAAACAGTCATTTAATTATTTAAAAATAAATAATGAGAATACATTCTGACAGAATGTGGACAAAATAGCACGTGTTCCACAGTCTCAGCTTAAACTAAGGGCTGTGTGTACCCATTACAATATTCATACAACCAAAAGTATTTATTGCAAGGCTGTTGTATTGGATTGCATCACACTGTGAGGTGTTTTATTGCTGTCGTAGAACCCAAATGAGACCTTCGGATGAGACCAGGTGTAGGACTATGAAGCACGTGTATTAGGTTTGAGCATGTGATGCAATGAGAAGTTCATGGACACAAGCAGGGTGCTGGAATTAGCTAATTATAATATCATCTCTACATGCAAAGCCATTACAAATCAATATATTTTTGAATAAGATCATTATTGAATCCTTTTCTCTTTCTGTGTGTTTTAGTGTCCATAGACAATATTCCTTTTTATGTGTCTTACAGCACGAAGAACCATGCCGTCCCTGCTTCTCTCTCAAATGCACAAGATATTATACTGGTCCTGAAGCCCATAATGTCTCCACCTGCCAGTAAGAAGCAACTATATGTCCCCTGTATAAGAGGCAAGCATGCCCTTGGCGAGCTTGTTCTTGTCCAAAAACGTCCACTTGTGGTGCCTAAGGAAGAAAATCACACCAGTTTAGCCCCTAAGTTGCAGGAAGGCTTCAAAGTAATGCCTAAAGCAGTACCCATAACTCCTGCATCCTCAATGTCTACTCCGACATCATCACCCAGAAACCGCAAGAGAAGGAAGAGGATGAAGAGACACTGGGCAAATTCCCACAGAAGATTTTGGAAAACCGCTGCCCCTCCCACGGTAGTCCACAGCCCATCACTGACTGTCGCTCTGCAACCAGAGCTGGATGATGTGGAGGGCTTGCTGTTTGTGTCATTCACCTCAAAGGTAAAACACCTCAAAACTACTGCAAAGAGCGCTCTCTAAAGATCAGCTCCAAAGGGTTGATTTTCACATTACAAAGGGGTGGTACCCCCTCTGGTGATGCCAGGGCTCCACCTCATGTCAAATAAGCAAATTTTCACTGAAGCTGCACAGATTACTGAAATGGTGTATGCAGTTTTGTACCAGAATGGCTTTGAATGCTCTGTGGTAACATTTCTATAAAGTGTTGAGGCTTTATGTTCTTGTGTCACAGGAAGCTCTTGACGTTCATATCAGGAACAAGCCAGCCAATAGCTCAGCATCAGTATCTCCAGGTTCCCTGACGACTCAGAAGCAACTGAAGCAAACAGGTAATTATTGTGTATTATATATTAATACACAATAATTCAATATATATTAATTATTTTGGATGCTTGGATGTTTGAAAAATCTTAAATTTAACCTGTATTATTCTATTGTAACCTAGCTTTATTTTACACACCCAACAGTGAAGCAAATGTCAGGTTTGTGATCCTTTGTAAACACTTGTGGGGCGTTTCAGCTGAGGTGATCCCAGAGACTGATGAGGAGAAGATAGCCCGACTGGAAGCTGTCCTGCTGCAGGACCTCAGAGTTCTCAAACACAGACAGGTCATCCATCCTGTGCTGCAGGAAGGTGAGTTCAGACAAACACATAAACATCCTAGTGGTTGAGTGGGTTATACCAAGTAATAAAATGTGATTATGTTCTTTCTTTGTCTCCTTTTTGTCCTTTTTTTTAGTGGGCTTGAAGTTGAGCTCTGTAGACTCCACTAAGTCCATCGACCTGCAGTATCTGGGGGTTCATCTGCCTCTGCCTCCAGCGAACCTGCCAGAACAAGGCAATGCCACGGCTCTGTCTCTTGGAGGTAAGCTGGACTGATCTTTGACAGTTTGTGCATGCGTGATTGAAGGTATATTCTTGTACACATCATTTGTAACAGTGCTGCCATAATAAAAAAAGAATTAGCAATAAACCTGAAGATTTAACTTGGAGTTTATTGTTTCAGATAGTCTGAACATCTGGGGAAATGTGATTGAGTAATGTTAAGGGAAGACAGTCTAAAGCCTTATTGTCTTTGAACATAGTGGTCGAAAGAGTTCACCCTTAACTACCCCTAACTGCAGGGTCATTGCTCAGAAGTTGACCTCCATGAACGGGGGGTGCATATAGGTGATTTATAAAATTAAAATACATTCTGTCTTTTAGTGTATTTGTAGAAAAAAGTCTGGTGTTTGGCAATGTGTGTTTTGCCATGAAATCAGGATTTAGATTTGTATTTATTTATTTTAACATTTATTTACACATTTATATAACATGCTTAATTTATACTTTCCCTCACTGTAGAATTATCTCTGTCTCCGCTTCTCTTTTTCTGAATTTAGGCAGCACACATGTCATATGTCACATGTCCCTGGTTTAAGTATATGACTTAGAAATTTATTTGAAATGGGCTGCTTGTGAAATTACCATCAAACAGGCCAGAGTGGTCTGGCACCTGGCACACCTCCGCCTCCTTTTTGTGTTGTCATTGGATGTTGGAAATAAAGAAACATTGATCAAAGGTCTATAGCAGAAAGGCCTCCACAATAATGATGTGAGTGTCCTCCTCCTTGTGGTCACACTTTAGAACATAATCAAGTATCCACAATGTTATTAACTCCAGGTTATACACAATTTCCCTTCTAATAAATACATGAAAAACATAGACCACAGGAAGTGTTTACTAGTGGTCCTTATCTTGTTGCCCAGAGAACAGTTACCATTAAGCAATGCAGCACAGTTTCTGCATTTTCAAGATTTTCACAGCTGTCAGTGAACACAATGTATTCTTAAAGGAATGTAGATTTCTCTTCAACAACAAAAACCAAATGGCGATCCAATTCTGAGAAATCTCCATCTCTACCGTAGCACTTAAACCAGCATTGTGAAGCATTGAATATTAGTGTGCTGTGTCCTTTAACTGAAGGCTAACACGTTATGTTTCCTTCACAGATAAGGGATTACCCTTCATCTCCAGAACAGGGAAGACAAGTGACATGACAAAAATAAAAGGATGGAAAAACAAGTTCATAAAAAGCAAAGAAACGTCTCCTTTTAACTGTGATGGTGAGGTTTGCGCCTATTCTTGTTGTATCTGCAGTGTCCCTTTTATCATGCAGTGGGATTAGTATAGTCATTGTAATTACCAAAAGATTAACTGAACTGAAACCAGTTGAATATATTTGTGTCTGATCCATTATTCCCGATTGATAAATTAAAGTCTTTTTATTATTCCACTCCAAAAGGATTACAGAAGAACCTATCTGCCTTCTGCAGCAACATGTTGGATGAATACTTGGAAAGCGAAGCTCAGCAAATCAGTGAGCGTGCTGCTGCCTTCTCCGCAAACCCAGAGGGCTCAGTGGCGTATCAGCTGCCTGCTAAAAGCTCCAGCTACGTGAAGACCCTGGACAGCGTACTCAAGCATCGAAGCTCTGCTTCCAAATTCCCAGTGGGGGCCAACAGACCTTGTCCCCTTTCCCACAAACCCCTCCTCTACTCAGCACTGACATCACCAGCTCCTCCCCTGGCCAGCCCCGCAACCCCTATTCAAGCAGAGGCTCAGTCCATGCAGCAGTTAGCATCCTCACTTACGTGGCCGGGAGCTTCGCGGACAACTGATGCAAATGGTGCTTCTGGATCTAGTTACAATAGTGCTGTTTCACAGAGGTAAGCAAGGACATGATCGTAATTGTGCTCAACTTTTTGAACTCATTTCTTAGGGTTTTTCCAGTTTTCTGTATTTAGTTCTTTCCCTTAAAAAAGTCAAAGAAATTAAATGACAGAATAAGATGTTTATATATTTCTTGGTAATCACACAGAGATGCATTAGAAATAGCAAGAGTGAAGGAAAATGCACTCCCAAATTGCCACTTAAAAAATTATTTTACACATTTTGTTACTGATAGTTAATTTTGACATTATTGTCAAAATGTCTTTATTCCTGTAATGGCCATTTGTAATTTCACAGCTTTTACCAGATGTGATGTTGCTTTTGTAGGTTGTATTTAGTCATTCCCAGTGTGTAATTTTTGGGAAATTATAACCCCTGAGCTAATGTCTCGCTTGGCCACTTGTGTCATAATTTTATGTGGAGTTTATGCCAGTGATGGCAGGACAGTTTGAGGAGACTTACGCATTACACATTTTAAGAGTCCAATCTTTCTGAAGTAGCACATGCCTTTATATAATATGAATATTTTACTTCTTCAACTTGTCATAGTCTTATTACCCCATTGTTTTCCCACTTGGCTTCAGCCCACACATCAGTCCAAAACAAAGTTGATGGATAACATGAGCCTTGTGGTTATGAAGAAATATACGACACAAACAGTTTTTTGGTTAAATAAAAATAAATAACACTAATCTTCTTATTTCTTCCCCTCTCTCTCTCTCTCTCTCTCTCTCTCTCTCTCTCTCTCTTCAGATCATCTACTCAGCACCCAGGGGTCAACCCGAGACCAGCAATGAGCTTTGGGCAGAACCAAGGGATGGCACACAGACCTTCAGGCCTCTGTAAGTTCCAGTTCAAACTGTTGCAGATGGAGACTGGAGCTCTGAACCAGGGTCTGAACAGAACACAGCTGACCCCAGACAGGCTGTCGGTGGCGCTGTCTGTAATCCTGACAAAAGAGGTATGCAACATACTGAGCAACTGTCTGGCAGGGTGTGGTCATCATGTACAGTGTCATTTGATATTGATGATGGGCTCTGTCCATTATCTAAATTTTTGATAATCATTTTTTCATAATGAAAAGACTTTGAAAGTCAATCATGTTTTTATAATGTAAAATGTAAATAGGTGAGTAAGAGGTGCTGTCCGTCCTCTTTTTTTCCTATTCATCAGATGCGGCCCAGGCAGATCTCAAAGGCGATACAGTATCCCAAATATAAAGCTAGGAGACCTGAATGTGGCCAGGAGTTCTGCAGACTGGGCTGTGTTTGTTCCAGTCTCCATCATGTGAACAGAGGTCCTCTCCACTGCAGACGGCCTGAATGCATGTTTGGCTGTGCCTGCTTCAAACGTAAGATCACAAAGCAGATTTCCATGGGAGAGAGTGAACAACAGGGCCAACCTTCTTACTGTAAGATCAAGTTTTTGTTTTTTTTTGTTTGTTTGTTTTTTTTTTAATCATTTATCTATGTTGTTCTTTTTATTCTGACTGCTTTATCTCTACAGTGATGCTTTCAAAATATATGACTGTAAATTGATTTTAACTTTGACAGGGGCTACATTTTAAATACTGTTTTAAGCATTTGAATCTCTGCCCTTTTTTTCTTTTAGCTTCTGTTTCCTGCTTATTTTGGTCACAACCCTCAGTAACTCAGTGTTAATGAGATGCTTTTATCCCTCACCAGCCATGACTAATACGGAACATGTGGTCCAGCCTCGCCCGGGCTCCCATGCAAAAAAACTGTGGAACTCCAACATTCATGATGTGGATCCAGAGCCACTCTGTGTCCCCAAAATTCCTCAGTGTTTTGTCCCACCGAAGGCCCTAAAACACAACAGTGTACCACGTCCAGTGCCACCGGTAAAATAAACCTTTATTGGAAATCCCTTATTGGATTTAATTGAGGCTTTTCCAAATATTAGCACTAGAGATTTTTGATTTATTCATTACACTCCTAAATAAAAGTATATATTGCTAATTATTTACTAGAGTATAAGATATTAGAGCATTAAGTTTCATGATTTTTTTTTATGTGTAAGATGTTTTGCTTATCCTTTTTTTTCCCCCCTGCCTTTTGTTCTCTGAAATGTAAAACATTATTGAAATTTTGCCTGTACTTCTGTGCAAGTGACAATAAAAGGCTATTCTATTCTATTCTATTCTATTCTATTCTATTCTATTCTATTCTATTCTATTCTATTCTATTCAGATACGAGAGGAGGACAAGGATCCAGTGTATAGATACTTGGAGAGCATGATGACATGTGCACGTGTTAGAGGGTTCAACAGCAAGCCTCCTCCTGAAGTTACCATAGAGCCAAAGATCCCTGAGCTGCAGAAGACAACCACTGACAACCTGCCCAGACACTACCACGGTACTATAAAGTCTCTTAATAAAGCAGGTATGGAAATAAGGTGCAATTGATACACAGTGTAATCTTGTTTGTGCTGTAAAACCAGCCACTGGAAATTTTCTTAAGGTTTCTTAAGTCCTTATTTTGTAGCTGTTGCTTTTTTGGTTTCCTGCTCTTTGAAAATGTTTTGCCCTTTGTGCTGACTGTATGATGTTGAAGGTATTGGTTGTTATATATAACCGTATTTCCTCATGTCACCTCAGCAGAGAAGACCTGTCAGGAATCCACAGCCAGTGAAACAGAAGCAAGGAAGCAAATTCAGATCCAGTCAGCATGTCAGTGGGACAAGGACCAAAAAATGGTCCTGGAAGCTTTATGTCAACGCATGAATCAGAATAGGCTGTCTCAGCGTTTCTCCATTGGGCCCTACCACATCTGCCCAGTTGCCAAGATCTTCATGCAGAAGCCCAGTGGCTCCATCGTCACCTACAGGGTAGGCCTCTGAAGAAAACGTCAGCAGTTGTCCTGGCTTTATAAATAGTTAGGATGTTTTTTCACATGAGCTTACTGGCTTACTGCCTTTAGCTATTTAAATCCCAAAAAACAACTGGTCCAAAATAGATCAGCTTCTGAATGTTATAAACGCTCAGTGATTGTTTTTACGTCGTGTTTGTCCTTTTTTTCATTACCTTGAATTCTAAAAATGAAGATAAAATCCACATTCTTCTAGGTACGCATCAGTAAACCATCAAAAGCCAGCGATAATGAGGATGAAGAATTTGATGACAGCGATGAAGAAAAGTTTGCCAATGAAAGCCTTGATGGAGACATCAACACAGAGGAGGAAGATGGCCAAACTGAACAGTCAGAGATGCAGTTTGGAGTCACACCCTTCCTGGTTGGAGTTTTACCTGCTGGCAGACTGAGAGCCAGGACCAAACCTGTTGGTTGCCAAGCATATGGACTTATACAGGTGAGGCTCAGGGAAATGGCATTTATCTGTAACACTTTTAAAATGGTTTTACAAGGGGTGATGTAATGTTTGGGGGAAAAGTATGTAGCAGGAAATATAAACTTTTACATAATCAAGTAATAACTACATATTTATTCCTTTACAGGTAAATGGCAAATCCTACAATCAGGCCAGACTGTTGCTGGGGAACATGGGATCTTTACATCCAGCTAACCGCCTCGCAGCCTATGTCACAGGCCGACTGCACTCTACATTCCAAAAACCAGACCCTACGAAGAAAAACAACACTCCGGGTACTCTGCACACAAAAGCTGCAGGCACAGTAGTCCCTCCAATTATCACTGCAAGGAGAACCACGGTTTCGAAGACACCACCAGGTAAGATTGTCTCTGTTCTTGGACCATAACGCAAGCACTTAGTTTTAAACTGATTGCCTCTCTGAGGAGGGAAAAGTAATCAAGTAGAGGACACATGCACACACCTGTAGGATAATGAAATCATCTGAGGAAATACCACCACCTAAATGACAAAAAATCAAGTTTCTGTCATTAATACTTATATCAGTTACTGGTGTAAACACAAAATATTTGAGAAAATCAAAGGAAACAAGGAAACACATTCTTTAGACATTGTAATCATCAAGCAGGACAATTATTTCTTTTTCTCACCACCCTGCCCTGCATTGTTTTGTTATTTCAGTTCAGTTCCAGCCCGACTCTTGGAAAAAAGGATCCGTCACCTTGACGCAGCGTTCACAAAACTCCTCCACCATTAGCTCCATCCAGTCGTTCGTCTCGAGCCAGTCGGGCTCGGTCAGTCCCTTCCAGAGCAGCTCCACGTCCTCGCCTGTCTCTCTCACCGTCTCCCCCTCACTGAAAACCCCCAGCTTCCTGGGACAGAGTGGGACCTATTCATTCCGGATCTGCCCTCCAGCCAACCAGAGCACCAGAAACCAGAAGCTACCAGGAGTTGCCTTACCAGGGGGCTTCACCCTCATTCAGCTCCCAAAGCACGGAGCTGATAGAGCTGCACAACGATCAGACACTGTAAACACTACAAAAAGGGCCAGTATGGATAAGGCGCCACCACAAGCAGCTGTTCTGGATGCAAATTGGCTTGGTTTGGACACTCTTAATGAAGGTAAAGACCTATCAAGCAGCAGATCGGTGGAGCCTGGCTCCTCACCTGAGCTGACATGTGATGAGAAGATGCCTTCAGACGAGAGTGATGAAGCCAAAAGCAAGAAGGTGGAGTCAAACCTGGATATCACTTTAGATGGCTTAAGCTCCGACTCCTCAGACTACTGTGGGGAGGGTGACGAAGATGTAAGTTGAAGGAATACATTTGTTTGTTATTTGAACTGAAATATAGCTTTGAATATAAAACGTGAATTATATTCCATAAAGTAAAAAAATAACTTTCTGTGATTGTTATAATTGTAGTCATTGTTACAGCTTAAAAAAAATAGCATTCTAAAATGTTGTTGTCTTCAGGAGGAGTCAGTGGACGTTGAGACTGTAGAGGAAGAAAGACAAGGAATGGCCATCGCAAAAATGAAGGAAGCCATAATGAAGCGGGAGTCACGGTAATACATGTGTGAATGTGTGTGCTTGTTAATGAAAGGATGTATAAAGATGTATATGATTTGGAAATATTAAAGTTTGAATTTGGCTCTGAAGTTTTATGTGTGTTACATTCTTCTTTACCTTCAGAGATTCCAGTGATGATTTTGGATCAGCGAGGGAACTCAGCATCCAGGTACGGCATTTTTATACTCACAGAATGAATTATTTTGTGTCAGTAAAAGTGGAAAGCTTTGTTGGTTATATGTTAAACAACCTGAGTTTTAAAGTAAATGACAGTTTTGGGTGTTGCATGTGTTGCTTATCTTCTCCACTGTCTCTCCATCCCAGGATCAAATGGACACTGAACACGATAAATCTAAGGACAACAAGAGGCGAAAGAACCACACAGTGCTAGAAAGGCAAAGGCGCTCTGAACAGCGGGACCTCTTCGACAAACTCCAGACTGTCCTTCATAGTGACCCTAGGGCCCCCAGGCTCCGTCTCCTCTCACTGGTCAGTTCCACACCATGCTCAGGCTCAGTTTCATTTATTTCAATTATGGTGGGTAACAAACTTCTACAAAACATTTTCTTGCTAGGAAAAACATGAAGGAAGAAACATTTTATCTAAGCTGTATATCCCTACGAGTATCCAAATGAAAATATTCGCAGTGCTGTAAGCAGCTTTACAACCAAAACCAGAACACCAGAGAGCCACAAATTGGCCACTGCAGTCAATATAATAGAGAGGGTAGGTTCTTTAAGGTGCCTGAATAATGTGGTTTTAAAAGAAAGATAAAATATTCATGACTAAAGAAGGAACAATCAAATTTAAAGCTTAAAAAAACATTGTTTGGCCTTATTTATTAAGACTGGAACAAATCTCAGGTGATCTGCTTTATCAGGACTGTGTAGGTGTAGTCTGATCAGATGTGATTGGCAGTGGTCCAGCAACACGAGCAGAGAACTTTGCCTTTGATTCAGATATTGCAAAATCATGATTGGTTCACACACATAAGTGACATCGCCTGTTCTCAATGAGTCCCTCACACTTCGAACCAGTAAGAAGAGCACAGACAAAACATAAAACACAAAAAAAATCTGTGCGTGGCTGCCCACACACACACACACACACACACACACACATACTCACACTCTGCCTTGCCAGTAAACAGTTTGCCCACTTCAGTATTAATACCTGATCAAGACTCATGAGATAATCCATTCACAACTCTGTGTCACCATCTTCATTCTTTCTTTGATGGGGTTGTTTCTGTGTTTGCAGGCTCTAAAGGAAATCCAAAACCTGGTTGAGACCTCCAGATGTTTGGAGGAGGAGAAGAAGAGCCTGACTCAGATGCAGTCTGTCTATTTGAAGGAGCTTTCGCTTTTGTCTGGTATGTACAGTTTCTGTTGCTGCGTGTCGATGTTGAATCGAGTAAATAAAATGCAGCCGCTCGTGTCTGGATGAACAGAATAATTGTTGTGTATGTAGCTAAGATTTGTTTCATGCAAAATGTCACCTTTTCAGGGAAGTCAGAGAATCTGATTAAACACAAGCTAAGGGACATCTTAAAGAGGCAGAAAATGAGAGAGAAGACGATGAACTGGAGGCCTTTCTTTTCCCACCTGCTCGAGTCCAAAGCTGCTCTCGTGCAACTCACCACTCCCCAGCCCAAGTCTGAGAACCAGCACGAGGCACCTGGAACCTCATCTACATCCTCATCACCTAATTCCCAAAACATCACTGCTTGCTCTCCACAGCCCTTTGCTCTTCCTCTGTTTCGTTCTAAGACTGGCAGAATCATACTTCCCTCATCTCTCAGACCAAGTAAGTTGTTACACAAGGCATCCTGTTTATACCCTGGGCCATATTCTTTCATTTAAATGTGTTATTATGATGCTATTAAATATGTATTGTTTTTATCTTCTCACAGCTGGTCAGGGCTTCTATACACTCATGCTTATGAAAGCCGAGCAGACGGAAGAGGATAAGGTTAGCATTTCAGCTAATATGAAGAATAACCAGGAGAAGGGATTTTCTGCATCTGACCACCCTTCAGGCACAGAAAACAGCTATGTTTTGGAGGAGGACAAAACTGCATCTTCAGATTCTGATCCAAAGCCCCCGGCTGAGCATGCTCTCCTTAACAAATCGATCCATGTGCCTTCAGGGACTGTGAAAGCTGTGGAGAACCGCCAGGAGGGGGGCACAGTGGAGGGTTTGAACAAAACACTGGCAGCTGTGCATCATAGGCGTACTTCGGTCAATGGAGAGACTGACCCTAACCCACCTGTAGTCCACCATCACAGGGGCAGGCTTCGGAAGAACCCTGCTCCCCCTGTTGGTGAAAATGAAAAACTAACTGTGGTAGAAGAGACCAAGAACAGTCTTAGTGAAAGTGAAATATCTGTTCTGGTTGAAAAGAGACAACGTGAAAAAAGATTTTTGGCAGTGACCAAAAAACAAGCTAAGGTCACGCAAGGAATGGGCAGTGATGTAGCAGATAACCCTGTACCAGTGAAAAGAGGCAGAGGAAGGCCTCCGAAGAAGAAGAAGAAGTTAGCACACCTGTGGAGTCCAGTTGCACAAGGAGGACGTAGTCCATCTAAATCAAATGAGGATAGCCCTGTCAGAATGTCTCTACGTTTTAAAAGCCCTGACACTAAACCCAAGGCGAGCCCTGCAGCAGCCACCTTGGTTGGAGGTATAAACACATCACGGCCATTAACGCGAGGTGCTTTAGGAAAGGACTTCCCCAGTGCCAAGAAACGCTCCTGGATAGACATTGAAAAGGAACTAGAACCAGAGCCGGAATTTGAATAGTTCTCTTATCTTCCTGTAGCTACAGAAAACCAATGCACAAGGTCATTTAACCTCAGTCTCACACTGAAACCTCAAACCTCTCTGAGGCAGCTCCCTCTGTCCTAGCATTGTCCACCCAGTCTTACTTATTCAGAGGAGCTTCTTTCTCCTGCTTCTCTGTTTGTTAGTGTGAATGAGTTGCATATGTCATTGAACGCCTCACCAAATGTGCCTGTGTGTAAACCCAAAGGACCAGAGACACCATTAACACTTGATGCTGCTCTTTTCTCTATATGTTCTCAGTGGACTTCTTTCATACTTCTGGTATAAAGAATATAAGAGAAAGCATTAAGCTACGTGCTGAATGTATGAATGAAATTAATGGTAACTCCCGCAATAATCTTTTGATGTTCTCTAAGGTACAGTTCCTCTATAAATGTCATCTACACATTTATTTCTCATCAAAAACATATTAAGATTTATTCAAATGATGCTTTTGTTGAAGTCATTTATTACTAATCTGTTTTATGCAAATGAAAATAAAACTGTACAGATTACATAAATTCAATATGGTGAAATTTAAATATCTGTATCCTTAACAGGACCAGGCAATAACACTGCATCATTAACTGTGTGAAATGTAAATGTTAACATATGTATTTTCTGTTTTTATTATGAGCTAGTGTGATGCATATTTCCTCTTTAGGTTTGTTTTTGTCACTAACTCAGTGAAAATCATCTGTAGTAGCACTTTATTCTTTTTTTTTTTAATCATATAAATATCTGGTTTGTATAGTAACTGTAATGGATCTGTATTTTGGGGAGTTAGTTCATTAATATGCATAAGTCTGATGTGTTGATGTGTTGCAAGCAATCAAGATAAAAGCTATTAGCCATGGATGGTATCTATAAAAAAAAACAAAACTAAATATTGTTTCTTTTTTAATTGCAGTATATTTTTCCCATGGATGATTTTTTTTTAAACACTGGTTGTACTGTTACTTCTGTTAAGTTGAAAATGTGAAAAATCACGTGGCCTTTAAAATCAATAAAATGTACGTGCATTTATCATGGCAGTCGATCAGAAAACAAGGGTTTCTCATGTTTCTAAGACTGAATTTAGTTGTTTTTTTTATGTAGATGGGGATCGAACACTGTTCCTCTACAAGAAACAACAGTTACCTTGAAGAGAATTTATATAAAGTTTCATATTATTATAATTTAAAAACCCAAGCCCTTTTAAATCTTTCACCTTTTATCATAGGTGGGCGATTGTGATTGGCTTGGCGTCACCACAAGGGGCGTGGTCTGTTTGACAGGATGTCTGGTCGAGGAAACCACGTGGTCAGTTGAAAATAAGTCTCAAACGCGGGACTCAGTATTTCAACAGTGTGACAGCCTGACTATTCGATGATAACGAGTCACTGAGCCACTTAACACTATAATTGTTGTCTGCTTGCAAATTAATTTGGATTTAATTGCACTGTCTGGCTTTTTTGCATGCAAATTAGATTAACTGCTTGTTTACTGAGAATTTTTACTGTGTTAAATGACTTCAAAGTTATAGTATATATTCAACATACGTTTACACCACAGCCACCTGTTCGCATTACAGACTAAATAGTGGATATACTACCAGCAAATATCACCTGATTGATTGATTTCATTACACAAAACAATACACACATCAATATATAAGATACACAGATATACAGATACACATTTTAAAAAGTTGTATTTGAAATTGAAAATATAAAGAGAGAAGAAAATAGAAAATTATTTGTTTAAGCAAGTATACACACAAAAGATAAGTTAACTACTATCGCTCAATCAGCAGAAGATAAAGCTGTCCAAACATCCGCCACTCGGTGCTGGGCCTACCCACGGTCCCTCTGTTTAATCCTATTAAATCAATTAGGTGCAACAGCAACAAAAGCAATCATTGATGTAATCATGAGACCGGTGCAGGTCGAGATTAAAGCTGTGATGTCATGCAGGCAAACAGCTGAGCGGCGGCTTTCCTTCCTTGTCCCTGCAAAACGCAGAGTTGAGACAAGGCGACATCAGTCCTGAAGTGGGGAGAAGCTGCGGCAGAGGTGTTCGATGTGAAGCGACGGGCGGCCACTGCAGATAGAACAGAACAGTAAACCCACTCAGAAGATTAGTGTCCACATGTCCCGGCAGCAGCACCGCTGTCCGACTTTGTAAAGCTCTGCAGCTTGTCTCTGGTGCAGGCTTGGTTGTGGTGGTGGTGGTGGTGCTGGGTGGTTTGTTACAGCCGTTCATTCACGTCTTCAGCCTGCATGCACGCTCGGCCGGTCGCTTACCACAGTGAACGGTCAACAGGGGGGCTGTAGACAAAATGCCAGGCGATGGATTCACGATTAAAAGTCGCATCAGGAATTTGCTGCGTTCTCCCGCAAGCAAGCACAAGAACTGGAAAGAAAATCTCACCAGCAAGGTATGTGTCCATATGTCCCCCCCTTAAAAATGAGATAGATTCAGGTTCAGAGGGAAATAACATGTCTTTTATTTGTAGAGTCAAATCTACCATGGACATTTGGCATGTACAACATTATACCCAAACAACTTCACTTCAAATTGCTACAGCAGAGGAATAACTTTCTAATAAGGTTATAACTAATGGTATTAATGCTTAATAACTAATTTACTAGTCCATATAGTGATTAAGCCATTAATCAGCAATTTCCTTTGTTTAGTTGGACTGTTTCATAAATGATAATTTACATTTAGAACTGCATTATTACCATGTAGAAAGTGCAGACAGTAGCAAAGGGGATTTGTCACAACCTGGCAACCCAAAATTTGTTCTTATTAATATAACTGATCTGTTATGAATAATTAATAATTTACTAATCACTAACAAACTTGTTAGAAAGTGGTATGCAGAAAAAAATATAACTTTATTATATAAGGCTACTTGGAAATTTGAAGCTCCCATCAGTTTCACTGTGTTTCTGACTGTTTGCCTGATTGTTGTCTCTGTTTGCTCTTTATTGTTTGCTATTATTATCATATATGTGTTAGTGGGACACTAAAAACTCAGGTACGTTCATTCATTGCTCCAGACTGATGAGACTTAACAGCTGCTTCATAAATCCCAAGACAGACGGCATGACTTGCCAAGCCAGCTGTCACATCTTCTATTTAACTGCAAGGTTAAACCTGGTCTCTTACATCTCATTTTACATCTCTAAACCACCCAAAAGAGAAATGTTAATAATGTTTATTTAGTTTCAAGTTTCAGTCTTTAATCAAGGAGATATCCACCTGCTGCATGATAACCTTGTCAGTGTAAGATATGTAATTGTTTATCATGGAGAAAATAAATAGGCACTGAACAAATCCAAGGCTTCTGTGCAAATGAACAAACTAACAAATCAATATTGTTTTAGATCCGGCCCCTGTCAGACATGTGGTCACCAACATGACATTCCAGGGAGATAATCTTTTTTTTGCATCTTGAAAGTGACAGGAGAGTCAGTGTTTTGAAGCTTTGTTATTTGATTTAAAGAGGACGCATTTACGTGATTGTTTTCACATGTTGGAAACACAGAACAACAATTGATTTCTGTCTTTGATTCATTGACGAGGACGCTCGGTTACATCGCTGCTGGTTTGAGATCTGCATTTATCTGCCTGTCAATCAGCTCGACTTAAACGTCTCACTGGGATGAAATCTTGTGGTTGAGCCAAGGTGTGTTCCTGCTTTGCATCTCTACAGGTAACTTTGGAGAAGGTTCTGGGCATCACCGCTTCAGGAAACAGTGGTCTGACCTGTGACCCCCGATCTGGACTCGTGGCCTACCCTGCTGGGTAAGAAAAGAGAGAGAGAGAGAGAGAGACCATTTACGTATTGTTATCTAAGCATCTGACCTTTGACTGAACACTCCATGCAGGCACGGCTTCCTTATCGTATCTACCTCACACAGACATTTAGTGTGCAAATTTCTGTGTGTGTGTTTTCTCTGTGCTATCTCAGAGGAACTGAAGAGGAGAGCTCTGTGGGCTTTTTCATCACAGAAACTCCAAAGCTTTTTATTATCCTCTCCTCAGGGAGGCTTCCTTTGACTCTCTCAGTGATATGCTGATGTAAAGAGCACTGTGTAGTATTATCATTTCCGCACAAACTGCGAGACCAGCGATGTTAACTTGCTCAGTGCAGAATAAAAAATATTAGAAAAAGACACGTGTGAGCTGAAGGTTGGAGGATTTACTGTAGATCTACAGTGGCGAAGCTCGGGGGCCTCAGAGCTGCTGCACCACTGGGGTGAAAGCAGAGTTTAAAAAACAAGCACAGTGGGTCTCACGAGGCTGTAACAGAAACGGTGCACTGAGCCGCTTTTGTGTTGCTCTCAAATCTTCTGACAAAGCTGTATTAATACTAAGAAGGTCAATGGCTGAGGAAAAAAGAGGAGACTTAGAGTTGTTTACATTATTGCTGTGTCAAGGAGTGTATGTTTGCGATTGTGTGTCTGAGAGACAGAAAGCGAGGTCTGTGTGTGGGCACGTCGGCACAAACGCGGGTGTGTGTCTGGTTCTGGTTGTGATTTCAGCAAGCCTTATACTTCCCAAATTGCGAGCAGGCTGGCAATCCACCTGCTGTCTCGGTTTAAATCTGCACAAGCTGTGGTACCAGGAATGCAGTTTCCTGGCACAGAGCTAAAGAACTAATTTAGTGACAAGTGGATCGTTGATCTCTGTGCTTCCTCTTGCACAGGATCTAAAGAGGAAGTTTTCTTAACAGGAAACAGCGTAGTTATTTGAATATGGGAAATGATAATTGCATAAAAAGTGGATGAATCATAGGGGGTTGGAAATAGTATAAACTGTCATGTAGCAGCTGTTTTAAAACTCAATAACTGACTTATCTAATCATGTAATAGCAATCATCTCATCTAACTCTTGGCAACAAATCATAATAATTGATCTAAGATATTAAATAATTTTACTTTTTTTATTGATTGGCTTGGAATTTTGTGTGTTCAAAGCTGAAGTTATCTCATTCTACTTTGCTTTAATGTTCAAAAATGTCTCTAATTGGTATTCAACTTTATCAGCAGACTTCATAATCGATAAATACTTTATTAAATGTATCACCAGAGGAGTAAATACATAATTGAGTACAGTGCTACTGTATTTCAGACTATAATCCTATGAAAACAGGTCACTGAATAAAGTTTAATTACAGATCAGTAAACTTAGGCTTACTTCTGTACATGTTAGCTGTTGGAGTAATACAATATGGATTCCTGTGTTACATCAGAGTTTAAATGCTTTTAAGGTCACAGTGTATAATCAGTGAGGACTGGTGCTACAAAATACACCACAAGTCTGCACAGTGAAATGAGAGCTCAATTTGTTATCTTGAAAAAATGTATTTTCTACTCAGCCGTGGACAAAGTGCAAACACCTTGACTAATTAAACACAAAAACATGAATACAAAAAGTTGAAACTTTCCACCAACAGAGTTGTAGTTGTATTTGATGTTCAAGTTCAAATATTTATGTGGTTATTGTATTTTTTTCCTGTCCTTATAAAGGTGTGTGGTAGTCTTACTGAACCCCAAAAAGAACAGACAGCACCACATTATCAACACGTCGAGGTGAGTTGTACACAAATGCAGCCTGCGTGTAAAGAGAGCAACAATAAACTGTCAACCAGAATAGGAGTCATACTGAGCTGTCAACTGATCTGGGTCTCTCTCACTTTCGCAGAAAGACCATCACGGCTCTGTCCTTCTCCCCTGATGGCAAGTACTTGGTCACAGGAGAGGTGAGTCCTCTTACTTGTCAGTCAGTCTTATTCTTTGGTTCTGCTGGCATTTTGACATAAATTGAATATTTTTCCACATTTCCCTTTGCATCTGGTTGTCGCACTGTTCAAACTCTCGCTTACTTCCACTCTTTTATTTTGGCCTTCTGCAGGTTAATATTACAGTAGGATAAGTCATTCAATAAATTCGATGTTTACTGCAGTATTTAGCTAATTAGATCCCTCCAAGCTGCTGTCATCCAGAGTGTGAGCGGGATGACGACTCCTGCAAAATGGCAGATGTTTTGTGTCCTGTCATTTAAGCGTCTTGACGCACTGTGTTGTAGTTACAGCATGTGCCTCAACACAACATGCTATCTTAATCCCGCCCGCCCTGGTGAATCAAAGCCAATGAAAGACTTCTCTGTGTAAGTGGATGAGCATGCAGTAGTTGCCATGACGGCAAAGACCAAAGTTCAGAAGACCAAATACGCCGAGGACAGGCTGTTCTGCTGCCATTTAAGAACCCAAATGCCAAATTTTGTAGACTCAAACCTTAAGGATTTGAATTCACGAAAAATGAAACTGGAGCGCAGCTATCATATGTACACGTTTACTGGACAACCTTCCACTGCAAATGCTGATATTATATTCATCTACCAGAACTACTCGTCTGTTTCCAACTCCTGTGTTTCTATGATCAAAGCTGCGAGCATCACAGATCTGTTAGAGGATTTCCTGTAAGCCTTAAAAGAGGAGAAGGGTTTAAGATATTCCTGAGTAAATGTTCTGATAAGAAACCAAACAGTGGCTTATTTACATAAAAGACAGGCTAATATGCATTTTTTTTTCTTCTTTCTTTATCTTTCTTTCTATGTCTTTTGGATACTGCTCTTTATTTACTTGAATGTCATCCATTGTCAGCGCCCTTCAGGCTGCCTTTCCTCTCAACTATTAACTCCGACCTTTCGAAGGTCGTCCTAGAATATTAAAAAAAAGGCACTGCACAAATAAGCCTGCTGACCTTTTGATCCCTGAGAGGAGAATAATATGATCGGGTCGAGAGACGAGTGACTGCGTACGGTGAGCAAAGGGCAGAGGTCAGAGAGGGTAATCTCTCAGAGAGCTGGACAGACTGGAGTGAGAGGTGACTACTGTTTCCTTTCCTTTTCACCAGAGCGGTCACCTACCAGCGGTGAGAGTGTGGGACGTGGCGGAACGAAGACAGGTGGCGGAGCTCCAGCAGCACAAATATGGAGTCTCATGCGTGGCTTTCTCCCCCAACAGCAAATACATTGTCAGTGTGGGAAACCAACATGACATGTTGGTCAACGTCTGGGCGTGGAAGGTACTTCGCACTCTAGAGTTTTAGCCCACAGCCAGCTGCTCTGACCACGGCTATAATTTTTCTTTACACATATTTTTTCGATTTGTTCTCCTGCAGAAAGATGTTGTTGTAGCAGCCAACAAGGTGTCCAGCAAGGTGACGGGCGTGTCTTTCTCTGAGGACAACTCCTACTTTGTAACTGTGGGGAACAGACATGTCAAGTTCTGGTATCTGGATCACTGCAAGGCCAGCAAGGTATTGAAATAACACAATCACAATCACTGAAGTGGAGAAATGTCTCCCTTTGGGCTACTCCATAGTGGTCTGGGTTTCTCTGTCCATAAAGGATAAGCCTGGCCGGTCATGTACTCATGAAGAATCCTTTTTCTGCCAAACATTTTTACACAGTGTAAAAATGATCCAAACTAGAAAAAACACATCACAGTAAACTGGGGTTTGGTTTTGTCTCAGTTTCTGTTTCGTTGCTCTTTCTTTGTTACAGATCTGATCTTCACATTAGTGAACTTCACGCTGTTGTCGTCACAGCTAAACAAGTGCCTGGCACATCATTGCTGACACTCAAATAAAGCTGGAAAATAACTGAATAATCACAAGTATAGTTGTGAAAATGATGGCCTTTCTTTGTTAGTTTTGAAGCTAATTTTCACAACAAGAAGTATGTAACACAGAAAAAAGAAAATCTTTCAGCTACACACGTGCACACATTCCAGAAAGACCGAATGGAGATGCAATGTGGGCATACAGAGAAATAACTGAGTTCTAACTGTGAATTTAACCAGTGTTTTCTTTTAATTGCCACAGTGAGCTTCATCAGCTAAAACTCATGCCTCTTGTGGGTTTTAGGCCAGTGCCCCTGTCCCCCTGCTGGGCCGCTCGGGGCTGCTGGGAGAGCTGAGGAACAACTTTTTCTGTGATGTGGCCTGTGGGCTGGGCTCTAAATCTGACTCCACCTTCTGCATCACCTCCTCTGGTCTGCTGTGTGAGTTTAACAGCAAGAGGGTGCTGGACAAGTGGGTGGACCTACAGGTGAGTGATGGGGGAGGTATCCAGCACCCACAAGCGGGGGTCAAGACTACAGTATTTGCCGTCAACTATTCCTTTAAGATTAACATTGACCAGTGTGGTTTAAAACCCAGCTGGCATCAATTGCCGAAAACGCCACTGGTTTTTAGGAAACATGCATTGAGTTATCATTAATTTCAGTCATCTAATTTTCCTTTACCAGAATTAAAGCTAAAGTATATTTCTGTATCCACTACTTTGAGTGCTGTACAACCTATAATACTGATGTTCAGTGTCCAGCTGTGGTGTTTAATCAAATGAAGGTGTGTGGCTCCTGCTCCTGCCTTCTGTCAGAGGATCAAAGAGAGATTAGCAACAAGTACAGGATGTGTTCCCCTGTATCCTTTATTATTACTGACAGGCAGAACCTGCGGACTCAGCTAAACTGCATTTTAATGTATGTTATTTGCAGGGATAAAATTTACATTTTTTGAATCTTGAATGAATATGATTAGGGTTTCATGTAAAATATACTTCTGATTGTTACTGCAGGTCTCAGTTTAATTACAGAGCTGTTGTACTGTGTACTGTGTTGTAGACAAGCATGGCCCAGTCTCTGTCTCTGTCTGAGGACATGATCTTCTGCGGCTGCGCTGATGGAACGATTAGAGCCTTCAGTCTGGTGGACCTGCACTTTGTCTGCACGCTGCCGCGCCCGCACCCCCTCGGCTCTGACGTCTCAGCTGTTACCGAGGCCAGGTGAGGAAGAGCTCAGGCGTTAACACATCCTTTCCTTGGCAGTGATCCACTGCAGGATCAGACGCTCTCTATTTATAGTGCTTCCTGTCTCAAGCGGCACCATTTCACGGCCTAAAGCGCTCCTAAATGTTTCTTATTTCTTAGGAGTCTAGAGTTAAAGTCTATTACTATTTTTAAGAAAACATATGTCGCTTTTATTCCATGGTCTTTAAACATGTATTCCAACCTCTCTTCCATCAGCCACCTATTTTCCACCAAAGCAGATGAACGTTACCCAGCTGTCATTGCTGTTACGTATGACCCCATCAGCCACTGGCTCAGCTGTGTGTATAATGACCACAGTCTGTACGTGTGGGATGTGAGACATGTCGGCAGGGTGGGTAAGGTGCACTCTGCCCTGTTCCATGCTGCTTCTGTCTGGGACCTGGAGGTAAACACACAGGAGGAAGTGAGCGACACATGCAGTGTGTTTCAAACTAGCCCCTCAGTAGTTTGTATGTTGGCCACTGATTAGATTACTGATTTGGGGGGACTGATCAATACCAACCCCACTGCCAAACCAGGGACGCTCTGGGCAGTTCATTACCCTACTGAGCTTGGGACAAGTTTGGGACACACTAATGGATATTTTTATTATATTTTATTGTTTGTAATTACATTGAATAAGCTAGTTATTAATATTATACCCTTAGTCATGTGTCAAAATTAAGAATGCATTGTAATTCTTTAAATCCATACCTTCCTGTCTTCTCTCTTGTCTTCCCTCAGGTGTTCCCAGATGTTCCTGGGGAAATGGGTAGTGGTTTGTCATCAGGCACATTTCTTAGTTGCTCAGCTGATAACACCATCAGACTGTGGCACATGGAGGACTGCTTTCAAAGTCACGCTCATTTTCAGAACATCCTCAGCAGAGTGAGTTTGGCATCAACATCTGTATGTCCTGATGTCATACACCAGAAAATATAGACATTTTGAGTGTATATTCTCCCTTTGATGAGTTGTTTCTATATCCATCGTTGCTTTGCAGGATCTCCTGAATATAATCTACAGAGATGGAAACACTGCTGCATTACTGGATCCAGAATGTATGACGAATGCGAATGCAGACAAATCAGGGGATGGACAGACAACAGAAAGCCGGATGGGCATCAGGACCATCTGTGTCAGTCCAGACGGCAAACACCTGGCATCTGGAGATCGCAACGGGATCCTGAGGTAGGACATGAAGGCTCAAATTTAGATAGTAGACTATTCAGAGTTTGATTCATAGGACCCCCATAGGTCACCTCAAAGCAAAAGCACTTTCAATTACCTTAATCCCCAAAAATTGTGTTTATATGTCTTCTCAAGGGTTCACGACCTCAGCAGCATGAAGGAGATCCTGAAAGTGGAGGCCCACGATGCTGAGATACTCTGTCTCGAGTACAGTAACCCAGGAACAGGTCAGTGTGTGTATGTGTGACTGCACTACTGAACATAGTGACGGCATGCTTGTAGAGTATTCATGCATTGGCTGTGTAAACGATATTTGCTTTAACTGTATAATTACTGTCAGGTCTGAATCTGCTGGCCACAGCTAGCAGGGACCGTCTGATCCATGTGTTAGATGCTGAGGATGACTACAGTCTGGTGCAGACACTCGACGAGCACTCTTCATCCATAACAGCCGTCCGCTTTGCTGGTGAGCCACTTGAGACACTTTCAACATCTGACAGCTAATGCTTTCTTAATCCTCGCTTTCATCTCCATTCAGTCCCACACAAAGTTCTCTCTCTTTCAGCACTGCTTGTTTAAATAATAGATGACAACTGTACATGTGTAGTCAGGTGGAGCTTTGTTCGTTGTGAGGAAAGCGTCTTTTTGTTACATGCTTTTTTTTTTGGCACTTGGTTTTCTCTCTCAAGTTTTTTTTTTGCATCAGTTTCAGTCTATTACTTTTTAAAGCTACACTCTTACGAGAAATCTCTGTGTCACTGGACTTTTCCTTGGAATGTAAATTTGGAGAATACTAGAACTGAAGAACAGAAGGATTTACCTGATTCAGGTATTTTTTAAGAATAAAAAAAAGAAAAAGAAATACAAGTTCAAAAAAGTCATTTTGCAATAAATTTCTTTGTTCCTCAGCCAATGACAACAAGGTGAGGATGATCAGCTGTGGGGCAGACAAGAGCATCTATTTCCGCACTGCACACAAGGTGAGACACGTCTCTTGTCACAGGTGGAATCTGATGCTAGCCATTTGAGGCTAGCTTCTCCTGCAGCTTTTATATAATAACTGTAAAATTCCTGGTTTCCCGTCTCTTGCTGCTTAATATTGGTACACAGAGACACTCCAGCAGGATCACATGATTACATGACACACCAAACAAAAAAATTTCTTTAACAAAATTCTGTGTGGCCATAAAAGACACAGTGAGGAGCTAATCTTATATCAGCACCTCTTGCTTTTGACTAAAATTCTTCATGAAATCCTCCCCCGAGCTGCACAGTGAGTCCTCACTGTGCAGCTCGACGTTAACGCAATCTATTTAGCTTCTGTAAGTGAACACAACTCTACAGCATGTCCCACAAAAGCAGCATTTGGAGTACAAGTTGTATAACTAAAGCAATAAAGGAGGCATCATGCTGCATTCTTCCCTCTAGAATTGCTTCTAGGTTACTGGGACACTTTTCTGTTCGGTCAGACTTGCATAAGTTACAACATTCTTCTTAAACAATTCCGGCCACTGCAGCGACTCAGAACATTAAGTTTTGTCGAGCACAATAAGCAATTGCTTGTTAGTCTTGAGCAAAACTTCTCCTCAGCATTCAGACATTCATGGAGTACTCATTTTAAAAACTTGTTCTGACAGGTCTGTGCTTTCTTGCAAAACATAAATGAGCATCTTTTTTGCTGTCTGTTATCATGCTCTGTGTTTTCAAGGATTTCTAAATAAGAATAATACTTTTTTTTCCCGGACTACATCTGTATGATTGGTTTCTACAGCCTTACCTTCAAAAATGATACAACTTACTTCATCATTGCCAAGCATATTCTTTGTACTTCTTTTTTTTTTAACATAACATCTACGTGTACCTACCTACTTTTAACATACACACATTAATATTTATTCAAATTGATCTCTGCGTTGTCAACAACAGAGCAGAAGTTGTTTTAATGTCCAGCTTTCCCCTAAGTTTCATCTAATGCCTTCCTCCTCTGCAGAGACTTGACAGTGTTTCCCTTTGTTTTGTAGACTGACAGAGGAACAGATTTCAGGCGTTCACACCATATGGTGAGGAAGACCACGCTGTATGACATGTGTGTAGACCCCACTAGCAAGTATGCTGCCGTTGGCTGCCAGGACCGCTGCATCAGGTGAGCGTCTGGGCATGTATATGGGTTTCTGAAGAAGGAGGAGGTTAAGAACTGAAAACAAGTCTTAAAAGAAACAATTTAAAAAAAATTTTTTTTTTGTTTCTTTTCCTCCCTACTGCAGGATTTTTAACATCAGCAGTGGCAAACAGAAGAAACTCTACAAAGGATCACTGAGTGAAGATGGCAGTCTGCTCAGGGTAACATTTTCTCCACCATCCACACTCCTCCACCATTCCCCTCCTGTATATACAGTTCATAAACAAGAGAACGCTTTTGTATTTGGTCTGGCAGGTACAGATCGATCCTTCAGGTCAATATGTGGCCACCAGCTGCTCCGATAAAAACATCAGCATCTTTGACTTCTACACTGGGGAGTGTGTCGCCACGATGTTTGGACACTCTGGTAACAGAGCACAAGCCTTCACCTCACATACACATACTCTGTGTAGCAAAACTGAGCAGTGTGTAAGGAGGGGATGTTATGTATCACCTAAGATTGCTAGGGACAATAATATAAATCCACATCTGCGGAATCTGAAATAATATAACAGGCCACCTTTTTTGTTTTGCAGAGATTGTCACCGGGATGAAGTTTACCAACGACTGCAAGCATTTGATTTCTGTGTCAGGTGACAGGTGAGAGACAGTATTGTGTGGGGAGTTGTACCAGAAAGTCCAGCATTTAAATGATCATTATAATGTCATAGTATTAAATATTAATTATATATTTAAAAATAGAGCTATAATAACGATGAGATAGATAAATATGAACAATGTCAGTGCTACACCACTAAAATAACATTTGGATCAAAAGCATGATGGGAGCAGCACCCTCACTGAAATCATCTTCAGCCCCTGCTGCAAGAGGAAATGAGTGGAGAAATGTGTTTGCAGACAGTTTCCTCAATCGTCAAGCTGGAATGAAATGCTGAATTTTTAATGCCTGAGTGCTTTTATCTCCTAGCTGTATCTTTGTGTGGCGTCTGGCTCCAGAACTAACAATCAGCATGAGAGAGAGACTCTGCCAACTCCAACAAAACCTAAAAGCACCACCAAGCAAGACCTCCAGTCTCAGGTGACAACACACACCACCTTCAAGACCTTTCATCGATTACATTCGTTCCATAAACGTAGTGCTGATAAAGTGCTGATCGTATAGAGGCCACCTGGAGAAAATGTCCCTCACTTCACGTTATCATTTTCTGTGACTCTCTGTTTGTGTTACTCCAGGCGGGAGGTGTACAGCACCCCTACTCTGGGTGGTTTGTCGTCAGACAGTGACCACGAGCACGAGGGGGAAGACGGATCAGAGAACGCCGACCCCAACGACCCCGAAGACAGTGTCACCAATACTTCCTCTGACAGCAGCCATGGAGAGGAGGACACGGGTACTGTCTGATTGTGAACTCAATGAGAATACAAACTCTAATCCAGATGTTTACCAAGGGAACTAGAAGGTTGTAGTACTGAGTAGAGGACTGTCCTCCAGCAACCGTGTTTGTGAGCATCTGGCCCACTGAAGAGTCCTTGACATTTCGCCTCTCTGTGGAGCGCAGCAGAATTTGAAAAAACTAGTCCAGGAATGAAAATGGTTTCTGTAATCATCCTTTTAATTATTGTGCTCTTTCATACAAAAGGAGGCTCAGATGAGAGACAGGACTGGGAACTGACAAAGGTATGTGGTTATATTTGAAGTTAAAAAAAAAAAAAAAATCAGTTTTATCAGTTTAAATAAAATAACAACAACTGGGTGGATTTGTGCAGACCATTGTCTTCACATAATGATCATTTTTGCACTCATTTTTACAATGTTAATCATAAAACGTGCTTCACTGCAATAAGGTGGAAAAGTGTAAATAAACTGTGTTTTGTGTTTCCAAGGACCAATTTTGCTTGAATGTGTGTCCACTGCAATAGTTTTCTTTTGTGTGTGTGTGTGTGTGTGTGTGTGTGTGTGTGCGTGTGCGTGTGTGTGCATATTTAATTGTAATTCCATGTTAATCACATTCATGGGAAGTCAAATTAAACTACTAACATAAAAATACCAACAACCTAACGATACGTGTCTTCCCTTGATTCGGTTCCTGCTAAATGTTTAATAGTTTTTATTAACAGTACATAATATTCAGTACCATTTATTTAAGTATATAAGTTGGACAGCTGATGAAAGGAACATTTGCTGCTACTATCTCTTTTAGTTTTTTATCAGTGCTTTAGAAGGACCAAAGTGGCTTAAACATCTCAGGCTTCACTCCACCACACATGAGATTAAATCCTCTGTGATGTACCGGGGGAGGAAATTCCCTGCTGAGTCTTAAAAGTGATTTGAAATTCATTCTGAAATACGTTAGGGGACCAGAAAGTACAACCCAATCTGGAGGAACATTGTCTCTTTTAATACTTGTCAACTTTAATTTCCAGAACTGCTGTATGATATTTTTCATTCATGTCGTTTATAATTTTAAAAAATCAACCGTCATTTACAGCATGGAGTCATCAACCAGGTCTCCCCTGACTCTGCTAAGCGTCCTCGGAGGCGCTGGTCTCATCGTATGGGATCTCTGGAGCTGATGGTTAAATCCATGCTGGACTTGAGGCAGCTGGAGACCTTTGCTCACAAGAAGAACCCCAACTGCTCTCCTCATGACAGAGAGAGACAGAGCACATCCAGCCTCCAGGAGCCTGTGGTATGTATAGATGTACAAAGGACGTCTCACTGAGAGACAGAGGGAGCTGTCCACATGGATCCATGCACTGCTACACTAAGTCACCTATGCTCATTTTTTGCAGCAGCATTTGGAGGAGAGAGCCAAGAGGCATCGGCCCTGGTCACACGCTGACTGGCTGTCCTCACATCCATCCAAGGGCATCAAGGGGACTGATGGAGCTGTGCCTTACTCTGAGGAGAAAAAGGACAACACAAGTCTACGGGGCAGGTAAAGCCCTGCCTGCTGCACACGGCATTCATCATCACAGTGGCCGCGAAAGAGAACAAAAGTGCCTTTCAATTCTTGGTTTAATGTTTCCCTCTCCGCCCCTTCCCTCTTTGTGTTCCACCTCTCTGTGTTTTCATACACCAGTGATTACACTGTGAAGGAGCAGCGCTGCAGAATGCAAGGACGAGGGATCCGCAGTGAGAGCCAGGACAGCCGCAGCCCGGACAGTGCTTGCTCCCTGGGCTACGGCAGCAGGGAGTCCAGCCCGGATTATGTCCTCCATGGTGAGGGCAACAACAAAATAACAAGAAAGACAGTTTAGGCAATGAACAGCTGAGATACATTTAATGAAATGATTTACCTTTGCTAAAATGAAAACACAATGGCACAAAAAATGAGGGTTGGTATTTAAAGCCACTTCTTCTCGTGTACAATGAGAAAATTTCTGACTTTAGCATCCCCTGGTGGCAGCATCAGTACATCCAGCTTCCCCTACCTTCATTGCACAAATTTCAGTGTCTTTCAAAGTCTAATGCCCCAAAGTAATAAAATAATGGTATAGTAAAGTATTTTGTACATTTATTAATTTAAGATGCCTTAATAAAACAGCATTTCAACACATAGCGGCTTTCAGTGATGGATTTTCTTGCTACAGCCTCAAGGCAGAGCAATAGCAGAGTGAGCTTTGGATAAAAGCACTGAAGAATTTTAAACAGATATTAAAGTCACATTTGTTTGCTGCATTTCTGTCCTTTTATCTGTCTCCATTTCAACTGATAAATGTCTTCTTAAAGTGCGTCAAGTGCAAGATTTAAAATGAAAGGCCAAAATGTACATGAAAGCCATATCTCTTCGACGTACAGTGAAGCTGATACCCGCTGAGAGGGATTTGAGCACACAGAGGCTCAGATTTTTTTCTGTTTCAGACCTGATAGAAATATGTCTGATAATACTACCACATAAGCCTCTGCGCTCTGACTGGTTATTTGTTAAGGATTATGTAGTGCTTACCTGTTCTATGCACTAGATGTATCAAGGTCAAGAGGTGTTGGAAAGGGTTTTTTTTTTTTCTGTCAGCTGTACTTTTTCTTTCTTTTGCTTTCAGATTCTGCAGATGTGGAGTCCCTGAGCCAGGACAGCTCTGATGAGGAGAATGAAGAGAGGGAGGACGAGGAGTACAAGGCAGAGGTGACGAGTATGGACGAGGCTCTGAGGACAGTGACTGATACCGCTGACCACAGTCAAGAAGATTTCCTCAGGCAGAACTTTGAGATGCTGGCAGAGAGCTGCAGCACAGGTAAGACAGGGCAAGCACACACATTTAAATACAGACACACACACAGTATTGATCTGTCTGGTGGTTTCTCTTGTACTTTCAGTTTCTCTTTCTTTTTCCTCTCTGTGTCACTGGGTGTTTTTCTTCTCACTCTGCCATTGTCTCCATTTTCCTTTTTGTTTTTTTCTTTCTAATGCCTGATGTCTGTCCACAGCTGAACAGAGCAGAGTCCCAAGGCTCAGTATGTCTTCACGCTTCCTGGCCAGAGGACATAATAACAGGTACTGCCGACCGCTTCAGACCAGTGTGGACTCAGAGCTATAATTGCAAACCCATGTGGACTCACGCACACTGCTCTGCTAAACCATCTGTGTTCCTTTTCGATCCAGCGAAGCTGTCAGTTTAAAATGACATTGTTAAGTCTCTTTGGCTAATTTTGTGTGTAAGAATATTGTTTTTTTTTTTTTTTATCCCTGGATAACCTGGAAGTTTTCACCTTTACATTTGTAAACTGTGAAAGAACACAGGGTTGATAGAGTGTATTCACAGCTAGACATTAAACTATAAAATGTTGTATGTTAAGGAATTATTCAGCACTTTCTGGAAATTTGCTTATTCATGTTCCTGCTGAGAGTCAGATGAGAAAATCGATACCACTCTTATGTCTGAGCAGTGCGGTCAATGTGAAGCTACAGCCAGCAGCCAGCTCGCTTAGTTTGGCTTAAAGACTGGAAACATGGACAAACAGCTAGCCTGGCTCTGTTCGAACATAACAAAATCCGCCTAATAGCACTAGCTTACTAATGAAGTCTCCGGGTGGTTGCCTGGCAACTGCTCCTGGCCGAGAAATAGTCCAATACATAAACACCAGTAAAGGAGCCAGCTATCGTTTTTACACTTAGGTTTTTGTGCATGTAAAACAAACAAGTTGTAATGTGTTAACTAGTGAGCTTGGGAGATTCTGGTATGAAGATTTTGTTAACAGAGCCAGGCTAGCTGTTTCTGCTTGTTTCCAGTTGAAGTGCTAGCTATCCGGTTGCTGACTCCAGCAGTCCAACTGGACTGTTTCCTGGTCAAGCACAGTAGGTAGCCATGGCTAACTATTTCCTGTTTCCAGTACTGGATGTAGCTTCATATTTAACATATAGACATAAGACATCAATCTTCTTTTCCAATTCTCTGAAAGAAAGCAAATTAGTGTGTTTACCAAACTGTCAAAATAATCCTTTAACATACTTTAGGGGATTGTGTGTTTTACTCATCTACTTCAACATTGTAATAACTTCTCTGTTTGTAGGGGGGTGCCTATGTTTGCCACAGTTCATGGAAAAGAACAAGGCAGCCACTCTGCTAAGCCCCCAGTGTCAAAAGTACGGCCCTTGATGGAAGATGACCACAGCAGAAACATGGAAGACAAGACCCCTGTGTCCCCTGGCAGGACTGAAGGGCCAAAGTAAGAATGAAACACAGACTAGGAGGTGCAAGGCATTTATTTTTAGACAAGAGCTGCTTTGGCGGCCTTAGATTAATGAATCATAAATGCAAAAGTTCAAAAAGCACAAAAGGTACTCTGTTTGTATAAATAAATGATTATAAAACATTATTAAGTCCACAGAGCAAGAACACAAGACACATTTCTAAGGTTAGAGAAGGTTATAATGTTTACACAACTGTTTACACCCAGCCTGTTGTTTGTTTGTTTTTCACAATCATGTTGTTGTTTACTCACTGTAAACAAAAGCAGGGTGAACTCTCATCTAAATCAATTATGCACAAGCAAATATGAGAATAAATGACTAAAATTAAGCACAGACACAAAAGAAATGGAGGCATGAATTAACACCACTGATATTTCATTTGGCTTGTTTTTGCTATTTTGTGACGACTGATCGTTGAGTTTGAAGTGATCCTAAACCTGAGGCGTTGCATCTCAGCAGGGCAGATGCTCCAGAGAGGGACTGTACTCCTACCCCTAGACCCCTAAAGAAGACTTCAGGGTCCCACCTGTGGAGGATGTCCAACCCTCCATCCAAAGCTCCGCTGCTGTGGGACAGAACCACTTGTTTAAAGAAATCACACTCTGCCCAGAACCTGGCCTCAGACAGTACGTTTCGTCATCATTAGCTACATTAGAGCAATTAGGAGCATTAGGATCTACTATGAAATATGGAAAATGTGTTAATCTGACTTCAACTGATTACCCAGAATTGGCAGTATTTCATTCTTATGGTGTAATTCTAAAAGTCATCCGGTTAATGTGCTTCTGTTTTCTCAAAACAAGTCATTTTAATCTCCTCTTCCTCATCCTTTCTCCAGTTCATTGCTCCTCTGTTCCATCTAGTGACCCAAAGGAGTTATGTAAGAGACCCCAGGAGCTTTTCCTGGATCATGACACTCTGATGCCATCCTTCCACTTTTCTTCACCCTCCTCTGACTCACCCCAGTCTCCCCAGTCCCCCTTGCCTTGGGATAGCCCCAAACACAAGCCCCACCACACCTACATGAACCCCACGGCCAGCTCCATGGCCAAAAGCAGCCGGTCCTCCTCTCTGGCAGAAGGCATCCAGATTGGAACTCCACCTTGCTCCCCCTCCTTTTCCAAGGGAAGGAGGCTATCTGTGGAGCTGGAGGCCGAGCCCCCACTGCTCACCTCATCTCCAGTCACTGCTTTCCCCTCCTCAGTCTCATCATCCTCACCCGTTTTGTCGTGCCCTCCATCAAACATTCCTTCTCCTGCTCCTCCCCATCCTACAGCAACAGTTTCACCCACTCCTTTTACCCAGAACATTCCACCCTCTCGCATCCCGCTCCCCAAGCAGCCTCTCAGTCCTCGACGGAGCCTCTGTTTGGAGGTAAAACCGAGCTCAAGTTGGTCTGGAGGCCTGGCGAGGGCTTCTAAACCTACAACAGACTCTGGATGTGATGTTCCAGGAAACAAACAAGGTTAGGCAGCCGGCCTTGCACCGTAAATGTGCTATATACAGTCACAGTTAAGAAACTAAATCCCTCATTACATGTGTGTTGCTTTGTGTTTATCTTGTTATTTTTAGCACTGGATAGACATCTGTCTTTAAGTCTGGATCTTTCTTTGCCAAGTTCACTTCCAGTGAAGCAGAGGAGATGCTCAGTTTCTGAAAGGTACACTGTTATATCAGTTTCACTAAACACTTAACTACATGTTTTGGCAAGTTTTAACAGTTACAAGCAGCTATAAAGATTTCTCAGGAGCAGTTGAACTAAAATTACCTCTAAAAGGGGTCAGCTCAGTATTATTTAACTGCTTCATACATGAGAGTCTTATAGAATGAAGCAAATTTAATACATTTTGCTTGAAGTTTCCATTCTACTCGTTTAATTTAACATGTCAGAATTATCTCAGAACAGTAAATGACTCTCATTTCTGACATTCCTTCCCAGTACCAAGGAGCCAGGACAGGTGGCTGTAGCTGAAGAGTGCCCTCTGGTGCCCGAACAGACCCGCACATTGAGTGCTGACCCCCAGCCAGGTCTGACTCCCCAGAACTCTTTTGCTAACCTGTCCGTCTCAAACGCTCCTCCTCTTCATCACTGCATTTCTTCACACTGCTCATCTTCTGTCCTCCGGCCTGTCTGTCACTCTTTCTGTGTGTCTCATGTCCCTCCCTCTGTCTCGGTGTGCTCCCGCTGTCAGTACCATGATTACAAGGGCAAGTCCACAGATGAAGGGACACAATGATGTTTTGAGTTCTCCTCTCTTTTGGGTTATTATAATGTCATCTAGTTCTGTCTCTTTGGTCTCCATGGGTCTTTAAAAGTTCAAATATAATATATTTTGCTTTAAGACAATAAAACATGAATGAGCAAGCACTGTGGAAGCAGATTCATGCTTCCTAAAAGGATAGACCCATTTTGCACTCCGCATGTCACCAGTGTAATTTCTTCCCACAGGATACTGTATCTCACAATCTAACAGAAAGAAAGCAGAGGAATTTCCACACAATAATGCCCCCCTTTTGATAATATTACATTAATTACGTCTCAGTTAACCTAATGTTTTCCTCACACTGCTCCTTCAGTAAATAAAGGTATCTAATGGAGTTAAAATGGTGAGGGGAATCTTAAAATAGCTTCTTCATCCTGTTCTTCATGCTTCTCTGCCTCCTGTTTTGTGAATGATAACGGACCCGCGAAGGCAACAGATTTCATTTCAGTTTGAAAAAACACAGTAACCATAAATGCCATTAAGTGGTACTCGGTCCACATTTGTACCTACAACTGTGTTTTGCTGGAGGATATAAACTGTGAAATTGTTTTTTTTTATTTTTTATTTTCACAGCACACACTGCTACTGCTCCCTGGCTTTGTACAGCAGCCTCCTTGTGTGTTTTTTCAATAGTTTCTTTTCTGCTACCAAGTTTTTTTTTCTTTTCTTTTAATGCTCTTTAACCTTTTTGCTCAACATTTACTGTGCACCCGCTTCACTCGATAACAGTGTGTGTTTGTGCACACTATGATTTGCCACATGCTGTGCTACACTTCAAGGAGTCATTCTCACTCTCTCTCTCTCTCTCTCTCTCTCTCTCTCTCTGCAGATCACTCTATCACCTTGGAAACTTGTAGGCAGGCTGCTGCTGAGCTTCACAGCAGTCTGAGGAAAACCATCATGATCTACACTACGGTCAGTGAGTGTGTGTCTATATGTGTGTGTGTGTGTGTGTGTGTGTGTGTGTGTGTGTGTGTGTGTGTGTGTGTGTGTGTGTGAAAAGGAGATGGGGATTAAGAGAGCATGAAGGGAAAATATACCCAGGAGAAAGACAGGGAAGAGAGATGGTGCTGACAAATGGGGAATAAATAGAGATAATATCTCACATATTACACACCTGTTAATGCTGCCACTCTCATGTTCTTTTTATTATTATAAATTGCCTGTATTGATAATTTTGATTCCCTCATATTCCTATAATGGACTGTTTAATAACTGTGCTGCTGTGGATGCTAATCCATACTAATTAGCTCACATTTTCTTTTTACTCAGTTGTAGGCCTGAAACGATTAGCTCATGAATCAATTTGATAATTATTATCGATTATTTTCATGACAAACATTTGCTGGTTCCATCCTCTCAGACATAATTATTTGCTGCTTTTTCTGTGTTCTATATGATGGTAGACTAAATACTCTTTGGTTATTTACTGTTCGTGGAACAAAACAAGCAACTTAAAGATGTCTGTAACTGACAGACATTTTCATGATTAATTTATCCATTGATTATTTCCTTGCCTTCAAATGTCTCATTTTGTCCAACCAGCAATCCAAACATATTGAAATTACAGCGATATAAGACAGAGAAACTGGAATCAGAAAAGATTTGCTTGAAAAATGATCTAAACGATTATCAGAATAGTTTGAGTTCATTTCTGTTGATCAGTTAATCAAATAATCGACTCAGCTTTAGACACATTTCACTGTTTTAGGACAAAAAGATGATCTGATAAATCTAAAAATTAACTAAAGAAAGATTAATTGATAATAAAAGCAGTTGTCAGTTGGAACCCTACCTGAGTGTTTCCTATTATTTCATAAACCTGCTTCAGTGGATCACATGGAGTTTTATCTATCATCTGATATGATAGATAAAACTCCATGTGATCCACATGAAAAAGTCAAACACACTGATAAACAGCTTAACTGTCTCACTCACTCACACAGTGTTTGTATGGCTTCATTTAAACCAGATTCTACAGTGCGGCCAACAGCCCAGCGAAGATCAACAGCAGATGAGGAGAATCCTGTCTGAGGCCCTGTTCACGGTTAAGGCTGAGCTAGATTCTCTGCCTCACCCTGCCTCACAGTGTGAAGGGCCCCAAGTGGCTCAGGGGGTCAAAGGTGAGGGAGACAAGGCCCTTGCTCTGCTGGAGCAGTACGCCGAGCTGCTGCTGAAGTCTGTGGAGAGGAAACTAGATACCAAGACCTGAGGAGATGACTGGTGTTTTCTATGCACATGTGCTAGCAGGAGCCAGACACACTGACACATGCACACTCAGTAGCACTGTGAATTGCACACTCATTATTTGCACAGAGATCTTTTGGAACTTTATTTACTGAACTTTATTGACTGAAAGCAAATGAGATGCCATTATATTTGGAGAGACTGAGAATAATGGATGTTGGGTATTATGCACTGAATTAAGAATGAGTAAAAAAGGTTGCCTTATTTTTCATGATGCCATAGTTTTTATTTGTTTGTTTTCCACTTTTTTAAATCGTAATGAATCGCTAAATATTATGAAGGGAGACACTAGAGGGACAGTGACAATGAAGCTGCATGAAGAGCATATGTAGTCAAAAACTAGTGAAAAGATGTAGTTGACCAAACACTGTATTTAGGTTACAAAGTTCATCCTGGGGTATTGGGCACTTTTTAAGTGATTGTGTTATAGATAGCTGTGTTTTGGTAAAAGGTATGAAGTGTTTAGCCCCAGTGGCATCCCACAGAGACTAATTTTCAGTGTGATCAGTAGTCTCAACATCTTTTTCCAGAACAAAGTGCTGACTTCAGGACAAGATAGGGCATTCCCAAGCCCCGCTGCTTGAGGGACAGAAATGGTCCTGTCAACATATTAAAAAGAGAGGGTCATGATGGAGAGAGCATGTTTCAGAAGGAGGTTATAGGAAGTGAAGTTAAGGTGGGAGGATAGAAGTGGTGATACTGAGGTGTGAGGTTAGAGGTAAGTGTCAGATGAAGGACGTGGAAAGAAGTTAGCCACTGAGATGTAGAATACCTCTGTAAGCCATGTAATTCATATATTTCTGCCTAGAGTGTCTCCCTCGTTGCAAGAGTAGCTGTAACTTGTGCAATTATTGTTGCTTAATGTGTATCAGTCAGTAATTCATTTTTGTTAGTTGCTTCTGTACATTTATGCAAGTTTCCGTAGTGCTGGTTTGAATGCTCTACTGGGATTTTAGATTCATCTGAAAGAGATTTTCCTTCTTTGTTACTGTCATACAGTTTCAAATTACTGCACTGTCTCTTAAGGTCTCATACAAAAATAAACAGCAGAGACTTGGGTTTGGATCATTTATTTCTGACTGACAGTCTTATCCATGGATCATTACAGTTAACAGAACCCCACAGCACTGAGCCGTAACAGACTTTCACTGTTTGCAGACAATATTGATACATGTATTATTCTCCATTAGTAGCAATTTAATAATATCAGAAAGATTGTACACATTAAATAGTAGTAGTATCTTTATAGTGAAAAGCTTTAAGTATATTAAGTGGTTAGCTATATAGCAACTTACTGCAGCACATTATGGAATGAGCTCAGCTCATGTGATTATTAATATTACATTACATGCAAACACACTTATGCAAAACTGGGAAGGCTTTAGTGCCTCCATAATATAGTGTATTTAATTGCCTGTGTGTACGTATGTGGGCAAATTTCTGTGTGTCCTTGTATGCATTTCTGCTGCATTTACAACACACTCATACATGTGTCTGTCCTTGATGTATTGTACTATATGAGTTAACAGTGTGTTTCCTATGGAAGTGTCTCCACGTTGACGTAGGTGAGGACCACATCATGCAGGATGTTGATTCTGTCGATCTGGTTGAGCTCTCTGACGCGGTGTCTGAACTCAAACAGCGGGATGTTGTTCACCGCCACCCTGAACGCCTCATGAGTGCACAGGATCTTCATCTGGGACAGAGCAGATCACCAACAGTGTAGTACCATCAAAGACTGTGAGCTATCACACATGCGGTGCTCAAGTGAAACAAAAATCAGCTTTATTTGAAACAGATCCTCTCTTGTGCCAGATCTTCTAACTGGCATTTCCACCAAAAGTTAAAGTGCATTAGCAGAGAAACATACTGTAGTTGTCAGTAAACATGAACACGCAGACTGTTGGACACGGATACAGAATTAGCTCCTCAGATTAGTCACTCCTTGGTGATGCCCGTAAAGCATAATTGTTATTGATGTTATTGAGCAACATGAGACCCCCACTGACCTCCAGGAGCCTCTCTGCAGTACAGCAGTTCCCTTATCTAGGACTCGCTTGCACAAACGGTTTTCCAACCCTTTCCATCTTTTCCAAACGTTACCCTGACGTTAAGCAGGAGAAGGTGACCTAAGTCAGTTGAAGGTACCATGTGCAGAATTTTGAAACATCAACTTATTGTAACATTTTTACCACAAATGAGAAAATGGTCAAAATGATTAGTAGCTTCTGTTTATGAAATTTATTTGCGTTGCATCATTGTGTGGAAAAGCAATAGTGGTTTATTAGCAGCAGGCGCCAACACTTTAGGTGAATGAATGTGGTAATGACATACTGATGTTAGCATTCTACACATAGCATCTTTAGGCCCAGTTCCTCAATCCAATATGTGTGTAGATTCCTCTTTCTAAAACTCACCTCAAATGGGCTCCCAAGAGCGAAGGGGAAGGGTCCCTTCAGGTCCCTCTCCTCCGCGCCCCAGCGGTCACCCACTTTGTGGTTACGAACCACCACCTGTTTGCCCCCTTCACTGAATCGAGGGTTGATATGAAAGGCAATGTCATTGCCTCTCAGAAAGTTCACTGTGAACCTATGGGAGAACAAAGCTGGTTGGACTTGACATTGACAGTGCATTGTCTCTGTTGTGTACAATTAGTCTGTACTTCACGTAATGACGAGATAGGAAGGAACACACTGTAAGTACATATTAATAAGCTTACATTTTAGCATTAGGTTTCACATGGCCCAAGATGGTCATCATCATCTTGTCATACACACCACGGGCCAGGTTCAGGTTGTATGGTACACTCTAAAGAGCAAAACAGTGAGAGAAGGACCATAAAACAACCTGACAACCAAACTACATCCAATGTAAGATACGTTCAAGTGAAATTCTTTGCATTTGACTTACTAGAGGTCCAGATGTGGGTGGAAGCCAGTGTGAAGGTATTATAGATGGATTCTGTGCAGGCCATCCTGACTGTCCTGGGTTATAAGGCCATCCAGGGTGGGCAGGCCACCCTGGTGCATGTGGATGGACGCTGGTTGAAGGAGCAGGTGCTGGGACTTGGACTGGGACTGGAGTTGGAGCCGGGGCTTGAGCAGGGAAATGAGCTTGAACTGGAGCTGGTGGCTGCAGAGGCTGGCACTGGGTGCCCGACCAGCAAGGTTGGCAGGGCTGCACTGGAGCTGGAGCTGGAGGTGGTGCTGGGACTATGGTTGTGGTGGGTGCAGGAGCCGGTGCTATGGCTTGTGCAGGGGCTGGAACTGAAATCGGTGCAGGGACGGACACCGGAGCTGGTTGTGTCCCTGGCCAGCAGGCCGTGTTTGGCTGGCCAGTCCAGCACGGTGCAGGCGGGGTGGGCTGGCCCGGCCATGCGGGGAACCCGGTTCCAGGCGGTGGCAGGCTGGGCCAAAGGCTGTTAGTCTGTGGGGCAGAACCAGCGGACGGGCAGCTGCCACAGAGAGCGTCAGAATGCTGAGAGGGAGGAGGAGAGGGGGAGGAAGGAGGGAGAGAGAGGTCAGGGGCAAGGATGGAGATACGTGGAAGAGAGAGGGTGGACAGGATGGAGGACACCAACTTGCAGTTGCAAACATGGCCGTTTGACAGAAGCAAGGATTTAAGAATTTTTATTTAGATGGAAAAATGGGGAGAAAAGTCGCTGCAATGATGTGTCATTCTTACCAGTGTAGAGATCTGAGATTTTGATGAGGTACTTACGTCCATGCTGCCTGTCAAAAGAAGATCAAGTGCACTTTTATTTATTTTACAGCATTTTTATCATGAGTAAGTCTCAGAGCACTTTACAGAGACAGAGACAGAAGAAAACCAAAATAGATTTTAGTCAGGAATCAATCTTCATCAATCTTAGTTGGGAAATTTTAAAAAAAGCTGTTTTAGAATTATAGTATTGAAACTGTACAAAAATGTATTCACTTAATTTCTAGTTACAGTGCGTGCACTACAGACACACTGAGGTATTATGAGCTGTGGAGAGAAGAAAAAATTCTCCAGGTGACCACCAGAGGCCTCTGTAGCTTTTTAAGATGTCAAAGTGTTGCCACACTGGATGATTGTGTGCCTCCATACAGATAATACATTGTTAGCTAAAGCCTATTGGATACCATGATATTGATATGCTCTAACTGAATGATGACAGCAGAAAACATCCTGAGTCAGGCAGAAACATAATGGCACATTCATCTGGGCTTTATGTGCAGTTAGAGAGGAATGTGCATTAACAATGATTCCTTGGTGTCCACTCCCACCACTAATATATAGTTGTTCTTGTGACTGCAGATTCAATTATTGTTACCAAGTTATTTGAGTTACTACCTTGACTTGCTGTTTCATGTGGTTTAATGTTACTATCAGTAATGTGCTATCAGTAATACAAGCAACACAAATAATAATGAATCTGAATCATTTATTATAGGTGCTTTACTGTATTAGTCATATTAATTAATATTAAGCAAACAATCTAATGACATTTTATAATCATGCACGGTGAATATTCATCGAATGAAGTAGTGCAGTACTCTTCATTAACTTTGTTTTTCACCATCTCATCATCATCATCACCAACATTACCAAATAATGCAAGGTAGTCAAACTGCTAAGCTAAATATACACATGAAGATTGATTATATTATTATGTTAAGATAAGATTTTATGCACTGCACTGTACACTGCAGCAGGACATTTTACCCAACACCAGGGAATACGTTCTTTTCCTGATACCTCAGAAATATTTAGCATAGAATGCGAAGAACCTTTTTGGTTCAGATGCACAGGAATATAAACCGTTTTGTATAAGCTGCCACAGATAGAATTAAGACTGGAAGTTACCTTTTCTTGTCTTGGGTCCTCAGATGCACACAGGAGCAGGCCACAGGCTGTGGTATAGCTTAGGTGAATCAGTCAGCTTGTAGACAAGCCCAAAGCAACTCTCTTTTATAGCCCCAAACCCTCTCACCACTTGGTCACTCCTCACTTCATCACTCCACTGCCACAAAGAAATGCCACACCCTCACACGTCACAACATATATGTAAACAAGACTTGTCGAAAAATATGTTAGCTTTAGAATTTAAAATATTCAACTCACTTTTTTTTTATGTCACATTTATTGCCCTTTCCGTAGGAGACTGACTGTCCAGACCTCAGTTGGTAATGGAAGTTATGAGGGTCTTCAATAAAATTAAATTAAAGGGAAGGAAAGTTGAAGAGTCAAATAGTCAAATGCTTGGATGGAAACAAAATCAAACCACTGAAATTTACAGGCTGTATAAAATGGTGTATAATCTCCACCAGATGACATTCCCATTAAAAAAAAACCAAAAACCTAAACTAGATCCACTGACAGAACAATGACCTGTTTTTTCATTAATGTGCTTCACTTCACTGTGGAGCAGTCATGGGACTGTGCAACACTCATGCCATATCTGTCTAGGCTACACATAGTAACACAATTACAGCAGGTAGACAAAGAAGTCAGGACTCACTGCTGATTTCTATGTTCCAGTGACTCAGGCACTGATAGCTGGAAACCCAGACATTACTGCTTGGTTCATCCCCAGGTTAATTCACAGCACTGGGCTCGGTCATCAACATCGTGCTTCGTATTCTTTGATATTTTTTATTCCAGATGATTGATGCATGAGTTTACAGTGGCAGAACTAACCGTCTGACCTCTCCTAACATGTTCAATTACTGCTTCCAGTGTTTTTGATAAACTGGAGAGATGTCAGGGTCAAAGTATAAATCCCCAAGGCAATGACTCTCATAACAAATAACACTCGCACATGTGGATTCACACAATTGCGCTGGTTGTCTTCACACTATTATTAGATTAGGCATCATCTGAGCTCAAAAATGTCAGAAATTGCAGAAGCGTCTTCGAATGCTAAGACTTTATTTAAGAATTTAGCGCCTGACATTTATCCAGCTGGGTCTCTATCTGGAGAAGAGCATCTTTTAAATAATGTACAGTTGATATAATTTACTGTAACTCTTGCTGTCAGAGTTCACCCTTTCTTAGGGTTACAGGTAGCTATTATACCTACAAGTACAGCTTTGATTGCAGGACACAGTCAGTCTGTGGGAAAAGCAGAATACAAGTATCAGCACATGGAGTGAACTGACTTTTATGTCACAAAACCCTTTTTTGGGACCACTGCATGCAGGGCCAGTGGTTAGATGACTATTTCCTGCTGGCCGGTTATTGTATTGCATCCAACGATACTAGTAACGGTTACTTTGATCCACAAAACAGCACACGCTTTGACAAACACTGTTTTTAATAGCATATTTATAGTGCCTGCTTTAAAGCTAGCATACTACACTGTTGCCCGTGAAGTTGGAATTAAACATATTTGACCTCTTCTCGTGAAATGATTGTGACAATGTGATTTGTTCTTGATAGATAAAGTGTACGTCTTCTCAAAACTTTATTGATCAATCTCTGCTGAAAACAAATTATTCCAACTTTTTGGGCAACAGTGTGTGTTAGAAACCGGCATGGAATCTTTTTCTTTTTTTTTGGTGTTGCTGAGTTTAAACATACAGTACAGTATAGATGCTCTGGTATTTTTAATCTACAGTGGGTCATGGGGCAAATATTCTGCTACAGTGACCAACCGTTGCTGTACTGAGAGGCCTGACACATCATTAGTAGATATAAAAACCACTGGAATATTGCCTTGTATTTCTGCCACTAATCAATAAACACACTGCACTAACAGGCGAACACTGTATTATGTTGTATTATACCTTCATGTACAAAGTCACATGTGCTCACACACACTCACACTCATTCATTTTTCATGAGCATATGAGAATATCCTGTAGCCTGACCCCCAGGAGCCCAGCTGTGGCTCACAGTACCACGCATTAAGCAAGCGAAGGGTGTGGCCATGTTGGACAGTGTGGGAAGTTGGAGCCTCTGGCTTTGTGTGTGTGTATATGTGTGTTGTCTTTTGTTTTCGTGGCAGCGCTCAAATCTGTTGCATTGAGCATCTTGGATGCTTAGATCCTAATGTTCAATCATCTCCTACAAGCCATTAAAAGGCAAATTGTGTGGTTTTTTAAAATGATTTTTGTGTTTCCAGAAGTAAATGATAAACAGAGGAATTTTTTAAATTGCCCTTGCAGAACAGAAACTGTTGTTTCTCTCATGAGTTGGTGGAAACCAAAACAGAGCAAAAACAACACTGAACACTGGGCCTACATTCATCAGGTGTCCAGAAACACAACTCTAAACAAATGCCTTGTCTGCTGGACATGTGAATGGGCAACTGTTTGCTAACATGTTTTTCACATCAGCTTTATAAGTTGCCAATGTGTCATTGATGTGTTTACAGCTTGTTTTGCTGCCCCCATGCAGCCAAAAAAAAAAAAAAATCCACAGGTAGACCTCAGTTAATATGCCTTTCATAGAGCAAATACTAAATACCAATAACATGCCATCAAGACAAGCACAGCCAGCAGTGTTTGACCAGTTAAAGTTAAAAATAGACATTAATTAGAACAATACCAAAGTGGAAGCTGTACCTCTCCTTACATCTCAGAACAGCGTTCTGTGCATAGATTAAAAGGTTCCGTCTCGTAAAGGATCTGATATTGACAGTAGGAAGCTTAGGTTTCATCTATCATTTCCATCACTTTTGTAGGCGTGGCTGTGGCCTGTTGACAAAAGCTGACAATAAACAATAGTAAAAAATTATAATAAAAATAATTATTATTATTGTTATAGCGCTCTCTCTCTCTCTCAACCCAACTGGTTGAGGCAGATGGTCGCCCACCCAGAGCCTGGTTCTGTTCGAGGTTTATTCTCGTTAAGTGCTTGCTCATGGGGGAATGTTTGGTCTCTGTAAATAATACTGTAAATATTAAATATTATAACATTGAATATGGTCTAGACCATAGTGCTCTGAGATAAGTTATTTTATGATTAGGTGCTATATAAATAAGACTGACTTGACATGATATTCCACATTGGAGAATCAAAGCCTCACCTCTAATGGGACAAGCATGGACATTTGCTCTTTATATCACTGAATGCCTGAGTCATCTTACTGTATTTACAAATTTATTCATTTATAGAAAGTCTAGAGAGGAAAATCTGCCCACGTTGTAATTTTCTCCAGCACAGTGACCAGGCTTTAGAAGACAACAAAATGAAGCTCCCTGTGAGGATCATGGTGAATTGTTTTGCTTGGGCTGCATATTGACAGAAGCAGTGTCTTGCCAAGAGACAATCCAGAACATTTGGTTCATGGTTAGTCTCCTGGTTGGCCCGTCAGCCTGTCAAGAGCTGGAACTGGCAACACTTGTTTCCTCAACCCTGCTATGCACTCAACCCAATCTGTTCCTATTAAGTAATCTGATTTTTTTTTTTTTAAGTTGCAGTTAAAAACATCATGTATGTGTAACAGATATAGCTCAATTTGAATTTGAGAGCAAAGTAGAGCCCTTTCATGTGAGTGGATGTTTGCCATGTGGTCCTGACATATGCTGTCAGATGGGAGAGGGAGTAATGATGTCACTTGCAGGAGATCTCCTTTTGTAGTTGCAACCAATGAGAGAGCTGAGGAAAAAGGAGACAACCATGAGGCGTGCTGCTGTTAGGCAGAAGAGAGCATTCTGGCAGGAGCAGGGTTTTCCAAAGCAACGGCGGTGGCATTAGCCTCTGATAAGCTCTGGGCCTCGTTCCAACACTTGTGAGCTGCAACCTCCCTGTTTCCCTTTCTTCCCAAATTTCCTTCCTCTTCACCACGTTTTCCTTATTAAAGTCAAAATGGCTGAATGATTGGAGTATAAAGAGGTTTCAAAAGGTAATCCCCATATTAGGTAACATTTCTGTGTGTTTACCTGTAATCAAAGGAGTGGTTTTCTATGAGACTGTTTTTCAATAACCTGTGGCTGTGCAGCAGCTCTTACCAAGAAATAAAAAAGAGCTAAAGATGCTTTTGCGCTTTCAAATAACGAGCAAACAAGAGAGATAAAATCAAAGAGACTATGTAAGAGTGAGGTTGATGGTTTCAAAAAAATATATATATTGCTACAGTTGCCATGGGGACAGCAGCACGTTTTAGGGACCTGAGTGTGTTTATGTGTATGTGTCTGTGTGTTAGTGTTAAAATCATCGTCACATCTGGACCACTATGAGATCAATTTAGTATCGCACAGGATTTCAGAGATGCGTTGACTCGTGTTTCAGGCATAACCAGCAGCCACTAGTACAACTTACTGTTGGATGCACTGTAGTAACCTGTGTGCTCCCACAATCCACCACTAGATGGGGATGAAAAGTCTCACAAGGGGGTTGTGGTCATTTGGAAAGTATTCCTTATTCCATGAAAGGCAACGTGATTTTATGAGTCTGCAATCTATGCCCATAACTAGTCAGCTGACTCCTTCACAGACATCAGCTCAAACCATGTCATTACATGACATGACCAGGCCAAAAAGCAGCACAAGGATCTGATGAAGAACTGTAATCAATAATCAATCAATAAAAGAGACACTGCACCCAAATCGACCTTTCTTCATGTTTATTTAGGACTGAACATTGCCTGTAAAAAAAAAAGTCTCTAGTTTCCTTAAAGTTGTTGTCAGCTTTACTGTGGATTCCAGTTGTGAGTTGTATGATCTTAAAATTACTACAGGAGGATAATGCACTTCAGCAGTCATTACTGTATTCCAAATACAGCCAATTTCACCACCTCTGTGTGAGCTATGCCTTACTTCAATCTTATCCTATCCTCCACTTTTTATTTTAAGATGCTTTTTTTTTTGCTTGATCTGTAGCTATTTTGATTAATCATTTTTATGTATGCTGTATATTTTATATTACTTATCTATATCCTGAACTATTAAATGTTGTTGTTGATTGTCATCAGTGTGTTCCTGAGACCTGTTTGTTAAAGCCTTCCTGCAAACCAAATTTCCTTTGCGATGATAATAAACCACAAAACTCTGAGGAAACCACAAACTTTTTACAACAACCTTAAAAGGATGTGAGTTGCTGATACTGAAGTGTGTATCTACGGCCAGTGTTTCCCACACAATTTCTAACATTCTTCCTCTCTGAGAGTTAAAAAGCCACACAGCGACACTACAGTGTTTTTAATGCAATACGCTTAGTTATTTTTGGCCTTACTTCTCCCATCCTAAACTCTATCTAGACACCATCTCTAACTCATGTATTATGACCAAACATAGTCCATTTACTAAACTGTATAGGCTCCCCCAATGTGGCTATATGAGACGGATAGATGTGGCTGTCCATAAAGCCCATAATAAGCGTGGCTCAGCCTGGAATAGTCCTGAGCAGAAGGGGTGTTCCCTCAGTTCACAGCCTGGGCTCACATTTCCCATGGGGATTTATGGGTTGGTGGGGAGGACTCATGGGAGACTGAGGAGGTGAGGACAGTATCACCACAAGAGGACAAATCAGTGGAGCAAGGAAATGACCGAGTAGTGAGGAGGAGTGTGTCTACGTGCATAGGGCAAGCCCACTCTTACAAGCATGGGGATTAGATATAGTGCTTAGTACGCATGTTGAGAGCATGAATGCACTTTTTGGTTCATTCTGTAGGATGTGGTGAGCTTTAAGGTCTCCACCTGTAAAATGATGAGCCAAAGGGAAAATGGCAATAAAAAAACACGTGGAAAGCAGCTCCCTCATTGATCCCCATGTTTAACAACAACGCAAAGACTTATATATATATATATTATATTGTATAATAACGGACACTCTCCGTGGGAGGTGGGAGCTCCCTGTGAAAATGTCTTTATTGCAGGTGTAGGCGTGGATCTTAAGTGTGCAGTACGTCCGTGTGACTGGAAGTTGTCCCTGCTCTGCTGCACAGGTGCTCTACATATCCAGGGCGCTCTCCGCCCTCTCCGCCGCCACGAACTGCGCTCATTCGCTCTCGCCAACAGCCCGGATGTAGCGCACAGGACCGCACAGTCCTCCACTCAGTGATAATAACATGGCGCTGGCAGACACATAGCGGTGCCCACTATAATAACAATATCCACAACAACAGACCAAAATAAGCGACGGGACATGTGAGCTCCTCGACCCCCAACACGAGCAGGTAGGTCCGGGGCATTTTATTCGACAGATATGATTTGACGCCGCGAATTTGCCTTAAATAAATGTGGCTGCTGCTGTTGCTTCTTGCAGGGGGGCAAAAAAAAAGGAAAGGCGAATTGCTTGTCTAAGGGTTTAGTTTGTGTCCCTGTCTCTCTGTCCGCGGGGTTAATGCCTCGCACTGAAACAGCAGTGTCATCCAGGACAGGTTTGTGCTCGCTGCTTACCATGCATCCGTGCAGAGATAAATCATCATTTTGTAGTGCATGTGTTGTCATGGCTGTCAGGCTCTCCGTGCGTCGACCGCTGTCCTTGGTGTTGAACTGGGTGGGCATCACACCAATGCATGTTACAAATAGGTTCCGGTGGCCTGTTTGTGCCCGATCTCCATGAATTGTGTTATTGTTGCTTAAACGAGGAGGAATTGTTGTCGATGTCTGGTGGTCGTGGGAAGAAAATCACTGTAATGCACCTACAGCCTTATGATCTTGTATGGGCTCTCAGCGTGTATATGGTGCTCAGTGCTGAGTTTACAGCCTTAATGGACTTGAGAGCTCTCATGTTGCTACATCTCTTTATTTTTTTTTTTTTACGGTGACAGCATCCCTTTTATTGTACCACCGCTCTATATTCGCTCTACTGTATGACAGTGATGATGACAGTGCAAGACATTTATTTGCACTGCCTACGTTTTTTCCCCTTTCTTTTCTTACAGCCAGCCAGAGTTTGAGTGAGCTCAGGCTAATGTAGGCCAGGTAAGGGCAGGAACAGATGGCTTGTTTTCAAGTTCAATGTAGCTTTTGGATTAGAATGTATAGACGAAAATTAAAAGTGGTGGCTAGGTCCTCTGAGCTGGGGTTCCCCTCCTAAGCTCATAATCGCCTGAACAGCAACACATTAATAGGGGTAATAATAACATGTAGCACATAACCTCCTAAAGCTGTGAGGAGGTCAGCCCTTATCCTAATGCAAACAACTAGAACTGAAACAAGCTGTCAATTAATGGATTCATTGATTGAGAGAAAATGAAAAACCAGCTATTTAGATAATCCATCATCACTGCCACTTTGTAGTTTTTTCTTGTCAAATGTGAGGCTTTTGACTGTGAGCTGGATAAAACAAGACATCTGAGGATATCGTCATGTGCCGTAGAAAACTGGGCATTTCATATACACATATTCACATATTTCACAGACAAACGACTCATTGATTATAGGCAGGATAGTGATGTTTGGGGTTGCTTTTCAACGTTTGGCATTTATTCACAGATGAATCGATTAAAGCAGCCGTTGGCCATCTCGGTCTTTATCGCTGAAAACATGTGATATTTTATCTGCAGATTAATGGATTATAAATATCATCATTAGTTAGCAGCCTTACAAACAATCCCAAAACTATTGAGTATGTGGTACTTTCATAGAAACAGTAAGGCATGGCCTTTTCCCCCCTCATTTCTTATACTTTGACTTAAATCAGTTAACATGCAATAAATGTGGTGACTTATTATCTTACAGTAAACTGCTGCACTGTGGCCTCTGTTCTTACAATAATGGTGCTGTGGTGATTGTTGTAGTAAAAGTAAAGCCCATTGCTATCAATCACAGATTGCATTCCAGCCGTTTAGGATTACAGTATAGTGACTTGTGAGAGACTCATTAAAAAATTTAATTATTAAGCTCCAAAACAGTTGATCCTACAATTCCCATATCTCGATAGCAGCTTTCTCTATATCCTCCCTACCTCGTCACATCTTTTAAACTCTGTGCCTCCACTATTGCAGGCTCAAACTTGACACAGCTCCTCCAGAACCAAAGTAGCCATTATACAGCTGTTGTCTCAGTATGATGAGTTGTCCCTGTGCCTAGTACACCAATCTTCATGTGTCTGATTGGTGGACTTCCCCTTTAAGTACTGCTGTTCCTTGCCACATCTGCGTCCCCTTGTCCAGATCACACGTCAAGGTGAGATAAATGGTGCTCTTTATTTGTCCTTTAGAGATGAAGGGATGTGGGTTATTTTAAAATCGGATGAAACTTGGAAGCTGAGTCAATGTGTTGGTCTGTGTATGCTTGCTTGCACACTCCCTGGTTATCCACTCTGTAATGTATTCGGTGCCAGCACCGAGCACAACAGCTTTACATAATGATCAAAGCTTGAGGGATGCCAGAGCATGGCTTCAGCCTGCAGTAATAATAATAATAACCTTTGAAGTTATCACAATCCCACAACCTCATTCCCTGTATATTCTGCCTCTCTCTCTCTCTCTCTCTCTCTCTGTATGTTTCTCATTCTATCTCTCTCTCTCTCACACACACACACACACACCTACACACACAAGCACAGACCCACTCGAAGGTCCTCTTCTATTTAATGTTTCTGGATATGGGGTGAGCACTTAAAAGAGGATAGTGATAATGAACACATGACTAACTATTTTAGTCCCTATGGCTTTGCACTAGACTGCTCTCGGTGTCTATGAGGAGGCCGCCTTCATTGCTCACACAAATTCACAATTATGTAAGAGTCCGAGGGAGTCTGAATAATGAATAATTTGACCAGAAGAAGAAAATCTAGCTCTCCGTTGCTATGCACGTCTTCTCTGTTGATGCTACCTCCTCAACCTTCAAGACTGACCCCATGTGCCATTGGCCAACATCTCTCTCTCTCTCTCCCTCTGTGGTCAAACAGTGTTTGAAATGCAAAGGTGGGGATGTGTTATCTGTAATTGAAGCGACTGATTCAGCCTTCTATTTATACAGGAGGCCCTCGAAAGACTCATTGGCAGAGCAGGACAGGTGACCATAGGAGATGGGGACGAGGATTGAGAGATATGGTCACCACCTAGAGTTGGTGGTGGTTTAACAGTAGGCGTAAATTACTGGGGAGAGAAAAAAGGGGTTAAATGGTTGAGAGAAGAATGGAGATGGTGGGGGGAAGGGGGAGAATAAGAGGATCAGAAGGCCAGAAACTAGCAGAGAGAGAGAGAAGAGTCAATGGAAGGGATGATCTTACTGGGGAGAAAATATAGAAGGAATGTCTGTCTATCTATCTGTCTCTGTAGGGGCTCTTGCTTCCTCTCAGTCTGTCGCTTCTGTTCATTTCAGCTGCAACCAAGCAGTCTGTCTGAATGCCAGACTCGTCTTCAGATGTCAGCACTTTTGTCCCAGGTTATTGCATTTTGCTGTTTTTGTCCCGGGATTTAAAAAAAAAGCTTCCCTTTGTTTTCTGCATGACTTGGCATGTCAGTAACAAAATGAGGTGTGCGTATGTGCGCGTTTGTGTCGACTGCGTGAGAGATAGGGGAAGACAGAGGGAGAGATTGAGCGTATGAAAGAGGCATTATGACAGAGGAGGAGAGATGAACATAGGCAGACAGATATGGAAGAAACCATGTGTGTTTGAGAATATGGGCTTGTACTAATTCCATTAAATGCTACCAAAAATATTAATGGTGCAGGAGTTGCATCACGTCTTTATGATGTGATTTGAAAATGCACTGTGTGGTGAAACTATACAAACCACAGTAGATCTTCACAACATCTGGAGTCTCATATACAGAAACCCAGTCAAAATGCTGGTTTGTCATGGATCATTTGAGCGGTGTCATGGCTGCGTTCTTTCCCAGCCTGAGAACACACACACACACGCACACAGAAGCAGTTAACCTAGTTAGTAGAATTAGTAGACGAGACAATGTCTACCATAGCTCAGTCTTCTCAGTCAAACTTGTGTGTGTGTTTATGCTCAATGAGGCTGTTCTACTTCTTTCCCAATTCCCCTCTTGTCCGAAGCTGGAAAGGCTTTACTGGCTCTGTGCTGGAAGTGTGTGTGTGTGTGTGTGTGTGTGTGTGTGTGTGTGTGTGTGTGTGTGTGTGTGTGTGTGTGTGTGTGTGTGCGTGCCATTGGTCATGGGGCTAAAGCATCAGAGGGCACTGATGAAGAGGCCCAGTGAAGCTTGAATACCCAGTGATGCCCTCAGGCTACCGAGTTGCTGCATCTGCCTCTGCTGCTGCCCAACACAGAGCTGGCCCTTACAGCTCTGTCACCCACCCTCCGGGCTGAGGGAGTTACGCTATTTCTGTGAAAGTGTGTGTGTGTCTGTGTGTGTGTCTGTGTGTGTGTCTGTGTGTGTGTTTGTGTGTGTGTGTGTGTTCATTGTGGTGAATGTGTGTTAACATGCCTCAGCTTCCCTGTAAGCTGGCAGAAAGGAGGGTGATTCTTACTGCGTGGTTCTCTCCACAGTAGGTGTGTAACAGACAGCAAACTTGTGTGAGTACAAGCATTTCCTGTGTGTTTGCATGTATGAATTTACTCGAGAAACTGCTGTAGCAACCAGTTGGAGCCTAATTCCAGTTTAATCGCTATTAAAGCGATACCTGTTTAGAATGGGCAGCCTTAGAAAGCCAAGTGCTGTGTCTGCACCCTTCCCCCAGAGAGTTTGACAGTGAGTGTATCTCGGAAGCCAGACTACAAACTGACCACATATTAAAAATCTAAATGATAACTTTCTCACCTGAAAAATATCAGTCCTTGATAAAGGGTTAGGTCAGGTGCATAAAGTCTGATGGGCAAAATTGTCTGTTGCATTGCTGGATTCACAGTACGTTTCCCTTAGTGTTTGTCCTTTTACTCTTGTACGTACTTTGCCCTTAGGGGCCACTTAGGGGGTACTTTAATGGGCAAAGTTTTCCTCATTTATATCAATGCAAAATAAAACCAGTAGTTCTCATTTGTTTCATATCCACTGTATTACAAAATGTCAGTCCTGCCCTTTTGGGACAGTGCATTAAGGACTAAAGAGCCAGACTGGGAGTATCTTTTGTTCCTACATTTCAAAAATGTCATCATATTAATTCAAGTTAATGTTAAAGATTATGCTACGAAAATGGGAATGAGAATTCATCTAACATTAAGTTTTTAAGGCACTGAATGAATAAGGGCTGTCACAAAAGCCTGAGACTGGTGCCCACCTTGTTTATATGTCTGATTTCCAGCTTCAGTTTTTCCTCAGTCGACTCTTCTTTTGATTGAACTCTGAGTGAAATCCTCACACAGACCTGTTTTGGTTTTTTTTTACTGCAGCTTAAAAGGCAGTTTTACTGCAGTGTTACAAGTCCACTTTAAAACCAAAAGTTGCATAGCACACCATCATAAACACAACTCATAACCTGAAGCGGTAGCAGCAGCAGTTGGTGTTGTGCACAGCTAAATGCCGTTGGCAGTCTGTTGCAGTCTTTGTCTGTGAGATCCCTCTCTATAATTACTTACTTCTTTTGTTACTCCTGGCAGTCTTTTCTACCTATCTTGAAAACTGCAGGCTTCCAGATGGGCCCCAGACTTCTACAAAGCATGTGGATTGTGAAGCTGCACCTCATCTCATATGAAGTGTAAAAAAGCCATTTTGCTCTTTTCTATTGCCCCATACAGCACATTGACAATGAACTGACAATGGATTGTGAGATAAGTGAGACTGCGGCTTGTAAGGATTTTACTACTTTGGCTTTGTTAACAGGGTTTTTGCTCTACAGTGATCAGTTCAGTGTTTTTTATGATGTTTTAATGTGGTTGATGTATTTGCTAAATGCACTGGTGAATGGACCATGGCTCACATTAGGTAAATCAGTTTATAGACCTCATAAACATTTTAATTGCTGTACATGTGCATAGTTGTAACCAGGTCCCAGTACAGGAATACAACAGTAAATTGTGTCTCATTTGTTTAAATTCCCCTCTGGGTGTGTTCTGCTTTTATAGATGCCAAAAAACCTGTTCCATTGTGGAGGCATGACAGCTATCCAGGAGTGACTTGGACTTTTTGCACAAGTATAGGCACTCTCATCTGATTTCATCCTACACAGTGATCACAGAGGAAGCAAGAAGGAAGGAGAAGAAGAAGAAGCACAGGGAAGAAACAGAGTGAAGTATCCTGAAGGGATCCTTGCAGTCGCTTAACGCTCTCCATCATATTGCCAGCCAGTATAGTTTTCATAACAGTTGTCAGCAAGCTTGCGCTGTTTTGTTCTGTGATTTGAGATCAGTCAGGTGGAATTTTATCAAAGCAGACTTGAATGAGGACATTCATTACGGCTCAGCTTGATTCATTACCAACCCCCAGCTCCCACACCCACATGGGGAGACTTCAAAGGAAGCTGAGAGGTTGAAGATGCAGGCTGCTATCACACTGAAGCTTACATTATAGCATCCTCTTCACCAACCACACTGTTTTCTCCAGACCTGGTCGCTGTGTGTTTGAGCCAACTCAGTCTGACCTTTGAACTGTCTCAGCCAAACATACACTAGATTAATTTACTTAGTCACTATGGCTGTCAAGCTTTACTTGTTTGGTTAGTACATATGCTGTCCAATGAACTGAATAGTGGCAGATTCCACTACCACTTGGACTTCTAAGTAATTTTTGAAACAATTGGTTTTTAATTTCATTCAGGCATAGAAGAAAGCAGCATTTTAATTTCTATCCAAACAAAATGTCAGGTTTGTAGATTAGTAGTTTGAAAATGCTATCAGTGGCTGACCTCATTTTTAAACCGATAAATTTGAAAAGAAGCCTTAAATATAAACTTGATAGCTAAGATGTTTGACCTGCCAAAAGACCGTAGAAGACATGGAAAGACATGGAAGAATGGTTCTCATATTTCTGTGTAAGGATAGTTAGTCTTAGTATTATAAATATAAGAGGACTAACCAATATTTTTGGTGAACATAAATCAAATGACAAGTTTGGCTTTGGCTGCTGGAGTGTAAACTTCTCCAAATAAAATAAGGAGCATGGCTGAGCCATTAATGTTAGCCTAGACTTTAATAGCATCCAGGACTGGCTTCCACACCATATAATTCTACACTGTGGATGTTCTAGTCCTGAATAGGGCTTTTTTGTTTAATGTAACCCGTGACCCCACATGCCTCTTCGTCCTACTGCAGTCCCATATACACTGCTCCAGCATGTGGAGAAATCCAAAGCTTGCGACATCTTCTCTGCCTAGTTAGTGTTGCTAAACCTTGATCAGAGAACTGCTGTTCGGAGGAGCGATTTAGCTAAAGATCAAAATATTAAAGCTCACAAATGTTCAGGTCTGATTTAAATAAATATCACACCACAATTAGTCAAAGCCATTGAGCTAACACTGGCCAACTGTGTTCTTCCATTGACCAGCAAGTGCTTGGAATTCCATTTGTTCTGACCAAATGAGTGAAATCCATTCAATCAGCGTTACGGAAGACAAATAGCATCCTGTTGTTAAGCTAATTATACAGAATAGATGACTGTCCGATTGGATGCAGTCCGCTGACAATGATTTATATGAGCTAAGACAATCTAATCTATCCTAACATTTGGTTTGTGGCTCTATAAAAATTGACTCCATTCAGTTCCCAGAGTTAGTTTTGCAATCAAGATTCCTGCCACGCTCTCAGTCAACACAGAGGATGTGTTCACATGTCAGTTGAGGTGTCAGCATAAACACAAACAGACATGTTTTACTGGACAACTGTGTCGAAAAATAGTGTTAATGCTGTTGTTCTGGGTGGAGGATGGAGGATGTTGTGGCTTGTGGGGATCTCCTGCAGAGCTCCACTCCTCTTCTCAACATCTCTCCTTCCTCCCTCATCTTCTGACTGTGAAGAATGTTGTTTCTCATCCCTCGTCAGTCAAAAACCAGCGATACGGCCTAAATTTAGCACTGCTTGGAAACTTGACCATCACATAGATTAGCGTCTGTGATGTGATGTCTTAAGATGGCCTTCAGCTGGGAACCCAATGTAACTCCGGGCATTAAAAAAGTCCCTCACTATCCTCTCATGTCATCTGCTATGTGTGTGTTTTTCATCGTGTACTACATTTAATTTTTAGTCTGAGGCGTCCATGAGGGCACACACAGACATGTGAGAACACATATGCACCCAGACTCATACATACTGTATGTGTGCATGACTGAATGCATATGCACTCACATGAATACTCATATAACCCTGACTAGCCACACACACACACACACACACACACACACACACACACACACACACACACACACACACACACACATATAGACACTGTAAGGCGGGCGGCTAATGACGTAGTGTAAGACAGAGCACACAGATGCGCTGGCTGAATAGATTAAAGCATTCATCCAATGACACAGCTGTGCTTTCTTTGATGCCTGGGCATGAAACTGCAGGAAATTACAACAAAAGAGGGATGCAGAGACTTAGCTGATATAAAAAAAGAGATCCACTCTGACGTGTATGGCATGTTAACGCTGTGTAACTTGTCAGAGCAGCAGCTGCAGGCTAATGCTCGTCTAGTGCGCCTATTAGATTGATTGATATATGTACGTCTCTATTTGTGGAGTACTTGTAATGCTCTAAGGCAGATAAAATCTTTAACTGTTTGTTGTTATGTCATTACTGGCCAACTCTCCACAATTTAGCGCTACATTATGCACCTTTGAGATCACTGTTTGCAGGCAAATAGCAGTTCAGAGTAAGACTATGCAGATGAACTGATGCTCAAGAAGCAGCAGTTCACAGCTCTCGCAGCTCTCATGCTTTTAGACTGACTTGCTAATTCGTACTTGGTTAAATGTAGCTATCTATTAGTGTAAGGAGAGGCTAAATGTGCAGCATATAGGCTTGTTAACTGTATGTACTCTATGGGGGTTTGCTGTGTGCCTGCTTGCTGGGCTGTTTTTTTTTTTTTTTTTTCCTGGTTGTGCAGTATTCACAGCACTGCCAGCATAACTCTAATTAAGCCAGGCATGAGTTTCTTTTAACCCCTCCCCCCCCATGTGATTAAGACAAAAAACAAACAAAAAAAAAAAACTCCCCAACTCCCTAAGACTGCCGTGAGATGCAGGACGGAGGAGGAAGCTGCTTGCTGCTGAAATATAAATGGGCTGCACATCTTTGTTTGTTGTGAGTTTTACTGCACCGGAGCAAACAAAATGGTGGACCCCGCTAATGGCAACAGATTGCTTAACAAAGTAATTCTAAAGAAATGATCCTTGAATCCATTTGGGTAGAGTAGGCAACTGTGTTGTCACCCATTCATTCACGTTTTTCGTAGCAACATATATAGTAGTCAGTTGCTTCACTTTATATTATCTGGTTAAAAATAGCATGACCTCCTTCACCTAAAAAGCCAACAGCAGAAACTAGGTCCTTCACCTCTTTCAGCCCTGTAAGCAGTTGTCTCGTCTCTTTTGTAATGCTCCAGGAAAAAGTCATTTCTCCTGATTGTGCAGTTATGCAGCATGCTACAATGCATTATGAATTATTTGGCTTTGCTTTTCCCGTCGTTCTATTATCCTTCTAGCTAAGCCTCTTCATTTCCTCTGCCTCGGACGGCTGTGCCACTGTGCATTTCCCTCCCTGTAATTTATCCATCTGCAGAAATGGACCATGCACAAGTATATGTGTGTGTGTGTGTGTGTGTGTGTGTGTGTGTGTGTGTGTGTGTGTGTGTGTGTGTGTGTATTTGTGTGCGCGTGCTGAGTAATAGGAAACGTTGTGTTTAAGGGTGATGATTGCTCTGGCCCTCGTGGTTTACAAGCAGACAAGGTAATGATGGCTGTTACTTTCTCAGCTAGCTCCAGTCAGTCCCTCTGAAGTGAGTTTGTGTGTGTGTGCATTTGTGTTTGTGTGCCGTAGGAAATGGATCTAAGAGCTGTCATGGTTTACAAATAGTAGCGCGGGGTATTGGTGGACATCTTCATGAGCAGAATTGTTTCCAAATGTTTCTTTTGAAAACATCTCATGTTTTTGACAAAACTCTCTCATGACAAAGTCAGTTTAGTTGTTCTTCTGGAGCTTTCCACACATTTGCAGTTTCCAGTGATAAAGATGGCAGCTTTATCAAAACTCATAGTCATTTTATGTAACAACGGGTGATTGATTTCAGACACAATACACAAAAGAAGGCCTTTCATTTCTAGCTAGTGACCTTGGATTTTGCTGACTGAAACAAAGAACACTGTCTCCAGCTGACTTTTTAATGTTTCTGGGAACTTCCATATGTTAATGTGATGTGTAACACCCATAAAATGTCGTCACTGGTCTTGGTAGTAAACCGGTTAAGTGAACACGGCAACAAGTGCATCGTCTGTTAGAACAGATAAACACCATTCAATCCATTTCTTATATCTTTCATGTGGGTTTTTTTTGCTCCTTAAAAGCAGAGTGTCACTCCTACTATAGCCTCATGCACGCTTCGTCAGAATGTGGAGAAATCTGAGGCTTGACTGGCCTGCAGCTATTTCTTTCATTATCAGAGATTTTAAGGTTCTTTTTTTTTTTTTTAAACAAGTGGCATCAGTTCATCAGGAAAAACGTCATTATGATGCATTTTGATGGTTTTATTTTAACATGAAAAAAAACAGCACATTGCTATCGCCTATCTTTTCTGCTAGACTGTCCTTGATAGTCATTGTCTATGTCAGTCCACCCCTGTGAAGTGTGTGTGGATGTGCTACGATGTATTTATAGCCTTGTGTGATGAGCATAGTCATTTGTTATCTGAAAAACCTGTTTGTGTAAAACATATATTTGTATTTAATGGTTGTGGTCAGATATTATAGAAAGACTCCAGGGTAGAACCTTTCTTGAAATTATACTTTAAATACTATGAATGATTTGAACACATAAGGTTGGGGAGAGTGAGACAATAAAAAGAAAGAGAAAGACAAAAAAGAAAGACCAATAAAAGAAAAGGAAATGGAGGAAAAATAAGTTTAATTTAATTGTGTGACGTCTTGAGATTAAGAACACCCCTAGTCCCGCTTCCTATGGGCTGCACATCTGATTGTAACAGGCTCTGACAGTATTATCTGTTCCTGCTTCTTCTCCCTGGATATGATGAGTAAGGCAGGGCCAGATAGAGAAAAATAGAGCCAAAGCAACCTTGGAAATATAGAAAAAGCTTTTACTCCTTTTACACTTCAGTACCATTAAGCAAGGACAACTTTTCTGCACTTTTCTGTACAAAATTAGTGCATAAGAGCATTTGAAATCTCTCTTTCTGGCCTACATCATTTTGCATTTATCTTGTGTTAGCACCACGTTGGGATGTAAATATACTTTTCACTTAGCTACTCTTTTTTGATTACTTTCTTTAACTAAAAGAACAAAGCATAAACCAAAAGGTAGTCCAAAAGATCTTAAAAAATAAGTCTAATTTTGTGTAGAAGAATTAAGTGACCTCGTAGATTCATCATGTGACCCCTTCTGTGGGCCCTGACCCCCAGTTTGGGAACCTCTGCCACAGACACTCACTGGAATCTGGTCACATAGCTGCTGGTGGGTGCTATGGGCGGGAGTCAGTGTCTATGTGGGGTGTGCATATCTGTGGCTTTTCCACGGATCTTAGGCCTCAGCACTCGAGCACACACACATATTCACGCACACACTCACATATCGACACACAGTGGCCCTAATCCCTGAACGTTATCAGTGAGCATCAGTGTGTGAAGTCATGTGGACTGGTATGAGTCCATGGCTGAGCCTCCAACGCCGTGCAGCTGAGGTCCGCTGATGAGAGCATCTCCACTGGATGCATGTCATCCTTTCACACCCCGACCCACCACTGCCTAGCAGCCCACATTAGCTCAGAAGCTGTTTGGTGGAGAGAGAAGACGGTCTATATTTAACATTTCATGTAGTCAAGAGACTCTGTAGTCAGGAGACCAGTCAAAAGTCACATGTAGTCAAAATTCTCAGCTTTTACAGCTCTGTCCTCCTACTGTACTAATCTGATGTTTCTGAGAAAAAAGAGAATCACTTATACCATTTGTTTTATCTTCCAGACTGCAAAGAGACACATTGTTGCTGTAGAGACTCTAGAGACTCTGGATAGCGAACAGATTTTGTTGATCCTCAAATGTTTGTTTCAGCTTCTATTGAACCTTCATATCATTGAAGTAAAGCACAAAATAGTCCTGTGTATCTCTGTATTGATTCATCATTTTCCCATCTACGGAGGGGTCGAGGATTTGTCCCACACTGCTCCTCAGCTTACATGCTCAACATGGGACACAACAGATCAATCGGGACACATTGTCTTTGTCATGTCAGCCTGTATTTGTTTGGTTTTTTGGAACATGACTCACTCTGTGTGGTCTGTAGACTGTCCTTTGTGCACAGTCACCCTGTACACGCAGGGCGGTGGATCGCTTGTTTTTTGACGGATGATCTCTCTGTTGATTACCTCAGCTGTCATTGAGGTTCACCTTTTTATTAATCAGTGACATTTGTCTTATGAATACAATTCACTTTCTGTTGCATTTTGGTATTCTATAATGCAGCTTTATGTAACGCAATAGTGTGTCAGCCTCTTTCAATTCATCAAAGTGCCTACACAAACTGAAATTGCATTAACATCAAATTAAAGAGACAAAGGGCTGAAGCTCTTTTAGAGAAAATCAAAACTGCTGAAATGAAAGGGAATATTTCAAAAACAAAAGTAAAGTGAACATCAGCATTACATTTCCAAGATGAAAGGGGGCTGAGGAGTGATGCAGATGTGTCTTATTGAGTGCTGTTTTTTGGACTGGCTGACTTTTGTACCGGTGCAGCTTTTATTGAGCAGCTACTATATATTTACTATATAGTTTTTTAGGCCAGTGCCTAAAATTGAATTGTGCTGCTGCCTGTCTTGGCCAGGATGCTCTTGTAGAAGAGATTTTTTTTTAATCTCAATGGGACTTTACCTGGTTAAATAAAAAACTATGAAAAATGTGGCTTGTTAGCTCAGCAGAGCTGATACTTTTTAAGCACTGATTTCTTTGGCTTTCTCTGTGTTTGCTTGTACCGTATCCACTGAAATATTTTACACTGTACTGTATGTTAATATGCATTGTTTATTGTACTTAATGTAGATATTACAGTCTCTATAGACATGGTTTTATATTGCCTGACTTGCATTCTGATTCTTTACACTGTTTGCACTGTGACAACACTAGAAGGGTTTTGCCGAAGCCAGTATCATTCTGATATGATTATGTCCAATAGCAGATAGAGCCTGTGGGGAACATTGGGGAACACACTGAAGCCAATAAGCATTGACTTTCTGGCCACAAATGGCAGTGGACCTTATTTTCACATAGTTGCAGGAGATAGTTTCCTCCCCTGTGAAAGTCAGTGAGATGTAGGTCAACATTTTTAGGGTGTTGAGCAATACTTGCTGAAGTACATTTTTCAAAAACTGACTTTAATAATCTTACACCCACACAGTTTTTAGCAACGTTTTCTGTGACCAGTATCTCACTTGATAGCTTGAAGAAGCAAGATACAGTTCTGTCTGACAGACACGTTGTGTGCTGAAAACAGCACAGAAAGCAGAAAGAACCAGCATGCAGTAAGTGGCCAAAGGGAGGCTTATCCAAATGGTCGTCCTCTGTTTAGTCTAACTAACATAGGCACATTGCTTGTGTCACCTGAGCAGGACTCTCTGCTTGCTGTCATACAGTATGTGCTTGATTGAACCTGGGCTAGTCCAGTCAGAAGATGGCCCGTCTCCTACACGTTACTGAGATCTCTGTAGAGTAGAAGTAACTTCTCTCTTCAGGTCTGACAAGACAGCGGTAATGTAGGTCAACAGGTGCAAGCCTCCATTTACCATCCACAGCTAAAGACAAGTGGGGTGGAAGAGGAGGCAGTGGGATGTAAACAACATACAGGGTGAATGGATTGTAGAGGGGGAGGAGATGAAGAGAAAATGATGGCAAATGATTGGTCCACACACACTGTAGTGGTGGTCTGATTAATGTTTTATAAGTATCACTTCTCTGTTTGTAGGTTAGACTTATCTTTCCTCTCCCATGTGTGGGCTAATGGCGGGGCTGTGAGTCACACTGGACTGTGTTGTTGAGATAACTCCCTGCATTGTGAGTGCGTGTGTTGTTTTTTCCCAGTACAATTAACCAGCAATACAATTAACCAACATCACTTTTAATTTAGAGAGCACGAAACCGTTTAATTTATGAAATTTGAGGCTGAACAGCAATCTTGGGAGATCTGTGTACGTCGCTATGGTTGCAGCTCTGCTGATATGTGGAGCATATGCAGATGTATTTACAGGTGCCTTTCTGCTGAAATATTTTTTATTATTTTAGCATATGTTTGCAGATGACAGTGTAAACAGTGTAAGTCAGATACTGCACACGGAGCTGCTCATTGTTGCAAAATCGAGATCAAGATGTTCTGATTCACCCGCTTGCTCTCTGAACATTATCTCCTCATTACTCCTTCTGTTTACTCGTGCTCTTTATCTTTTCCTTTCTGTCCACAAGTACGTGGTCACATGACCTTTTGCTCTTTAAAACGAGGCCACACTGGTGCCTCTCCGCTGCACGTGTGTGGCTTTCTGGGGATTAACAGTCATACTGGAAGTGGCTCGAAGCAGTGGTGTAAACTGGATGCTGTTATAGTGAAAATCCCAGGCTGCATCATGTCAAAGCTGGCGTTTTGCTCGGTGTCCTTGGCTGAAATGTGAAAGATTGATATGCTGTCAGGGCCATGTTATCCTGCTCATAAACAGCAGGCCTTGTCACAGCTTTTACAGTGCTGTGACCCCTGATATACCAGTCTCACACGTGGTACCTGTCCTTCTGTTTCGTAGGTCGCTGTTTGACAGAAACACTGTCAAATGACTGAAGATGATGGCTAAAGTGGTGTCTTGCTTAGGAATTGATAAAACCCCTCCCCCAGGCAGCAATTTTCCAATCTTAACTGCGACAAAGATTGTAAGAACAATACTCAGCATCTCAGTATCTTTTTTTTTTTTTTTTCAAAAAACAAAAACACATTAGCAAAAGTTTAAGGAAGAATTTATGGTTTAAATAGTATATTTGTCTGCTCTAGAACAAGCTGCACAAGTGTGCATATCAGAGTAACCAGCTTATGACTTACAGTAGCAACCTAGCATTGGTCAATTATAAAAGACTGTTCTGTTCTTATGAAAAAGACTCTTTAAGAGTTTTCAGTCTTGTTCTATTTGTCTCCTGTTCTATAAACACTTTCTTATCTACACACTCACAATTACATACAGGAAACATGCTTGGTCATTCACTTTAATGCGCACCTTGCCTCAGCAGTTTTCAGTCTGGAGAACATTCATACATAACAATATATCCCACACGTAAACATGGCTCACGTCTCTCTGCCCAGTCAAAGGCTACCATACCGTGCAGTGGCAGGATCCACAAATCCTTAACGTACACCTTTTACATCTCAGCCTTAACCATTTTCCCATAACACCAGGGGGGTGGAAGGCTTCTTGCCGAGCTATCAATAATAAACGATTAAGTTAAGGGTTTAACATCCTTGTGTAGATAATGGGGTGGAAAGGAGGAGGCTTTCAAAGAACAGAGTGCTTTTAGCCTAGAAAACCACCAGCAGGAAGTACACAGTTTTAATGGCCGGGGGCTGTAGGTGCTGGGTTACTCTTCAAGCCTCATTTGTTGCAGATGGTTAATGATTTATTTCAAATTGTAATCATTAATGCTAATGGATAGTATTAATTTAATGTAGTTAAATAAATTTGTTTAAATGAACATGTACTTAACACACAATAACCATTATTAATTGTTATTCAAAATGTTTTTTTTAACATTACTAATAGGATTGTAAGTATAGTGAGTGCAAAGGATGATTATCATTTACAAATGATACATAATAATGTAATTTATATGATACAAATTTAAGACGATTATAAGTCAGAATATTCACTCTCCTTCTGACTTTGATTGGGTCTCAAAAAAAAAAACTCCTGGGTTAAATATCTGGCTAGCATATCTAACATTTAATGGTCCTCTGTGCTCACCAGCTAGCTGCTAACTGCTGACTGTTGAACTCATGATTATAACGGTAGTTAATAGTTTGAATATGTGACAACAATGTGCAGTACAGCAAATCAGCAATAGTAATAAAACCTAACAGAGAGTGGTAGATATTTTGGCACTGTGAGTAAATATGTAAAGTGCAGGCAGGTAATAAAAAGGGATGATTTGATCACCATTTACAGATATTGATAGATAAAAAAACAAACCCATTAAGCTCTAATTGAAAAGAAGATAAAGTTGCATCGTTTAAGCAGATGCCATTTAAATCATAGTCTTTAATCACATATTTTCTGCTATTAATTCATGTTCAGCATCTTAAGTGGTTGAACATTATAGAGATTCATCCGCTAAGGATGTGGCTCACTGGGCATCAATAGCTGACCATCACACAAATCCACATAGACATGCACACACACACACACTCACCCAGATGCTAACATAAACAAATAGTCACAGACTTCCCTGCAGCGTTGCCAGTCCCTCTCTTTATATCTGACTGTGTCTCATTGAAATGGCAAGTCTATGAAAAGACTGTTCTCAGTTTTGAAAAAAGAAACATTTGTCTCTTCAGTCTGGATGTGGATGCTGTCTGCATACAGATGTTAGCCCTGGGGCACTGGAACTAATACCATATGGCAGAGTCCTCTTTTCACCTGCTTGATAGTGTCGATAGCAGGACTGAGAAATGGTTATTCCTTCGTTCTTTATCTGTGTATAGGTTCTGTTGTGCAGATAAGGAGCATGTCTTTATCTGCTTTTGCTTGTTGGCTGAGGCGCTCAGTGGGCTATTTTATATGTTGTATGTGAACATCTAGCAAACACTACAAATAGAAAGTATTGCAAATCGTGTCAAGGCAAGCATTTTTCTATTGTTTTTTTTTGGTTTTGTTTTGTTTTTTTAAGTAAACACACTGTGTCAGGTGAAAGAGACAGGTATATGCTGTTCTAAAAACAAACAGAAACTAAGTTATTGTATTCTGACCCAATGATTAGACCTGTTTATCAGCAGGGTGGACCAGCAGCAGAGGTTGCGACACACACACACACATACATACACTTTCCAAGGATACTGTTATCTCTGATGTCCATTCCAAATAAACATCCATAAATTGGCTTAGAGATCAAAGAAAAACATCACATTTAAAATTTTTTATTTTAATTTTAATTCAAAGTAATGCAGTGATAGTTGTTACTTGCTAATTGCCAAATTCCCATACCTTTAATGATGCCATTTGCCAAAATGTAAATAAGAACAGGCCAAAAAACAAAAGCAAATCTCAACTGATCTGTTCTTTCCAGTGAAGTTATTTTGAGTGTTTTTAACTGCAGTTCAATTTCCAGTAAAAAATTGAATGGAAATGAATCATTTGTATGATGACTGACACTGAAGCAAAGGTTCAAACCCTGACACTTTGAACGGAGACAGGGAGGCCTGTGATGGTGGATGGATGGATTTCAGGCACTACAAACTGGAAATAGACCCAGAACATGCTGTAGGGATAACATATCCCATGTAGCTGGGGGAACGCCTCAAGAGGAGTTAGACGATGTGGGTAGAGAAAAGAATGTCTGTGCTAATCTATGAAGGGTCCAGGAGACCTAGACCTGGACTAGGCTGAATAGTTAACTAGTTAACTCCATGGTTCTTCATAAGGCAGAATTTTACAGTGAGATTCAATCTTAGATAAAACTCACTGAATGGACGTGACAGTATCAAGGACATAGTTTTAGGTCACCCTTTCAAAGCCAAGACACACCGCTGCACACATACACATGGTGACGCATGTGCACGCACTCTTTTCTCAGACAGTGACACACACTCTTCTGTCCTCAGGACTGCAGAGATCTCATTTAGATAACTCTTATGATCTCTCAGTACCTCCCAGAGTCACCCTTTCCCTGCTATAGTCATCAATTATGTTACCACATGAGGAGACACCAACAACTTTAGCTGATCCTCTCCCTCGATAGTGAAAGATCAGTGAGAGATCTGACGGTCCTGTCTGAACCCCTATATCTCCCTTTCACAAATTCTTTTTTTTTTTTTTTTTTTTACAGTGATTTTGATGTTGCTAAACATTACACCACCAAAGAATAACAGCATGTACTTTGCACTTAAATAGACTTAAATACTTTGCAGGAATTATCGTGTATCTCTCTAACAAACATCCGTCTTGTGACAGCTATGATGTAGCCGCCCATTAGCCATGTGTTGATGCTTTTAAAGTGGGGGCTACTTAGCATAGCCAAATCAGCCTCAGCTGCCATAATTCTAGTTGTCTCTTTCTCTATTTAGTCTGCACCTCCCCATCTCTAGAGCACTTACAGTACTGCTCTGCATGTGTGTGTGTGTGTGTGTGTGTGTGTGTGTGTGTGTGTGTGTGTGTGTGTGTGTGTGTGTGTGTGTGTGTGTTTGGCAGAGAGCGGGAGGGAGGGAGATAGAGGTGGCATGTGTATTTATATCCAGTAGTACTTGTAGAGGGGTGTGTCTGCTGCACAAGTCTTTAAACCATCAAACACAGTCTCTCTTGCCATAATTTCAAAGCAGTGGGCTGATGTCAAAACTCCCTAAGTATGTCCAAAGTGAGGAACATCAGATGCCCTATACAGTAGTTTCTACGCAACGTAAATAAATTACCAATGCTCTTTACTTCATGTTTGGAAACTGTTGCTGTCTAATATGACAACCTCATCTCCCTTAAGATTGAATTTAGTCTGCCACAGCAACATCTTGTAGGACATGTAGTGCTGTGGGATAGTGCAATATAACAAGAGGTTGAACATATAAAACTATGAACACAATATTGTTCTTAAGGAAATCTCACAATAATGTTCTTAAGCAAATCTCCAAAATATTATCTATCGTTGTGTCCCATTTGGTTTTTTTGTGTAAATGTTTCTGACTTGAAGGAACATTTTATTAAAACATCACCCTATCCCTAAACTTAACCAAGTGTTTCAGTAGCCTAAACATGTGGGGACACAGGACACAGGGCACAAATCTCTGTCTCTGATGTCAAACCCCTGCTTTGTACACCCAACCATCCACCACTGTCTGCAGTGTTCATTTTAAAACATATAACAGCGTAAATATGTCCAGACTAAACATAAAATTCTGTTGACTGTCCTGTGTGTGTTTTAGTGTGTGCCTCACCATGAGGTTTCAGTCAGAAAAGCAGATGAACGCACATTTGAGTAATCTCATTGCTTCTATCAGTATTTATTCATCTACCTTTTATGAAAAAGCCATCAAATGTTCAATCTGAGTAGTCACACAGACTGGCTAGAAAGAAAGTCAGAAGATCTGTTTCCTGTCAAAACACAGACAGAGTCAGTGACATAACACTGTAAAAAGTGTTCATTTCTTTAGTCTCTCAAAATAAACATGTTCAGTGAATATACCATAGTGTGCAGAGGTGCACTGTAATTTCCCATACCAAGCCCATGCCTACCTTTATTCACAAACTCTCTTTGTCTGTGAGGGAAATTACTGTACAGTGTGATCCTGACAGCCTCGCACTTCTTGTGTGAGTGTGTGTTTGCCCTCAGTGCAGAGCCCGTCCCTGGCTGCCACCGCTGAATGTCCCCTTAGCATCGGCAAATGGCCAGATTCTGTCACAGCCGCTGACTGGACCAGCTGTTTCTTTCCCTTTCTTCCATCTTATCTCCTCCGTCACACTATCTGTCTTACTCTGTGTGATTTGCCTTGTGAAAGAGGCAGTGATAAGGCGCCTGGTGGTACAGCGCTTGACACCAAAGTTGATATCCACACATGCTGGCATCAGTGGGAGACATTTATGTGTGTGTGTGTGTGTGTGTGTTTGACAGGGCAGTCAGGGCACAAACACCATCCTGTGGGTTGTGGGAGTGCAGAGGACACCTACGCTCTCCGTTGTTTTTTGTTTCTGTTGACAGACCGACAAGTGGGAAGAGGACAGTGAAGGTCAGAGGGTGGTCAGTTTGGGACGCGGCCGGTCAGGCCCAGTTACACAAACAATGAAAGTGAAATGGGATGGGTCTGGGCTTAAGCTGTCTGGCCGTGCCTTGGCCCGGGCTGCTGGCGTAGGCACTTTTTCGTGCCCTGTGCATCTCACATTGGGAGTTATCAGAGCGTGCAGGCAGGGAGAGTCATAGCAGCAGCAGGCTAGCAGTAGTAGTAGCAGCTCGCTGGGGGCTGCGCAGGGTCCTGGATCTGACCTGATTTGTCAATTCGACGACTTCACTGAAGTGTCGCTCCACTAGGGAATCATTGTCTTATAATTCAGCAATCATGGTTCAAGCAGGGGATTCGTTGTTTCATGTTTTGTTGAAAGAAAATCGAGGCACATAATGGATTTATCAGGAGTGCAATTTGACATCAAAGCACATCTGAAGAGGCTCTGATTGTCCCGGACTGTCTCTTCATGGCTTATCCAGAGAACTTTGATTGGTTGAAAGAAACCGTCAGTTTGTTTCCAGGTAAGAGCAGCGATTTAATGAGTTTACATATGGGTTGAAATAAAAATTTAAAGAAGACTACAATGAGGAATACTCATCATCAGAGCTCTAATTTAACACGCTGCAGCTGTTCTGATCATCCAGAGTCTTTAAACATGATTTGAATGAGGGATGTTACAAACTTCTCGGCATGTTGTAAATAGTGTGCAAAAGATAAAAAAAAAGCTGCTTCTTCAGATGAAGTTGTTTACTGCTAGTCTACAGATACATCTACTGGGAATGGAAGGTGAAACGCATGTCTGTCTTAACGGTTCTTGAGCCAATTAAATCATCTGAAGGAGCAAGATCTGGAGAGAACAAGTGAATGCAAATGGGACAGAACTGAGCAGCAGACAACAAAAGCAGCTCAGGACAAAAGAGGCGAGGGATAACAGAACGAAGGCACTAATGATGAGGATGCAGAAACAAATTTGGTCTCACTTTGTGCAGTTTCTTCTGTCAATCAAGCCAAGTAAAGCTGCACTGGGAAAAGGATAATACCTTGAGCAAAAATGTACCATTGGTCTTTGTTCTTCAGCTCTGAAACATTTGACCTTTTAATTAAATTAGGAACTCCTCCTCTTCCCTGTAGCGTCAAGTGAAGAAGAGAACATTGCCCCTCCTTCGACTTGTTTATCAGGAGGAATTTGTGTCCTTTTCATGTTGTATTTTAAATTATGTATGAAACATATTTGCATATTTGTGCATGAGTGAATGCTTTGCATCTCAGTACCAAATTATGCTTCTAAATTACAATCTAAAGGATACAAAATGAATGTGCTGTTTTGAAAACATATGAACCCACCATGCTGCCGCAGAGCGCTAACATTCGCTTAGGGACCAAAAATAGACACAGTATATATACAAGACATAGCCAACACAAACAGCAACACACACACATGGAGTCCCTGTTTTGCTGTTAGTATGGGGCAGGTTACAGTGAAAGTGTGTGTCTGTTAAGGTGTTGTTGTACAAAAGGGGAAATGCCTGTGGAGGCTCAGATGGTGACAGATGGTTTGGAGACAAATCAGCCTGGGAGTCAGGATCTCTGCCCTGGGACTAGTCGCTCCTTTAAGTATCCTTGTGTGTATGTGCATTTGTGTAGTATGTGTGTGTGTTCTTATCAACCGCTGTGAGTGTATGTCCAGGTTAGTCTTCAATATGTACGCATGTATTTGCATATATGTATGCAAGGCAGAGCATCAGTCTGTTTTTGTGTGCTGGTGGTTTGTGTACATGTGCATGCGGTTATGTAACACTTCTCGTAACAGCACACTGAACGTGACTGGAACATCAAAGTACTGTATATTGCTTTCACATGTTTAAAGGACACATATTCATGTGCTAGAACAATCTACATTTGTAGTCATTCATATTTAGAGTCCCTAGATCTGTGGTTTGTGAGTGGATACATACAATACACTCACAGACACACACACACACAGTCACAACCCACCCCCCAGTCTTACACACTTACTGTAGAATAATGGAGTTTCATAATCTCTGCCATATATTACCAGGTGCAATTTCTCATCAGAGTGACATTGTTATTCTTTGGCAGAATAACCTTGCAGGCATTAGTCTGAAACTTCCCAAAGTGCTTTACAATCTGCCCATAAATTACAGCTCAAGAGGTGCTTATGTGGCAGCCAGGAGAAGTTGTGCAGTAAGTAGTTCCTCTGGCCCCAGCATGGAGGCAATTCCCAGAGGCCTCTACAGTTAATGTACATCTCAGTCCAAACCTGTTGCGAGAGGGCAGCAGCTAAAAGCTCTGCAGGAGTAAATTTGAACTGTGTGAGTGCATTTAAACATGCACCTCCATCTGCTGTCGTACATGCATTCAACGGTGTGTATGTGTGTGTGCACGTGTTGTTGTGTCTCTTAGTAGTTGAGCTTGGCCTAGACGACTTAAGCCCTACTAGTCTTTAATAATCTCATTGCCAAGATGTACCATCTAGGTCAGGGGCTTCCATCTTCTCTATGGCTGCTTACAGAGTACAGAAAGGATGAAAGTCATGAAATTAAAGTTTAATTAAAAAAAAAAAAAAAAGACCTTATGTTGAGCTCAGCCCTAACTGACTGTTCAGTCAACCTGCTTCCTTTAGTTTCTGTTAACTGTCAAGGGTTTCATTCTTTTTTTACAGAGAAGTAAACATTTCTCATTTCTAGCAGACGACTGTGGATTTTGTCGGCTGTAATGACAACACTAAGAGTGTTACTGTAGTTATAGTAAGCTAGTTATCAGGACATGCTTATGTTTGCAGTTTACATTATAGTAAACATTGTGTTGTTGGTTTTGTAAAGGCTGGCCTGGTTCAGATGCACCTACAGTACAAATTCCCCCAAACCCACCACTCATTCACACATGCAGACAGTTTTTACACCCAGTCTGATTATAACCTCCGCTGCACTTCACTGGTTCATATTTGGATCCAGCATTATGAGGTGTGTTTTTGTTTTTGTTTGCATATTGCTCTAAGGTAACAAGGGCTTCAGCTGCTGCATGTGTCAGCTGATGATTCAGTGCAAGGCTGCGATCAGGCCCTATTTAGTCTCTGTGTGTTTTCACTGTGATGACTGCAGAAAGCAACTTTATCGTTGATATTTACAAAATATTTGAGCCTTCTGTCCAACTCTTCCTCTCCTAGGAGCTGTTTTTCAGCCTTTATCCTTGACGTTGTCTTTATTGACTTTATTCTGCTGGGAATTTCATTTCTAATCAGCGTAATGTCTGCATGTTACTATTTCATCTTGCCGAAGCCGTTACGTACTAAAATTAGTAACAAGGTCAGGAACCTTGGGTCAATTTGTGGAGGTTTAAATGGACATCTGCCAAAAGTGGAAAGGGTTGCTGACATGTCCACATTGCATAAGGAATTTGTAGCTCAGCACAAAATGGAGAAGCTGATGGTTGTGGACTTTTGGGTGTTTTATTTTTGGAGGTTTTCTGAGGGGAAACTTGTGGAGAGAATTTAAATCACCTTGGTTTTTTGAATTGGAAAACGTGAAGGGACAGACCTCTGCTTAACGTTTAGATTGATTTTTGTTATGTTATTGTAATTCAGTGAAAGCATATGAAAGTCATGCGATAGTTGCATAAAAAGGTCTCTATAAGCTATTGTAAATACCCCTTCAGGGCTATAATGTGATATGCTGCTGTGGAAGCTGATCTTGTTGGATGCATCCTTCACATTGATGTAATTTTCTTGTGACTCGTACTTGACTCATAATTTTAAAGTTAAAAGTTATATCTCAGTGTTTTGCATTCAGATCACATCATGATGAAAAAAAACTGAAGTGCTTTGACCTGTATGTCTAAACCCTGTGTGTCTCTTCTTTTCACTAAAAAAAAAAATTGAAACATTTTTTGTTTCTCACAGTTGGTGCAACACATACTTGAATCCCTGTTGTGTAAACGTCGAGGGCAGAGTTGTGTAAACACGCCCGTGGGACGAGGTTTCTATCTATGACTGAACACCTTTTTGATCCAGTATTGAGCTTGCTAAAGGCAGCGGTGTCCTGCATAATAATCTGTTGTGCTATGATTGTGCTGCAGTGAGTGTGTGCATCACAAAAGCCTTAAGCCTTCTCAGCGTCCATCCTCTCCCCATCACTCTTTACGTTTTTGTCTCTTTCTCTTTTTCTGGTTTCCTCTATCTGTTCCTTTCTAGACCTCTCCTTTATCTCCCCACCATGCTCCCTTTCTGTTCTCATCCCCCCCCCCCTCCCCCCCTGCCCTGCTCCCATCAATCTATCTCTCCATCTTTCCTGTTTGAGGCCACTAATTTGGTCTGTCTGGCTCTCCTGCAGGGCAGCAAAGGAAATGATTGAGAACAATTTCCATAATTACATTTTTTGTCTCCCCTGTTTAAAGTTACATTTAGAAATAGTCTTCAGTGACTTCTGTCATTGCGTCTGTTGCAGTTAACATTAGAAAAATACCTGCCTGCTCTGTGTGAATTGAGATGTTAGTATATAAGCTAACATTAGCGGTGTGCATGATTAAGATGTTTTTATTAGGTTTGCATTATTACAGTTAGCTTACACAAGCTGTTTTTTTTTGTTTTGTTTTTTCTGTGCTCCTCCAATGCGTTTTGCTAAGTGGAGGTTTCTTCCTTGTTTTGTTCATAAAGCACATGTACCATGCATGCATATAAATGCAGGAACGAGTGGTATGGACTGGCATAGCAAATATTATTGGTGCAAAAGTTATAATAGAAGGGCAGAGAGTAAATAGGAAAGGAGTGGGGGAGGGGGGGGGTGACTTTGTTTTTCTCTGAGGACAATGCCTCCTAGAGATGAGCGGCACAATAGGCTCCATTCACAGCCACACCAACAGCAGTATGACATTTTGTTCCTATGACTGGACATCATGCATCCACCCAAAATACCAATACTGCAGTGGGATTTCCAAATAGTTTCTCTTGGTATTGGAGTAGAAGAACAGACAGGAGCAGTGCTGCTGCTATGCATGACAGCTGCACACTGTACATAAAGCACTATCAAACCTTACATAAAGAGCCCACAGTCATCAGTTTGGCATCAACTTGGCATCAGTTTTGTTCCTTTTCTCTTCAGTTTATCAGCTAGTTTGTGTCTGATGTTTATGTTATATAACCAAAGTGGACACTTGGTTTTTCTAGCATGTTTGGAATTTTTTTTTTTTTTTTGCTTGTTCTTTTCTTGTTTGTATCCTGCAGCACTATAAGGCTTAGTATGCTACAGAGCAGCGGAGTGCATAACAGCACAGCATAATATAAAACATCTCCAAACATTCAGCATAAAACTGACACTTACAGCCAATCAGTCTGACTGATGGTTTCAACCATGCAGCTTGCAGGCATGGAGAGCAAAGCTTAATTGATTTCTGTGCTGACTTTATAATAACAGGGATGAACAGTAGCTCAGTTATTTTATTTTTATTTTTTTTGCCTGGCTTTATATTTGCTGTTGTATAAAAGTGTTCATACCTTTTTAGATGTTGCTTACCATGTGGTGCACCACAGTGTGCTTTCTGTGAGGCTCAGTATTAGATTGAATGCCAAGTTAGTGATGGGTGGTTAAGGATCCCGAGGCATATTTATTGCTGCACATCAAATCTCTACAAATGATGTTTTTTTTTGGTTTTGTTTTTTTACTTTTATGAGATTAAAAAGTTTTATGGCTTTTTCAGAGTTGCTCGTCAAGTTGAGCAGGAGGGAACACACTTATTTTGATGGCATATTTTTCAACTCCATCTGCGGCTTTCACCACCAAACAACTTTTTACATGGAAGGATTATTAATCAAAACCCTGAACGCCACATAGGGTTTCACCAGTGACTGTAAATAAATGGATGACATGTCTCCATGTCCGCCCACTGTACAAAAATGAAGCCAAATTATATTGAATACATGCGCTGCCATCTTTAGCTGGTGACATCATTTGGGGCCAGAGTCTACACAGTGGTGATCAGGTGGTGGAGCTGCTGTATCCAGAACCCACCCCTGCACCCACCCAACTCAAAAGCAAGTGAATCACATCTGTCAACATCTAATTACAACCAAACCTATCAGTAAATGAACACTCATTCACACATCAGTGTGATAAGAACTACCTAAAATGACAGAAATCATTTTTGAGGAGTATTTATTTGACATGTACTTTGTTTTTTTTTGTTTGGCCCAATGTCCTGGCCATTAATATGGAGGGGGCGGGGTTAATTACCTATACTACATCCAGCCACCGTGGGGGAGATTGAGATGTTTTGGCTTTACTTTTGGGGAGAAGTCATGTCGTCCATCTTTATGCACCGTCATTGAGTTTCACGTTAAATGCGATTACTATTAATAACTGAGTGGCATCTGTAAGGTCCTTTGAAAAGTGGTGATTACATGTCTTTGATACATATTTACTTGTTCTCTGGTGTGTGCAGCAAAACAAAACATGCATGCCTTATGTTATATTGTATTTTCAGAGGAACAGTATACATGCATTCAAGGTCATGGTGCTTAACGGGCTGAAGTAGAGGCTGGGAAAAACAATACCAAATGAAGGCACTAACTTGCACTGCCCTTCAAAATAAGAGCAGCAAAGTGTTTCATCTCTGTAGTCAGATCAGCAATTGGTTTTAACCTACAGCTCTCTCCTTTGGTTTGCCAGGTTTGCCAGGGTTTTCCAGCATGTTTGGGAAGAAGAAGAAACGGCTGGAGATCTCAGCTCCATCTAACTTTGAGCACCGGGTCCACACGGGCTTCGACCCACGGGAGCAGAAGTTCACCGGCCTGCCACAGCAATGGCAGAGTCTCCTGGCAGACACTGCCAACCGCCCCAAGCCCATGGTGGACCCTTCCTACATCACCCCCATCCAGCTGGCACCAATGAAGGTAGAGTGTGAATGGACAGAGGGCATCAGGCCTGAGCACTGGGGGACAAATCAGTAACATTTTCTGTCTTGTTATTGTTTGCTTCACTTTTCTTTCATTTTTGTGACTCTTCGTCCTCCTGTTCTCCCCCACTCTTACCCACAACCTTCCTCTCTCTGTCTATATGTTTGAAGTAATATTTGAGCAGTCCATATTTCTTCCCGCCACTGTCCCCAAACCTGTTCCTCTTACTTTTCTATCTTTGCATTCTCACTCCTCTTTGGCTGTCTCTCACCACTCTGTCCTCCACTTGTTACACTCTGTTGTCTTTCCTCAGAGGCAAAATAGATAATTCTCCAATGCCATCTGGCCACTTCACACTATTCAAATTTCCATTTTGTATATGAAATTATAGTCATATCATTGTAAATGATATTGCTTTAAACCTGCATTAATTAATTAATTAATTAATAATTTTTTTATTCTTTAAGTGACATTGAATGCCTCCGTCACTGTGCCAGGCTTACTGTAAATTAAAGCTTAAGTTTATAACGTTTAAAGGAAGAAATAGCAGTCTTCCTTTTACAATGAAAAGTTGAATTCATAAGCAATAAATAAAATCAACCCCTGAGTCTCACCGCTCACAAGATCCCACCGTATAAAAAAGGAACCCCAAACAATCTCTGCTCTAAGAGCCAAGTTCAAAGTGGTTGAGAACTGAGGCAAACAAAACGTAGAAATTTGATCATAAAGACTGAGATATTTGTGTCACTTGGACGAATTGTTATAGAAGCATTCCATTTACTGTCAAATGTCCGGTTAGCCTTTATTACATGTTAAAAAAATTAAGTCAGTGAATATGACTTTGATATGTACTCCAGTCTTATGACGCATCACATTCGCCAGGTGGCCAGAAACATAACTCCAACGCGCTGCTCATTGTCTGTGTGTGTGTGAGAAAATGCTTAATGCAGCTTTAAAGACTGTAACTTATTAAACTTTAAGGTTAAATAATGCCACAGTCATCAGAAACTCTAATGCAAACTGGTATTCCTTTTAATTTGGCTCTGTGATTTCTCTTCCTTAACTCCCCTCTGACTGTGATTGTGTGTCTCCTCTTGTCTCTGAACCTTCTGAGTGTCTCCTCTGATGTGTTGTTGTTCATTGGTTCTTCTTAACATGTCACATCGACATTGATCGACTGAAAAAAGGGTTATAAAAAGGGCTATATCTAAATATAGTCATTTATACACTGGAAGATTAACATTTCTGTGCACCTTTCTCTGGGTTGTAGCAGAACAAATGATTATTTTGTATTGTGAGGGCCTTTCCTTGCATACTGGAGGTTGTATTAGGCCTCATGGGTCTTCACAAGGTCACTGCTTAAACCGTGGCATTTCTTTGCTCTTCCACTGTACTGTCTGTGGTCCCATCTTACTGCTTGTGTGACCCATATTCAGACCTTTCAGTGGGCCAGTGCCTTCTTCCAGCTTTGAATCTAGGACCCTTTTTCCTGTGTGTGTTACAACACCTGCTCATTTCTGTTGACCTTGATAGTATGTTAAGAACACTCGCCCCATAAACGTCTCACTTTTAATCTTCTTCATCGCTGATGTTGAAGGTTGACATAAAACCCTGAAGCACTTAGTTGCATTTGAACACATCTAAAACAGTGACACTAAATGCACTATTGTGAGCATTCATCACAAAGCTGACTTTTATATATATATATATGTCAGCTTTGTGAAGTCATATATACGTCTTTGAGGAACCACTTACAGGTCTTGCGGACAGAAAAGTACGTGCTCAGACATCCACAAAAGTCCTGTAACAGAGAACAGCAATATGCCACAGGAGATATCTCTGAAGAGGGGGAAACAAGAAAATAATTCTCTTGCTCTCTTCACAGATATCTCCCAAGAAAGTCCGGTCATCCGAAACGCCGTTGCCCAAAGTATGACATCCTCTTCGCTTCCCTTTTTTAACCCCCTTTTTTTTTTTTGTTTTTTTGTTTTTTTTGTTGGTCGCTCTCACACAGTCACAATTTCGCTGTTTTGTTTCCACATCTCTCCTCCACTGCTTGCTGCCATGCATTCAGGTGGAGGTGGCGTGTCAGCAGGAACAGGGAGAAACACTTGAGAATGACTCCACACATGACATAACTACATTGCTCTGCCAAGTCTTTTCTTAGACCTCATCTCTGCTCTCCTTTTGTTTCATTCGCATGAGCCTCCCCAGAAAGAGACAAGATTAACTGTAGCAGCATGTTCCCTTGTTTCTCTTTGCTATGATGTGCCATTGATAATGATGATGCTGATGATGATGATGATGATAATCATAATGATGATAATGATGATGCTGATGATGATGGGTGCTGAGATGTGAAGTGCATGTTGCCATGACAACTGATTCCGCTCTGCTGTAGGCCACCAGAAAATAGGTCATAAAGGGTTTGCATGTGTTAGTAGGACCCTTTCTACAATCCACCTCTTGAGCCAAACCACCCTATACCCTGGCTGAGCAAACTACCTCCTCTCCTGTCCTCTCCTCTCCTCTCCTCTCCTCAGCTCACCTCTCCTCTTTATTGTCATCTCCCCTTATCCAACCTAATCAAAGACAATTAGTCAAGGGAATGAACCAAACATGAACAAGTTGAAAGGATGTGATTATCCTGGAGGAATTGCAAGCAAGTTTTTGCAAATGTCTGATAGAGCATCGGAGAAATTTACACCTCAGGAGCAAGAAGTATGTTTGCTGATGACAGAACTACAGAGAACATACAAAACAGATAATTCAAGATTTGAGTGTGTGCATGGACATACTTGCAATTGTAAAACAAGCTTTGAGAATAAAAAGCAGATTTTTTTTTTTCAGAATTTTCTCCAGCTGTTTCTGAGCACTTTAGAGAGTTAGAAGGTGTCTGCCAACAGTTTTTAATTAACAGGCTCAAACAGGACATGCCCATATTAGTCACATCTTTTTATAGCTCAATATTCAAAGAACTAATAAGCGAGGAGGTGGACAATAAAATACTTGTTGTGCTCCTCAGTAAACAAAGTCATTGCAATGCCAAATTTCAGGAGTTAGTTTCTAACAAACATGGATATTTTAAAGGGAAAATAATGTTACCATTGTCACACAGACATGATGGCTCTCAATAACAGGATGCCAAAAGTTATCATTTCTAAAAACTTCAACAATTTTGATGAAAAACTGAAGGTATTTTATAATTGTAGTCACTACTATGCTAGGCTGGGTGGATTTCACAGACATGATCTCTGGACTGGAGTGAAATGACTGATCAGCACATGTAATATCAAAATCAGCCAGTCTTCTTTAGAGGAGAAAATTCCCATCTTCTTTTTAGAGAAATAAAATAGCTGAGAAACCCCTGTGGAAAGAAGTTTGATGTTACTCTGAAGCCGGGGTCACTTCATTCCCACATCAAATCCAAATGATCCTCCATGGCTCTCATTGGTAGTGTGTGCACGCAAAGAGTACGAACTGGCAAATCTGTGTGCAAGTCGTGTGTCAGCGTGATAGTTTGAAGAAGCAAATGAAGGATGCCCTGTGGTTTCCTCAAATTTAGTGACAACAGTGGCACAATTCAGGCCTTTCTCTCTGTCTAAACCCGTTCTGCGCTTACAAATAACAAAAAACATGCTTTCAGATTATCAGATTTTTTAGTAGATTTTCTTTAGTTGTTGCTTCTTTGTCTAACGAGAGTCTGTGTGGACAGACATGCATTTATGTGTGTGCGTGCATGTGTGTGTGTATGTGTGACTGTGTGTGAGACCCTGACTCCCAAGGTGAGCTGGGTTATTTATAGTGTCTCACCCATGGCCTGATATCCTTCTCCCCTGGTTGCCCTGACACTTGATTGACACAAGGTTTCCTCAGCGTGGCAGACTCCCCCAGCTCTGTCTACTAAGTGTGTGTGTATATTTTTGTTTGTGTGTGTGTGTGTGTGTGTTTATGCACACACCAGGTGGGCATGGATGAAGAGGTTTCCAGTTTGGCAGACCTCCAGTGCTGTCCCTTTCAAACTCCAGACAGTATGGAGGTACAGAGTACAGTAGAAGGTTGGTGTGTGTGTGTTTGCCTGTCTTTTGTGTGTGTGTTCGTATATGTGTGTGCGCACGTAGAGCAGTTAGAGAGGTCGGCGTGGTCATCATGCTGAAATAGCTACTACCTCTGCCCTCTGGCTTGTGTGCTCATCGTTTATTCAGAAGGCTTGTAGCCTCGTTGTCAGACTGCTCATCTCAGCTGAGCATTAGTATTGCTTAAAGCTTTGACTCTCATCTCTATTCTCCCCTCCCTCCCCCCTCCACCAGCCCTCAGTGCACATGCTAATCCAAAAGTTTGGGCTAACACTGTGCCCTAACAGCATTTCCATGTTTTAAACATTGTGCTTTTAAAGCCTCTCCATACTGACAATTTGAAGTGTGTGGTATGTGTCTTGGTGCGCGGGTAAGTTCACTAGAACTACAGAACGTCCGTGCAGAAGGTCTTCATTCTTACGTTGCATTTCTTTTTATGGTTTGATGTCGGCATGCTTGGTTCAAATGAGTGTGCATGCGTCGACGGGTGTGGGGGAGTGTGTGTGTGATGCAGGGTTACATGTGTCTTAATGTGTTGCATTCATTAGCAGTAGCAGGGGCATTGCTGTGGCTGTTATTAATGGCAGTCTCATGTTGCACCTTGACTTTGACACCCTCAAATTGCCGACTCCTATGAGCCTGAGGAGATAATTTACCATGATGGTGCGACTGTTTGTGTGTGCTTTTACATGTGTATGTGTGATGCATGTGTTTGTCCATGTGAGTTCTTGGACCTGCTAATGCTATCTCCTTGTTCCTATTTGCTCATGTTCAGCCGTGAGCCAGTATTAGATGTCTTGGTTCTTGTAACTGAGAAACAGAATGACCTGTGTAGGAAAGGTGACATGTAAACACAAAGAAGTTTAATGTGAGCAGCTTCTTCTAGCACTGCTTGTGCTTCTTCAATTTCCTACCTCAGTTTCCTCTGCTTGTGTCATACTCATTACTATGCATTTGGACTTTTCGAAGGTGCAGAGACACTTACAGTGTGTTCAGCGAAGCCAGGTTTATTTCCTACATAACCAACAGTGCAGTCGATTAGTAGTGTTTGGAGAAGGGGTCAAAGCCATAATAACCTGACAATATAACTGTGACAAAATAGATACTCATGGAGTGAACTAATAACAGAGCTGTTATAATGGGATTCTGTTATACAGCAACAGTAAAGTTTATGTCCTTGTTCCTATGTCCTAGTTTGGGACAGTGGTAGACTTTGGCAGAGATAGAAAGACAGCAGTATACTAAATACATGTGCATATACTGTATATTGGTGTCAGTGAACTGCAGAAAGAATTAAAAAAAAAAAAAGCTAGATGAGAAATGTTAGTTAATTTCCACTTTTCCTCCAGTGCATGTTTCATTTGAAAGCACTTTAAATACTTTGTCTTGATCCCAGGGTTATCAGACAGCCCCGAAGTCATGGTCATCAGCATCAGCAGGCCAGTTAGAGAAATAAGTAACTTTCACAGAAGACCAATTTAGAGCTTTTTCCTCTCAATGCTACACTAACTGTGGAAAAGAGATGATAATAATTGAACCTGGAGGGATCGCAGGAATAACACAGGCATTGTGATTTATGGCGGATATTTCTCCTTAATGCTCCCTGTCTTCTTCAAATAGCATGTCGCCCTCCTGAATGTAGCTGAAATCCGCCCTTGAATTACCTGACATCTGAATTCCTCTTTTTTTTTTTTGTATCCTCACTGTCTTTGACAGCAAATACAACAGAGTACTAGCTGCTTATTTTCTAAAAATACAGCCTGAGGTTGTCCATTGTCAGCTCGAATTATGTGTATTCTGACACTTACAGCTACAGTGTGACTTCATAATACCAGTTTCAGTCTCACGCCATGTGGGTGGGAAGTTAATGTGAGAGCGGCTTGAGTGGATCCACAGGTTGCCTACAAATGAATCAGATAAGTGCAGTGATGAATGGAGTCGTTTAAAGTATGGAATCAGCGAGTGGGCTTCGTCGCTGCTGCCAGTGTGGTTATCAGTACGGGTAAATGAAAGCAGACTGCCTGCATTTAGATTACGCATTCAAAGAAACATTTTAAAGAGTTAAGTGCAGGTCAGAGATGATGGCATAAAGGCTCATGTTGGTGCTAATGAATAAATTGCTATTTGAGAGAGTGTGCTGTGTAGTGTGACTGCCGCTGAGGCTGCAGGAAGGGAACCATGTGGCAAGTGAGAGTACAACGTGTAGGGTGTGAACATCACTGGTTTGCACTGGAACTAACATTTACGTATGTACTTTGATTCTGTGCCGAAGGAGCCCCATGCACATGAATCAGACATTTGCATAATGATGTTTTCTGTAGTAGAGACTTAGAGGTGAAATCCAACCTTGGATAGACGGCTTCTCAGATATAGCAGCCCTCGATGAGCAGGAGTTATTATGCAATGAAGACACCTTGGTTTTTGACGTGCCTTCGTTCTTTGAGCCTTCTCTTCTCTTCCTCTTCTCCTGTTTGTGATTTCTAGCATTTCCCAAAATGACTGCTGACCAGAGTCCATGTCTAAACTTCTTGCATTGAGCCGTGGGTTACATGTACTGTAGGTAGTGTAGGTGGAGAGAGCGTTGGTGATATATTTTAGGTAGCTGAACATCTCTCTGCTGTCAAAGCCATTAAGGCTGCGCTGAAAATATCCCAACCTTACATCACACTGGAAGGAGAAATAATGCAACAAAATGCACACAGAATCGTATGGTACATGAAAAGTAGATGTTATTTAACAGTGTGAAGTATTTTGGTTGATTTGTTTTCTTTTTTTACTGTAGTTCATCCATAAAGGTCACATTTCTGTAACTTAAATGACAGCGAATCTTAATGTTTGCATATTTAGCACAGGTCAGACAAGGTTGTTACAGTGTGGTTTATAGTGAGAAACAGGAACTGACTAGTACGGTAATAATAGCAGCATGCGACAATGAGCATGACAGGCAGGGTGATAACTGGTACAGCGCTACTGTAAATGTCAGTGGGTCAGTGATAGCACAGCCACCACAACCCCCCACCAGCTTATTGGCAGGTGACGGAGGAGGAAACTCGATCACTGGGTCTCTCAGACGGTTGGTTGCTGTGGGTGCAGAACGCCAGACTCGCAGTCGACCCAGCCTGGATGTAGCTGCGGCCGGGGCAGATTTGCTTTTGATATGGCAGGGGGACGAGGAGCGAGCACGAGGGCCGAGGGGCCGAGAGAGCCGGGGAAGCTGAGGCAGGTGGTGAGAGTGGTGAAGACTGAGGAGGCAGTGGCGTTCAAACCCCAGGCACAGATGATTCATAAACAGTTACAGGTGGGGTGTCGACTGTTTCTGTTTCTTGCGAGCCAAGACTGCATGCTGGTATGCTGGCTATGCAGATTTGTCTGTGCAACAGGTCTTCGCTCTCACTGCCAGAAGTTCCCAGCACTTAGTGAAAACAAATTAAACCAAACACTGTTGTTGCAGGTAGGATTGTAACTCCCCCATTCAGCATTGGGTCCGTTGCTCTATGCTAACACCACAGAGGTTGGGTGTTTGAAAGGTCACATATTTGACTGTGTTTAAAACCTGTTTCTATTTTTGTTGCATTTTTAACACTAAACTGTGACATTCCCTGAATTATAGCTGTACAGGGGGATCAGGCTGTTCTCTCATGTTTCCTGAGAGAGGGCAGGTTTGTGCTGTAAGCTCTGCATGGCAGAGTTATTTTTGTAGCTTTGCTGGGTTTGCTGTATGTGTACATATGGAAACGGAGCTTAGAGAGATAGTGTTTCTGATTTAACAGGGTCACCCAGTCCTTGCTTCAGGGGCAGAAATGCAAACTTGTGTCTTTATTGAATAGGGAAGTGGGCTATTATGGTTCTGACATGTGCACGCACAAAGCTGCTGATTTGAGGAGGTGTTTTATTGCAGTGTGTATTAATGATATTGGGTGAGCTCCAAGGCAGTGGGCTACAGGTCCAGAATCTCTATCATGGCCCCTCATTGAAAGATGATGTAGCTGAAAAGCAAATCAAATTGTTTTTTTAAAAATAGTTTCATAATGACATAAAATAAGCAGTTTTAATAACAGTTTTCTCTGATAATGTTTTTGCATTAAATAGATATATACACACACACACACACACACACACACACACACACACACACACACACACACACACACACAGTGCAGGATTTTCTCAAAATCTGCCAAAGTGCATTTGTGCCCTAGCTTTCCATGCACAATGACTGGCATTGAGTTGAATGACACTCATTCAGCTTCTTAATGGACAGAAAAGAAAGTTGGACGCTGTGATCAATACGCGTTTAATTTCAAGTTTAATTTGAACTTGGCTCAGTATGTATTACATTCCCTCCTACATTGATCTAGGATGAAATTGGTCAAAGCAGAAATAGACTTGAAGGAAAATAACTCCTGATTGATGTGTGTCTGCGCATGCACACACACACACACACACACACACACACACACACACACAAACAAACAGATAGAGAGAGCATCTGTCTTTCTTGGCACTGAGCTGAAGTGGATGGCATTGATTTAGACCTCTCTCATTCCTTTCTCCACTCTGCTCCTCCTCCTCTGCTTTCTCACTTTGTCTTCTCTCGCGGCTGCCATTCACAGTCACACTCTGCAAATCACCTCTCACGGAGGCTTCAGAGCCACAGTCGGTGGGGGAATTTTGGCTTGCAGTAACGTTCGCCAGGGCATCTCAAAAATGTCCTGGCTAACAACCATCCTTCAGTGTCTGAATGTGTTTTTTTTTTTTTTTGGAAGGACATTTAAGCTGTCAATTTTAAATAGGAAAGGATTGTTGCAGGAGAAAATATATGAGATAATTGGTTTGTCATACTTTAAAAGCTATAGTATAGTTTGTAATGGACTGGCAGTGCTTTCCTGTTTCTTGATGAGGAACTGTGGGATGACTCTTAGAAAAACTTTATCTTCTTGAACACATTAATACTTTGTTTCCTGTGGAGTGAATATAAATGTGCTTTATAAATGTAATGTGGATCTTAAGATTCCTCTGAAGTGAACCATCGCCTTCAAAAAGCAGTATCACCACTGAGAACAAGCCAGGTTCGCTAAATAACATGGCTCTGTAAAGAATAGTCCCGTTCTTTGTGTCTCAGTCAGCACGTGCTACTATATACTTGCACAATTTAATGACTGGACTTGTAGTATCCTCGTGTGGCCAGAGAGGCAAACTACAGCTCACAGTTCGAATCGTACACTTCCCTTTGCATGGTGGAGGACCACTGAATGAAAATCACTTTTTGATCTATCTATCATCATTTCAGGGGCAGATTAGAGCGAGCATCATTTTTATTATTTCATAAGCCTCGCCTACAACATTAAGTGAACTGTTCTGATGCTCATAACAAAATCATTTTTATAGACTAATGTTTAGGGATAATGTTGTCCTCACAAAAAAATAAAAATACAATTTAATCAAACAGATAACACTTAAGTTAATTCTCTCATATTTTTTTTCATGTGTCACCGGCTAAAATGAATTTATCATTAGTTTGGTTTAAACTCTACATGACTTTGACTTGATGATTTAATTTCAAAATGATTTTGGAACATAAATATAACAACTCTGTATTCATAAGTTTTTCCACATTCAGTATTAAGCTCAAGATGCTGTCTTGATGCTAATGTCATCTAGATGACATTCTCACATTAATGAAGCTAACATGCAGATTTGTAGCAGGTGTAGTCTTTACAGTGTTCACCATTTCTGTTTAGTGTGCTAACATGCTAACATTCATTTTCTCCTTAGCGCAGGGTACAGTTGATCATCAAATCCTACAGTAGTGAACTCATTAGCGTTCATAATATGCCTTCAGTCTATCTTTGATTGTGACCTTGATGATTGCAAATAGAAGGTATAAGATGAAAGCATGTTCGTGTGTGTGAGAGAGGTAAAAACAACAGGAGTGGAATAATAATGAGAGGCAACAGGAGAGCAGTCTAATGAGTGGAAAACAGAGAAGATGAGCAGTGAGCGTTGGATGAGGATGGAAGGGGTAGCGGTGTGTTGTAAGGGCCTATAACTGGCTGACAGGGCTCAGATTAATGTGTGAGTGCTGGTGTGTAATTAATTTATAGTGGGCAGCTGTCCATTTATCTGTCTCCGAGGTGACAAGAAGATAACTGAGGGACATCTAATTGATCCTCTCCTCTTCTTCTTGCTCTCTTGTCTCCTCTCCTCTCTGCCCCTTTAGATCAGAAAGTTTCCCTGACAGTGACAGTCTCACTTGGAAACTCTTTGGAAAGGGAAGACCACTCCAAAAATCAGATACACATAAGTGATCACACTGTGAAAGACATAAATATTGCAGTTTATTGGTTCCACTTATTGTCTTATTGTTTTTATATTTTCTAGCAAAATTTATGTTGACTATGATTCTGAATCAGCCTAAATCTGCCAGTGCTTAGAGAGGTGAAAAAAAGAGAATGGTGTCCAGGCTTTAGTGCACTAATGAGCTTAAGGTCGGGGGATTTGGTCTGACTTTATGTTTGTATTTCATTATGCCTCCACCACTAATCCATTTTGCTGGTAAACTATTCCATGCGTTTGCCCCCTGTGTGACTCACAGATCCTGGAGCTTGTAGTTGAGGCTCTACCCAGCTGAGGTCAAAGGTGACTGGGTCACTCCAGTCTGAGCTGCCGGGAGCTGTGTGGGTCGGAGGCATCATGTCACTGGAGGAAAACATAACCACAGATATTCACCAAGCTTGTGTTACGGGGGCTCTGCAGTCTGCCTGCAGCGGTATGATACACATAAATGCACAAATACACAATATATTAACCAGGGCTATACAAACTGATGCCTGTGCACACACATTAGGTCCACTGAACACCACCAGGGTCTTGGGTTTCCTCTAGTTCTGTTTGCATTCATGTCAGAGAGTGATATGAGCAGCTGAGTCGTGCACTGATGCTCCATTTTCAGACTGTTTTATTTTAATAAGTTTTGATTTACCTGAAGAGTATAAACGTTTTTTGCTTCCTGCCCTGATATTTGTCTTGTAACTCCTTTAGGTTTAGGTTACTCCTTAGGTGACTGGCAAAGGCAGCAGCTACAGTCCACCCTTTCCATATGTTGGAAGCGAATGATGTTAAGTTTATAAAAGAGACAAGGTCTATTCCAATAAACCACACTCCTAAACATTAAGAAGGGCATGTTCTGGTTTTTCTGGTTCTGGTTTTAAAAACCAAAAAAAAAAAACCCAAAATGACACTGAACGGTAAAACATCGAAATTGAAATTAAACTGATTCAAAATATATAAACTTGCCAATAAAACTTTTAAGTTAATGTTTCGTTTTAAAGTTGACCGTAATGCTCTCTGTCCTTACTAAAACAGAATCTATAAAAAATGTATTTGAATAACATAAAAAACATTTTATTACACCCCCACAGATGAGTATCACATAAAATGGTTCATACAGGCTTTAACTTATTAAAGCTTTTCAAGAGTAATGTGTTCACACACTGAATAATGTAAAATTATTTTATATTAAAATCTATATAAAAATCCACTGTCACTTTATACTAATACATTTTGACTCATAGATCAAAGTTTGGTATCATTTGTTAGACAGTTTCTTTTTACTCATCTTTTTTTGTTGCCATCCCCCAGGTTGAGAGCCACTGCATAGCAAGTAAACCCTCTTGATTTTCCTTTTTGTTCCTTCATTTAAATGTTTTTCTTTAAAGCAAAGGCTCCTAAACTTCCTTGTCTCTTATTCTTTTATTCATGCAGACGTTCCCATTATCTGTAAGACATTGTAACTGGCTGCAGCTGAATTATTTTCCAGCCAGGTTTGATTGTTATGCGTTGGATGATGGCATCCACCTATTCAGTGAAACCCTCAGTGTACAGCCTCTCCTCAGCATGTTGAGATGATGGTTATTAGCTTCTGTAACTAACAGGCAGCAGGATGGCCTGAGGAAACAGGTCAGCTTACGGCCTATTAATCATGGAAATGCTCCAAAATCCGCTCCTTGAATAATCCTGTTCATGTTTGCTAAGACCTCATCTGTAGTTCGACTAATAACATGTCAAGAACTCGGTGAAACTGTTCCGTGAAATCCTCCGCTAAATAATACAGGTGGGTCAACCTGTCAGCCTGCATGCTGATCTGAGGTCACATTCGACTGGGTTTTTAGGTCAGGATTAGTTGTTCTAATTAATAACTGAGATCCGAGATATGTGCCTCAGGGAATCTTATTACCAGAAGCCTCGCTGTACTTTGGCCCTTTATCAGTGAAATTAACATCCACTTCATTTTATTTCATGGTCATTTAATTCACAATGCATTTTCTGGTTAAGATTTGAAATACTGAGTCACACCAGCAGAGAGCAGCAGAGTGCAAGACACTTCCTGCTTCTCCCAGATTACAGTAAAACAGTGGTGAAACACTGCTACCATACAGAAACCTTTCTGACTCATTTTCAGATGTTACCCATGAGAAGACCTTTTTGTTATCTCTCTCTCTTAGTAGACTCTTAAAAACACAACCACGCTGTGAAATAGCTTTGGGACGATCTTCAGGATCTTGAGACGATTCTTAACAACTGCTCTGATTGGTTAACGCGTTGTTTTACAGGTCCCAACGTTTTCTGTAATTTTCGGAAAAGGAACTGGTATGTAAGTGAAAAATCACATAACCTTAAGTGTCCTGTTAAACAGCCTTATAATGCCTGATTAGGATTAAATGTAGTTTTTTTTTTCATGATCAGTGAAGTTCTGCATTGAAGTCAGTGACTAGCCCAATGACCTGTAAAACCTAACCATTATGAATTATTGTGATGGTGATCATTAAGTGAGTTTGGAAAAGTGTGAATTATTTGAGCAGCCTCCTTTTAGGATGCCTTTACCACGCAGTCCATCCAGACCCTTTGTATTTGAACCTGGGACATCTTAAATTTGAAGGCTGTCCAAACATTTACAAATTTTGGAAATAGTTCAAGATGGTGCAAAATCATACGATCAGTAAGGAGCATGTTCCCGTTCCCAAAGGATGCAAAATCAAACATACAGTTTTGTTTCTAGCTTGTGAAAACTGTTATTATAGCACCACCCTGAGGTCAGTGTTGTTGCCTGAGTAGTGGGTAACTCTTTGGGTTCCAGCATTGGACCATTAAATAGTACTTTAGCTTTAGCAGCTTTTTGCTTTTACCACTTCCATCCAGCAGAGAGAGCTGGAGGATAAGGACATGCTAATCTCTGTTCTTACCTGAACAGTGAGAGATTATCTATTTAAATCCATGTTATTTTTACTGTGAAAGATAGGAGCTTTTGTCTTGTACAGTATCACCTACATCAAAGAGGAGCCTGATACAGAGCAGTGATAATACACTGAGCTGTTTTTATCACTCTGTGAATGATGGATGTGTCGTTTCATTCAAAGAGCATCTTTATCTTTAGTTTATGCATCATCCGTGGTGGTAGCTTTATTTGATCATTCGTTAGTCAGTACTCGAGGTCATGTTTGGTCCTTATCGAGACACTCAAAAGGAGAGTCGTGAGTAGTGTCTTTGTCTGCTGCCTCAAGGTCTCTCTGATATTATCTTTCTCAGATGGCATTGAATAAGATTCTGTTCACAAATTGGTCACTGATGCAGAAGGATATTGCACTTAAGGAGCAGCAGCAGCGGCAGCAGTAGTTGTAGAGGTGTGTGCTAACCGTGTGTGTGGGTGTGTGTGTATAAATACCCACGCGTGCTGGCTCTCCGCAGTGTGAGTCGTGACAAATTCACAGAGTAGAGATGTCTGGGATTTAATACAGAAAGAGGGAGACAGAGGGAGAATGTCGAGATGTGGAGGAGGAGATGGAGGAAAAGAAATATTTGTGTTGTACTAAAGCATGTTTTGTCATATATGACTGTATAGCACAGCATGTCAAACATATTCCAGTAGAAAAACATCATTTCTATGTGTCTCAGTTGCAGGACTGAGATTTGAGAGTGGGTGTGTTGAGTGGGCGATATTCTGCTGTGTGTGTGTGTGAGTGAGTGGGGGTGTGGAGCTTTCATGTGTGACTAAAGACCCACGAAAGGGAGGAGTTACACATCTGCCTCTGTTGTTGTGCATGTGTGTGGTGATGTACATATCTGGGTATGTGTGTTTGATTATGCGTGTGTGTGTGTGTGTGTGTGTGTGTGTGTCTTTAAAGAAGCTGTTGGCCCCTCCCATCCTGTATTTCATGCAGGTGCAGGACTGAAAATTGAGTGAAGCAAAAAATATTCACACATTTGAATATAGCTTCTGAACTTTAATGGACTAAACGATGTCACATTTAAAATCGATCAGTCATTTGAATCATTGCACATGATAAACTGAAAATCTCTTTAGATTGTTTGTTGGAAAAACAAAGATACCACCTTGGGCGATTTGAGATCAGCATGTTCACTATTTTCTGGTATTTCATAGACAAAACATTCACTGAATTAATGTGTCTGCTGTAGACATTGCTTTATGGTGATGAAGAACCCAGGTCCTGTAAACATTTTCACAGTAAAGCAATGTTTGTCAGAGCACATTGCAGTCGAAACGTTATCTCAGAAATGTCAAAAAAGCAAAGCAGTATTTAGCTTGAAAGTTTCAGTCAAGAGCCTGAGAGACTTTCTCTGACAAAATTCACCTGTGAATTCTTCTTTAAAATGTCCCTGCTTTAAAGTTCACAGGAGTTGATTTAAATGCAGATTCCTGCAAACAGCAGAACCAGAATCAAGTGAAACAGCAGTGCTTAGGATCCAGTCAGCAGAGGAGCAGAGCTTCTCCTCCTCCTCCTCCTCCCCCTCCTTCTCCTCCTCCTCCCCCTCCTCCTCCTCCTCCTCCTCCTCCTCCTCTGGCCCCTCAGTTGTCCCGGGTACCCTGCTGGCCAGTGAAGCGCAGCCTCCAAACCAGGGTTCTAGCTAGGAGTCACAGGAAGGGCAAGCTCATTAATTATCTCTCCCTCTCTTCCTCCCTCCATCCTCCCATCACACCCTCCCTTCATTACCAGCAAGGTTAATCCCCCCTTATCTCCCAACGAGCCTCATTTTTCATGGCTCCCTTTCTACGACACTCCCTCCCTCACCCCTTCTACCACCCTTTCCTTTCTGTGATTCCTCTCTCTCATCAAAGCTGCTTCAGTTTCTCCTTCTGCATCATCCCACCTAGTTTGTTTTTTGGACACTCTTCCCACACATACTCCTATTTCCTCTGCTCTTTTCCCATCTGTAGATGACAGATGGGAAAAGAGCAGAGGAAATAGGAGTATTTTCTTTTCCTTTCCTTTCTTTTCCTTTCCTTTCCCTCCTCTCCTCCTCTCTCCTCTCCTCCTCTTACCTTGAACTGGCCGTGGTGAGTGGAGAGAGTAGATCTATTACAGCTTATCACTAAAGGACAGGCCAACGCCGCACGCCAGTGAAATATGGCTGCTGTCACAGCCGCAGCTGAGTACGACCCGTGCACAAGGCTCACAGAGCTGTAAGGACGGGGGGAAGAGAGAACCGGGGGTGGGGTGCCATGGAAGCCAGTATCAGCCCCTTAATTCAAATTAATGGAAAGATTTTCAGGCTTGATGCCGGCCGTTTGACAGTGATTTGGCACACAATTAACCTTGTCTCCCTCTCCCCCCTGCACCACCATCACCTCCTCGGTTTCATTCGCCGCCTTGTTCTCTCTGACCCTCTCTATCCTCTGTACCTGTCATGCTACTTGACACAGTCTTATTGATCACGAACCAAATGGAGACGATGATGTTTTATTAGATAACTGACACTCCCTACTGTTGTATGCCAATTGAATTAGCTGTGAATCACCAGCATCCATGTAGCGTAACACGATGTGACTCAGCTTCATGTTAGGATTCACACACCATTCATAAACTCATAGCACTGTTTAGAGGAAGTGTGGGTAATTCTCATCGCAACAACAGCAGCATTAATTATTTGGAACAGTTTTATTTGAATCAATTAACAACACTAATATGACACAAGAAGCAGCTTAACAACATGAAGAACAGAGGCATGTGACTTTTTTTTTTTTTTTTATTTCAGCCCAAGCCTGCTCTATGTACTGCAGCATCTGTCCAGAGCATGATAGATTTCCACTCACCGACCTGTTTAAAAGACCATCCATCCCGCAGCCTCAGCCTCTCAGCTAGGCTTTACTCAATGCTTTTATAGGCCATTTCACCTTGGGTTCCAGTTCATGGCACCAAACAGCCTATGGCTCTCAAACAGAGGAGAGCAGCTGGAGTGTTAAAGAGGGGAGGGAGGTGTACAGCAAAACAGAAGGGAGAGCTCATGTATGAAAGAATTAGCCTTATAGCAGAGGCTTCTGGAGAGTGTTCTTTATTTTAGACTGAAACAGCGTTTCAGCAAAATAAATATGGAAAAAGCAAAATAAATAAAAACTATCAGGTACAAGTTACACATAAAAACTGTCATTGTAGAAGATAGAAAACAATGAAAAGGGCAGGTGCCACTGTAACCTGCACAATTTATTCAAACAGCTGCCATTAGCTTAGTCTGTATGCCTTTATTTTAGTAATGTCATTGTGTAAGACACTGCATGTTACATTGTGTCATATAGGGAGCTATTATTTAAATACTTTTTTCCTTAAAAGTAAGTTTGCACAGATTCACAGGGACTAGCAGCCCCAGTTGAAATCATAACTGGGAAACAATGAAGCAGCAAGGGAGATTTAATTCAGCTGAAGTGCGTGTGTCATAAAATTTATCCTTGAGCAAAGCTCAGACCTTCCTGTGGAAGACTGGAAAGGAAAAGAGAGTGCCTTTATGAGGATTGATCACATATTAAAAAGTGATAATACTGCTTTTATTAACCATGGTATCCAGGTTGAGCCATAATCTTACCAATGAATGAGATGACAGCAAGGCAGTTTGCAGGTAGCTAAGTGAAGGAGTCTAGATGTATCCCTGTGTCAGCACGGTGTTGCTCAGTGTTGATGATTATCCCGGCTTTTCTGAGACTCTGCCTCAGCACATGTGACATGGACGAACTGCAGCAGAGACAAGAATGACAGTTATGTGATGGACAACGGGGCACGAGCACTGTCAAAGGGTGTCAAAGAACTTGCTGATTTGACATTGTTGGAGTACGGTGCAGCAAACACTCTCAGATGTGGAAAAGGCTAACGAGTATAGTACAGTATCCAGGCGAACAATACAATAGGTTTGTTGCTATAAGCCTTCACAAAAGGCTAATAAAGGTTGCCCCTGTGGTACAGGCATGTTGGGTTACAGTTGCCTAATTTAGCTGCTTGAATTGAGTTCAGCTTTAATTTACTCTGTGATTGTTATATCTTTAACAAACTCATTTCCAGTGGTGTTCTGGCGAATAAAACTTTCAGAATTGGTAGGGAATGGGATACTTGCAGGCTTTTGAATGAAAAACATCAAGGTGCAAAAACACTGAATGCCTGGAAGTACGAGGGGCACTTCCAGGAAGTACACCAAGGATCTTAATTCAGGCAAAACAAGGTGAGGAAAAGGAAGTAGGGATGTAGAAGTACACAAGGATTTGTAGGCGAACTCAGACTGTGGATTGTGCAAAATATATCATCCGACATGGTGCTGACTGGGAGGATTTAATACTTGAGGTACTTGGTTGTAACTCCAGGAAAACACCACTGAAACAGAGTCTGAGATATAAAACTAAAATTTTGTTTGATCATGACCAAAAAAAAAGCTCTCAGATAGATTATGTAAGAGTTTGAAATTCAAATAATAATCCTCACAGCTCAGCCTCCTCTCAGCGCTCAGCAGTCACGCAACATGTTTCCATTGTTCTAATGCACTCTTTCCTCTAATGTCCAAGTTGTAGAGTAGATAAAAGCTGTGTGTCTGGTTTTTGCCCTCACTCTCATGGTTTCCCTGTATGGAATCTCACAGTCCACAGAAAAAAAAAAAAAAAAAAAAAAAAAAAAAAAACAGCATATGTGCACACACCATGCACACACACAGAGTGTAGGGTAGTAAGTACTGCTGTAGCACCAGTTCTCCATGACTCACGACACAGCCGTGTAAAGGGCTTAACACAAGGTAGGAGGGGATAAGCAGCACCCCTGATGTTTAAGCTGCCTTTGCTTTGAAGCAGTTGTGAGCATGTGTGTTCAGTCTCTCTCTCTCCTCCTCACTCTTTCTTCATTGGTGCGTGCAAGCGCATGCTGGTGTGCTCATGCACCTCACGAGTGCTAAACCAAACGTCACGACTATTAATGTACCCTGATCAGCCCACTAAAAATGAAGCTAATCTGTTGCGAGGGAAATGGGGCAAGAATAAGCTCCCACAACCCACCAGTGGTTTCCTTTTACCATCTGAGGTATCCCGTCATTTATCTCCATGCATTTTCTAGCTGCATCCCATCTCACAACAAGTAGCGGTTGTGTAGACCGATGCCTACCATTCTTTCAGATGACAGAGACCGGCGTTCATTTACCGCAAGTGATGATTAATTTCATACTTGTCACAAAGCCCTGATACACATGAATTGAAATTCCAGCCTGAAAATTCTTGATGTGTTTTTGGTTAACCCAGTTGTTTAAACAGGAATTTCAATTCATCTCATTCAGTTTTCAGCCAGGAATGATTAAACTGAAATTGAATGTACTGCAACCCAAAGTATCAGGGCTATCTCCATCAGTCTCTCAAGCAGCAGACTCTCTTGCATGTTAAGTGTAACTGTGTTTGTTCTTCCTGTAGACCATTGTTCGAGGGAACCGACCACCCAAAGATGCGTCCATCAATGGCCTCCTGGAGGAGTTTGACAACATCTCAGTAACACGCTCCAACTCCCTGCGTAAAGAGAGCCCACCAGGTCCCCACCAGGCCGGAAGCAGCTCCAAACCCTTGGGCAGCTGTCATCCCAACGCCCCGGAGGAGAACGGATTCAACCACTACTATTCCCGCTACTCCTGTGACCTAGACACCTCCAGCAGGGACTTCTCTCTGGATCCTGGCAAGCCAGGCTTCTCCATAGATGGGGACTGGGCGGTGGGGAGACATTATCGATTCACCAAACAGAATGGCCACTCGCACCCCATACGCAGCCCCTTCTACCCAGACGCCATGCCCCAAAAATCAGACTACGGCAAGCTGCCCCCAGACTACCACACCTACCTGGAGAGTAAAGGGCGCTCAGCCGATGAGGTGGCCTCCACTGTGGGGAGTGGGGTGGGTTCCAGTGGCTACTATCGTGCGTCTGTGGGTGGCTCGTCCAGCCAGGACTACCGGGACACTTCAGTAGGCACGCCATCTCGTGCCTCGCTACACAGCGAGCAGATCAACTACCCAGACAGTGAGTGGAGCTATGGTGGTCTGCGGGACGAGTATGAAAAGCGACCCAAGAGTTCCTATGTGACACAGACCAGCCCCACGCCGGCTATCAGGCAGAGATCTCGGTCAGGTTCTGGGCTGCAGGAACCAAATGTCCCTTATGCAGCCAGTGGGGCTTTCAAGAACCCTCCACAGGCCCATCCATACAGCTCCTACACCTATCCTCGCCTCTCAGAAAGTCTTGCTAACTCACAGACCTTAGCTAAGGTAACTACAACAAAACACAAAAACTATACATTCTACTAATAATTCTTCATAAAATACCTATTAATCTATGTAAATCATTGTGACAGGCACTTTGCAGTGTTTACTCTAAACTGCAAAGCATATTGTATAAGCTACCAAATTAGAGTGGCTGTCCAGGAAACATGTTTCAACACAGCGCTTCACACAACCCTGACAGGACTGTAGAAACATTTCAGAGAAAATTACACAGATGTATCCCCACATTTAGTCCCACCTCCCATCCACCTGCAGTTGCTTCTCTTCAAATATTCAGTCCTTTTCCTCCTACTCTCTCTCTCCCTACATTTATATTTCTCTCACATTTTCTCTTTAAACCTTTTTTTTTCTGGTCCTTCTGCCAGATAGACAGTGTCAGCTGCTAATCTACTCTTCGCCAAAGGATTGTGCTGCCACGTACAGAATTACCCCTCTTCAGTAGCCACTGTCTGTGCACACAGATCAATTAATGCTCATCCTGACCATCGACCAGAAAGCTCTGAATTACTCAGACTAGACAGAGAGAGGCACACAGGGATGTAGAGAATAAAGAAAGAAGTTAGAGGCAGTGACCTGGCAGGAAGAAAATGAAGAAGAAAATGAAAAGCGAAGAGAAAAATAAAGAGCAGAACTTCTTTGATGTTTTGATATTAATTATGTGGTTTATATATGGTCAAATTAATCTGAGTAACGTGCATTTTGCACTGCCTAATTTTACCAAGGCTTGCAAAATAATAAGAACTTCATTTATTTTATATAGTGAACAACCTCTCAACATTAACTGCAATCTCAGTGAAATATTGAGAACAAAAATAGCTGCTGTTACTCAGCGGCAGTTAAATATCTAATTGACAAGCCAGGTTAAACTGTTAGAATGATTTGATTCTCACAATAGTGTGTCATCTGCATAGAAGTGGTATGTTAGGTTTGCAAATGATGCCCAGACGCAGCTTTCAGTGTTCTGTATGTAGATAGCCAAACTAGACACAGATATGAATCTTAAATCAAACTTGTCACCAACAAAATAAACAAACAAGCAGCTTTCACAGAGATACACCTCAAGGTGATGAAAGCGGTGTGCAGATTTTGAGGTAAAACTATATTCAGCAGATAACCAAATTTACAAGAAATGTACAGTAAATACCAAATTACATATTTGATTGTTAGTAAAATTGCCCAGAAACATGACCTGATATGTATGTTTCATAGTTTAAAGCCCCAGAAACTAATTCACTGTAGGTATGTCAGCACAAGGAAAGCGTGATGCATCCTGTGATGCTCTCCAGTGGAAAACCGTGAGAAACTGAGACACCCAAGAGATTCCTCCACACGGAGACTCTAAAAGAAATGAGAGCTAACAAACCTTCCATGCATTTGTGGCTGTGCAATGTAGTCATATGTTTCTAAGTTAATTATGGTGATTCTTTTATACCAATATTATTATACAGGACTGCATTTACAACTGTAGAAGATCTTACAAGAGGTTAATAAAAGATATTAGCGGGGGGCAAAATATGCAGGGGTAAGTCACAGAAAGAGTAATCATTCTATAGGGTGCCCTTATCATTTGTTTATATATTCTTTGTATCCTTCTCCAAGGTGTTCAGTGCCCCATTAGGTCCATTATACAGGAGTGTGTACTGTTATCACAGCTCTCTAATATCCCTCCTCCACACACACTGAGTCCAGTAGCTGAGAGGAAAACTAGGTTTGCTGATGTAGATCCCAGGGTGCCTTGATGAAAAACCATTTAACCTGCATGCTTCAGTAAATAGCCACTCGTAGAAAAAAAAAAAAAACAGCTACGGAGAATGCAAGAGTAGCAGGATTGAAAGTGATGCGGGAGAAGGTCATTTTTCTTACATATTGTTTATTATAGACATTTTCTGAGTTGTTGTGCTTGAGAAGGCACATTTGCTTCTCTGATGTGCAGTGTGTGTAGGCATTGTAAAGACTTAGGACTTAACAGGGTGTAGTCTCATCCACAGCTTGCATATTGATCCAAAAAGCTAGAAATGTTAAAAGAAAAAACTCCATCTGACTACATTTGGTGTATTTTAATATTTGATCTGATGTTCTATGTGTTTTTAATCTAAAACTTTATTCAAATGAAATATAGGCTATGATGAAGCTGTGGAATCAATACACCTTAATTTGCCTTGTGGTGTTTGGAGATTTTTCAGTAGTAGTAGAAAGAAAAAACAAAAAACAAAAAAAAAAGTGATCTGGCAGCTTAAGAATAACTATTCTTCTCGGCTCATGGACCTTGTAACAAACCCACCTCTCTCTGTCCTCTCTCATTCTCTGCCTTTTCTTCCTTTTCCTTTCATTCAGCCCACTCACACCACTGAAGTAAATCCTTCTTTTCCTCTGCCGGTGTTGAGAGCCGGTGGGGATGTAACAGTAGACAGCAGGGAGACTTGGCCACACACAGACTCACACACACACACACACACACACACACACACACACACACACACACACACACACACACACACACAC
>JBBMJY010000011.1:13533986-13548986 GCA_037833715.1 Toxotes lorentzi
GTGTGTGTGTGTGTGTGTGTGTGTGTGTGTGTGTGTGTGTGTGTGTGTGTGTGTGCGCGTGTGTGTGTGTGCGTGTGCATGTAGGAGAGAGAGACAGAGATAAAATGCATGCATACAAGCACATGTGTAAAGTGAACACAGATCTGAAGCAGTGGGTGTTCAGCAGGGAACTAATTTGCTTTATGTAATCCTATTAATTGCTGAATGTAATCCTTTTATAGTTATGCCTCCAGAATATGTTCACATTAGACAAAGGAATCTTAAATTAATAAATAATCAAAATGACATGAATACATTTGTTAAAGTAATGAAATAGTAGATCATTTCTTTATAACATATTTAATGCACATTCATTCTTATACAATAACTATTATGTGTACATATGTTTGTGTGTGTTTTTCATATCAGAATATGTCATTTAGAGGTCAAGGTTTGTGATAACTTGTATAGTAAATACGTTAAAAGCCATTTCCACCCTTCCCCTCTCTCTCTCTCTGTTGTAGGTGGTGATTATGAGGGACTACCATCATGAGAACGTGGTGGACATGTACAACAGCTACCTGGTGGGAGACGAGCTGTGGGTGGTCATGGAGTTCCTGGAGGGTGGGGCACTCACTGACATTGTGACTCACACCAGGTAACCTTGAATACAGAAATAAAATATAAGTCCCTGAAGTGGATGTGGAGTTAAAACTTCTGACATATAGCTGGGAGACTGTACCCTCCCTTTTTTTTAAACGTTATGAGTAAGATCTTAAAATCACTTCTAAAATGAATCACCAAATAAGTGATGCCAGAATAGGAGTCCGACTCAAGGGAATAGTTTGACATTTTGGGAAACACTCTTCTTCACTTACTTGGTGAGAGTTAGATGAGAAGATCGATACCACTCTCACATCTGTCTGTTAAATATGAGGCAAAAGCCAGGGGACGGCTTAGCTTAGCATAAAGGCTGGAAACCCTGGTGATCAGCTAGCCAGGCTTAAAGGAAATCTGCCTTCTAACACGTCTAAAGGTCTCTAATGTACATATTAGAGATAGTTTTCTCATTCAACTTCAGGCAAGAGAGCTGATAAGCACATTTCAAAAAATGACAAACTATTCCTTTAAAACAGCTGCATTTTGGACAGACTCGGAGGGGTGAAAAGGCTGATAAGAACTAAAATAAAAAAAAAAAAAGAAACCAATATGATCTGTTTCTAAGTCAAAGAAATTGGGCCACAGCTTTGTGTCATTTGTGTGTGTGTGTGTGTGTGTACCAGTTGTGGTGAATAAATTGGCCTTGAGTGTGTGCTGAGAAATGCAGAAGGGCAGACAGAGAGAGCAGCTGTATGAGAAAAGTTCACATCCTCCACTTTTACTTAAAATATCTGAAAGACTGAATACATGTGATGTTCAGGTGATGGTAGTGGCACCAAAAAGGGTTTAGCTGGTCGTCGGCAAGCGAAGACGTGGTCATTTTATTTGCCTCTACACATCCGGAAAGTTCACGGAGATGGATGACTTCACAAGACCACCAGGAGAAACAAGCAGATGGGCTGTAATCCAGTCCTGGCTTTGATAGTTTTAGGATTATTGTTCTCCAACTTTTCCAAATTGCTTTCTCTGTTGTTGAGTCGTGTTTCGAAGCTGCCGCCTCATTGTTTTAAGCTTACTTTGTGCTTGGTGTTTAATTACAGTCATTTGTGTGGAGTGTCAGCATTAGCGCTATGTGGTGTCGGATGCTAATAACACGCTTTGGTGAGGCTGAGCACCGCTGCTGCCGTGAAGTATTTTGAACAGTCTCCCACACAGATGTTTGCCTGTTTGTGTGTTCGGTGTGTGTGTGTGTGTGTGTGAGAGAGAGAGAGAGAGAGAGAGAGAGTTTCAACACACACGACTGCAATTAGAAGTACTAATGGAAATCTCAGTAAACAGGATATTATTGGACACGCTTCTCTTTAACTCACCTCTTTTTTATCATCTCTCACTCTGTCACTCCACATGAGTTTGTTAAATATTTAAATAAATGTGTACGTTTGGAACAAAATCTACTCAGGATTCAGATTTTAAAAATCAGTCGGAACAAAAAGGCAAAGCGAGAGGGGAAAATATGTTTATTAAATGGAACTTAGTTGTTAGATGCCATTAAAATCACCTTATTAGATTTTGTTTGGTTAGTAGCCATACATATTTACTACTTGATTTAATTATTGGGCCGTGATAATATAAGGAATACAGCTGTGTGTTTTTTTCCTTGATAATTTCAGCCACATTTGTCCAGGTGAAAAGCGCCGTGCTATTTCTGTTAAGCCTTTTGTTGTGGAAATAACTGCTGCATGCCTCGCGTTGTGCAAGCTTCATCAGCTCGTTGCGTTGTTGGCAGCAAACACACACACACACCGAGATTGGTGAACACACACAAATCTAAGACACAGGCGAGTCAGCAGTGGCAGAATGGCCGTCCCTGCTCCTGAGCTATTTCAATCACGTTCAAATTTCAATTATACTTTTAGAGTTGGTTAATGAGCTGCACTTCACAGGGATTTTATCCAATGTAAGTGCAAAAGCATATGTAGTAGTGTATTAGTGCTTGCTGGTGTGTGTGTGTGGATGAGTGCCTGCATGTTTGTGTGTGCATAGGTGCATGTAATTCTCCCCTTGACAACCTTTACAGGCTCATTAAAATTGTTTTTTACTTTGTTTGAAACAATTTTCTGTTTCACCGAGCCTGCTTCCCGTTTGATTGTCTGTGATCATTTCTAGGTGTGTGTGTGTGTGTGTGTGTGTGTGTGTGAGACGATGGCTGGGCAGTAAGGATTGAATTTCTTTTCCTTTGCGTACATGTCTCCATCCCATTCACTTTGAGTTAGCCAGTTGTTTTTCCATTAGCAGAAGGCTCATTTATCTCTCATGATTGTAAATGCATACATGTGTGACAATAAAATCTGCTGCAGTCTGCAGTGTGAGGTGTGTGTGTGTGGCCTCAGGGTTGTTTCACATAACGCAAGTTTCTAAGGGAAGTGAAGGATCTTTAAGACTGAGGGAGAAAATGAAAAGAGCAGATGAGTGTATGAGCTGAAGAGAACAAGCTTGACTGTGGGTATTTTGTACATGCATGAATATGTACAGGTATGACACATATGTGTGTTTCCTTCATCTGTGCTCGCAAATGAACGTGTCCCTATTTCTGCACATGTACTGTATGTGATGGCAGCTCAGAGTGCGCACACGCACACTCGTAAACACACAGCATGGCCTGGCCAGCTGGGTCTAGATGTTAATGTTCAGTGGAGCTGGGAGTCTCTGTGTGAGCTCAGTCAGACACACTGCATCGCCCCGTCTCTCCATATGGGACCCTCCTGCCTGCTCTGCACATCACAGCTACAGCCGCTGCAGGCTACAGGGGGATATTTTCAAACCGGATTTCTGCTCCATATCAGTTGTGTTGGACTGTAATCTCTTTAGGATGACAGGAACGTCTGTGGCCGGACTCATCTGCGTTGTAGCCTAATAAGCATTTGTAATTTCTGCCTCCAAAAAAAGTGTTTTATTACTTGAAATATTGAAATATACATATAGTATTATTATTGGCTATATTGTTTTCTTGAATTTACATTTTTCTTTACTTAAAAACTACAGAAAACAGGGATTATAAAGATAAATATGTACCAGTACAAATTTATAAATAAATCAACACATAAAATAAAATAAAGATAAAATATGAATACAGTAGATTACATACTGTAAGTAGCTGTTAAATGTAATTGGATAATGTTGGATTCAGTGTTGCACAACAATTAGCTTCTAAGCTTTGAAGTGAATGTATTAAGTGAATGACAAGACGAATTGCAGCAGGTTTCTACAGTGTATGTGTGTGTGTGTGTGTGTGTGTGTCTCCTCACAGGATGAATGAGGAGCAGATTGCTACAGTGTGTCTGTCGGTGCTGAGGGCTCTGTCCTACCTGCACACACAGGGTGTCATCCACCGCGACATTAAGAGCGACTCCATTCTCCTGACCAATGATGGGAGGGTAAGTGCATATGATGAGTGTGTGTGTCTGTGTTTCCTCATGTGTGTTTAGATACACTGTCCATTCCTTTGGGATGCTATTAAACCATAAGATCCCCATTTAAACAGGGATCTGAATAATAACCATTGCTACAACCCTTGTTCCTGTCCTGGTGATTTCAACACACACACACACACACACACACACACACACACACACACACACACACACACACACACACACACATTCTGACACACTCACTGACCTTCTCCACGGGTGCCACTCCCGCTACTTGTCAACAGCCAGTGCCTGAAACTCATCATCATCACTTACCACTCGTGCCCCAGTAATTAAATCCTGCCTAATGCCTCTGAACGAGCTGATAAGACATGATTAATTGAAGGATAATTAACGGCTAATACAGGAGCTTAGTGTCTTCTATGAAAGCTCTTCATCACAATGGGTCAGTGCACTTCTTGACTTCAGACACAGAGGTTCTGCACTAATACAGTCTCTGCTGTACGTCAGGACACCTACATGATAGACAGTGGAAGCTGAGGGCAGCATGGCTGTTTTGCGTGTGTTTGCAGATCAAGCTATCAGACTTCGGCTTTTGCGCTCAAGTTTCCAAAGAGGTGCCCAAGAGGAAGTCCCTCGTGGGCACGCCCTACTGGATGGCACCAGAGGTCATCTCTAGACTACCTTATGGGACTGAGGTGAGGACTTCACACACACATGGATTAACATTGTACTGCATCAAGGGACAGAAGCTAAAGAAAGACACAAACACATACAGTACATGACCATTTACTGCACTCATATATATATATGATATTGTGGTTTGTGTGCAGGTGGATATCTGGTCTTTAGGCATCATGGTGATTGAGATGGTGGATGGAGAGCCCCCTTACTTTAACGAGCCCCCTCTGCAGGCCATGAGGAGGATACGAGACAACCTGCCTCCACGGCTAAAAGAGTCACACAAGGTAGTTCTGTCACTACATGAAAAAATTTCCAAGTCCTTTTATCTTTCAAGACCTTTCTTGTATATATTTGTGTTAACAGTAGACTTCCCATTACAGTCCATGATGAAGATCAGGCAAAGAACTAGAGTTAAAGTATTTCTTTACCACCTAGGTGTCCTCGGTGCTGCGATCCTTCCTGGACCTGATGCTGGTGAGGGAGCCCTCTCAGAGAGCCACAGCACAGGAACTCCTCCAGCACCCCTTCCTCAAGCTGTCGGGACCCCCTTCCTGCATCGTCCCCCTCATGAGACACTACCGCCACCGCTGACCCGCTGGCCCAAACCCGCCCTCTTCTACACTAAAAAAAAAATCACATACATACTGTACACACACTACCAGGGTGGCCGTGCCCTCACCCAGCCAAAACAGTCCACCACTCGGTGGTGCACCACTAACACTCACACCTGTAACCGTGACGTAGTTTAGCTAGAGGAATATCTAAGAAATACATTTTAAAAAAACACACAACAACAGAAAAGAAGAAAAAAAAAGTCTACTATCTTGAAACTGTGAACTGGAGTAGAGGAGTGTACTGTGCCAGAGGAACTCACTAGACGTCCAGTAGAAAGGTATGGGCTGGCTCGCCCTGCTGCAGTCTTCTCTCTTCCCAGACTGTGAGTCTTCAGCTCCATGTAGAGTTGTAGTAGCCATCAGCAAGAGCTTCAGAGGGTTGCGGCGAGGTGGAGGGACCCTGGGGGACCGGCGCTCTCTGCTCCAGACCAGAGCAACAGAGGGCAGAACAATCAGCTGCGTGCAGAAGGAGAGGGTTTTTGACCGGTACTGACTGTCAGACAGCTGCTGCGTCATCAGTCCATCTGAAGGCCGCTGCTCAGCTGGTCAAATGGGGACGAGCTCTCTTGTATCTCTCTTCTCACACACTAACAGTGAAAATGTATTTTAGAGAACCTTGTAAGTTTTTCTGTACAGTTTTGATAATTTGCAGTATTTTATCGTGTCGTAACCATTGTGATATGAGCAGTATTAAACAGAGTTTCTGCAGAGATCTTTCCTACTGTTTATAATCCAGTTTTTGCTTAAAGATATATAAGATATCCCAAATAAACCCACCTAAACCTAACTGTTACTAAAAATAGGAAATATATTTATTATCTTACATTTGTAGACAAAATTTCAATTAAATGTTGGAAAAAAGGGTAATGTCAGAATTTTGTATGACGTTTTAAAGTATTTATTTATTTATTGGAATTGAAGGTTTATTTTTTTGGTAGCGTGGCCTTTTTTTTTTGGTTTATTTTGTTTTGGGTTTTTTTTTGTTGAGTTTTGATTTACATTTCTAAATGCGCATCGGCAGACAGTGATATCAGTTGTTATATCATCCAAGCAATACCCCAAACCTATTTATGAAACCATGAAGCCCTGTATTTATGATACTGTAATTACACCATGCATTTAAATGTAGCACAGATTGAGTGGGTTTGACACACACACACAAAACAAACAAAAAAAAAAGATTTACTCTACACAGACCTGTTTTCTTTTATATTAGGAGCCTCATCCTGTTTCTCTAAATGCTGAGAGGCGCCCATCCAAGACGCCCGCCTACCGCACAGATTTTAGGATGCTGATAAAAGGTCTCGTTTTCTACTCACATCCTCACTGTCATCATCTCACTCCTTATCCCACCTCAGTCAGAGACACACTCGCTATCACTGGAACTGTGCTGCCATTCCCATCTCTGGTCGGACCAGGGAGAACAGTGTAATCATCCTCCCTGCATCGTTTTTACCCATCATTCACTGTGATATGTAAATATGACTGTGCGTATGTTAGTGTGTGTTTGTGTTGGATTGCGTGTGAGTGTGTGTCCGTGTGTGTCAAAGAGGTAGAGCGTGTTTATCTCTGTACAACATCTGAAAGTGTGTGTGCGAGCGTGTGTTTCTGTATGTGTGTTAGTTTGTGTGTGTGTGTGTATGTGTGTGTGCTGCTGGCTAATCCTTGACAATGTGTCAAGACTTGAATGAGTAACACTTATCTGTGGTGTTGGCTTGTACAGTGATATTGCATGTTTGTTATCAGTGAAGCTGGTTTCAATTAAAAAACGCCCATAAAAACATTGAGATGTGTTGCATGGATTTTTCCTTCATTGCCCTCTACAGTCTCCTCTTCTTCCTCCTCTCTCTCAGTGTCTCATATCAAGCAGAGATTTTTTTTTTAAACAGCGCACTGTCAGATTATTCAAGGGACTTCCTTTCAGCCATCAGCAGTTTTTCTTCTTGTTGTTTTGGTCTTCCATATTCTCTAAATTCAACAGTTCTCATTTCCAACTATTTCACTCTAACTTCACCCCCGAACACAGAAGCTGAAAGACACATCCATGGATCGGTGTTGCCATAATATATGAGGTTATTTCTCTCTCTTTCCTCCAAGCCATTTCCCTCTGAAACACTATAATGGGGTATTGATCTCGCTCGGACAGAGGATGGAGCTTCTTTCTCAGAGTGAGATACCTCTGCCGATGGCCCAGTAAATAAAAGCACAAGTACTGGGGCCAGTCGGCCGGCAGGGCATCAATGAGGATCAAACTTCAAGACTGTACAGTCACTAACTCACTATTAAAGTGGATAATATTATACATCCTCTAATCAATACATCTTAGGCCTTTTTCACTGCAGACTATTTGACACTGTACAGCAGGAAAAGCACATGATTAATATCACTAATTAATTTGAACAGGTCTGTTTGCTTTCTACAGGAACACAGGTTACACATGGCAAGCTTTCTAAGGTTGATTGTGGTATTATTTTAAATACTGCTGCTTCTGGGCACAACAATTAAGTCAAAACTAAATGAAGGAATTTAGTATTACTCCACCAGTATCCTATCATATTATTTAGACCATTAAAATATAATTAGCCAGTTAAATGAATAAACGTAAAGTGAAAACAAAACAAAACAAAACAAACAAACAAAAACTAAGCAGTTATTTTGAGTTCAGGTGTAAGGTCAAAGGCCCAGGTGAAATGCATGCTGGTCTTCTGGCGTGGTTTACCGACACTTCACGTGGAGCACAGCCGTAATCAGAAACACCTGTGTCACCTGTGTGTTTGCTGCACTAAGATTAAATGTTTACTGTGAAACTTCACGCACGACGACGATGAAATATCCCATTTTGTGGGGGGGGGGGGGGGGGATTTTTCAGCCCAACCTTTTTTTTTCCAGAGGAGACCTATTTCCAAAACGAGGACGGAAAAGGAACATTTGTATCCTGCGCGTATTTCGACCACAGCCGGAAACGACACGAACTGGACGGCAACTTTGCGAAGCTCAGCAGCCGGTGAGTCTTTCCACATTAACTGTTTGCTGGCGGTCCCACTGTGTTCGTTACTCTAGCTAATGTAGCCTTGAATGTGTGGCGGAGCTGATTTGGCGTGTGTGAGCATGAGAAGCTGCTCTGTTGAACTGTGGGTTGAGGTTTTTAGTTGAAGTGGCTGTAGCACAGTCTCTGGCTGTGATTCTCACTGTGCTCTGTCGTTCATGTATCGCCATGGCAACCCCAGACACATGGACTTATTGTTGTGTGGGAATTTGTGGTCAGCTACATCTTTTTGTGGGTCTAGAAATAAAATGAGGTGATTTCTAACTGTTGTGGTTTTTGTGTAACTTTACACAGTTAACTTAAGCACACTTATAGATTTTCTTAAAATGCTGTCTATGGCTAGTAAGTTCCTTTTTTAGCAGTGTAGTGTTACAGTACAACCATCTGTTTTCTGGTCATTATTTTCTGGTCGTTATATTACTGAATTTTAGACATGATGGTGGACAAATGTAGAGGACAATCAAAAAGTTGATTATAGATAGATAGATAGATAGATAGATAGATAGATAGATAGATAGATAGATAGATAGATAGATAGATAGATAGATAGAATTTTGAGTTGGTTGTGTGGAAAGTGCTCTGTATGCTTATTGTGTAACTTAATGTTACATTCAGTATAAGCAGACAAAATAACATAATAATTAACTGTTCTAAAATATAAGCCTAATGGAAAAATCCTATTTCTCAGAATAAATCAAAGTCTGTTGGAGTCTGTGATAATCAGTCCTGAATATATAACGAGCTCAAGACAGAAATGAGCAATTAACAGTTATTTTTGTTAACCGCTAATCTGACTGCATCTCAAACCTGAGGACTTCAGATGTCTCATTTTGTCCAGACATTGGCATAAAGCCCGACCAAATTCACTTTACTGTCACATTAGACAAAGAAAAGCATCAAAATCTAAAATTGTAAAAACTGAAACTCGAGATTGTTTGGCATATAGCTTCTAAAATTGCCTAAAATTGAGAATTTCCTATCGACTAATTGATTAACCAACTCGTTTCAGCTCAATACATGATACAGTGTTTAACCATCTGAGCTTATTGCTGACTTCACACTGACTGTGTTTCAACCATCCCTGGCGTCCCATAATGTTGTGGTTGTTAGAGATGTAGTGGGATTAATCTGTGCTTGGTCTGATTTTTTTTTTTTTTTTTTTTTTTTTTTTTCCCTGCTGAAGTTGGAATGGGAACCTGAGGTCTTGAGTTGAACTTTCAGTGAAGTGGTCTTGGCTGTGTGGGAAAAACCAGATTAAGGAGCTGTGACTTTGATGTGTTGTGACTGAGTATGATCTATGACATTCACGCCGCTGAAACAAATAGCTGTAGCTGACACAAATGCTCTGTTTACTTTCAATTAGATTTGTTCATATTGCGTCTCCTTCGAAGGCCCAGATTTGGACAACGAAATCAATACCTCATCTCTGCGGCTTCTCTACTGACATGTGTATCAGTCACCTTTTTCCACTCGGTCCATTTCATTTCAACGCTGTAGTCACATTTAATTTGTTTTAAACCAGTATAGGAAAGAAACTGTGACATTTATTAGGCTTGAAAGATTGAAGAGATTGTACTGTAGTAATGTGATAGATAATGGAAATAACTTGACAAGGGTGTAGAGATGATTCCAGCAATTTATTTCAATGGACAGAAGAATACTGCACAAGATTGCATCAGCAGAGGTATATGCATAGACTTTGTTTCTGAAAATATTATACACATATAATTTTTTTTTCATTTAATAACCTCTGTGCTTTCATAAACACTCAAATGGCATTCTGATAAACTCTTCACTATTTAGTACAGAATTGTTGTCCGATGTTTATGTATTTCTTTCTTCCTTTTGATATGTTCCATACACGAGTGTGGAGAAAAGGTTTGTTGAAGTCAAAGCAAAAACATCGCAACTCGTAATGACTCTGAATGCCACTGCACTGCACACACTACAAGACGTGTCCACTGTCAACACTATGGCTGCATTCAACGCTGAAATAAAAGGGATTCTTGAACAAAAACATATTAAGGTTAGCAAACACAGAACCAACAATAGGTATTGAAATTATGTAGCAGCAGTTTCAGAGAGAGGAGGAGAGGATGACAGACTGTTGGCAAATGACGGCAGAAGCGACTTGGATAAAAATGTCTGAAGTGGTAAAGTAGGCCCCAGTGACAAGCTGTAACCTCAGGTTGGTGATTTTCAGATGTCAAACAACCGCCGATCCGAACGTAAATCATCATATTTTCATAAAAATAAAAGCGTAAATGAATGTTTTTGTTTTCATTAAAATTTGTATCACTGTAACGCAGACTATGAATATATGACATTAGGATTCAACTCTGCAGCCAGGTAAATTAGATTTTGGTGGGTTGACCCTCCAACTACATCCATGCAAGGCCCCAAGCTGTCCCATTAACTTGTGTTTTAGCTGTTTGGAAGTTCCAGTGGGCCTGCAGTACAGGCTACACACATTTCTCTGTCAGGGAATCAGTCCTTGGCAGGGCACTTTCCTCTGCGGTGTTAGGCCTGGGACATCGAGGAGACAAGTCTCTTATCAGGTTAGCTTTGGAGAGAGCTGAGGGAGCCGCCGCCGTGCTGCTGACTACATGTTCTTGTACATGGAGCGATCTCTGGGGAGCTGGGGCTGGTTCGCTGTCAGCTTCAGGTGGAAGTGGTAGACGGTGAGCGTGATGATGATTATGAGGCCCAGAATGAGGCCCAGGATGAGGGGGAGGGTCTCCTCCAGGCGCTCCCGCTGGTCGGTGATGCACTTGTAGGCTGCAGAAAGTGGAATAATGAACACAGTCAGAACGATGAGGAGACTGAACGTGACTGAGAAGGGTCCTTAAAGTCCTCAGATGGTGTGTAGGCTTCATTCAGAATTCTTTTTAGGGCTGAGTGATAAGTCAGTATTATTTAGCAATACCTTTCAATGTATTTGCATTGTGATGATATGATCATATCATGTTATTTTACAAAATTCTTTATAAATTTTGGCTGCATGTAACAATTATTTTCATTATCAGTTTAACTACCAGTCATTGTCTTGATTAATTGCTGTCTAATGTGGCCTCTTACAGACTATTAGTCAGGCATAGGCTGTTAGAGATATGCGTACTGTATATGCAGCATGCATAGTGTGTGTGTGCTTGTGTGTATAGCGTGTTGCATGTCTGTGTGTAATATGTGAGTGGACAATGGACCCATGTGTGTCTGTTCCTGAGATTTCTATTTGCAAATTGACACAAGTGTCAAACAGATACTTCCTCTCTCTTTCATTTATATAATTAGACACTATTTTTTCAGCTTTTGTGCTGAGCTAAATGCACGTTAGCTTGCACACACATATCTTTTCATATACGAGTGTTTGTAAAGAAGGGAGGGGGGACAACGAAACAACAACTGGCTGTACCGGTTGTGCAGTATGTGTATGTGGTTTAAAGTTGAAGGTGTTTTTCTGTGGACAGCAGTGGTGCACAGCAGGAGGAAGGCGGTGAAGCACAGCACAGCCTAGTTTACAGCAGCTCAGAGCAAATGATTCTTCCAAGGTGATTGACTTCAGAGTACGGATAGGTTTGCTGAGTATGTCTATAAAAGCTGCACTGAGGGTGAGTATATGACTGCACTCATAAAGTCCTAATGACCTCCACCCTTTCTCTCCCTCTCTCTCTCTTTGCGTCTCTTTTGTCTCTCTTGCATCCCCACCCCCTCTTTTTTCCCCCTCTTGTTACCCTGACTTCCTCTCTGCAGCCCCAAGTGCTCCTCATACTGCAGCAATAACCCCCCAGAGAGCTGGGACTCACCTTCACCCCAGGATTTTTTATCATCACCATTCTAATCATCATCTCTGCTTTTTTCATGATGTTAGAGTATGAAACCGTGGCAGTGTGTGTCAAAGGTTGACTCACTCTTAGTGGCAGTGTTTCTTGAAAAGGTGTCATAGGTAGGCTGTTCTTACGTTCACTGAACATGAAGTCAGAGGTGATGTCAAAGGGCTGGATCTGGATGTCGTACATAGAGACAGTGATGCCCTTCTGGTGGTCACTAGAGATGAGGGTGAGGGTCTGCTGTGCTGTGCACACATAGGAGCGCCTGGCGGGGGTCACCAGGGCCGACAGGCGGTGGGTGCTGGCTGTGTGCTTCCCAGCTGGAAAGAAAGGAAGAGTTATTAATGAATGTGAAGTAAACAGGAAGCCATTATGATGTACCCAAGTTTAAGGTGCTCATGTGTGTCCGTGTCTGTTTGGCCTCCATCCATTCATTTTATGTAGGCTTATGCGAAAAAGAGATTCAATTTAATAATTTAATAATTCATAATATGGGTGGATCCAATGCAACCAAAAATAAAAAATAAATAAAATAAAGCAAAATAAAATCAAAGTAATTCAATAAAAAACATAAACACACATTAAAATATTGCATTTTTAAAAGAGGGCCTGAGGTCTGGCAGTGTGTTGGAAGGGGTCCAACACAAAGAGGATTTATACAGCTGTCTTATTTTTAATTTTATAAAAGGCATACTACTACAACTAATAATAATAATAATAATAATAATAATAATAATAATAATAGTACTAGTAATAATAATACGCTTATTTTCAGCTCAAAGGCGCAGGATAAAAACCTAAAAACAATTAAAAAAAAAAAAAAAAACCTTCGCTTAAAACTTCAAACTGCGTCGTGTGCGTGGGCGAAAATCGTAAATCCCTGCATGAGTCAAGCCTCTGATTCTATCTGGATGCTAATGTGAGATGAATGAGAGCTCGTTGCGATCAAAGCAGGCGGGATGGAAATGTGCTGAGTCGCTACTGTACACAGGCTCGGCGGGAGACTCACGGTTGTATGCGTTGATGAAATGCGATGTCTCCGAGGTGTCGTAGACGAACTGGACCTTGCTAATCTTCCACACCTCGATGCCCTTGTCACGGAACTCCTGCAACACGCAGACACACAAACACACAAGCGTCACGCCGGGCTTTTCCACTGCATGGAGAGGGCAGCTTGGCCTACACTCAGCGAAAAAATGGCCAGCGTAATAAGTCAAGTTAGACTTCCTTTCACTTTTTTTTTTTTTTTTTTTGGAAAATGCAGTATATTCTTCAGACGAGTGTAGCCATTCATTTTACTAAAATATTAACACATCATTTAGGAATTCCCGCTGCAGGAACATAATTCCGTTAGTAAGACTGGAAATTACGTTTAATTCAAAGGAAAAAAAAGGATCAACAGACCTCAACATAAATTTGAAACAGCAGATACTGGGAAAATGTACATTCCCAAACGGCTTGAGATTTGGCGGCTTGAGATTTCCAGCAAATGATTGGGACTTTTTATATATATATATAATTTGATGATACAGCCTTTTCTCACTCACCTTAGAGAAGTAAATGCGGAGAGTGTAGGCGTTGTTCTTCCAGGTTATGTGGATCTCTGACTCCGTGCTCCCACATTTCCCCTCGATTTCAGCACTGCGGGGCAGAGTGAAGGACGCCTGCTCGGTGATCAGCTGCAAAAAGGTAGAAGCACAGACAGGGACAGATTACGGACTGAAGTGTCGGTGGAACAGAATTTTTTTTTCCGAGTTCCATTTTTACGCGCGAATTTATTGGGCAGCCAAATGTCCAGAAAACGGATTATTTGAAAAAGTTGTTCTTAGGAACAGAAAGAACGTCATTTTAATTGACGATTGTAAGTCGCTGTAAATATTTTTCCTTTTCTTGATGATGGGATCTAATGCGTCGTCAGCATTTTACGCACGACTACACACTACAAAAGCAGTTTCCAAAATCCAATTTCTAATGTAATGAAAATACATTTGCCTCATTAATATGATCAAAAATAACCAGTTTAGAGAAATGGCAAAATATTTTGCATGTAAAACGTTTTTTTTTCAGCAGTGCAACCACTTTTACGCACGACGGACAAACCTTTAGTGTCTTCAACACAAAGGAACACTTTACGCAGCTTGAATCAGCCTCTGCGTTTCATTTTTGTTCATTTAAAAAAACAAAAGTATCCACATGTTTTAAAATGCACGGGGGGATTCCTTACGTCTATCCCGTTGAGCGCGAGCACGTCATATGGCACGAGGAATTTCACGGCGAACTCCACCATCAGGCATGTTGTACCGTTCTCCCGCACCGCGAAGATGGCTTTGTCCGGGTTGTTGGAGAGACCAGACAGGTTCTCCCCTTCCTGTTCCGCCAGCACCGCGGACAGCACCAGCACACCTGGAAACCAAATGGAATAGAATACTGAAAAGTTGGAGGTGGGGGCGCTTATGCCAGGGGGGTAGCACAGGCTTACACACACACACACCAGAACACGCAGAATCAGCAGCGTAAAGAGCTACACCGAGTTTAGCTGAAGGTCCCCCACATCTTCAGATCACTGGCAAATCACCTCTGTTTCCTTCCGGCAAAGTCAAAATCAGGTTAAAACACCGGAGACTGAAATCTGCAGTATCAGGGGAGCAACAGCACGCCACTGGCTGCAGCCTAAACAGCGTCAGCGATGAACCGCAACTCTGACCATGTTTGGACTTTTATATTTATGTGAGGAGGAAACAAGAGGTGAAACATGCCAACTCTGATTCATAAGAACACACACATACACTGGCATGCTTAAACACGCGCCGTGGGTGCAC
>JBBMJY010000011.1:13550344-13598101 GCA_037833715.1 Toxotes lorentzi
CACACACACACACACACACACACACACACACACACACACACACACACACACACACACACACACACGCGCGCGCGCGCACACACACACACACACACTCACACTTATCCAACGCAGGACAACACGTTCATTTCTGCAGCTACTGAGATTTTATTCACTGCAGCAACCATTAAAGCCAGTAACGGAAGAGAGAGTCTGCACTGCTGTGCTGAAAGATACAGAGGTGTATGAAAGATTGTAGCATAACACAAGTAAATGCTATCAGAATTATATGATTTATACTGTATTGCACACCCCCTCACCCCCACCTTCGATGCAGCCCCCACCTACTCCATAATAAAGGAGTGGCAAATGTTGCTAAACGCAGACACTGAAGTTGCACATTGTTTTCACTGTGTGGCTGCAGCTTCCAGCTGGCAGGTGCAGTCATTCACGCACACAGTTTATGCAAATACTTTTTGCACTAATTGCAGAAGTCTCCAGTTGTTAAATCGTAGTTAAAAGCCTTTAGGTTCGTTTTCACTCCCCCTGTCCTTCGGTTTATGGCGTCCAGGTGTAAAATGGCAGAAACTTTTTCAGGGCGACTGTTTTGTCACCACTATACTGTTAAACATTGTTGAGGACGTAAGGCATCGTTGCTGTCTGGATGTTGTGATCACTTACAGGCAACGCGCTTGAGTTCTGAAGAGCAGTGATGGTCAGAAGACGCGTAAGCGACGATATATTTGATGGAACCAGGTCTCAAAAACCACGCTCCCTAGAGAATAGCTGTGGATACGTACGACCAGTTTTTACGCACGGCGCAGTGTAGCTCCTAAGAGTTTGGCATTCTGAGATGAAAGTCAAACTCGCACTTGACTGAGCTGATGCTGTCGATGCTGGGTTTACTGCCGACCTGGGGATGTTTTATGCCTTGGGGGAAAGTTTCCGATCGCGGAATTCGTCCTGACGTCAACACCGGATCCTCCTCCAACTCTTTCACGTGCTTTTTAAACTCCGGGGAGGTAAATCGGCGTAAGAGTTTGTTGCTCAACACTGACAACGTCGTGGTCGAAGTGGCGGCGGCAGGTGCGGTAAACTGAAGGGGTTCAGCTTTGCAGGATGATGCTTCGCGCGTCCTCACGGTTCTGGATTTACGCAAAGGCACCAATGTGCGCTCCGGAGGTGTGGGGTTGAGGATGCCGGTTGGCAGGCTACATCTTTTCTGATAATAGCTGTCGTGAAATCTGCGCACACCAAAGTCTAACATTTTCGATTTTTCTGAGTCACTCTGACTTTTATGGCTAAGAATGGGAGTCAGTAAGATTCCCAGGGCAGAGGGCGCGCTGGGTTTGACCGTGTTTCTGCTGGGCCGGGGTGAGAAGAAAATAGATTTTTGAGCCTCACAGCTCTGTATCAGAGGGGGGAGGTGATCATCAGAGGTGCTCAGCCTTTCCCCGGGTTTAGGATGCTTAGAGTTGAGGGAATAGTCAGAAGTCCGCCGAGGGGGTTTAGGGATCAGGACTCCAGAGAAGTCCAGCTCCTGTGGAGGCGAGGAGCAGCCGTAATTCTCTCTTTCAAACTCATCTATAGAGTCCATGGATGGAAACCTACTCTGCTTTATCCGAGCCCTCGGCTGCCGTGAGCAGTTTTGAACCAATAGGCAGTCAGCATGAGTACAGGTTTGGAGGACTTCAAGTTTGCCCACTAAATGTCCAACTTTCCTCTCGAACGTGTCATTCACGTCAGCACATCTCAAACTAAGTCGCGGCTGCGCATTTCCCTGAGCGCCACCCTCGGAGTCACGGCCCCTCTTGGAGTTGTTAGTGAGGGCAAAGATGCACTCTGTGTGGCCGAGGAACCTCGCCACTTCAACAGCAGAGTTCCCAGCTTTATTCTGCCTGTCTATCTGCAGACCCAGCCTCTTGAAGGCTCTCACCAAAAACTCGACAACGGGGGAGTGACCTGCTACTGTGGCGTACATCAGGGCAGTGTTCCCCCAGAAGTCCACGATCTCCGGGTCCGCGTTGTTTCGGACCAGGATCTTCACAGCATCCAGGTAGCCTTTCTCGCAGGCGTAACTGAGCGCGGTGCGCCCGTTGCAGTCCTGACAGTTGACACTGGCCCCTCTCTGCAGCAGAAGCTCTACAAACTTACACCGGGTCTGGCCGTCAGGCAACAGGACGGACGAGATGAGGGGCGTCTGTGCGCCCTCTGTTTTGGAGTCCACGATTTCCCCGTCCAGCGCGTCCAGAACAAACCTTGCCAGGTGGACCTTATCCTTGGACATCGCCTCCAGCAGGATCTTGGTGCCTGTTTGCTGGCCAGACTTTCCCACAGCCTTGAGCATGATTCTGAAACGGCTCAAAAACTTATTTGAGAAGTGTCATCTTTCTGTAATTTGGAGCAGGTTTGGAAACTTCTCCCCCAGCGAGTGCTGGCAAAACAAACCCATCTCCCCTGTTATATAGTGAAGGGGGAAGCCACGGAGTTGCTGGGCAACGCAAACATAATTACCGCGCTTTGTTGGTCTTTCTAATGGAAATAGGACTTTGCTTATAAAGACAATAAAGAGCTTCAGCGCTGGAGCCGCCTGCGTTCAAGAGCGGGTCTGGGATATGAATCCATCCCGCACTTGCTGAATGTGATTAGACGGCAGTGGTCATTGTTTGGTAAATAAGTGCGTGGGTAGTGTGCGCGCGCGCGCCGCGCTCTCCCGCAGTTGATAATAAATCTGGCCTGTACAGACAGTGTGACTCCACTTGATATCTTTTCAAAGCACAATGATCAGATCTCAGAATGAAGAGACTGAGAGGACAAACGGTCCCTAATGTTGGAATTAGAATAAGGTTTTAATGAGTCAAAGAAAAGAGATTTTCATAGAGACACTGTGGTGTTGTTGAAGTACAAAACCACACAAGCACTTTATTTAAATATTCCCGCCACCATAAAATAGATCTTATTTTCAAATTAAATTAATTTAAATATTAAATTAAAAAATAATGTTTTCTCCTGATTTCCACCCAAATAAATAAAAAGTTTTAAGTAATGTTTAAGTGATGTTTGACAAACAACAAAATAAAACGACCCACAATAGCAAGAAAACACAACTGAGCCACATGGTTGTCCCATTTTACACCTGGATTTATTGGTACACATACTATAAAACAGTATTAAAGGAGCTGGATAACAACAGTATTTTCATTGCTATAAGTTCAACAATACAATATAAATACAAAAACGCGCACAGAATGGTTTGTTGACAAGCTACAGTGCAAAAATAATCTGCTTTTTTTTTTTTGACAAACTAGAGCCAAAGGTTACATTGAATCACACAACATAAACATTCAACTAGTGCAAAAAAAGCCTCTAACAAACATGATAATCTTAAACTACACATTATATCTAATATATATAATATATATATTCATTTATTTATATATATCTTCATATAAATAACCCCTTAATTTGGCATTTTATCATTCATAAAATAATTTAAACGTCCTAACAGACACTGAGTGGCACATTTGAAAGCGATGGAATAAAATTTAAAAGCACTTTTTACTCGTTTATCTCTGCACTAGATATGTGGTGAGAGTTTTATACTGTGTTGTGTGGTGCAGTGAGGGCAGATTGGAAAACAGAAACAGAAACAAAACGAGAAAACCCAGTGGTTGATAAATGTCTTTCCCCGATTTCCAACAGACCCACTCTGTTCCCCGGAGCCCTTGAATGGCAGAACACAACTGGTCAGAAAGTAAATTAAACTACATTCCAGTATATACAAGAACATCCCGTCTACCCTTTAAGTGAATTACAGCAGGATAAAACAACAACAACAAAAAAAACTTTAAAAAGGCCAAAACACCCAGACGTGTTTGTGTGTTTTCATGTCATATTAGGACTCTTGACCTTTGTTGGTGTTGACGCCATGCAGTGTCAATGCCTGGCATGATCATATATTCACAATACAACAGTACCCACAGGATTACTTTATAACAGTACATCCATATTACATGTCTCCCTCTGCAGTGGCTAATTGTCCAGCAGTATCACCTGGGCTTCGAACAGCAGTGCTTCCTGAAACCTTCTTGTTCACAAACTGCTACATTAAAGGGAAGCCATTTTGGGACACAGAGGAATACAGGCCTCGTCTGAAATCCCCAGTGTGGATAGTGTGTGGCAGCCATGTCACAGGCTTTGTTACAGATCTGGTATAATTATTCTGTCTGATGTCCTCTGGCCAAAGGACGAGCAGGGAAACGATGAGGATTACTAGCTGAGTTTGCTAAAGGTGCAGTCAAGAAGCTATTAAGGGAGCACGTCACTTCAACAAGGCCTTGAGGAGAGGGACACTGACGAGACGAGATGGCGTTGACTTCTGTCGGCCAAAGTTCTTGTCTGATGGCGAAGGGCCGGTTAATTAAAAGAATGTAGTACAGCAAAATGAATGTGCTGCTCAGTAATGGATTCATTTTGTTACCAGTGTATTACAGCTTTGGCTTGATTTTCAGAGTTTAAGTGCAAAATCCCTTAATGCAAATGACCATCCTAATCCTGCTTAACCTTGTACTCACGAGTAGATGTCCACTTCATTATATCATCATATTTTAATTGGGTGTTGTAACTGCTTATGACTTTGCCTCAGTCTGTAGCAATAACTTTGATTGTTACATTAAAGGCATAGAAAGAAACCATTGGTTTCTATTACTGTAATACTTTCACCTGTTCTTCTGGTAACTGTTACTGGAAAATTCTTGAAAAGTTTGTACACCTTAAACTTTGAGGGAATCATGCGTTTGTTCATCTTTTGTTTTTTGCATAGTATACATGATTTTAAGCCCCAAATAGTATAGTATATAGTATAAATGTTGTATTAAAGAGTTTTGCAGTAAACTTGTGGAAATTGAGCACAAGCAATAAAAAAAAAGAAAAAAAAAAAGAATGACTATTGTATATATCTTATATCGTATATATCTCTTGTATATATATATATATATATCTTTTTTTTTTAATGGGCCAGTGAAGTGCAGCTATTATACCATCTCTACACCATACTAGTAATTAAAACTACATTTGACAGAGAAATTGGCTGTAATAATCCAAGTGAACAGTATCCCTCGTGATCCCTTTATAGTCTTCTGACTCAGCAACAGGATAAGCCTCTTTATAATCAGCTGTAACATTGTTGAACAACAAAAAAGTGAATAATACATCTTTTGTTAAGTCAGACAACTTGCAGTGAGGGATTAGGTGACACCGGGCGTTTGCTTCTCCTTCATACAGTGATTGTTTTTAAAAATACATTCTTACTGAAATACAGAAAACTAGTAGTTCTAGTAGTGCACTGCTACATTTTCCACATTGTTATGATGGCCTATTACATACAAAGTGCTCAGGACAGGACTGGTGTGTAGCATACAGTGTATTTCACAAAGTTTATTCATTTGTGCTGAAATGACAAATCTTATACATATTCTTCTCCCCTCATCCACGTTGTTTCTGGAGCAGTTAATCAGGTACTGATTTAATTTTAAAAAAGAAAAAAGAAAAGTCAAAAAGGGGACGGATGTCCACATCATCCGACCCGTCAGTGAACGTGTTTGTGTGTGTGTCCCCACCAATAGCTGCAGCTGTGTTGCCCGTAGATTGCAGAGAACAGCTAGGGTGATAGAAAATTAGGTCTACATACAATGGAGGAGGGGATGCGTCTGACTCTGTTGCTTCATCTCCAAGGTAACATTTCCTTACTCAATAAGTGGTTAAACCCCCTGTCAAACAGTGATAAGCACCAGTGGCTCAGTGGTATAAAGTTAATGGGTGGGGTAAGGGTGCAGAGTAAGTACAGGTGAATGAACAGAAGAAAAAAAAAAGACATGAGGAGGGCTACTGTGTCTCTGTGTGTGTTCATGACAGAAAAGTACAGAGACAGTGATGTGGGCAAGGTTTATGTCTCTGGATTGTAGAGGGCTATCCACGGTGGAGTGTTTCTGCACCTGTGTGTGTGTGTGTGTGTGTGTGTGTGTGTATGAGTATGTGTGCGTTCATGTGTTTGTTTGTGTTTCAGTCTCAGTCGCTCACACTACCGTGGCAGGTCTGCGGTCCATCTCCTCCTCCAACTTCACCATCTGCTGCATGTCCTTGGCCTTTAAGGGGGACAAAAAAACATTGACGAACACACCGACACAGAAACTAGACTTCACACTAAATGCACACCGCTGACACTGCTAAAGGAGATCCACTTTTCATCTACAAGTTTGATCTGAAGTTCTGAATTTTATACTGCTCGTCTTTTTATCAGTATCTGTTTCTACCTCAGTAAAAATCCCTTCTGTTAGAAATCTATAACTGAGTACTTTTGCAGGTAATAGAAACCACATGCTTGGTAAGAGTGACATGTAGTGGCTGCCGCAAAATGTCTGCACTTAGACACTGTCACATACTATGAAAGCAAATGAGTATGAGCTGGAGTGGAAGCACAGACAGAGGAGCAGGTTGTGAGCTGGCTGTTTTTGCTTAGTAATAGCTGGTGAGTCATGGTGATAAATGACTCAAGCTGCTAGTTCGGCTCTGCTGACACCCCGAGAGCTGCAGACTAAAAATGTGGGAATGGGATTTCCACAATACAAAGGAAAATGAATCACTTTTTTTCTCTCTCTCTCTTTTTTTTAAAATTTTGCAATCTATTCAAAGACGGGCCGTGTACTATTTCCCTGCTTTACTCAGTGGTGATTCACTTCAAGACTGCTCATTACAGTAGTCGTTTAAATGCCAGAAAAATATGGATTTTAACAGGATCAGCAGAAAACTGAGGTGACAGAAAATAAGTAACTGAGACATAAAGATGGAAGGTGGTACTGACAGAGAGGTGGTATCAGAGGTAGAGTTCAGTGAGATGGAGATGCCTACCTTGAACCTGTTTGTTTGCATGGTGTGATTTCAAAAGCTGTGCCAGAAGAAGTAAATCATATTAAAAACAAATGAATATGTGCACACAGGTTAAACATGTACAGGTAATGAAGTGTGACAGATGGCTAAATAAAAGGCAAAGATGGAAACATGACATACAAATTATAATTTTTTAGTCTTTACTATTTGTAATGTACACTTTAAAGTGTACAATACAAGTGTAGAGAGATATGCTTTACTCTAGTTATACTGACAAGTCATTGCTATGATACTTTAAGAAGAAAAGTGCAACAGTAGTAGTAAGTTGTTACATGAGAGCTGAGGCTCTTATTCTTTAATATGCACTTTGTGTTGTGTATTCTTTGGGACCAGCATTGTTGTTTGTCTTTGGAGTCCCTTAAGACATTTCTGATGCCAGCTTTGTGGAACACTTCCTGCAAAACTAATTAAAGTTTAGATCACAGATGATACAAACTGCAGCCATTAGATAAGGAAGAAATCAGCCAGAGAGCTGAAATTGTCCCCAGTCACGAGTTTCATTTATACTTAAAAAGCAGTGGAGCAACAAGGTCCATAAACAGAGATGATCTGGTTTGAGCAGGAAGTGGGTTTAATAAATGCTGTGGTTAGCAGTTCAGCTCAAGAACAGCAGTCAATGAATGGCAGGCCAATTATCTTCTTCTAAACTCTACTACATTATACTGGCAGTGAAATTCTGACTGTAAGGTTCATTCTCTTTTATTCAGTGTTGTACCTGCTCATTGAACTTCTCCAGTTTCTCCAACTGCTCTCTCTGGTTTTTCTGTAGCTGCTCCATCTCCTTCTGATGCTTCATAGCCAGCTGCAGACACAACAGGGACAAAGGCAATAAACTGAGCATTCAGTTACCGTTTAAACCCGCAAATAAACTAACTTTTAACTCTTTGGGTCAAACAAATTATGACCAAAAACCTGTGCTAACCTATGATAACCAATAACCTGGCTTTTATCAAACTGCAATGCCAGTAGTGTATTTTTATGGCCAACTCTAGCGCACTCTGGGCCTTGGATAGGTCCGCAGTCAGTCACAAGTTTATTATTCAACATCAAAATCAAAAAAAGACAGAATTTTTGTTACTGTATTCAATCATGTTTAGATTAATTTCTAAACTACTGCTGCAATATTAAAACAAGTTCATATTGTTAAAATATGTTAATAAACAAAAAGCAAATATTATATTTAGAAATGTTTTCTGTTGTGGTTTTCTTCTTTTACACCAGGTATATTTTTCATTAGAAAATGGGAATATTTCTTTTTATATTTATTGTAAAACTACTGAAGTACCAACATACATCCAAATATCTATATGTTAGTAATGCATTACCTGTGTAAGGACTGAAATGGCAGAATCCCTTGTGTATTTTTCAGCTAAATATAAAAAAAAGGTAAACTGTAAGCAACTCACCCTCTTCCTTTCATCTAGGAACTTCTTGGTGTTGCTGCTGTTTAACTCTCTCACTCTCCTAAAGGACAAAAAGACACCAGTACCGTGGTGTTACCAGTGCCATGCAGCAATCATCACATCACAGTTAAAACATCCTTAAAAATGACCCACGTGTGACCATGTGTGACCCACCTCTCTCTCTCTGCCTTGTTTTTGATGGACTTGTCCTGGCTGATAGCTTTACTGTTTTCCATAGACATCTTGGCCTGGTTAGCCCGCATCTCTTTGCTTTGCCTAAAATTGTGGAGAAAAAAGAATCACTTTTACAGTTAGGAAATCAAATAAGCACTTATAACAACTGGAATACTTGTAGCTGCAAGCAACTGAGGCTTCGGTTAAAAAAAATGAAATCACAGGTTGCTGCCTCTCTGTAGGGTCTGATCACCTACACTGAATGTGTGTGCATGTGTGCATCTTGTGTGTGAGCCTCTCACCGTTCATGGATGAGTTTGAGCTGCATGGTCTGTTGCTCCTGTACAGAGGTCAGGAGTTTCTTGAGGTGTTCACACTGCTGCGTGACGTGGCTGTCCTTCATCTCTTGCTCCTCGCTGCTGTGACTGCTGCTCAGCTCTGACCACTCTTTAGTGTGCTGTGCTGTGATGTCCTTTACCTGCGCACGTGCACACACACAAACACACCAGTCAATTATCCGCAGCTAAGGTCCTCATAACAAATAACTCTTTGGAGAAGATGCTGGTTTTGGCATAGGAGGCCACTTTAGTCTTACCTTTGCTTTGTGATCAGTGACTAGTGTTTGGATCTTATCTTCTGTCTCCTTCTTCAGCTCTTGGCAGTTGTTTTCCCTGTAAAGAAAGGAAAGGAAAGCAAATGCATATTGGTGATGATCAAATACTATGCAAATCAAATTTCAACCCATGTGTCCTTCATATCAGTTCCCTCAATTTAGTTTTCCCATAATGTTGAACATGTTTATTTTTTTCTTCCACACTTACCCACGTTTCTTGATGGCTTTCTCTAGTAGTTTCTCCAGGGTTATCTTCTCCTTATCATGCAGGGACACCATCTTTTCCACCTGGGTGCAGTGGGCTTTCTGCATTATATTTTGATCCTGTTGAAAATGTATCACTTAAGTATTTATTTATAGTGAAATCATAAAAAAAACAGGCAGCTACAATACTACAAACTGTGATTATTATTTTCAGTCGTGTTGCTGTCTGCATTGAGTAATGAGCCAGCAGTCATCTTCAATTAGTCAGCAGATGGGTCTGGATGGTACTATTATACATGTGTTGCGCAATAGGACTTAATACTGTGATAATTAATAAACCACTATGAATGAGCCACCGCTGTCTCCATGGTGAGCTCTGGTCAAAAGAAAAGCAACTTTAGCAAGTCTAATGTCTTATTATGTAGCTGCATCCATCTGTGTTTGTAATGGATAGCTTGTGTGTTTCTCTTTGTGTGTGTGTGTGTGTGTGTGTGTGTGAATACAGTGACGAAGCAATGGTCAGTGGAAGATGAAAGGTGGACCCCCCCCCAGGCTGTACTTCTGCCCCTCTGAGCATCAATAACAGTCCATAATAAGCAGGAGCCTCTCTGCATAATCAACCAACAGGTCTGAATTAAATCAATTACCCACCTTTAAGTGTTTCTTCTTTAAAGCGCTGAGCTCCTTCTGTTGTTTTTTAATCAATTTAAGGTACGTCTGCAGTGGGAGAGAAGCATACTTAGTTATTTCGTACAGGTCATGTAGAGAAGAGCCTTTGAACATACCAGCCTGGGGTAACATAATGGCTGGGAACAGGCATTTACTGGTAGCATAGTACAGTAGTTTCTTCTATGATGTAATTATGAGCTGAATATTGGTACAAAAGCTATAGTTTACCAAGAGATGATACAAATTAGCTGCCGCCTTTTTTACAGCCATAACAAAAACCTGATTATAGCAACCTTTGTTGGGGCTTGCATAATAAAAATTACCTAAATATTACTCTTATTATTACTTACATATTTGCTTTTTCAGTCAGGAGTTGAGATACTAACCTTCATTTGTTTTAAGTCATCAATGCTGACATTAGGCACAAGTGCAGTATCTGTAACAGCAGAGGAAAAAGAAATTTAACTAGTGTACAGATCTATATGTTTAATATGTATGTTTTTAAGTCAGTATATACCCTTCTTGTTTTCCGCTGTGTTATTCTGGGCTGAGTTGGAGGTCTGGGCCATGTCTGAGCTGGCCTGCGGTGTCACACTGGCCTTCACTGTGTCTCCTTTACCCTTTCCCTTCTTGTCATTCTTTGAGCTTCCACTTGGAACATCTGCTATGTCGTTCTACAACAGGGAAGGGATGAATTTCAGTGAAAAGTGATCTTGTCATTGTACAAGTGCAGTTTACAGCATAAAGAGTGTAGCTGCAGCATTCCCCGTAGCCTACTTTTTTTTTTAAATCCACAATTCTTCAAAATACTACGGAGATCAGCTTTTTGATTAACTCAGTCTGAAGCTTCAGGTGTGTGTATTTGTTGTCGTGTACCGTGTCAATTCCTAGCGCCTTCATCTGGTCAGCTCTCTTCTCTGCTATGGTCAAGAACTTCTTTGGGTCTGATAGAGCATCGACAATTGCTGAAACACACACAATGATTAGTTAGTATAGTATAGGGAAAACAGACAATGAATTGATGAACTTGGTGGGTTGAAGGATTGTGTGTATTCTGAGCAAATGTGCAAATATTATGTCTATTATGACAGCCTACAAACTTCTTTTAGTTACGACTAAAAGTAGTACTACTACTTATTGTTATAATGTTGTCGCACTAAGAAAGGCAGTATAAAAAGTGAGGTCGATTTAATCCCTCTCCTGCTCACAGAGATGCACAGTATCACAAAATCTCTTCCCCCCTCTTGCATGATAAACTACTGCCTCATTATTCTGACTGGGGTAGGATCTTACTGCTTGTTTAAATAACACTGCTTCTTAAGGAAAGGATTTTATTTTGAACTCCTAGTACAATGCTGCATGTCTGGTAGGGAGGCAATTTTGTCAGCAGATCTTACAAAAGAAAGCTAATGGTTACAGTAATGGTTCCTCAGTGGAAGCCCCTTGGCTCTATTTAATGACAACTCCAATTGTCCTGCTCATTTGTATGCTTCTGTGTGTTTTAAACTGTCTTACTGCAGATTCACTGTAATCATCATTTGCATCAGCATGCCATTACTCTGAATGCTCGAACCAACCCAATGCAAAGAGTGAGCAGGGGGAAAGAGAGAGTTGTATTGCTTTCCTTTTTTTTTCTCTTTCCTCTCCCCACAGGCTACAGAAGCCACTTCTTCAGCCACAAATAAACTGAAGCAGTAAAACAAAGTATGTCAGTGTGAAACAAACCTATAATTTTGGCATTTACACACTGAAGAACATCAAACAACAATGAAAGAAAGTTTTGTAATTAATCTGTGTGCCCATATGCGTGTGTGTGTTCCTGTCTCCCTCACCTCCGAAGCCGTCGGGCACGTAGGTCTTGAGGATGATTTGACAGAAGATGGTGGGCAACGACAGGGGCTTGTTGCCCTCGTTCCTCAGAGAGATGTGACGGTAGCCAGCCTGCAGGCCATCCAGAGGCAGGATGCGCTGGCCAATCAGCTTGTTGTTGTCGTCGTAGACTGCGATGCGCAGGACTGCCAGATCCGGTAAGATCACCTAGGAGGGAGGGTGTGACAGAAAATGGAGGAAGGGAAAAGGTGGTGGGAGGGAGAAGGAACCAGAGATTAAAAAAAAAAAAGAAAGAAAGAAAGAAAGTGACGGTGTGAGGAACAGGGAGTTTGGGGGGAGGGGGTAAAGGAAAATAAAAGTCACTTTTAGATGTTGGTCTCTGTGGAACTCATTCTGGTGTGAAAATAGGTAAGCGACAAACTGTTTTGCAGCCATTGCAGTAAAGTGGTCTCTCTTTTGAGCTAAAGCGAAACAGTATCATGAAAGGCAAAGGTCAAGGATGAAACTGCAGGGGACACTATCAGGGGATGGTCACAGTGTGATACAGGGACCAGGCATGATAGTGGAGCAACGCGCAGCATATCTGGGACTGAAAAGGCCATTTCCACAGCAAGTACACATCCAGGGAGTGAAGTATATCTATATATGTATGTGTGTGTCTGTAACTTGTGTGTGTGGATGAGTTTGTGTGTGTACATTCTTGAAAAAAAACAGAGAGGGAGCGAGAGTCTTAACTTGCTTTGTGTGTGGAGATAAGTGAACGGCAAGAAGAGGATGATTAATACCTAGACGAAGGGGAAGGTAAGAGATAAGGCTGGAGAATACTCACTGGAGATGAATGAGTGGAAGCGCTGCTTGTGTGTATGCTTACGCAAATGTAGCTCTGCTAATGTGCTGCGTGTGAGCGCTGCTGGTGTGTATTGTTTGCTCTGAGTCATCTTGACGTCTTGTATGCATGCGTGCAAAAGGTGTGGCAGTATTTCAGAGCATTTGTGTCTGTGTGCCTGTGCAGATGTGAGAAATGAGTCTTGCCAGCAGCTCAGCTTGTGATGCCCCTCTTCGATAGCACTGTGTAAATTTGTGTGTGTGTGTGTGTGTGTGAGAGCAGAGCAGCATTGCGGCAGGCTGTGATTGATGGTGTGTGTTAGGAAGCTGGAGTCACAGTCATGGCTGAGAGACTCCTCATTCTGCTGAGAGCAGCACTATTGCGCGCGCACACACGCACACTTTCTTTCGCTCTCTGCATCTCCCTTTCTTTCTCTTCCTCCACCTCTAATTGTTTGTTTCTCTGTTTCTGTTGTTCTCCATGCTCACCTTGTTTTTTTTTTTCCACAGGGGAACTTAGATGCCTTGTTCTTCCTACTCTTGTCCCTCTTTCTTTTGGTTTGTGATACTTTTGCAAATGACCACATTCATTCTTCCCAAATCACTCCCCGTTTGATTTTTCCTATTTGACATTTCTTGTGTGTTACTGAGAATCAGTTCTGCCGTGTTTTTATGTCTTTTCCCTTTTCTTTTCCATCATCACAGAGACCTTTCTTCTAACCCAAATGGTTGGCCGCCCTTTTCCTCTTCCCTCCTACTGTTCAAACATTACAGCTTTCATCACAGTGCTGACAGCATTCGAACATGCGCAGTACATTTGTTTTAACCCACTGTATCCATTATCTTCACCCCAGCCCCTCCCCTTGCTCACCCAACCCCTCTCCTGCCCTTCTCTCTACCTTTCTGAAGACGAAGGGCTCCTCGTTGTAGGCAGGGTTCAGTCCATTGTTCATCACCATACGTGTGCGAAACTCCTTTCGGATAGTGTCCGTCGGCAGCCCGTACATGTCGACTTCAACGTATGTGCCGATTTTCTTGTCTGACAGGAACTGTCCAGAGAACACCTGAAGCAAAAAGAAAAGCATCAGTATTTAGGTTTTACTGGAGTAATTCAGTGTTACTGGACCATAGTGTTGGTGTTAGGTGTGAGTTATTATCTTTAGAATAGCCAAAATTAAAATTATATAATAATAATGATAAAGTAATTACCTCCATGTGTAATAAGATAAGAACTTTGTGGACAGTACACGCAGTATAAGAGGAAAAAACAAGATAACTAACTGCCTCCCTTGGTACAACATAGTAGTACTTAGAGTACAGCATAGTGTGAGATAACCAAGCATTCAAGCTACGCCTTGTATAAATATGACAGTTTATCTACCTTTCTGGATATGTTTTATGTTAAAATGCTGTCATTTTCTTTATATTTACAGGATTTAACAGTTTTTCTTGATGGCTGAAGTGTCAGATGACCTGACCTGTACGCTGCAGGTTGCCGCAATGACACCATCCACTGGCGTCTCTGAGAAAGGGTCAAACATCCTGTCTGACCGCCGCATGAAGTCGGGCTTCAGTAGGTACCTAACACACACACACACACAAAGGAGATGAATGGAGTAAAATACAGTTTCCATAGATATTTTTAGTTTCAGTGACGCTCTCTTATGATCTATGGGGAATAAGGAAGTACTGAGGCTCTGTGTGTGGGAGTTTGTGTGTTAACCAGGGGGCCATCAGAGTGGCATTAGTAATGATGGGTGTCTGCAAAAGCCCTGATCTCCCCACATATGAGATTTACAGCATTAGCAGTTAAATCTCTGCCCTCAGGGACAGTATTAGAGCCAAGGGACCAAGATGGTGAGAGGAGGAGAGAGATGACTGCAGAGAGCCTCAGAGGCAAGTGAAGAGGAGCTCGCTTCTCCGAAGCACTCATTGACTCTCTGGGGTAGACAGTAGCTACGGTCGCCGCTGGCAACCACTAATGAGATGTGACAAGCTTTAATTGATGAGTTTCAGAGAGGGGGCAGAGAAGGGAGGGATGGGATGGATGAGAATGAGCTCAGGACAGGAGTGAGGAGCTTTTCTCACCCGCAGGAGCCGTTGTACTCAAACTTTCCCTGGTTCAACTGCATGGCCAGGTCTGTATGTGAGACAGTGAGAGAGAGGTGTTTAGGAACTGAGACAGAAATAAGGTTATATATTACACACACAAACATTAAGTCTTAAAATAATTAACAATCCACTTCATTTTCATTTGTTACTGTGGAGCTTTTTCTTGGCTGAAAGAGAGAGGAAAGCTTTTTACATTTCCCCTTTCCCCCATTTCACCGTTTATCCTTCCCACCCCATGCACACGCTCCGCTCCCAGCAAGCCATATGGTCTGACCCCTCTCGCCTCTGGCCACGGGGCAGCAGCTGTTTTACAACAGGCATCTCTCACTGTATTAGTGCGTGTGTTTGAGAGAGATTCTGAGTGGAAAACAGATGAAGTAGGTGAGTGGTGTCGGAGATGTGTCTGGATAGATGTATGTGTGCATGCACTCAGGTTTATGCATGCATAACCTGATGCTGCGAAATGACATGCAAACCACTTGCAGAGATTAAGAACTCACTGTGTTATGTCTCCACAGGCTGAGTGTTTAGGCTTATGTAAGACAATGATTGGCCCAATGTCGTGCAGGATAGATTTTTATGTAACAAATATGGTGTAAATGCCTGAACTAGTGTGTAGTGGACAGTTAAGCGAACACTGTGGTCAGAAATACTAGCATAGTTTCTTGGAAACAAAATTCTGCACCCCTTATTCCTTTAAAGAGTCACTTCACCCACTGATCACTGATCTCAATGTGTGTACAGTTTTCATTTGAAGTATTTTTTTAACCCATATAAAAATCCCAATAAAATCTATGGATTGTCCAGGGCAGCTGGGACATTGTTTATGGGATGACATGATGCTTTTGAGCATTTCATATGTAATTTTTCAATTCTCTGAACAACACAAACGAAATTTCATTCACTCTCATTGCATTGAGTGGTGGCAGAAGTTTCAGATGCAGATATCTGATAACCTTGGCCCATAAAATCAGAGCTATCAGCATGGCAACATACTTTTTTTGTCATTTGGGTGAAATGACCCTCGAAACTGAATCAAAACTGGATCTTCATAAAGTCAGAATGTTCTTATTGTTCTTGGCATGTGTGCATATGCAAGGTGGTTGTTTAGTGAGACTTGTTGATGAGAGGGTACTGTAAGAAGCTTATGATGTGTGAATATGCAAGGTCAGAAGTTCACTGCATGCTGCACTCTCTTGGATCAAAAGGTTGACTGAGTGCTTGCATTTGTATATGAATGTGCGTTTGTAATACTGTACGTGGAGTATTTCTATGGGTGGGTGTGTGAGGTCAGAGGTCCCATGTTGCGTGTTGCAGTACCTGGGGTCTGGAAGTTGAGTGAGACCATCTGGCAGCCTGCGTTCCAGAAGATCTGAGGCATGTAATTACTGGAGTCCACCCGGCCCCCTTTGGGGTAGATACGGCTCATCTGACGCTTGTTGTAGCTGCACTGACGCTTAGGAAAATTAAAAAAAAAAAAAAAAAAAAGAGAGGGAGACCATGTGTGTTTCAGCACATGTGTGTATGGAGTGTGCGTGCGGCAAACAGACCAGAGGACTATTTTTAGTGTGAACAGCTTGGGTCAAGCAGTCCCATTGGAGAGCGGGAGGCAAGTGTATATGTGTATGTGAGAGTCAGGCCAAGTCCAAAGGCACACCAGCCTCTAGAGGCCTCTAGTTCTTTTCCATCAGCGGAGTGGAAACAAATATGGCTGAAAAACATCAGCTCTGACCCACCAGCTCTCATTTAGGTGACCCTATTAATGTAAAACTTACAAAGCTGCATAGGTGTGTTCAGGTGTGGTAAATTTAAGTGTGCTCAGGGAAGAATAGTGGAAATCACAGTAGTTGTAATCATAAAGCATCCAAGGTGCTGCTCTTAATTCTTAAAGCATCTTGTTAAGTTTATAGTGTAGGAGCACATGGCAGCATGGATGCCTTCAATTTGAGTCACCTTGGATTTTTCACTATGATGATTAATCTATTTATATAGTTATTAATATAACTATTGATATAACTTTTTGGCCACTCGTAAATATATTGTTCTAGCTAAGTCTTTTGTAGAAATTCTATTTTTCACATAAATGCAGTGCAGCTGACTGATGTCAGAACAGTTCAAAGGATACTTGACAAACTCTATGGCGTTAGTCTTCAGATAACCCAGGCCAACCGACTCGTTGAAAGATGACATGTTATGGTGGATGTTCCTTTCTGAGAGACACAGAAATAGAAAGAGCACAGAACAGCATGTGGATTTGTTTGACATTACCGGTAATATTTTGACTGTAGAGATTAATGCAACAAAGGAAACTTGCAAACAGAAAGCACTTAAGTAGTTTCAATCTTTCAACTTTTAAGAAGGGTAAGTGTGTTGGATTTAGTGGCATCTAGTGGTGAGGATGCAGATTACAAACCTGAATGACTGCATTTGAACGTGCTGAATAGCCCTTCTCTTACCCCTCCCTTACCTGAAAGCTACGGCGGCTTTCAGGTAAGAAAAAAAAACACCTTCTCTAGAGGCAGTGTCTGGTTTGTTCTTTCTGGGCTACTGTAGAAACATAGCAGTGCAGGTTCTGTGGAAGAGAACCTGCTCCCTTTGTTAGCCAACGAAAACGTGATTCTTAGTTTCAGGTGATTGTAGACAGGGGTGCACATAACTTTTCTAGTGAGTTACACAGGTGAGTACCAGGAGATGGTATTTGGTACTCACCCCATAAAACGCACCTGTTTTGTCTGCTAGATGTGGATGCAAGCGGCAAATCTTGCACCACATTTCAGTGCGCTCATCGTTAGCTTCAAGCCACGGCACATCTTGCAGCCACTTTTCTGAAAAAAGTCTGTTCTTCGGCTCTGGCTCCGGTTTTTGCAGGTGGCGAAGCGCCAAAGAATCTGCTTAATGTCTGGTTTTTTTTTTTTGACATCTCCGACAGTAGTTGACAAGCAACGTGTGTAACGTAAGAGAGAGAGAGATAATGATGCGCATTACGCATTCGTGGTTTTTGTCGCGCATGCGTGTCTGCGTACCAGTTATGTGCAGCCCTGATTATAGACTAATGAAAACATTGTTATGGTTCGTGCCCAGACCGGGACTCGAAGCCAGAACCCTCTAACTGCGAGGCGACAGTGCCAACCACTGTGCCACCACAGCACTCCAATACAACTGTACAAAGATGCTAAAATCAATATTCATAATTATTTGGAATCACGCTGCTCTCTGATCAGTCCTAAATTACTGTCCTCATGAACAATATGCTTGCGTGATCATAACAGAGGCAAATTAAAAAGCTGTAAAACACACAAGTCAAAGCTCACCCTCTGCCACATCAAAACTCTGGAACTTGACCGGCTGTGCGTAGTTGACCATGGCTGAGAGATACGGGTGGATGTTAGTGGTGGCTCCTACATAGGTGTACTGAGCTATCAGAGCCTCTTCAGAGTCTTCTGCCACCTCCACACCCTGCACAGGACAGGTGCACATACACAAAAACTCATGTCTCAGGCCAGACACAGCGTTTGTTCAAGTAGTGCTTGAGTGTGTGGATGAGACAACGAGTGGGAGGCAGATGTGTGCTTGCCTTCTTGTTATTGTCTTGGTCAGATGCTTCAGAGATATCTGTGGCGTCTGTTGCTTCAGAAATCTCTGTCACTTCATCATCAGGCACCTGGAAACACAGCCAAATAAAAACACACATAAAAACATCCAATCGCACATTTCTTCTCAGTGTCGTTTCTGAGCTTCATTCCCAACTGTACCACGTGAAAAAAAAATAAAAAACCTTACTGAAAACCTCACAAGGCTACAAGCAAACAAGTCTGGAACTTGAGCCATATGGCCAGTTCAAAAAGCAATTTCCAACCACTTTACAGTGTGTATAATCTGTGTATACTTTCCTGAATGTTGTAGTTGATAAATATATGGGATATAATGTTGGGAATGGGCCTTGTGAGGTTTTGCAGTGAGGCAATCTTTTGAGCTTTTATAGTTTTTTAACATTTCAGACATTTTTTATTGTAACTTGGTTTCATTGTCTTTCTTTTCATTGCAGTGGCCACTTCAGAATGGGAGGCTTATGGCTAAATAGTTGCAGACGGAGATGCTACCACTTTCCCCATTGACCTCAACAACAGTTATAGTTCTGAAGCTATTTATAAACCTCATTGTCCAGTGGTCTACTGTAAGTCTTAGACATTATATCCACAGCAGTGTCAGATGGTCAGTTTTGGTATTTTCAGAGACCAGTCAATCATCGAATTGCCAACCCACCTTCTTGATGCTGTTGCTGCGTTCTTCCTCTTTCCTCGAGCTGACGGCGTTACTCTGGGAAACACTGTTGGCCTCTTTCTCACTCGTTGCCTCTGAGAGACTGGGGGCCTCTGAATTCAAATCCTTGTCCTCTGCCTCTTTCTCTCCTAAACACAAACACAAAGAAATCAATTTTGGAGCACACATTTTCTTCCATTATATTTTGATTACTTGATGCATTTAGCTGTCACACTAAGAAATCTGACTTTACAGTGTGCACTTGATATAGCTTTTTGAAAGTCTTGTTTATTCTGTAAGCGCTGCTCTTTGCAAAATAAAATTAATAGCTATTAAAATGAGTGTCAATTATTTTCCTATCAAACATGATTGATTTTTTTTTAAGCTCTTTGATAAAGTGCCATGTCAGCCTAAAACACCTCCTCCTTTATACCATACTACTCATGCACCTATGATGCACCCAGGGAGGAATACAATTGTTCCTCTCACATTTATCTACAGTATATATATAGTAAACTGTCATTTAGCTGACCGTTCTCTGTCTCGTCTTCATTCTCCTCTCCCATAATGATGGCAGGGGTGTTGGTCTCTCCCGCCTCCATGTGCTTCTTAAAGGCCTCTAGCTGCTCTGTATTACATACGATTACACACATGTTACAACTAAAGATAAAGTAGAAATAAAGTCATATAGTGAACAGATATATAACAGTTCAGTAGGGTTGTGTACGTACTCTGTTCTACTTCAGGTTTCAAGCGTTTGTTTTTGATGAGGATTTTACGTTTGAGGTCGTTTGGAGATGGTAAGGGGCGTCCAGGTTCAATCTGGCAAAGAGAACACAATCAATCATACGATTAAATATGTATCATCATCATCATCCTATTGTACTAAAATCACTGTGGATCAAAAGGGGAGTATTCACCGGATAGTTCTCTAGAGGCTGTTTGAGGAGGAGGTCGCCAAAGATTTCCTCACAATATTTGGCCATCTTGTACTGCTGTGGTTTGCTGGCGACACACACACACATTCAGAATAAATTGCATACACGTTCTTTATACCTATAGAACATTACTGCAAATAGTCACATAAGTTAAATCATTATGCATTGACACTCTCACTTCTGACTGATTGCACATCTACCTGCAGTGATTTTCGAAGGACAAAATAACAGGGTACTCTGAAGTGACAAAGGCTGTCTCCTTGATGGCTTGAATAACATCCTGTTGGGAAAGGAAGAAGAGAGGAAACAAAGAAAAATTGGAAGGAAGAGCAAAATAAGAGCATAAGAAAGGAGGAAGCCATGATGGATGCAATATCATCCTCAACACTAGAGGGCAGGCACACATTATGAAGAAATAATGAGGCAGCCAGAAACAGTCTCCTGCAACTGTTACAGTAAACAACATGGCATGTACTGTACTGCTGCCTGTGCGTTTGTGTATGTTCACCTTAAACAAGATGTCCGTGCACATGGCCTTGCCATGAGTGATGATGGGCTCCTGGTCCTCTCCTTTCCCATCCCAGCAGTCCAGCTCCACACATCTGACAGGATGGAAAGCATGTGATGTGTTGCAAAAATATTATAAGCGGTATGTGTGTCTGCACCTTCACACATGTATCCACCAGTTTTACAGACAATGGCACACTTAATGTACCTGCATCCAGACAGCAGAACCTGGCGGTACATCTCTACTGACGACTTCCCGCCAAACTGTCGGCCCGTCAGGTAAGTGTTGTGGGAGGAGCTGATGAAGTAGTGGGCCAGTGGCTGGTCCATTTCCTGGTACAGCTCCAGCCGGTCCAAGAAAACTGGAGCATTTTCATCTGACATCAGGTACCGGCAGAACCCATCACTGGACATGTGGCCTGGGAGAGAAGGGATGAAGGTTTGTCCCGGTTTCACACTAGAATAATTAACTGAATGATGCCATAGTGGTTACAACAGTAGCACATATTTCTCTTAACGCAAACTTTTAAACTGGACTGCTTTCTTTTCATGGATTTCCATACACCAGTTAACACTTCACCAGTCTGCACTTCTGTCTAGTTATGATAATCATTAAAATTATGACAAAGAAATAATACTGCGGTATATAGAAGTTTCAGGCCACAGAATATTAGTGCTACCAGCTAACTGATACTTTGTCAGTATGTAATGATAAGAACAATAAGGCAGAGGCTGAAAGTAACTGTAACTAACTATTTCATCAGAGAACTATGCCAATAAACTGGTGTGACATGCTGCAGCTTCAAACATACACAAGCAGATGGCAGCACAGCCTAAAATATCTTTCCGTGTCCTGTTTCCCTCCATGCATCTCTTTTTACCTTTCTTCTTCAGCTCTTCATCTCTCTCGTATTTCTCGATGATCTGCATGGCTCTCTTAGGGTCGTAAAACGGGAACAGAATCTCATTTAACCTTGGGTCACGCTGGTTCTGTGGAGCGACACATGCACACGCTCAGAGTCATCCACACAGATGGTCATTTCAAAACACAAACTGGATCTAAGACAAAACATCTTGCACTGACACGCAGGGCAGGGGTCAGTTTAATGCAACGTAGGACACAGTACTACCAGCGCTCATTTCAAGATTTCTCATTTCCTTATTTGGACAAATAAATTTTCTTAAGCTAGTTATTCTAAATCAATGCAATTGCTTTTAATAGCCTACTTATGGTGCCCTTATCTAGAAAGTGCTGAAGGATAAACAGGATGTAACAAACAAAATTTCATTGTAACAAGAAACTGTGAGCCACACTAAGAGGCGCAGTGGTTAAGTGCTTAAAAATGAGGAAGTCACACATTTTGAAGGGTTTCGAGGCAGCTCTGCATTAGCAAAACAACAGCATCCCAACCATCATAATGCCACTGTCCACTCTGTAAACCAGGTGGGAATTAATCTAATGGCGGGTCCAGAGCGTGATGAACAAGACTGAGCATAAAGTAGCACACGAGCAACTAAACAGTGGTGGGACTAAGCAGGTATTCAGCCACAAAGAGCACACACAAAGACAGCAGGAAACAAGATGAGCCAAGCAGGAAGCAACAGCACGGAAACCTCTACCCTCCCGTTGCCATGGCAACACCAATCAGACACAGGGAGGCAAGCCGCGGTAGGGAGAAGATGTGGAATAGGGTGAGGGCGGGCATGCAGAACAGGGTAGTTGGTTGAAGTTGCCCTTGCAAGCTGACTGGAAGTTAAATATTCTGTCCGTCTCATTAATGGAGTTTTAATGAGGGTCGACTGATGTGCAGTCTGTGCCGGAGGGCAACTTCCTCCCGGAGCAGGATGGGGGTAAAGCAGGGGAGTTGCAGAGCGGGGCACGGGCAAGCCAAATACACACAGAAGTTAATGAATGATAAAGAGCTTACTTCATTCAGAAAGCTGACTAACTGGTCTACAGTTAAATAATCAGTTTTGTTCCCATTGCTGCAAAGGAATTAATTAGGAAAAAAAACAAATGTTACGCTTCTTAAAAACAGACACCCCTCACAGTCATTCACAAAGTCAGTCAGTTAAAACTAGAAAGCAGTCTTTAAAGAGGATCATTCTTAAATGTTACACTTTTAGTAACAACATGTTAATCATCACTCATGTTTTAAATGTTGTCATTAGGTTGAACATAATTAATGTTGAACTGTGGAAGCAGGTTAGGCTGTCCAGACACAGTTAGTGCAGCAGGCGCAGAAACATTTGTCCTGATTATTTCCAACAAGATGCAGTAGCTCACACTTGGGGGAATATTTCAACAGTGGATATCATTGTTCTGTTTAGGCCCAGGGTAACGTGGGCACAAGTGCAATGCAAGGGTATTACTGTAAGTTGTTTATTTGGAAGATTTATTATGTTTTATTATTTTTGAGATACAACATCAGTTAACATTACAGTTACAGTACAAAAACAGAGATAGCAGGCAGGTTAAAAAATGAGACTCACATTTTCTTGAAGAGTTCCTCTATGTCTGTGCGAGGGCAGATCTTCTGTGTGAGCGCGTAGAAAATGTCAAAGGTGAAATCCGACGGTTCAATCTCATCGTTCTGGGGACGATAAACAAATCTGCCAACTGTTATCGTGAGAACTATTTACACAGTTTTAGCATAAATCCATCAGACCACCACAGTGTACAGTTAGTGCTGTCTGACCTTTCCACTGGGAAGGCCCAGATCCTTCAGAGCCTGAAAAATCCCCTTCTCTGTCTTCCCTGATGCAAAGGTCCGTGTAATGCTACGAAAGAAAAGGAGAGAGAGACAGAACAGCCAAAGAGTAAAGATGAGTGGATTGTACTAGAATAAAATGGATTCTGGCAGAAAATGGCACAGCGGTTGACAAAATACCCCATTAATTTAATCGTACCCTCTCACAGGAATCTTCCCATTCACGTTGGTCAGGAAGCACATTCTCATCCAACTAAATGAGACAAGGAAATGGGCTGATTTAGAGAAAAACAATACTGGACATAAAACTGTTCCAGCACTGTTCCAAACATAGAATTAAGATAATTAAGACATGTGGAAAGTGTGCAGTGAAATGCACTCACTGTTTCTTGAGGCAGGTCATTGGACAGACGTTGTTGGCCTTAAAGTTGTGAATCACTGACCTCAAACCCTCGATCCATTTCTGCAAACAAACAAGTGAAAGTATTCAGGACACACACGCAGCCTCATCTTTTAAATACACACTGACCAACAGAGGCCCACATATGCACAGCAACCAAGAGGGTATCAAGGAGTGTGCGTTAGTGTTTAGAAGTGAGCGTCTTTGGGGAAATAAACACAAGCAAATGAATTGCCTCTTAATTCTCACACACGGGCGAGTGTTTGGACAGGACAATCAGGAACACACGCACGTACACACGCATGAAAACATACACACAGGGATAAACACAGTGAGCTGTTTTCAAGGCTACAAGCGGTGGAAGAAAACAAATAAGCTGGAGAAGGCCTTGCAACTTTATATGAATACTCTGCTGACTGCATCGACAGAAACGACACCGAGGATGGTAATATGAGCAATTTTGATCCTCCTGGCTTCCCGTCACTGAATGTCTCTGCTTCAAACTCTCCCTCTTTGTGCTCCGTCTGTCCTCCACTTCCACAGAAAATTATTAGTGACGACATTATAAAAACATGAAACAACAGAACAGGGTGCGGCAGGGGTAGTTTGTTTGGGCATGTGGTGACCATGAAGCCGTGCGTGTATGAGCGTGTGTCTGCTACTTAGAGCCACCTGCATGCTGGGAGGTGCTGGTGTGTATCTGTGTGCACTTTTGTGTGTGCGCGTGAGAGAGAGAGGTAAGGGGGACCGAAATAGCAGTGTTTTAAACTGTAGGGAATGAGGGCGTGTACCTGGATCTGTGTATGTGTGTGTATGTGTGTGTGCTTCAACCATCAGGCCTCCCTGCTGAAGGCTGTTGCACAAATATCATTGGCAGCCCTGTGGCAGTGAGCTCTCCGGAGCGCAAACATAATTTGTAACACCCATCGCCACAAAAACACCCTCTCATGGGAACGGCATAAACACCAACACTGCAGTGCCAAATAACAGCTCTGTGCTCACACAAAACATGCATTTTCAAACTGGTTCGAAACTGGTTGCGGTTTTGAATCCCCAAGTCATTTTTTGGTCAGAACTGACATCTTTTAATACATTACTTAAAAATATTTTTATTAAGCCTAGCACTATGCTGTGACTTTCAATAATTATGGTTGTGTTGTGTCACTTCCAGTGGGCTCTTTTTTTACTTTTCTCAGCACTTAAACATCATCATCAATCATCCTAGACTAACAACAAATTTGGATTATAAATCCTGTGCGAGTTCACATAAATTCACTCCTTATTTTCATCAGAAACTCTTTCCATGTCATTTATTCTGGATTCATTGAGCTAGCTATCTGGCAGACAAAGCTGCCAGGCACTCACTTGAAGTTGTCAAAGTGCTTTTTCTTGTTCTGGCGTTGTGTCTTTCAATTACTGCCAAGCCTTTTGGGCCACAATGGATTTTGTCACTAAACAGAAGATACAGTAGCTGACATTTACTGTCGTCATTAAGTCTCCTTTGCCTTAAAGCTGCCTGTTATCTAAGGAAATAATCCTAAAGTATACCAGAAAGTCAAAGAACGGCAATGTTGGACAGTAGTTTTTGTTATTACCAACAAAAGCCATAAAAACACCAAAAACCCAAATGAAATGCTGAAAGTACTGCCTGTGTAGCTGAAGCCTTAAATTTAGCTCATTCCTCTGTGCTTTAGACCTCTATTTTAGACCTCTATTTTAAAAATACATCAATGAGCCACACTATTGCACTGGGTGACATACTCCACAGTTAACAATGAACATGGGCACTGCATCTTATTTTGAGTCAATCCCTCATACATCATCATGCTGCCATAAATACTCACTAGCACACCAAATGGATATTAATGTGCATCTAAAAATAGTCCCTAACAAATGAGTACTGATTTACAAAAACCACAGTGCCCAGCTGTTTTAGGAAAGCCTTTAATAAAGGCTATATTTGTGACTCGTTTTAAAAGATTTAAGTCTTCAATAGGAACAAATGGGCTTAGAGAGCACCACAGACAGGAAAGGGAAGTCGGAAGATTTGAGAACTATTATTGACCATTTCTAAGAATTTGTTGAAAATGAGGAAAATGTAACACAATGCTAGCCTTGTTGTTTAAAAAAATAACCAACACTGGCTTTACAGCATTTCATTTTGCCACCACTGACGCTGCATTTTTTGGTTCATCTAAGTGGTATCATCCAGATCAATTCAGGCCCAGAAAACGGATATTTAATCCACATATAGAGTTGTGTACTGTGAGCTGTACAGAGTGTGTACAGTGTCTGAACGTTTGCCAGCAGGGGTCAGCAACAATAACGTCTGCTGACTTCTCTGAGAGAGAAAGAGAGAGAGAGGGATTTACAGAGGAGGGGGTGTCATTTGTCTGAGCCCCAAACAGAAAGGAAGAGATGAGTGAGACAGAGGAGAGAAAGGTGTTTCTCTACTCAATCAGCCACTCAGATTTCTCTCAGAGCTCTTTCCTAGATGAGTAGGAAGGAAAAGAGAGAGGAAAAGAAGAGAGAGAGGAGACTAAGAGCAAGACAAAAAGGATCAGAAAATAACAGCGAAAGCAGGAGTGCAGGAGGAACCCAATGAGAGAGAAAGTTGAGGTGAGGCAGGGACAAATGAGTCATTCTAAATGTGTCTATTTATCACAATAAACAAAGGTCAGCACTGCCGAGTGTAGGAGTTGGCATATGAACCATTCACTTGCCAATTTGCTTTGTTCTGAATTAAATATTTGCTCTGTCTGGGTGTTCTTTTCGCCTCTATACATATTGTGGAAATGTTGAATGAATAAGGGGGGGGGATTACTCCACGTGCTAAGAAGAGTTTACGTTGGCTTTAAACCCATTTGTTTTACGGCCATCAAAGACATTCATCTAAATGTTTGCCTCAACTGCATCTTGGGGCTTTGAGGAGTTCTGCTGAGGTTGTAGCATATTTGTATGAATTACCAAATTAGTTAGGACCAAAGTCAAGAATGGGTATGTTTAGATCTATACATATGTGTGAAGCAGATACACAGAAGGACAATCCTCTCTCAGAAGATGGTGTACATAGCAGTGTTACTTGAGCAAACACTCTGAATGGATGTATTTACCCTGGCTGTGTCTGGGTTCTCCGCCACCATGAACATGAAGTTCAGGTTGACCAGGTCTGTGCCGCTGCAGATGCAGATGATACATCCCTCCAAGTCGGCCTCCGTCTTCCCAATGGCCTCAAACGATGACAAGATCTTTGGGTCCTGAGAAAGAAAAAGCGAAACGGTTTCACTCGGCAGACAAATACAGCAAACAAAAAACTAGGCGATAAAGCCATGGTGTGAAAAAGGTGTATAATAATCTCAGGAAAAGGTGTAAAAGGTTTAAAATAATATTAGAAACTAGAAAAGAGTTAGTAGAGGGAGGTCTTATTCACCTACTCTGGTATTACTGCAGTAAAAAAAATCAGACAAGAAAACACTAAGGTAGAGGAGCTTAGAGAAAAGGATGTTGAAAGGTTTATTGCTGTTGTGGTGGAGCCCCTGGATACACACTGTATAACATACAGTATGTGTTATGCTCAGCTAAAGGGGGATACAATTAATATCCATTATGGATTAAAATACCAAATCTTAGCTGCTAAAACTCATCAAAGAGTTTCACTGAGTCCAGATTTGGATGTGTTCAACACTACTGGAAAGCAGCCCTTTATACACCCAACTGGAGCAGATTGGAGAAGGTTAGCTGAGATGGAGAATAGGGAAGTGAATAGGGTCCTCACTGTTGTCAAGTGGTGAGTAACGCTGTGTAACTCACATGTATTGTCGAATGTTAAAACGGCGAGTGTTTCGAAGTGGTATTACTGTCGGTGCCGCTGTCGCATTGACTGGAACACTTTCTGTTTTCCTCAGAGCCTAGAGACTACCAACACAAACACTAGGCACGAAACGATCACCACGACTTTGGAAGGCACATTTGCTGAAGAGGTAAAGGGAAACTGTCATAGTTTTGAGTATTGCTTTGTGCAAACAAGTTACTACAGCAGTGCTATGATGAGGACAAAGTCAAATACCCAATTGTATTAATAAGTAGGCAGGATTTGTTACTTATCTAGAAGAAATAATGCTAACTGGAAGTCGGTTTGGAAACCTCTCAAGTCCCGGAGCTCTCTTCATTGAATTAATGCCCATTCATGGTTCACTCTTGTTTATCTTGGTTTCTATCACTCTCCCACTTTGCCTTCTTTGCCTCCTCCGACAGCCAGGCTCTATTCCTTTTGCCGGGTAGAGTTTCCACAGTTACTCTGGCTGTGTCACCATCCACCATTTTCACTCCCTGGGGAAAGCTACTGATTGCTAATGAGGAAAAAGAGTGCTATCCTCTTCCTATTTTGGTTGAGCAATGGCAGATGCACTTTCTTTGTGCTGTAAATCAAGCCTTCGTGTTCCCGGAAGATTTCGTACCTGATGGCAGACAGAATTGCCCAGTGAAAGCAAGTCTCATAGGGAACCAATCTAAACGCTGATGGAGTCATTATTCTATTGCCATTACACTGTGCAATCAACATTTACGTCACAATGTTAAGTTAAAGTAAAAAACTTTTATTGGCACTTTAAAAGGATCACTAAGAGGATGTTAGCTCATTAGTTCAGAGTAAAATGTTTAGTTTGGTTTGTGTGTCTCCATTAGGAAGCACAGCCCAGTAACACATACGATTAGATGTCGGGTTATATGTTGCCATTACAAGCTTTTTCTGAGCTTTATGATAAATAAATGCAAGGTTCTGCAAGGTATGGTTGTGACACTCAAACATGATTTGTTAATTTCAATGGGTTTTAATGGGAAAGTCCCTCTGCACAGGACCTACATATGCTTCTTACATGATGTCAGAGATCTTTGCGTGGAATAAGTCAACAGGTTTCACACTGGAAAACTGAAGACTTTATAAAAACCTTTCATTGTCAAAAGGACCCATCAACTATAATTTATATATTTTTATGTATTTATAGTTTTAAATTTAAAGATAATATGAATTATAACAACAATCTATACTAAATGCTAATGACAGTAACTTTGTAAGACATCAGCTATGACATTTCTGACATTTAAAGACCTGCAGTTACCCTGGTTATTTTCTATAGTTCTCACCACAGCTCAGCCTGAAATGATGGCAAACTCCAGTTCAATCACTGAAACAGAAAATCCATGAAAACATTCTCTCACTATCAAAAACACAGCATGACTCCTCCCTCTCATCTTTCCAATCAGATTTCAGTCTGCCACCATCGTCACCATGAAGGTAGTAATGCATTTTTGTTATATGATTGCATTAACAGCAACAGGCAACAGGCTCTGCTGTTTTAAAACCCCAGCCAGGAATCATCCAATGCCATTCATCTTTTCTCGCTCATTGGATTATCTGAAACAGCTCTCAGAGCTTGTGTAACCACGTTAACCTCTGAGGAGAAGCGCTGCTATCAGTCGCTCTTAGTCTGCTTCTTCCAGAACAGCATACAGCGTTTGAACAAACAGGAGGAGCTGCTATCAGGCTGCAGAATCTGTATACGTGCCCTTACAAATGTACATACACACACGTCCACACAGAAGACCAAACAAACAGATCCCCTCCTGCAGTCAACAGTACATTCACAACCAGGTTATGTACACAGCAAACACAAGTGTCTATTGTCAGGCTTCTGACTTTTAGTGGCTTGACAGGTTTGCATCCTAATTAGAGGCAGGCATCCACATGGGTATTCCTGTAACAGCTTTCATAATTCATCTGGTCCGCACAATGCTGTGATGAAATACTGCGATATAATGTTTCGCTGTCAAGGCTAAACTGCACAAATCAATATTTAATACACAGAGACACCATACAGGGTTGACTGTGTGGGTATCTGGCTCCATATCAGCTAAATAAATAAGTGACTGGTTGCCAGCTGCACTGAAAATGCAGAATAATGCAGCTTGATGGTGCATTTTAGCTATTTTAGGATTAGTTTTCTCTTACACGATAAGAAAAAGTAATTCTGATAGAGACAGAGTGTCTCATATCTGTGAGCTTTTGATCCCATAGAGCGAACTTCTTAACCCAATGGTTCTCTGACAGTCCATCATAATAAGGCTGGAAGCACAGTTTTTCATTAGTCCTCTCCGGGTCAAAAAAATAAATAAATAAAAAAGTTTCAGATACAACCTGCGGCTAAACCCAGCCATAGTTGTATAAATATTGATGAGTTAAATATTTCATGTTTATGTTTTCCAAGTGCCCCTGGTGAATCTAGTGTTTGAGAGAGAAGCTTGGAACTCAGCCGAGAGTCCCAGATCAGTCGGTCGATCAATAGAATACACTGCTGAAACCTTGGCTAATTAAAGAATGAGTAACGTGCCTGACGCTGCAGTCTCCTTAGATTTTACCAGAACTGTCATCATGGGAGCTGGAGACTGAATGCTGGGTGGGTTGGGCAGAGAGCGTGAATGTTATAGAGGCAGAAGCAAGGAAATTGTTTTTTTTTTTCTTCTTTTTTCTGAGGTCTCACCTTTGGGACGGCACCAACACGAATACTGTTGATGAGCGAACACTCGAGCACCTGGCCTTCCTGCGGGAGAGACGCACAGATAGACAGATACAGAGAGAAAGAGGCAGAGGAAGAGGGAGGGATAACATTAGGTGAAGAGGAGGACAGAGAGGGATGGAGAGAACATTAAGAAAATAAGACAGATGGCTCACATTGTATTTTGTTTGTGAATTTTGCAACTAATTCTAATACTCAACATGTAGCAGTAACACCACAACAAGCTCTCAGCATCTGATAAGTTTTTAATGTGGGTCACATTGACCGAAATATGACTAATATCTCCACATCTTCCTCATAATCAAGTTTTCAGTATCATCATATTTTCTCTTTTGTATATTGGGAATAATGATTTTGACACCCTTTGGTTTAATTCACAAGTTTGATTCTCAGTGAGCCAAAAACTGTTGAGCTGTTTGCCTCTGGATCTCCTGAAGTAAAGTTAGAGCTTAGGGTGTTTGAGTGGCATGTTTTAAAGATATTCCTGAAAACAACAGGAGATACATCTCTTTTCTGTGGACTTCTAGGTACCGTCTCCTGCTCATAATATTTCCTGAAAAAGTTTTTTTTGCATGACCTCTGTAGCAGACAAGAGAATACACAAAAGGCGAAGATGTGAAGGTCATACCTTTCCCTCGCTCTTCCAGGTGATGAAAAAGCCGTACTCGTCCACTCTCATCTGACAATTGGGCTCAAAGATGTACGGGTCCTGCAGAGAACAATTCTAATTCTAATTCATTTTCTAAGACACACCAGTCTGCTAAAGGACACACACAAACACACAAAAACTCAGGGATGCAAAGTATACACAAATACATTTAGTATGAACTGTTAAATACAAACATCATCTGACTGGAACACAGCGTTGTGCATTAGCGACAGGGGACGACCTTAGGAAAGATGCATGCGTCTATGTGTGTGTGTGTGTGTGTGTGTGTGTGTACATGTTTTTCTGTGTTTGTATGGACAAATTTTAGGTTCAAAATCATTGCTGTGAGGACAACCTGGCTGGTCCTCACACCAGTGGCAGAATGAAAACTGTGTGTGCGTACACATACGTATGTTTAAGAACAATCCAAAAGTGTGCTGGGTGAGCTACTGTTATGCTACTGTGCTGTAGTTCTCCATCTAGCAGCTGGTATGCAGCATGTAGTGAGCCATATTCAGTTCTACAGGAGTGTTAGAGCAGAAAATCTACTAACATTAGCCTGCTTATCTTACCCACACATTTTTCACTCAACTCAATCAGCCACTGGAAGCTGTGATTGCGCTGATGAATGACCGCGTTGTGTATGTGTTTTGTGTTTTTTTAAATTCCACTCAAATCACACATCTGAGAAGGATAAAACTCAGGAGAGAAAAATAGAATAGGAGATGGCTGCTGGGTCACTCTAACTCTAATATTAGCAACAGGGAACAGTGCACACGCACGCGCACACACACACACACACACACACACACACACACACACACACACACACACACACACACACACACACACAATTTATTATTTCAGGATGTTGCTGCCATGAGATACCCTGCTGCAAATAGGACTAAGCCGGCTTGTTATTCGGGTGTTGTTCTTACTGTCTTATCCTGTCATCCAAAACCACCATAAAAACCAATAGAACAATCCTATTTCCATTTAGGAAATAGTGAGACTGCTGGTAAGTGCAGTTAAAAGCTCGACTCTCTTTCATCTGAATTAGGTATGACAGAGGCTTCAGTTGCACATAGGGAAGCCAACTCTATGAAAGAGATGGTCGCAAATGAGGCCTGACTGTTAAGAACATGCAGCAAGCTACTGTTACACTATCAGGCTTGTTCTTGTAAAGCTAAATTGTTGCTGGGAACACTCTGTCCTTCTATACGCAAAGGAGCAATTAGCTGGGGACCCATCTCTCTCTGGAGGTGGACAGACAGATAAAGACCCCTAGTTCTGGCAGTTCAGCTCCTTCAACATGTGTGCATCTTTTCCTAAGTGCCTGGGCAAGTGTAGGTCAGTGTGTGTTTTCAAGGATCTTTGAAACAGGAACAACAAATACAAAACTGGACTATCTGAAGAAAAAAAAATTAGCAAAGACCATCTAAAAGTGTTTTTGTGTGCTCTCACACACACAGACACACACAGGGGAAACATATTCATGATTTATGTTACTACAGTATGTATTAACTGTGTTCAAGGGGAGCTAAGCTAAGTAACTAACACACACACAAAAACTCCTTTGTTTACATCCACATGAATGGCCATGAAGGGGACGTAAAACACTCATCCAGACCGAGTCATTCATACACACACTCACATCCTCGAGCATTTAACAAGCTGGATCAACATAAGCCATTGGCTGGCTGATGAAAACACAGGATCTGCTGCACGTCATGCCACTGTGCCTCTTCTGACCAACTGGTGCTCAGCAGTGAATGACTTAAATCCTACACCATTCAGTATTATTTATAATTAAAGAAATACACTCATTATTTTTTATCACTACTTTCCCTGTTTTGTTTTTTTAGCCATAATCTCATTTGTGTTACATCTTAGTTTTGGTTTTTGTGTTTAATCACAGTTCCTTTTTTATGGTTGTTCTTTTGTTTGTTGTGTTTTCACAATGCAAGTTATGGTAATGTAAATGGAAAGCAAATACCCTCACACTGCATGTATAATAGGCTTAGGCTGCCTCACAGTCGACTGTATTACCCTGTCCTAATCTTTTTAGCAGTGAGAAAATACAGCGATCTTCACTAGGTAAGTCTATTTCATAGATGGGGTGGATCATTTTTGATGTGTTACCGTCAGTCTAACCAATATTATGAACTGATAACAGAGCCAGCCTGTGTACTTAGACTACTATCTACTGGCATTCTATCAAATGTTGTTAAAAACTAAACTATTGGAATGAACAAGAAAAGAAACAACACAAATAACTGTTTCTTTTTTTCAGCATTTCACATTTCTGACCTGTTTTTCTCTGCCTCCATCACCTGTATGTCAACATGTGGCTGTTCAATCCCCATGGAAACCAAACATCAGCCAGATCTTAATCTTAAGTGACTGATTACCGGTCAGTGAGACAAGGAATGAAACACACACACACACACACACACACACACACACACAGGAAGCCCTCTGGCTCTTAGCGTGACTGATCATTGAAGATCTCTTTGACCTCTGACCTCCCTGCCTCTGGACTTGTCAAGCGGGGAAACTCGTCTGAAATCTCACTCCAACACAAAAACCAATGAATTATTCAAAATGTATAGGGCATTAAAAACAGCTGGACATAAAGTTAAAGAAAAACAAGGATACAGGTGAAACAAACAGGATGAAAAGAGACACGCTGTTTGTGTCCTACAAAGAGTGAGAGACAGAACTGGAAAAGACAAAGACAAAATAAGCAAGAGCAAGCAAGAAAAAGGAAAAGAGGAACTGCCACCACTGGTTCTAGTCAAAGAGAGGAACATTATTATCACAAAAGCATTATGGGACATGAAAATGGTCTTCCAGTCACACCATGTCAGTTTTATTTTGGACAGACATAATGACATGTAGTACTGAGAGACTCCAGGTAGTGACTGAAGTCTCTGTATAAAGCTTTGAATTGCACTGAACTATCTACACACACACACACACACACACACACACACACACACACATGCACATTACCTGTCTCTACCATCTGTCACTCAATGGGGTTTCAGTCAGTGGAGAATGTTTTGTGGAAAAAAATCCATGCTGTTTAGCGTATTTGCCTGAGTGTGTATGTGTGTGTGTGTCCATGTGAGAAGAACTGATAAAGAGCATGTCTATGTCTGTGGGTGGGTGGACTTGGCATACGTCATTTCAATCGACGCAGATGTCCCCTGGAGGCTTTGTATTTGCCAGGCAACCGAGCAAGGGCTATTCACTCACTTACTCACACACAAACAGATACAGAGGATGGAAGGCCTTTGTAAAAGGGAGCCATTACTACTCCATGTTTATAACAACATGGAGTAGCATCAGCAACAGGTCAGAGGTTAACGACCAAAATCCCAGTTAATTAATGATACCTCCAGTCTTTTTCCCTTCAGAGATTCACTGGTGTTAACTGCCATCAAGACTTACTCAATTCTTGCCTTTACTTTTTTGGATAATAGAAAGCATAATATCAGCAATTAATGGTTCATTAATAACAAAATGCAGTGGTTCGAGGGCAGTGCTATGTCTCAGCTGACACCATTAATTTTAACCTTTAAGGTGACTGGCACAGGTTGACCTTATTACCATTCAGGCCAGTCCTGACCCTGTCCTGTCTCAGCCTGTCTCAGCCTGTCTCATATCCACAGTGGCAACGCGCTGAGGACTTTCTTCAGAAGCATGCTGGCCCAGTTTCACGGCTCGCTTTGACATGGCTGTGGATTTGATGATGCCTTTCCCTACGCTCTTTCAAGTTTTCTTCTCTGCCTAAGAGGGATCCTCCTCCCCTCACTGATGTCCACATAAACGGAGAGGACTGAGGGGATTTCCTGATGTGTGCAGGGGTGTGTGTACATCTGTGTGTGTGTGCGTGTGTGTGTGTGACACACTTTGCCTTCACTCTGCAAATGTCCTATCTAAGTGTCCTGATTAAGTTAGTCAGAGGAAACGTGGACAAAAAGACAGTAAGATACATGGGGTCATATACGTACAGACACAGACAGAGCAAGATACATATTTGGTGTTGCTATAAAATATTTGTCTAAATCTTTTTAAATTATATCAGTAATGGATAGACGGGCCATTCATTTGCTTATGATTGTGACTGAGCAATAATTTAATATTATAGTTTTAAAAATATTTTTACAGTGATTTCTTTATATTTTTAGCTCAATCTTTTGGTGTTCATTATGTTGTTTTAATGTTAATCAATGAAGATTTTTTTTTTAATCAATGGTCCATGTCAAAATAAGGAACACGCTCACTCACTGAGATCACTCACAGATAAATGTTTCAGTGTGATGGTCAAGACGCTCAGTGGACGTGCAGCAGACGAGCAGTCGCCGTGGCAAAGCATCTTAATGAGGCTGATCAATGTGGCCTGCCTACAGCTAGAGATCTGACTACAGCTACGATGTACCAGGTTATAAACGGAAACGCCTCTGCTCTGTTGTGTGTGCTTGAGCGTGTGTGTGTGGTCATTAAGGTGAAGGAAGATAACAGGACTAATAATCCATATCAGTATCAAGAATGTTATTGACAAAACTCATACAGTTTGCAACACATACACAACAAGTATTTCATCATTCATCAGGGACATTAAACAGAAATCTTAACTGCATAAGAAACCAACTCTAACCCCTTAACCCTATAAAGTATCAAAAATCTGGCATAAACAGATTAAAAGGTTGGCTGTTCTATTTTTATTTATTTATTTAGAAAAATCATAAGCAACCGAGAAATGTGTCATTTTTACCTCATCAAACCTGTCGAAGGAGGCGCCTTCCTGCATGAATTCAGGCAGGTGCTTCTGCCAGTTGAACTCGTACGACTTTGTCATGGCTGCTCACAAACCTGAGACACAAATGAAGAAGCGATAGACAGATACAGTGAGGAAAAGAAAGCGAGAGAGACAGACAGATCATGAGTTAATAAAAAATCTTTAACAAACAAGTGAACAAGCCTGTGTAGGTTTCCAGGACAGAATGTATGGTACATGAACACACACATTATCAGTATTCCTCTTTCCTGTGGTCACAAAAAGATGCTGAATTCATTGAGCATAGCTGCTGTATCTGGCCCTCAGGGGCCTCCTCCAAAAATATCCTCTCATGAGAGGTAGAGTAACTACATACAAAAACATTTATCAATCCACAAGACAGGTTAAAAACAGATGTAAAGAACCTGGATGTTTGACAGAAAAAGGTTCAGGTTTTGTTTTCACTGAGGAAAATGCATCCTGATGACTAAGTAATAAAATAAAAATAGCTGTATGGGGATTTTCATTGACATTCACTGTTTTAATATTTCAGACCAGGGGGAAACAGTAAAAACATTTCCTTTTCTTTCAGCCAAGGAAAGACCCCCAACAGACTGTGGGGTATAACAATGATCTCTGCATTCACAGCAATGTAATTCCTCTGTGTATAAAGCAAAGAAAGTGGTGCATTCTTTACCTCTCAAACGGTGTTATCATAAGCTGTACTGGACTCATTTAGGAAAGAAATACAGCTGTAGTCATTTTGTTATTTAATGCACTAGTTGCACAAACACAATCGAAAGCAATGCACAAAACTTTGCAGTTTAAAGATGAAAAGAAAAACAGTGGATTTAAAAATGTAGCTCATTTATCACTGAATCCTGAATTTACTTTTGATATATTCTACACATGCAGAGACTTCGTAATATAACAAAGGAGATTTCCTAATGTTAAATATGAAAGCATATATTACACATTAAGCTCAGTCCGCTGAATCCAGCAGTTTGTCTCACACAGAGAATCTCTCTGAAGTCATTTCTTGGCCTGGTTTACTTCATGAAAAAAAGCTGCAAACTCTGATAATGACCGTTAGCTCATGAAGCACGTGCTTTCAACTGCATATATTCCTCAGAAATACAATATTCTCTGAACATGTTATTATCATGTCTGAAATCATGTCTGATGTTTCAGCCCTAAAACATGAACCTCCCCATGCGTTCTCTTGGAACAGAGATGTGGGCTCTGTACATCAGGTAGTGTGATTTAAACTAAGTAATGACTTATAAAGTGACAAGATATTTGGCTAACCTTGCTCTAGAGTGCAAAGACATTTATGAACATTTATTGAAAGTAGAAACAAATTAATCACCACAGCCATTAAATCTGATTTGCTTGGCTCCTAACCACAATCTCTTGGTTGCACAGTTACTGGAAGTCCAACAGCAAGAGTTTTAACAAATATCTTACACCACAACACAACCCTCCTCCACTACATATTTAAACACATAGCTTATTCAGCCTCAGAGTACAATGTTTTAAGCATACAGCAGGCAGACATTGCTGGGTTGTTGAGCTGCAAACCAGTTTTTCTCTATTTATGCTTGATGGAATAAAACTCTAAAAACCAACAGACAAAAAGCAAAACCTTGCAATTCTAGGACTTTTTTTTATAGTTTTAGAATGTTTATCTTAGTCTATGTGACATGCAGTGAGACATCTCCTACATAGCTAAAATGGGAACAATTGCTGCGTAAGATGCCAAGATACCAAATTTTCAGCTCACTACGTGTTACTGTAAGGGAGCCATAATATGCACGGTATAAGGAGACGAAGCAGGATGAGGGAACATCCCCCCCGATGGGACTGAACAACACAGGTTGAGCACATCTGACAGCTGAAAAGTATCACAGGGTGGAATTTTCCACTAAGTCTACTTTTATCTCACACTTGGCCTGAAACGGTCTGGATGTGCACTGTATTCCTCCTCAAACACAAAAAGAAAAATCAGGCTTGATTCATGTGACACACCTGCACGTGTATCACCACGTAAGATATCCAGGCTCAGGGAGGGGAGGGGGTCCTGACAGGAAACTGTAATATTGTTGATGACACCACCCAAATATAGGCTCCCCTTACGTCAGCCTCAAATGTGTCAGGCAAAACTGAGAGGGAGAAGTGCACTTGAGAACGTGACATGCTATGTATAGTCTAATTGCTCAGTCGGTATTAAGTCATTATGGGAATACTCTGAGGTGTAATTCAATCGTGATTAGGTGGTCTTTCAGATTCCTTTGTGATAACAATTACATACTGTGTGTACAGAAAATCCCATACAACACAACAATCATATACTTTCCAACTGGCATGGATGTAATCCCTAAAAATACTCCAAAGATATTCTGAAGGTGTGATTTATTAATGTCTTCACATTTTAAGCTTTATTGGTGTAAACATCCACCTGAATATGTGTGTGCGTGTAAACACACTGCAGATAGTGCAAGGATTGAAGTGAGAAACCTCCCTTTTTCCTCCCAGGGATAAACAGAGGGGAGATGAATGCTGATGGGTGAGATGACAAAGATGGAGACAGAGGAGGGGCGATACAGAAAGAGAAAGAAATCGAGACAAACAGAAATACAGTGTTAGAGAAAGATGAGGGGAGAGAAAGCGATAAAGCCACAGGGAAAATGAACAATCAAAGAGACAAATAAGTGAGAGGTAGCAGAAAATAACAGTGCACTAAAAGTGAGAGCCAGATATAAAGCCGGTACAAAGAGGTGAGAGACGGAACGATGGAATATAGTGATGAAAGATGAGGAGAGAGAGCGCCAGGGGTGGGCAGAGAGAGATGGACGAGTGAAACAGCTGTGTGTGGCAGAGGCTGGCTGGAGAGGCTGGGGGGACAGGGTGGTGAGAGCACAGCAGGAGGGATGTCTGCTTTTGATGTGGGGAACACAGATCCGAGACAACATCAACAGCAGCTACAGAAAACTGCTGGCTAGGTGGGCTACAGTCCACCCCCAGCATGACAAATGCAGATGAAGCAAGGGTTTTAAAGATGTCTGTAGGCTGTCATTATGAAAACACAGAGTGATTCAGAAAGACTGCACAATTATACAGCGGCTAATAAGAGCTAATCTCACCCTGACATGCAGGTTCATTAATTGATAGAATTACTCTTGATACAGTGGGAAGACCCACCAGAATATCTGAAAACATACTACAGTTACTCCTTTCATTTGTTGCAAAGAAGATTAGCACATTTTTGGTGCCAAATACGTCACAGCACTACAGGAGATGTAGCAGCCAGGCCAGGTCAAAAAGAGGAAAAAAAAAGGTGTGGGGGAGGCAATTTCATCAAACTCAGCCCTCCACCATCTGTGGTGTCCTACCAGGGGACCGTAACACAGACACACACATCCTGTCAGGGGAATGAAAACACAGATGCACACTTCCTGTGGAGATTAAGAACTGAGGGCAGGCAGGGCGCCAATAACACAACTCACAGAGAGACAGAGAGAAGGCTAGTACACACAGGCTGCACCCTGTCCAGATTTCTTAATAATACTCAACCCAATCTCAAAGAAATGTTATATGTTCCCAAACCGGAATTAAAACTATTCAGATAGGACAAATCACATATCTAATTTGGACTAACTGGGTTGTTCTGTCCTGTCTGATGTTAGCCTAGATCTTGCCACTCGCAACAGTATGCATTAGATAACATTTTCCTCAGTGGGATGAAATCTGTCCAATAGCAGAACGGCACGCTGAGGTTCTGTAAGGCCATGCCAGCGCGCACACTGGGCCTCTGAGCTCCTGGATGTGTGAATGTGCACGTGAGGAGCCGAGGGAAGCTGAAGGAAGCGAGTGAGGTCCGAGCCCCCTGTCCAACCCCTGACAATGAGATAATTACGATAGATAGGAGCCCCGTGAGGCGCGCTGTTCCCAGCCTCCTCATCTAAAATGGCAGCTAGGGTAACACCCAGCGGTCCCACACCTCATACACTAAAATTAGGCTACAGCTACATCAGTCAGCCAGCGGTGGAAGGGCTGACTGGGGACACGCTCAAACGGACACAAGTGAACAACACACCCGGAGTGGCACATATCACATGGCTGACAAAATAACCAAAGTCATCCTTTACTGCATAATCCACAACAAGTATCAAGCAAAGGGGTTCAACATTAACAATAAACCATTTTGCAGCTCAGTCTAAGTGAAACTACAGGAAATTGAGTGGAAAAACAGGCCTTTCATAAGGCCTGTTTTTTACGCCTCATTTGATCTTACAGCACACATCATCACCTGATGTTTTTCATGTTACCGTCATCGTGCATTCATGTAAAATCTGACCCCATCCAACCCATCTGAGCCCATGTTCTGGAAAATACTGCCGCAGACATGAGGATCACCAAAGGCTTATAAAAGTACTACACCTCTGCAAAATGTCAAAATCATCTGGATTTACAAGAGAATCACAGGGGTTTCAATTTCAAATACACCAGTTAAGTTCTTATTCAGATTCTCAGAAACCTGAATTGGCTAAAGGTTAGAGAAGCAAGTATGCGACTGGAAGGTTTGCCAGATCTCAGACGGGTAGGATTAAATCTGGGTGGGAAAAGTAAGAAAGCAGCACTTGCCCCTCCCTCATCGACACCACTGTGGCGCCCTTGAGCAAGGCCTTCAACCACAGTCTGGCCGGTGTGAATGTGTGTAGAAGGGCTTTCCTGTAAAAGCAAGGCTGCCCTGAATACAAAACTATAAAAAAAAATTATGGCCTTCAAGGTAATTGGAAGGTAATATCATATAATAATAAATCAAACTTATTCTGTTTATTACTGATTTTTCTTTTCTTTTCTTTTTACAGCTGAACTGAAAAAGAAATCTACCCCACCAATGGCAGACAAAAAACATTAAAAGTATTCAAATTCCAGTTAAACATCATTTTCCTGCCTCTTCTCCTTTTGTAGCCTCAGATGTAGGAAAAACATCTGAGACTCAATGTAATACAGCTGGTAGGACTTAGAGCAAAAGATAAATGTCATGTATACGGTGGTCCTTATCTTGCAACTTGACAACGATTCCTCAGGTGCTCACCGTCTGACCATGTATGGACAAAAAAATCCTGAAGTTATGTCATAAATCATAGCTGGACCATGTGCTATTTGCTTTACTTATGTACATATGTATTATGGCTTTGTATCTTTCAGGACCGTCAAAATAACCTGGCAGGTCATATTTTACAACACAGCAGGAGAAGGTGAAAGACAATCAAAGGCAAGGCTGTCTATTTTTACAGTGTAGCATTAAACACAATTTTGGAACTGTTAAGTGTATTTTTTTTTCTACTTTTGACAGAGCTGGACTAACACTTTCTCTTCACTTCATTTTTGTGCTTTGCCATGCCACACATTTCCTGGATCTCTGCACTAAGCATAGAGATTAAATGGTATCGACTGTGGGTATGAAAACAAGCATATTTTCCAAAACATTATACTTCTAAGTGGCATCTTGAGCCAGACAAATACATATGATGTGTAAGTCCAGACCGCAGGCTAACATCCCTGCCAGTTAATAAATTGCAACATTCAACTCATAAGCTCCACTTCACTCAGGACCATGCTGGTAACACAGTACTAAACCCATTAGTACTGCTAGTTTAACATCCTTTAAGACCATTATGGGCAGATGTGTTTCAAACTATATTTTCCTGTCTGTGGCTGTCAGGGAATTAAGGTAGAAAATAGCTAATTAGTGCTAGTGATGTTTACCTGTATTGACTCACCTGACCATTATGGTCAGGTGAGCGAGGAGTGAATTATCTTCACTCCAAACCTAGAACTGCAGCTCAGATTTACAAGAGACATGACAAGTTGTCCTCCCTCCTCCAATGCACTTTCCTTTACCTCCTGGGACTGAGGGACAGCAGTTTTTGGTAAACAAATGCTGTGTCCACCTGCTGTTTCCATGGCATTAATGAGCAGGTGAAGCCAGGTGAGGCGTATCATGTCTAATTGCCATCAGAATGTAACTCTACTCCAGTAACAAAGAGGATATGTGGATTAGAAGTAAAGAGATGGGTAAGCCCTGTGTGCTTACTCTGGCATTTTCAGTTACTCTAACTGATTAGACCTTTTTTCAAGTTGAATGTGAGGCTGAGCGCTATTTAAAAGAAGACACAGGGTGGATATGTTGTTCCACCCTAGATGTAAATAAAGAGCTGTGCATACATAGCAACATGGTTTAAAGAAATGACACAATCAACTAAAACAGGTGAAAACAACCATGTATGTGTATACGACAGGGTCACGTAAGAACTTTCCTTCTCAAACCTGCCCCTTTAAGAGGATGTCATACCGTGTTTAATATCAAAAATATTGACGAAACAGAGGCAAAAAAAACAAAACAAGACCTGGCAATTTTAACAAAAAATAGCATCAGGCTGATGAAAAGCCCCCGCTGCCTCACAGCAAGCTTCAACCTACTCTCTCCTACTACTGATCAGTGGCTGGCATTTTACTTTGTCAGCCTCACCAGCTGGAACCTACCACCTGCTCTGGTCAGTACAGGGTGAGCTAGACAAATACACAGCATTCAAAGAGCACACGATGACAAAAGAAAGCACTAATTTAAGATCTCAGTTACTGTTGAGAGTGCCGTTTATCCATGGCACTCAAGCACACCTATGAGTGCACCAATTTTAACAAAACATCATTTGCTGCTGTCTCACCTCACCCATCCTCCCCCAACTTGACAGTACAGAACACACATACTCACACAATAAACAAGACCACAGTAGCACTAACAGAGCATAACCATGTAGAACAAAAGTAAAACTAAACAACATAATAAACTTGATTTAAAGAGGAAAAGGAAAGAGGCTGCATTTTCACTGTAAGATTAAAGATTTGCTCATCGTTGAAAAACAATACAGGGAATCTGTGATACATGTGCATACTATAATACTGCCTGATTATATTATTTTCACTTGCCTTGGATTCTAGGAAGTTACAAGAGCATCAGGAGAATTAGGTTTGCTTAAACAACAGCCAAGCTTTGTGTATATAATCTGCACACACACAGTAATGTAGTACAGTTTTCAAATACAACTACGGTTCCACACCCTTGGTTGGTTTTAAAATAAAGCAAATCCTAAAGGTGCAAGTCAAACACGTCTGGCATGACAGCAGCATAGTCCTTATTTTTAACGTAGCTGGGCTTTATGCACAAGTCCCTTTTATTGCATGTGTACATATACAGTCACATTACTGTCACACTGCAGGATCCTGGTCTCTAATCTAAAGTGTACATATGACAAAGTGTCATCATGTCCTCTTATCTGTTTGTTTAGGATATTTACCTTGTCTTGCAGCTACGAGAGTGTGGAGGTGAAGGCAGGTAAAACATCACTCTAATCTCTCTGCTTACAGAATTCTCCTAACTTTGTAACGACATATCACTCTAGACAGATATGCTTCTGTTTTTGCAGTATGCCAATACAGAGACACAGACACAACTGAAAATACTAAAAAGTATTTAGCTTTTTCCTGGCATACGACACCCATATATGTAGCCTGCTGAGTGGCAAAGAAAGACACAGACGTGGAACGTTTCCTGTGCAGACCCCCTTCAACAAAACCATCAATCTTCCACTCTCACTATTAGGGTCAGAGCAGCCCTCGAGGCTGAAGCCATCTTAGGACAGACACATCTACCGGCTCACCTACACTGACTCTGTGCAAAACAAATCCACTGCCACTAAGAACTATTTTCTTCATGCCCATCATGCTCAAGAATTGAACTGTCAAACAATTGCCAAAGATGGGAACCTGTTTGTCAATCACTCTCTCAATTACTCAAGTTAAAACAAGTCAGAACTGCACAATATAACTGGCATTTTACTTCTGATGCCAGATTTTGTTATCAGCTGTTAATCATGATTGTGTAATTTTGACTATACTAGTGATAGTAAAATATTAACACTGGGGCTGGGGCTGGGGCTGGGGCTGCTTACCCTAACAATGCTTTCGTGGTATTTGATAAGTCTCCACTATGTATGAATGATATATTGCAAAAAAGCATTACAAATTTGCTGGAAAAGGCTCATTAAAATTGAATACTACTAAGAGTTAGAAGGTCACTCATTCCTGTGCCTTATGTTTTAGAACACCTTTTCATTTTTTAATACAATAACCGCATAACCGCTTTGTGCTGACAGTACAAATGACCATTACTTGCTTCATGACCCATTACTATCAAACGGAAATAAAATTATAAGTAATATATTCATGATTATGCTGCATGACATCATATTGCAATTTAAAGTGCACCTTACGAATGAAAAATTAAACACCACTTTGGCACCACAATTTGGAAAGAAAGCTATGACGCAAGTGACCGTTCCCTACTCCCGCTGTTTTTGGATGAGGGGAGAAAGACAGAGCACCGTTTGGAGAGAGCATGAGAACAGGGAGGAGAGTGAACTTTAATTTGTCTCAAGATTTTTCAATGAACTGCATGTCCAGGTTATGGATGTCAAGTATAAATCAGGAGACTAAACTATACTCAGTACCCAGTCTGATGTGTGCAGAAACACAGATGTCTGTGTGGTTGTTTTGCAGCAGCCGGGTGTTTGGTGCACATTACTTAATAAGGTAACCACAGAGCTACCTGCCAGAGCCAGTTTCCACTAAGATAAGAACACTTTGCCTTGCTCTGCCTCATCTGTATGCATCGTCCATCTCAGAGGCCCTAGTGTGCACACATACAGTACAAACACCTGCAGTGATCCAGTACTGAGCAAGATTGGGGTTATTTGAAGCTTTCTAAAATGGTTCAAATAAAGCTTTGGAACTGTAGTATTTATATGTATTACATTATATCGAAGAGATGCCCATGGTATTATGTCCATGATACTGTGGCATGTTTCCAGTATTCACACAGAGGAAGAGCAAGAGAGAAAAAAAAAAAAACAGACCTCAGGTCAACTGATTTAGTTAAACAGTCTATGTTATGACCTCCGGTAAGACAACCACCAACCAGGATACACTGGAAAAAAAAAAAAAAAGGACACACATGCACAATATCCTGGAAGCAAACTTCAACAGGCTACCGCTCTGAGGTGACATTCATCCAAGATCGCAGACACACCACAACATTCTGGTGGTGACAGGCTTGTTCCATTGCATTACTATGGATTAGATTAAACTCTGCCCTATCAAACAGAATCCAGTTAGCAGAAGGGTGTATGTTTGCCCATAGTTTACTGCACGCATCACTCAAACAGTACCCATGCCACGAGACACACGGTAATTTCATTAAAAATGCCACTGTTTACACTGGATAAAAGTAGTCTTCAATTCAATGAGAGCCATTAGCAAGGAATAAAGTGATTTATAACAGCACCAAGACCTCTGTTTTCTGAGCGAACAGCACATATGGCAGTGAAATCAATGTAGTTATCGCCTACATCTGTTTTTACATTTCATTTAGTCACTTAACAGACGGGTGGTGAAGAGGGGACAGTGATCGCTGAGTAAACAGGTACTTACATTAACAAGGATGGAGATCCTGTGTGCCTGCGTATGACCTGTGTAAGATCTCAGATTTCAATGACTATCGCTCCTCTCCATGCTCAACTGAAGCCTAATCTAGCAAGCCAACTTGTGGCCTACATGTTACTACACAAAAACCTGGCATGCAGTGAACAGTCCGAGAGATAAGAGCTGCAGGATGCAGGAGTAGAGGAGTGAAAGGAAAAGCTAAATGGTGAAACCAACCGATAATCAGTACTGAAATTCTCTGAAATTCCCTTTTTCGCTCGTTTTAATTGATCCACAATTGGGCTCCACTTTGCTCACTGACTCACTGACTGTTGAGTCAACTGAGGTTTCTGTGGACCCTCCAGCAGTGTGTGACTTTGTGCGTTGTCTATGTCCTAGCATGCTTGTGTTTCTAAGTAAGTTTGTTTGTCAACCCATATGTGTTAAAGTTTGTTTTCTTTAGCCCACTTTGTCCTCTTAGTCCCGAGAGTAACTAACAGGAAGGTATTTAACTTTTATTCAAAGGATCGTGTTAGCTAACAAGTTAGATATGTAGAGTTGTGATGAGGAGACCTCCATACTGTGTTGGAAAAACAGGACATTCAAAATCTTGAAACAACATTTTTTTTTCTTATGTCAACAACTGAGAAAAACAACACTCGGTGGCCTCCCTTTAACTTATTAAAGGCTCCTTGCAGACTTCATTAAAACATGAGTGGATTGCACACAAATCCATCGCAGATGGCACTTCTCCTGTTTACTGTTAATTAACCTGGGAGACACTTCTTCACAGTGAAGAGGTCTGCCGCCTGAAAGGTTTGTTTTTGTCCCGTGACTCATCATAAAGACAAGAAATATTGCAAACGACTCATGTTTCCTTCGAAAAAACGCTACCACAGAAATGCCCTTGAGCAAGGCACACAACACAAGCTAAACAACTGCTTCAGTAGAGTTGGTAATTGGCAAACTGTAGACTGTGTCAGTGTATGAGGCAGCACCCACATGTGAATGTGTCACACTGAGACAAAACAGCGAGTGAGCATTCTAGTAAATCATGTATGGTGTAAACCCTAACAATGGATTATGAGAAAATGCAAGTAAGGAGTGTTCAGTGTTTTTTTTTATTTATTTTTTTTAACTTTTACACTTCACTCTTTCAGGTTGAGCAGTCTATCTTATAACTTATAACCAACTTATAACTTAAAACTAATATCAGTTGGCTAATATATACTTTTCTTGGGAAGTATGTACAAAACTCTGTAATCACCATTTGTTTCTCTGGGACTGTGGATGAGGAAGCATTATGCTGTTGAATGGAAGAATGTCTTTTTCCAAGCCAAATGACCCTCTTCTAACCTCTTTCTTGCCTTTTATAGTTTTGGATCATCCTGCTCACTCAAGCTCCTTGGTCCCGGGTTATATAATTGACTCGAGCCTGGGATGGAAACTGGCCGTCTTTCAGTCACACACACTGACTAGAGAGCCCAACTGTGGTCCGACAGACGATATTGACCTATACAAGCACTTTACTGTTATTTCCTGAACCTGATGAAGGTCCACAGGCCCGACAGTGGTTAGGGTAGGGACACCCGATGGACTGTCTTCTTCTAAATGCATTTTCTGTCAAACGTATGTTCCACACACATATACTTTTTATTTTTCTACATACATACATTTTCTTTGTACATATATGAAATATACATCAGTAACATATCAGAACATAGCTTTGTACATTGTCATGTACTGCTATCCATGCATGCTACATTTCTGTATATGCATACAGATGTGGAAACTTACAAGCAATTTATGCTTTCTCTATGTCTTTGTAGAGACTATGTCTATGTCACCTCACCATGTGACCAGCATCATTTATTACTGTCTGATAAAGAGCAGCGGTGCTGGAAACGTCGCCAGGTTTTTGGTGGAATAGCTTTTGTTTTTATTTTTTTCTCCTTTTCAACCAAGCACTTGCCCTTTTTTTTTTTTTTTTGCTTCAATGTGCATGTACATGTCTAGTTTGCATATGCAAGCACGTACAAATATCATTCAGAACATCAGTACCAATAAGACTTTCACACATTCAAATCGAGCAGCAGGATCTCCCTCACCTAAAAACACAGCACCTTTATCAGGTCAATGGCTAAGGTGCACCCCTAGTAAACAGCAGATGAGGATGCGAATTAGTTCATAAAACACACACCCATAATGGGACACACACATCCACATACTCAAAGAGCTCTATATATAGTCATCCACATCCATCTTCTCCCAAATTGAGTTATGCAGAGAATTTAACACATGGCCTAATGGACGGAGCATCCACCTAATAAATGATGGCCTGAAGCCCAAATGATGGATGTTAGTTTGCGTGTGTGTGTGTGTGTGTCAGAGAGAGAGTCTGTTGACCCGAGGGCCCATGACTACCCTCACTGACTCACTGAGGGAACACTGAGGCCCCCCACTGAGGGAAAGAGAAGAAGGGAGGGAGGGAGGCGAGAGAGGGGTAAGGGCTGTCCCCGGGTTATCAGCAATCTTAATCAGAGATATTTGGACTCTATGTGTGTGTGTGTGTGTGTGTGTGTGTGTGTGTGTGTGTGTGTGTGTGTGTGTGTGTGTGTGTGTGTGTACAAACAC
>JBBMJY010000011.1:13599972-13649231 GCA_037833715.1 Toxotes lorentzi
GTAGGGGTTGCTCAAAAAATATGGGATTTCTCCCATTGCCCAAATAAGTACCTATTAAAAGAGAATTTGTGCCCTGCTGAGCTGCTGATGAAGCAGCCAGGAGAAAGGAGCTATGGAAATAGAACATGTCCATATAGAGAGGGGAGCTGTGGAGAGAGGGAGCAGAGAGGGGGCAGGGGTTAAATGCTTCCCCAGAATCTGAGCTTTCCACTGGCGTAAACCCAGTGAAAGGAGTCCCTGAGTCCCCGCTGACTGACACAGCCGTGAGGGCCTACTGTGAGCATGATTGAGCATAGGCAGCTGAACCACTGCCCAAGAAATCACAGCTTTTAAATCGGTCCACATTCAAGTGCAATGTTTGAAAACACTAATGATGAGAAACCGGAGGATTTTTCATCAGGCTCTCCTAACTTCAGTCAGCATTAGTCTTTCACAGGCAATGAGTTTTAAACCACTCCACTGACAGAGAAAGAGAGAAGACAGAGTCAGAAAGAGGAAAACCTGTCTTGACAAACAAACACCCCACAGATGTTGCTCCTCTCTGACACCGCTGGTCTCCATAGCAACCCTGCTGGCCAGTAATAGCCTCTAGCTCGCCTGGCTGAAGCGGCGTCATGCAGACGCACACACACAAACAGGCACATTTCAGCCTCTGAATGGGATCCCAGTGTGTATTTATAGAGACAGAGGGACTCACTAGCCCACCCAGCCCAACCACCCCCTCAGGCCTTACCAGAGAGCACACATATCTAGACAGAAATCATCTACCCCCATCATTACAAGCTGCGACCACACACACACACATGCGCACACACCCATAAAAACAGATCCACCAAGTCCCTCCATTCTAGTAAACAAGCCCTGTAAGTGGTGATAACAGATAGCTGGGAATTATCCATTAGAGCTTGTTTGTGCTGTTGCTTTCCCCGGGTACATGCAAAAAGCAGTAGCTGAATATTAAGATGCATGGCCATTTCACCATGGAGAAATTAAGCTTTTCTCTAAATTTTGCTAAGTAACATCATCAACACAGGAGACAGCCTCCTGTGACCAATGCCTCTGTGTTCCAACTGTTCTGCACAACATAGTTTCAATTTACAACTGAAGGTTGTTGTCAACAGGTGTCCTTGACACTAGGACACACCCTGTTAGAGTGGTTATATATGAATAGAGTGGATTTAAAAAATTACATGGACCAATGTGTGGTAATTTCTTATCATGTTATTTTCCTCACTTGTGAGACCTGCCTGAGAGGATGAAAAAAAATTATTCCTTACTTATCCTATATTTGTAGATTAATGTATAAGAAGATAAAAAAAACATGTTTTTCTGGAACAAACAGCAGGTTTTGGTAAGGTGCTCCCACTGAAGACCTTGACATGGTGATTTTACCTTTGCATGAAGCACTTTGTACCCCAGTTTACCCAAAATAAATAATAATCTAAACTGAGTTTTATTCGAGTGACGTGCAACAGGTGTGAGGCTTCTGTAATTCCACTTGACACTGTAGTGAGATGACAACTGAGGTCTCTCGGTTGGCAATATTACCAGGTGAGTCACAGAGGTCTGAAAATGGCTATTTGTACAATAATTTGATCTGTCAAGCTGCTCTGTGATCATTTCTTGAGGTATACAGACATATCCAGAATTTCGGCAGGTAGAATAAGAAATATTACACAGGGAAGAGACAATTTAGCCCAAATCTGAGTCCCTACTCCAGCATATTCTTTAACTCAAACTTTATTTATTGATGTGTTAACCTCTCGGATTTCTGACATTGTGTAATCATGACATCAAGCATTGTCGGCTGGCCTTTTCCTACTCTGTCCTACGCACTAATACTCATTATACTCATCTAATGTATCAGTACTGTATGCCTACCACATCACTTATTTCACATCCCATTACATTAACAAGAAATGATGCTATGGTTTATAAAGGTGACAGCAATTTGCAGTTCAAGCCAGGCAGTGACCTGATGATTACATAAAGGCTGAAAATGACTGCAGGCCTCTGTACTGTATATGTGGGAGTTAAATCTGACAGTACTTACCAGGTAACAGACAGTGGGACAGAAAACTGAGGGGAGGGGAAACACTGGAGGACAACACTGGACCACTCTGAAAAAGAGATTGATGGAGGAAAAGGGAGAGGGACAAAAAAAAAAGAAGAAATTACTTAAGTGCAATTTGCAGAAATCCAACGTCATGCTGATTTCATTATTCAGCTTCATCATGGACACTTACAGTCATATTACAGATGCTTGTGATGCCTTCAGGGAAGACCCTGACACACAAAACACACACAAGCACGTCCCTACTCGAGCATGTGCGTGCACAACACACTGGGGTATAATCACCCCCCCCGACACATACACACACCCATGCTCCTCATCCTATTTGGCTTGTGCAGAATTTTAATCATTCCTCTGGCTTCGGCTAAATAAACTTTTAATAGGAAGCTGCTTCCCTTAAGAAAGGCTGCCTTCGTCAGAGAGCACGGTGGAAATGAGCTGGGAAATAAGACAAACGGCACCACCTCCGCATCTGCTCTGCCGCAGCTTTTGAGTGGTAGGTATGTCAGTGTTGATAAGGGAGTCTGCTAAAAGCATAAAATGTAAAGGTAAAGTACAGATTGGGTCAAAGGGACAGACAGAGAGACAGAGCGGAGGAGAGAAACAGGAACAAAACTATAGATGGAAATAGGGATAATCCTCCTCTTGGCAGGCCATCTTGTGTCCCTCTGTCCGCACCGAAGACCAGACAAATTCCTCAACATTTCCTGCACTTAGTTATGACTGCGCTCTGCCCGTGTCTCTCCTCACCTCATCACCACAGCTCCATCTTGCTTTGACTTGTGCAGGACAGGAACTGTGGCTGTAATGGTTTCTTTATACAATCACTTTGCAAGATAAACTGTGCCAGATAAGCATAGACAGCCCAGGATAGATTTCAACAACTAAGTGAGGAAAGTTGGGTTCTGTCGATTTTATTTACATCTGGGATTATCCTAGCTTATTAATGTTGATTTTTGTGAGCCCAATAAAAAAAAATGTATCCTGTGACTGGCTCTTTTGCTCCGTTTCGCAGAAGGCTTTTCACACAGTACATTTTCCAGCTACATTTTGAAGAGGATGAAACGAAAGTGATTAATTAAATGTTTAACATGAAGTACTCTACATGAATCTCACTCAATATGTTTATATGGATAATCAATAATATTGCAACATTAATGTAATGACTGATTATATATTATTATTTTAATATGATTTCTGGGCATCGTGTGCATGTATTCACGTATGCACAAAGTACAGCCATCCGACTGCTTAACGACCCATGCGAAAGAGGTTATCCTGGAAAAATCTGTCACCTTGCAATTTCCATTGTTTGGTCATTTCCACAAGCTCTCTGCCTACTACTTCCTGTATGGCCTTTACCTTTCCCAGGGGAACCATCCTTAGCAATGCTCAATTATATGAATCTCATGTGTACACAGAAGGTTAGAAAGCAAATGTGGACCAAAATAGCCACAAGGATACACCACATAAAAATATATTACTGAGGCCAAGTGCTGAAATTCTGACTCTGTTATGTAACACAAAAGAGGGGTCCTTGATTACTAATCTGGCATAATGTCACAGTGAACAGGATTATGAATGAAATGACTACGAGTAGCAGAATATTACATATTGTTTGGACAAACTTTCACTGAAAACAATTTACTTAATGGCGGAATTAAACTAAAAAAAAAAAAGGATTAGTAATCACAAACTGATTTTAAGAGTCAATATTTCTTCAGCAGGTAATCTGCCATTGATCTACTCAGTATTGATCCTGCTGCATCCATTCTGTCTTCGGAGTCATCTGCCTTCAATATTTCTCTCTCTCTCTCTCTCTTTCTCTCTCTCTCTCCTCTTCATGTGGATGGGCCTCTCCCACAGTGGCAGCTTATGTGGATCACATATTCTACATGTCAAGTGGCCTCACTAGACAAGAGCTGTTCACTGGCCTCTTCAAACCAGGGGAGAGGATCAGTGGGTACCCTCTGCACCAAAAAAGGGAAGCCATGTCACGTATACAGAGATCAGCATTTATGTTATGCTGAGCATTTTGGTGAGAACACGATAGTGAGGCCTCGACAGACAGACAAGCAGACAACAGGATCCCCTTGGGCAGGCCATAGCCTGAGGGCTGTCACAGCAAAGGCTCAGTCAGCCCTAGTCTTCAGCCTGGATTGCTGGACAGCTAAGATGTCCCTACCTTGGCTACTAAGGACTTAAACGCTCTGTAAATTAGAAAGGCAATGAAATCCCTTCAAAGTTAAAGGTACAAGTATGAATTCAATTCTACAACAAAGAGGCTTTGGTTTGTTGTTGTGGTTTAATTTTGGATACAAAGCTTTTTGACTGAGACAGGTGAAAAGAAAGTAGTGAACTCCTACACGCTGTCAGCATTAATCGCTTTATTTGAGATGAAGTACTGTAACAATGTTGTGGTCCTTTTCATTTTGTTTTGATTTTTTTAATCAGGTATCCTTCATCCATCAAATCCATCAAAGAGTAACAAGTAATAAGAGATGAAAAATAAAGCTGTAGTAATAATAATAATTATTATCGTAATGACAATAACCGTGACAATGAGAAGAAGTGTAAAAAGCACCTTTGCACCATCAGTTTCTATTCTATTTGTGAATCTTTCAAAGTAAGTCTTGCTCTCTTTCTATTGAGAGAATCTGAACTACCATCCAAAGCACAAGAGTGCTACCATGGAAACTCCCAGCAAGCACCACTGCTAGTATAGTCCAGTGATGGATACAAAATATCAAACAAAGAATGGATGTACTTTGCTACCTGAGCTTTCTCCTTCTGCCCTTTCTGCATGTGTGTTTAGAGTATGTAAGTATTTTTAGAGGGTGCTATTCCAAGTAACATCCAGCGGTGCGGTAATAATTCCTTTGATTAGGGCAACAGGTAAGAGGCTGGTAATCTCATCCCTGCCTGCAAGAGGATTTAACAGTGGCAGCTCTACCATCATCACTCAACCAGTGACAGCTCTACGGGGGAAACACACAGGGGTGTGCGATTAAAAGGACAGCACTGTTAACACAGCCAAACACACACACTCCCACAGGTATCACACGATGGGATATGGCAGATGAAGTGACATTATCCATGTTACCTGGAATAGTCTAATCTAAAAATAACACACATGCATTTTTACGTTGCTAGGCTGACCCCAGGCTCATGATACGTCTTCAGTCTAAGGCTAGCCAGTGCCTCTCCCTGTGTGTTGCATTTACAAAACTGAAAAGTGTGACCTGGACTTCCCTGAGTGTGACTTCAGTTCTGACCTTTCTTATACGCAGAAGACAGCTTCACAAATTAAACTGCCAAAACCTTACCATAGCATTCACACACAAACCTTTATACACATGTTGTTATAAAACAAGTGTGACATCACTCAAAGCTGAAAAGTTGCAAATCTAAAAAATAAGCTTGTATATATAACTTCATATGGTATGTAAAATGACTGTAAGGGTGACAACCACCAAAAAGTCTCCTATAAGATAGCTTAGAGATGAAGAGGGTGACTGGGCGGATCAAGAGCTAACAGCTTTCCTGCCTCGGGAAATCGACCCAACCAGCAGCCTGACACGCAGCTCTCAGTGGGACTCGCTGTTGGCTGTTTCGCTGCCATGAACAGCACCTGTCAGGGTATTGAGAATTCAACTCTCATTTTGTTCCCGATGTCACAGAACTTCCTGTTCTACAACGCTCTTCTGAGAGTTGCCATGAAGGGGACATCGAGCAACAGCATCTCTCTGACCGGAGGACAGCTCTGAGAAAACCCCACCTCCTGTTTTTCATGCAGCTGTGTCCCATAAGGCAGTGGGGTTCCTGAGAGGGTTGAAGGAGGGTCGCCAGATTGGAAAGTGATTCTGTGGCCAGAGCCCTGATGCAGTGAGCCATAAAAATAAGGGAGGTTTATTCCAACACTCCTGTATTTGTTTCATAGAATGATTCTGTCGGATGGAAACACTGACAAACAGAAACACTAAAAAAATGACTGAACCGCAGCATGTTTCATAATAGCAGTTGCAAACGTTATTGCTATAGTATGACCTAGAGGTACATAAGACTGGCACACAACATAACTTAGCATAAAGACTGAACACAGGGAAAACAGCTGGCCTGAGTCTGACCAAAGATAACAAAATCTGCCAACTAAATCTTGCTAATTAACACACAATATTTTTCTGTTTAACCAATACATAAACCGAAGTGTTAAAAACAGGACATTGTGGTTACATCTTGACCCATGACATTGCCAGGGAACCAATTCCAGGATGTTACCGAGTCCCCGTTTCCAGTCTTTGAGCTAATTTAAGCTAACCTGAGCGTGGTATCAATCTTCTTGTTCAACTCTCGGCAAGAAAGAGGATAACAGGATGCAAACCAGTTTTGTTGAAAAACAGTGGACCACTACTTTTGGACACCATTTGCATAATTTGCAGCTGCTGAGAGAGGTCCATACAAATTTCAGGTAGACCCTTTGGCTGTGCAACAACTGTGACAACTATTTATACGTATATTTTATATATACACGTTAAAACTACAAACCAGCACTGACTTGAAGTGAATGAATGACTGGAAACAACACTCTTTCTTACTGTCTTCTCAGTAGCATGTGGGTGAAATTGAAATGGAAGGTACAGATAAAAGGAGAGGCGTCCTTAGAGGAGCAGAGAACGGTGGAGGAAGAGAGGGAGGCAGTCAGACAAAGAGAGAGATGCACACGCACCAAAACATTTCACATACACTTTGACTTTTCAATTTTTTCGCTTCTGTGTGAAGCTGTCAGGAGCCAGCTCCCTGGGGGCCAAAGAGAGAGAGAGACAGCCAGAGAGAGTAAAATCCAGGCAGATAGAAAAGGTGAGAGGGAGAGTTTTTCTACTTAGTGAGTCAGAGAGAGAACACAGAGAGAACATCACTCCTTTTGCCCTGGAGAATGATGGACGGCTGTCTTTAACAAGGACAAAATTAGGTCTGGGTCTCTCTGCACATACACACACACACACACACACAGGGAGAGCACTTCTCCCCTTCTACCAATGTGCTGGCTAATTAGTCGATTACATTAGCAGTGATGGAGTCCAAGATCCAAGGCCACTGTCTCAGGGATATAGTCTTTACTACCAATGATAAGAAACCATTCAACCTCAACTGTTGTACAGCATAATTTGTCCTAGTGTGACATGAAATACCATATAAATGAAGCCTCTGCAGACTGCAGCAAACCTGCAGCACTTCAGCGTTATTTTAGCCCTTTTCAGGCAATGAATCTCTAACATTGCCTTCATCTATCTATTTAAGTGATGCCATTTTGGCTGTCAAACTCAGGTGTTTGTTACATAAATATTCCATTATGATTCTACTCAAACATGACATGATCATTACAAATGGAAGTGTAAGTCACAACTGTTTGGCATCTGGTACATGAGAGAGAGAGTGTGGCACTGCTGGAGAACTGAGTCGGAATGAAATAAAGATTTTAGTTAATGTAATTCATATTTGCTCACATGCTATAATAATCCTTAATATTATAAAAAAATATATATATAAAAATTTAACCAAGTACTAAATACGTCATGCGTTTTTTTCAGCAACAGCAATTCAAAGTATTTGCATTCTGTAATTAGCACTGTGTACACTAGATTAGTTATCATAGTTAATGGCAGAGTCTGTCATTCCCGCGCGGGATTCAAACTGCCTAGCTACGCACAAACCTGCCTGGCTCACAGGAAATGAAGGAAGCATGTAATTAAGCGTTACTGTTTTTAATTTTACCTCACTGATAACAGCCTCGCTGTTTACTGTTCATTCTCGCACAGTGCAGGAGCTGTGTTAAGTTACTGCTAATGCAAAGCAAACACTTCCTACTGCTGCTGGTGCATCTTACAAAAAATTAAACTGCCAAAACACGGGGAGGCTTTTATTCAGTAGAAGTCACTGAAATAGCAACAGATTTCTCAGTAAGGTTTGCTAGCTTAAAAAAATGCAGCTACAAAACATTTTTTGGCATTTTTCATCAGACGTTTTTAATTTTTGCAAGGGACTAGAAAACCAGAAAAATGAGGAGTTACACCTCTGCTCTGCTCAAAAACAAATGGTTATAGATCTGATCTGAGGTATGTAAGACTACTGCTGTGACTTTTACAGAAAAGTCTCTCGTGGGCTTATTCAAACCAGAAAATGACATGGGGTACATTTGGGTACATTTACATAATGAAGAGCATGTCTGAAAAGAGCTTTTAATTCAAGGCCTCAGGTTAAAAAAGGTTCACAATTCTTTTCAGTGTGTTGTACTACAATAAAGCCAGTCAAACAAAACTCTGGCATCGGTGTGTATAAGCAAAATGAGTGAGTCAATTTTAACTGAGACAAGGAGGATAAACATTGTTGTGAAATGATTAACTACCTCTCTGTGAAATACACAACAGCTTTTATGTAAGACTGGCTTCTCATTCCTATTTATTTCAGCCTTTATTTTCTGCTCTTTAACTGCACTTCTCTCTATGGGATTTCTCAAGTCACACATTCCAGATAAAAGTGTGGCGTTTTCGTGTAGGAGATGAGGTCACAGGAAAGTAAAAATGTCTTACTAATGGGGCATGGAAACAAAGCAAGCTGAAGAAGCTCGAGACAGTTTTCCCAGAGTAATTGCCTTCAGGATTAAGTGAGTGCAGCTCGGAAAAACTGTATAAATAATGTGCTACGTACAGTATATTTAATTTCCTAGTAGTCCTCATGTGCTATCATAGTGTCATTTAGGAAAAAAAATGTCTCTCAGCACTTGCCAAAGTTAGATTTACAACACCCCTCTTATGATGTGCTTTGATTGTGACACTTTTCTAAACTTTACATTACTCCCACAGTTTGTTATGATAGCCATCTAATGGATTTATGTGCTAAGCCCAGAGGTTTGTTTAAATGACATGCGAGAAGTGGCTGATGAGAAATGAACGGGGGCCTTTGACAAATATCGGGCACTGGTCGGAAATCCACGTGAGGGAACTGTTTGCCCATTATGCTGTGTGTTTATACTCAGCCGAAAATGTGTTTGTTTCTCTCAATCTTACAGTTTTCATTTTGTATTATATTAGTTGCAAACTCATGAGGACGGTTGACAAAAATGCCATTAAAATCCACTTTGTTTCTCAATACATGAAAACAAATAAAGACATAAATTAGCCCCATATTAAATACTTCACAGTGTTTCTTCTGGGATATCTGCATAAAACCAGGCATCCCCTCGCAGCCATTAGATTATGTAAGTCATTAATAAAACAGAGACAATTGTGCCGTGCTCTGTATTCTGCATTTTAACTTAGCTGAGGAGGATAAGCGATAAGCCCAGCTGCTAAATGTTACATAATTGCTTGGACCTGTTATCTCATACAGTAGTGGGCTGATTAAAGATGCTCCTGTGGCATATACTGTATACACAGACACACACATACAGACATCTCTCTCTGTCCTTTCCCAGTCAGACAAGAACAGTCCTGTAGAAAAGAGGAAGAAGCAACATTCCTGCTATTTATCTAGTCATCTGATCTGGCCAGCGAGTCATGTGTTGGTGCTGTGTTAGAGGCTCAGCCGCATGCTTTAGGCTAGCCCCTAATGTAACCTGCTGTTTTCAGCGTCTCGACTTATTCTTTCACACTGCTCTTTATCTTCATATGAACAAGCTGTGTCCCCCTCTGAATCTCACAAATGCTGAAGATTAAAAATATATATATATATTGTCACTACTGAGGAGGGCTTAAAGACCTCTTTACATTTGACACATTTGAAGCTCACTGCTTATATTACAGGGAAAATCCTTATTTATATATATATATATATAACCAAAATATACTGATTTTCTCTTTTTTCACCACCAAATGAATCAAAAAGCTGATCCACGTTTGTAGTCATCAGAGGATAGGTTTGATTATACTTGGTGGCTTCTGTCACAAAAAATTGGTAAATTTTGCAAGAACTGACAATATGCAAAATTCAATCAATAGCTGAGCCTCTAAAGGTTTCTTAATCAGCGTGATAACTGCATCAATTATTTTGCTGACTTCAATGATCCTCGTCAGTGTATTGTAAAGCCCTATTCTCTCTATTATTGGGCCGGCTGGGTAATAATAGCAATCCAGGAGAGGATGGTACAGAATCAAGTTTTGCATTCTGGAGCGAAGGTCGACAGTTTAATTGGAAGTGCAAATTGCGTTCACATGTATCCCCATAGTGGATTGAGCCATGGGTAAAGTGAATGTGCACACCGTGAGTCGGAAGAAGAAGAAGGAGAAGGGGGGATGGAAGGAGGGAAGAATCAAAGAGTGCATGCGTTTAGCTGAGCTACAATTATCATCACTGAAGTGTTGTTTTTACTCCTCGAAGCCTCTTTCACACAAACCAGGATGCTCCCCCTGCCTGCTACTGAATCAGCTTAGTGGATGCTGCCAATTTTTTGTTAAGAAAGAGTAAATATTGACTTGATGACTGCAGCTCCCATCTGCTGGTGTGAGAGTAAGTGGCTCCCTCTCTTTCTGTCCGCTTTGCTTTCGCTCTCCATCTCTCTCTCTGTCTCTCTCTCTCTCTCTGTGCTGTTGGCTGAGAGTCTGCAGAGAATACCCCTGTCATTATATTCACCCTCCAGCCACACTTACCCTTGTAGTGAAGACACCCTCTCTCATCACTGATCTCTCACTTTCTATAAGCAGCAAACAGTGCACTCTCATATTAATCTACAACATCTGTACCAGTAAAGGTTGAGGTCACGTTTTGATCAGCTATGTTGTGTTTGAAGCTGAGGCTGATGGAGAGGAGTTGAGTGGTTTATCAGTGCAGAGAGCAAAGGGCGATGCTGGGATTTACTGAGCCTTTTAGTTGTGTCACAGGCCAGCAGAACTGCACATCCATAATGATAAGGCATTTCATGTATTATCTTAGAGAGCTGTCTATGCAAGTGCTCCCTCTGAATGACTTTTTTAGTTACACCCAGTCCCAATAAGACTATGTTTTCTGACAAGAAAAAGACTGAGCTGAGCCCAGATCCAGTCTTGTTAGTGTAGCTTAAGTAGATGTAGACATTCTACACAATAAAAATATCTCTGTTACTTCACTTTTTATATTGCAAAACAAGCTGCTTCAGCTCATTTACATGAACATGGAACTGTTTTTTGCCATTGTAAAGCAGCCATTTAATTCCTACAACAAAATTACATTTAAAGATGCAGTTCCTCTGAAAGCCTCAGGTCACTGTCACATCCATAGCAGCTAAGGGTAGGACAGTGTTTCTGGGTGCTGGATCCATGCAAACATTTGCAGTGGGAATTGATTTAGGCATGTTGACTCTGCTGCTGCTGCCATTGCTGCTAGTGCAGGCAGTGTTGATGTATGACTGCTGCCTCTACTAATAGCATTTGAGTTTTCATCGTTTAGAAGAATCTGATAGAGGTGCTTCATCAGAAGCACCACTGAACCAAACAATGGATGAACATGATGTCTTTTACTATTAAATGCTGTCTGATTTTATATAAATATATATATATAGTGTATGTGTGTGTGTGTGTGTGTGTGTATATATATATATATATATATATATATATATATGAAAGAACACAGACCTCTACTACTCTTTGCTCATTACACACAAAGACGTCAATTTATACTCCATTACATAAAAACATTCTTATTACTCAAAGGAATTTATGAAATGTAATTCAAACAGTATAGGTAATTCAAGCTTTGAGTGTGTGTTGCATTCACATTATTTTATAATATTTTTACAAGCTGAGCAATCGATAGGTTCTGTTAAAAGATACACCTTAACGGGAGCAAAATGCACTTTCCCTGCTGAACTGAATATTGAAATAAAGTGAGCCATGACCACAAAACTGAGACATGTGAACCATGTCTTTTGTGCACCATTTTATCCCTCATTGACTACAAAGAGGGAAACTGTGTTCCCATCTCTTAAATCTTTGCTAATTTGCAGCCACATTAGGAGAAAATGGAAAGAAATACAAGCGTTACGAGCACTTGAGAATTCTGAGCCACGAAACACCACATTTTCAAAAACCACAACAAGAAAGGAGCCCCAGATCAAAGGCTTGGTCTGGACCAACACCCTGATCAAATGAAAAGTCATACACACATTTTATATTTACACATTAATGTGTGTTAAGGGTTCTGTAGTATGTGCGAATCACTGACTACAGACATAACTAAAAGGTGATGTTATGTGTTTTAAATAAGGTTTACAATTTTAAAGTCTCTATGTGTCTTATTTTTGTCATTGTACTGATGCTTGTGCAACCTCACCTTGAAACAACAAAACTGCTCTTATGCTCTTACTATGTTAAATCTTGAAAGCTGGTAATTTTTTAAGATTCAAGCTACTCAATTTGACTTGTGTTACCCTTTCTAAAATAAGTTCCGTCATATTTTCTGTTTTGAAACATTAGCTCCTCCCTTATAATAGTATTTTCCTATTCAATTTCATATTTCATAAGCTTAAATATTAAATATGTACTTGCAATAATGCAAATATAATTTAGGGATAATGAAAATGTGTACCTCTCTCCTCTAAAACAGCATTTGAAAATTAATCAGGTCCAGCAGACAGACAACCTTCATGCTACACATTACATCATTAATAGAGATTGCATCATTAACACAGAACATATTATAGAGAGCAATCACTGCTCAGCCCCATTGCAGTTTCTAGCTTGGAATGAAGGAGCGCACACAAACAGCAGCAGCAGCAGCAGCCCGCGCAACCTGCTTATCAGTGAGTGATGTCTGGCCGTGGATGGGTGATCACTGCAGTCATGTATGAAAGATACAGTGAAAAATTAGGGCTCTTGCTTTCATCATTCGGCCCAAATCCAATAAAATGTCTGTCATTTGCAGCACTCAATGCAATGTGGAATGCTTAGGAGGAAAAAGCATCTGTGTTCTCTAATGAGGCCTAAAATACAGAATATCAAAACGGCAAAAAATCAGAGTCAAGTGGATATCTGTGCTAAATTGTTGTTTTTTAGCTCCCCCCTTGTTTTTTTGTGCATTCAGAAACACATTAGATTACACACAGAGACATCCCGATTACATAACTTGTCAGGTAGGCCTACAGGCAGGATGAGGCCATATGTTTCACACACATTATGCATACACTTTAATCAACTGACTTAATGCAGATTAGGTTATTAATATGCAATCATGAACCGGATGCTCTGGAAAGAAGAAACTAATATTGAAGAGGCAGCCTGGGTTATACTAAATTCTGGGAAGAGAGCCTTTTTCGCCAATTGCTACCAGATGGTTACCAGCCGACAGTTCTGAATAAAAATAACAGGGACTGAATAAAAATAACACAAGAAAAAGAAATGTGTATTGCTGCAGTGATCTCTGGCAGTGAACAACCCCCGAAACTCACCAGTTCAGCATCAATAACGTTCAGCGGGAGAAGCTCATGTCTTGGCCTGCAGAGACAAAAAAGGACATACAGTAAGAAGGAGAGAGAATTTCATAAATCACAGAGACCTGAATCTGGACTTATTTGGCTGAGGTCTAAAACCCTGCTATACAGTAGGAAGGACAGAACCTGAGACAGGGAGAACCACACAGGGAGATGAGCACATACCACATCGCTGTACTCCCCTGCCAAGTAAAACATAAAGTAAATCACAATATCGACAAACAGCTTTAGAACAGCCTTAGCTTGTCAGATTTTAACAATAGTAGCAGACAAGTCGAGGGTTGTGATCCAAGACGTTTTTACCATAGTACCGCAACACTGGGTCTGTCAAGTTGGAGTGCCAGTCTGCTTCTCTGTTGGCCTATCAATCCATCTGGCTGTCTGTCTGCACTGCCACATTCACAGATCTGTCTGTGAAGCCTTAAAACATCCACGAGGATGAATGACACCTTTGTCAAGGCTGCTGTGAGAAGAAACTGCGCTGCGATAAAAACCTGATAACCCCATCAAAACAAAGGGATAGAACTGGAGACAGCCGAGCTAATCAAGACCAGACACGTCTAATTAAAAAAAAGAGAGAGAAAAAAAAAACAGAAGCACAAGAATAAATAAAGAGAGGAAGTGAGCAAGGGAGAACACCAGCCCTAAAAAAAGAAACAAGCAATCGAGATGTACAGTTAAGTGGCAGGCAGAGGGATGGATTCCAACTTAAGTCCCGCTAGAATAAAACTCCAACCTTCGAGCAATTCAATATGATGCTGGCAAGTATGCCACTGTGAAAACATACAAACAGAGAAAAAGAGATTTTCTCGTTTCTTTGCCATTTGGACCAAGCCCTACATCTACATTCGAGCCTAGCGCAGAACTACAGGAATCCCAAAAGACAACAGTGCCTCAGACACATTTCATAGCCTTATCACCCTAATATCTGTCGCTGCAACACAGTCACATTTGAAAAACCTGAAACTGTAAGAGTAATGCTAGGCTTGGCATGACTGTGCCAGGACTTGATGAGACTTGACTTTGAGATATTTTGTTACTTTCCTCCTCCTCCATTATACACTTCCATTTAATCCAAGAATCGAAATCTAGTTTTGCTGTTAGCCCCTCTGTGACTCAGAGCAAAGATAGTGTTATTCTGTTTGGCTAAATTCACAGAGATATTGGAAAAAAAATATTCAATGTACCTTCAGTCCATACAATTCTGAACAGTAAATTAAATCGCACCCACACCACCTGCACTGCACAGAGTAAAATACATGCTATACATTTCAAGCAGGACACACTAGGGTGAGTTCACTCAGTTTAGACCAAAACAGAATCCAGGCTCACTGTGTATACGGTTACACCTGCGAGAGGGAGACTGGCAAGAGGAAAATATTTAATCTCTTGAAGTGAAATTTATATCAATATTAGCAAGGCAAACTCTCAAAATTTGGCCATTCAGCGCTCACAAAGTCTACACATTCTCCAGAGAACAGTACAGAAAATCTGTGATACCAAAATGACTGGAATGTAGTACTGGTTGTTTTCCAGAATGATAATAAAAGTGCAAAGGTTTAAAAAAAACTGTACTGAATTTTGCTCCTCAAATCCTAATAACAGCAGGTGATAATCACGATCACAATTAGGTATTTGCAAAAACTAATAGGGATTATCATTAAAGCCCCAATTATTCTGCCATCCTATTACACAATACACATACAGAGGGACAGCACTGTGCTGCACAACACCTCCTGAAAATAACCAGAAATTTCTATCAAAGCTACTGACCACCGAGTGCACCAAAGACATAACACTTACAATGTCATCCGGTCCAAAAAAAGAAAATAATAAAAACACCTGCACACCCACAGTTAGCCTTTAAGCTTCTTAGTACACCTCTATTCATCAAAATGATTCACAGCCCAGGTTTAAGCCACAGGTAAGGGATTGCTACTGTGTGAGGGAGGGTAATGTTTGCCCCTGTAATCGCCAGTGAAATGTTTACGCAGCAATGTCAATAAGCCAAAGAATTTGTTTTTCTTTACATAATGGTGGCAATCTTTCATGGGCAGCACAGGAGAAACTTTGAAAGAAGGGCTGGGAGACAACCCTCTCTAATTTTACATTAATAGACTCTGACACACTCTGTGGTCCATGTCCAAAAGCCCGTTGAGATAAGATATAGTGGCCAAACAACATTTGCCATGCACGATAACACACCTGTGATGCATTTTACAAGAAGAAAGTGTTCCTCTGCAAATATAGATCATGCCCCATGATGTATGTGTATAATGTGAACAGGTGGAATAGCTAATGCAACAAGTTTGTTAAGGCACAATCTACTCACATTTGTCAATTAGGTTTGGAGGCTGACAACCCAAGTGAAACCTTGAACAAAATAATACATTATGGGCTATTTGAACTGCAAATAAGCCAATGGGTTATTCCTGAACAAATAACACTCTCTACCTCCTGGCTGTATGTGATAAAACAGATTATGAAAATAGAAACCTGCTGTCTGACTCTGTCAAACTAAGCAATGCTGTCATTTCCACTAGTATCAAAGAAAGACACAATTTTTTTTTTATATCTTCGGCTCAATATAAACGGATGAGAGGCACCAGACAGCAAACTGACAAGGTAACAACATCAGAATCTAACATTCATCATGTTTTTCGCTCATTTTATGCACATGGAGTGACTACCCTGAAAACAACCTAAATATAAACATAACTTTGACAGATATAAAATGTTTTTAAAAATCAATTATTTTACCATCTCACTGCTGGTGGATATGTCATTGCAGAGACACTAAAATAGGCACAAACCGTTCCCCTTAGAAACAAGCGCTGTCTGTTGGTCCTGACAGTCAATAAATGACACCTTGCTGTCTGGGATGTATGCATGGCAGCTGCAGCTCCAGCTCCCAGATTCACCGAGCTCCCTGCCCGAATAGCAGCAGCAGCAGCAGCAGCAGCAGCAGTGTTGTCCGGATGCACCGGTTCAACATATTAAATTAACGTTGCACTAAAATTATCTGGCAGGTCAATAAGCTGTAAACATTACAGCGTAGCGAACCATTATGTACACACATCTGTGCAAATATATCATACACACAAAAAGAAACGGTCTATGTCAGTTAGTCCGTTGAGTTTTATGGCCACAGTGCAGTGTGTCTGTCATCGGCCGGCTGGCTTCTGCTCTGTCCCGCTACAGCTAGCTCCACTGGCTAACCTCCCAGCCGGTGGAAACATCAATAAACCCCGCGTTTCATCAAGTTTTCGAGCCGCGGCGGCTTTTTTTCGTATCGCATTTACCTGGAAGAGAAGTCACCGCACCGAGCAAAGCGAGACTGAATTCGCTATCAAATTGCTAAAGGTCCATTTCAACGCGTCTGGCTAGCTAGCTAGCAAAGGCTACTGTCTCCAGCTGTGTGTGTGTGTGTGTGTGTGTGTGTGTGTGTGTGTGTGTGTGTGTGTGTGTGTGACAGAGAGGCAGAGAGAGGATGTGTGATATCTGAATGATGCGAGCAGGATTTGGCGTGAGCCTCTGGAAGCTAGCGTGATGGAGTTTAAATGAAAGGTCCCGTTTCCACAGCATCCGTCTAACAAGCTGAACACATCTACATTCAACACAGTCGAGCCTACGTTCAGCACAGTAACTCTGAACATCCTTACGTGATTTCGGTGACGGGAACGGGTTCAGTCAGACGGCGGTAAGAAATGATGCTCTTGCAGAGTCCGGGTCGGGATTTCTCTCTCTGTGTGGCTGCCTGTCTCTGTCTCTGCCTGTGTGTGTCTTCCAGCTGCTGCTGCTGTTGTTCTATCCCGTCTCCCTGCTGCCGGAGTGTCCCGGTGCTCTTGTACCACTCGCCCTCCAGTGGAGAATGAACGGCCCTGATGCGCTTTGATTAGGAAGCCCTCTTCAGCTCGGCAGAGCGCGTCCAACTCCCCCCTCCCGCCCCCTCCTCAACAAACGTGCCTGCGCGTGAACTGCCTGAGCGTGCGCGCGAGCTTGTGTGTGTGTGAGCGCGAGCGTATACGAGTGTGCGCAAATGAGTGAATGAGTATGCCCTGGGTTGACAGAGTGAGTCATCCAGCAAAACCAGATCCAGCTCCTCCCTGCTTCTCCAACAGCTGACTACTGTAGCCGCCATGCGTTGATAAAGACAAACACTGCCTCCCCCTCCTCCCTTTGTAAAGTCACGGTAATGCTGCACTGTTTTTCTTATAGGGGCTTTTTTCTTTTTAACCGTGTGTCTGACTGCGACTGACTCAGTAGTGAGTTCAGGGCATCACTTCATGTATTGCAGGGATGCTGCGCAAGGTTTGTATTTCCGCTTTCTATAATGTGAAATAGAGTTTACCAGTCTTTTTGGGCTGACGTAAATATTCATGACTTAAATTCACAACTAGAATCTGAATCAAGAGAAAGTCATTTATATTAGGAAAAAGTCCTTTGGAGGATTTTTCTCTTTCTCGTTCTGGACTGCATATAGATCACAGATATGTAGGCAGAAAAGGTAATTCATCCATTTTTCCTTTCCATATAGCTTTCGCTGTGATAGATTTTGGGGAAAATTTGCTAGAGGATATGCACATTAAATATTACTGCCAGTGTAAAATGAGAGGACAAGGTCTTTTGGGAGCTATATCTGAATGAAATACATCCTTGTCTCTCGAAAGTACACAGTCTGAGGAACTGCGAGAGGAAGATTTTAAAAAAAGAATGGAAATAGATGCAGCAGCGGTTAAGCTCCAAAAATAGTGGATCCTACAGTTCCCATAGTGCAACTCCCACACCCACGTCTCTACCTGCAGTTTATAGGTTAAGCCTTCTGTTAGAGAATTGCAGTCTCCACAGGTTAAGTGGTACCACCCATGATGCAAACTAATATTCATGTGTAAAATCACTGGAGTTCTTTAAAAGTCAGTCGCTGTGAAATTAATTCGTTTCTTCACAATTGTGCCATAGAACATAAAAGCAACAATAACTGTTGTAATATATATGTATTTCTGTGATACTTTGAATGCTCCAGTGTTTCTGAGCTTTGAGGACTAAACGGTCTAAAAAAGATATGATGGAACGTCTGGTGAGGAGAGCCCTGCAAGGCGAGGGAACTGTGCCCTTCCTCATCCGTTTCAAGGGGACATTTTAGAATTTAGGACATGGTCTTAGGGATAATATTAGAATTACAGTGTGATCCAGGCTAGATTAAGGTTAGGTTTAGTGTTAACATTACTTTAAGGTTATGCCTTGCATTTAGGATTAGGTTTGGATTAGGATATTTGAGGCAAAGTGGAAAAGGGCTAGGATTAGTTTTAAGGTCAAGGACTGAAAGTAGTCAGTGAAGATCCTTTCAGGTAGTGCTAAAATGTGTGTAAATGTCTCTGTGTGTTTATGTGTCTATCTGTGTAAGTGTGTGTCTGCTCAGCGTACCTTCTAAGCAGCACCCTGTGGTCCTCTCCTCTTCTGCTGTCCTGGTGTGCCTCATTAAAGCCCAGTTACAGGACACCTCCTCCTCCTCATCCCCGCAGCAGATGGACAGACGCAGGGTGATAATATTCCTGGGAGTTTGGAGGGGCGTCACTGTTTATATAACCCAGAGAATCTTATTAAAAAGCCGCTCTCCTTCCGTCCTGAACTCTGGGTTAATTAGCTCACTTCCTAGTTGCTGGTATGCACGGATGGCTCTGAATGGTCACAGTGGTTGTTATGGGCGACCAGGCTTGTCTTATCTCCTGTTGCCTGTTGGGATTCTGCTGAGGAGCTGAGAAGGACATAGAGTTTATGAAGTCTGGAAAACACACACGCACAAACAAGCACACGCATATGAACTACACTCTAAAAATCACACACACAGGCACATGGACACAAGCTGCAACCACAGACATAGCAAGCTTATTCAAAGAAAACGAAGCGCATGCTAACAACACTCACATAATGTGCAACGAGACTTGAGAAATAGCGACAAGAGAAATAGTCAGATATCAACTTGACAGAAAACATACTCAGTGCACAGCGAATGAGGTGGATTTTTATGGTTGAAACACAATGATTCATTAGAACAAATAGGCACAGGATGTGTAATACAAAACATGCCCACAAGCGTGTACATGCATGTGCACATACTGTATATTCTCACTTGTTTAGTTATGACACAGGCGGTCTTGCATAGTGACCACACAAAACACAGCAAAATTTGCATGATTCAGAAGTGTTGTCCTTTGACACAAATACTAACAATTCCGTTTGATTTCAGTGCCTCTCGAGTTTTCAAGTGGCGACCAGTGATTCAGTCATGGAAGTGCTCGAATTCATGTTCCTCTCAGGGGTTATTTCAAAGATATTGTTACCTAGGAGATGATAGGAAGTAGGTCATCAAGGCTTTCTCCCCGCTTCCCCCTGCCCCTGAGTGTGACATACATACACATTTACCTACATACACACAGCACATACATGCCCACTTGCCGCACAGATGCTTTTCAAAGCACTTTCTCTATAGCTGGGTTTGGATCACTGACATTCACATGTGGCCTGCTTTCTGCCATGCAGTTATACACATGTTTCAGTCTTCTCTGTTGCACTTTCTTTTTTCTCATTCACCGCCATTATTATCAAGCCTTTGCCTTGTTACAAAGACTGTGGGTTCACAATGAAACCTCTGTTTCAAGTAAAACAATAAGCCATGACAAGACGACGACAAGTGACACATTTGAAGGCAAACAAAATGCAAACAACCCACAATTATGGAACTGGATAAAAAAAAAAAAAAAAAAAACTGAATACAAGAGGGTTATGGAAAAGCTCAGAAAATAAAGACAATATATGATAAATGGAGGACAACAATTTCAAAATATATCACATCCACAGACATAAAAGTTTAAGATGTAAAACTGAAAACACAAGTACACATATTAGTTTGACCAAAGACAAACGAAAAGACAGACAACTCCACTCCGGCAAAGTACAATAATAGCCACATTTATTTTAATTACAGGCAAATTCCCTTTACACTATATATTTTTTAAAATCAACTTCATGTTTTATCCTTTATGCCAGACATACATTTACAATTCCAGAGTGCATACACTTAAGTTGATGAGAAGGAAGGAGGGGGGGCGGCACTGTTAAATAAAATGGTTCAAGACATAAAAGAAGGATGTCTCGCATTTCTTATGAGACACATGTCAAATACTGCTCATCACAAGCATTACTCAGTAGTGGTACTGTACTAAAAAGTGCACACGGTCTATTCAATATCAGACAGCTTCATATAATATAATATAATGGCGATTTAAACAATGATGCATTTCACACATTCAACATCAAACAAGGCAAACCTATTCAAAGGCACAGGACTCACATCAATATCATCGTTTTAAAAAGTAGTTTAAACTTGTACACGTCAGGTAATCCTTCACTTTCAACATTTTTTTTTTAAAGGAAAATAAGCTGAAATGTGATTTCATATCAAATGACACACCTGTCAGTTACATGGCACTGGACAGTTAGGAAGTTATAAAAAAAAAAAACACTTCCCTATGGTTACTTAATGGGCACGGTTCATGTGTTAAAAGAGGAAATAGTTCAATTATTCATGAGATCATGTTAACGCTGGTGGTCTGCAGATATAAACTGAGCGTTTGGAGTCATCTTAAAAATAACTGAACTGTTTCCCCACTTCAAACTATAGCTACCAATTGTAGGTGAATATTGAGAATAATGCCAGTGGGCGACATATTTCCTGTTGTCCGGTGCATCTGCTCTGTGTACTGGGAAACTGCGCACACATTCCCCTGTAGGTACACGGTGAACCAGTTAAGAGGAAGGCCACTTCTATAAAACTACAGCAGGATCCTCTTCTTCTGTTTGAATGTCCTGGTTTGACTGTTTTAGTTCAAGGGGACAAAGGTAAAGAATACAATGAGCAACCTGTTAACTTGAGCCAAGCTAATGTAGGATCTATAAGAAAGAGGTGTATCGCTCAGCTTACGCCACAGTGATGTATGAAGCAACATTGGATCCACTTTTTTGCAGGTTTAGTTGAAATGTTTCAGAGAAAATAGATTTACATTTAATAAACATCTCTGCTACAGAGCTACTGTAACGTTTACAGTTGTTCAAATACATGCAGATACTGTACAGCACAATTTCCCTTCACTTCCTCTCCGGGCAGAACTGCCCAGAAACACTGCAAACCAGCCCAAACAAAAAAATAAGAACGACAGATCACTGCATAATATTACCATGCCAAATCTTATACAAATCAACTAATGGTTAAAAAATGATGGTTTTAAAACAAAATAGCAGCAACACATAGGCTTAGTTCTGTGAGAACAATATCAAGAACCAGCAAGCCACCAGTGCCTCTGGGTTAAAGTAAAAGAGTTACATAGTTACGTAGTGAGCCTTTAGTGCAAATATGGAAGGGTGAATCTAAATCTTATAAAGATGGAAGCTTTAAAGGCGGAATATGCAGTGGTGTCTTTACAGTACAACTTGACTCCACTTAAATGACAATGTCCACCGTAAGTGAATTCAGGACCTTGGCACCACACACCTCACTGACCACTACTACTTTCAATATCATGAGAATAAAAAATAATAAAAAGAAACTACTCTCTCTGTGCAATAGTTCAAGTAAGTTATTTCCTGCAAATAGTTAGTGCTTTGTAACACATCCTGTGGCCGTACCGAAAGAGACGACAACATACAGGTAACATACAAATACACAAAAAGTACTATTTACATGAAATGGTTTTCTGGACAAGACTGCACTCTACGTCGAGAGGACCTCTACTCACCAATTCAGGCTCAGATTTGATCTAATCCTCCCAATGGTTAAAATTAGGTTGGGGCAGTCCCATCAAAGATCTGTGGTCACAAACACTTCCACCAATCAGTGTCCCAGTGTGAAGAAAAGCGCAGAGGTTAAACCTCTAAAGGGATGTGTCGTATACTCGTTCCGACGAGGCCTCCTCCATGTCGTCCTCCGACTGCGACGCCTTGTGGTTGAGCTTCTCTGTTGTTGAGGAGGCAACGAGGTTTCCATGGACGCAGTCGTCGCTAAGCTTGGCCTTGCTGCTGTCCTGAACAAATTCTTGGATCTCCACGGGTAACCGGCGGAATTTGTCCTGGTACTCCTGGTCCAGATCGCTCTGTAGCTGCGGAGGAAGAGCATACATATCAGCCAAGAATCCCTAGCACAACTAGCACACTAAACCTCTTATGTGGAGTGTGTTACATTTTACACGTTTGATGACATTCACAAAGAGTCTTGCAGAGTTTGTCAGGACAGAAAACAACAAGGATTGTTGTTTTAGTCATGTGGTCGCACTAGCTTGTGACAATAAGAAACTAAATTAGTAATTAATTCCCCCCTTTAATAAGCTATTGCCTATGTTCCCTTGAGCAAGAGACTTAACCATCTCCCGCTTTAGTTGGGCTGTTCAACCACCAACAACACAAGATGGCAATTACACTGGGACGAATCCAGATCCAGATGAATGTGTAGGACTGTACACGAAGCATAATCACTTATCTTTCCCTGGCTTTTTTAGCAACTCTGATAGAATCTTTAAACCTGTATTCCAGGATTTTTTTTTCGTCAATTTGAAGGCAACTCCACAAGCTGTAAACACATTACACATCACATTTTCACAAACTACACACCCAACAGACATAGAGCAACATTAGCTTTTGTTTGAAGTCATTATTCTGGCAACCCAAAAAGATGCAAAAGGACAGTTAATACTGCGCTCTCCTTTTGGCTTAGGGTTTTGGCTTCCACCGACTCCCACTGGAAATATATGGCTCTTCAGCAGCTATATGCTCCATGTACTTTCACTTGGCCTGTTGTTTGATACTGGGCAAGTATGTACAGTGGTGTTTTCACTAAAAACAGCTGCCTGTGTCTGAATAACAACCGTGATGAGAGTGGTGGGACACATTTTTAATATAAAAATGCAGATTAAAGCAGCTTTAAAGATTTCAGCCTTTACAGCATCATTAACAATCACTGTGCAGACTGTATTGCATGTGCTGAGGTTCAGTAAACGCTGCAAGGCATTTTTTACATGGCTGTTATGTAAATACTGTTTTCTTAGGAACTCAGCTTTATTCTGTAACATACAATAGAGACTAAAAACATTGGAGACAGAGCGATAGACAGGAGATGGCCTTGAACCCTGACATTTAGCACTGAATTGTTACCTTGGTCCGCTGAGCTAGACGATCCCCTCTGCAACCACGTACTATACACTCCCTCCCCTTACTGAAGAAATAGAAAGGAGAAGCTGTTTTCTCCGAGGCATAGACGCCCCCAATGATTACAGATGACAAGATTGTATTCATTTCATTGTGAGCCAATAATTGCTGTAATGCTGATTTCTCTGTTTAACTACCCGACTGGCTCCCACGGGAGAGCAGTAATTAAAAGAAAAGCCGCTAAGATGAATGGTGTCAGAGTCTCACAGCTCAATACAGTCACGTCAGCATTGTGAGAGATCGAAAATACCTGCGAGCTCCGAGCAAATTTATCCGGGATCCATATTTAGTCTGAGAAGCCTCACAAACTCACACCTAACTTCTAACTCAAAAGCTAACACAAACAATCTTAATAGAAAATGCATGAAGGACTGACTCAGAGCAAAAACCAAGGTCGGCAATGCTGATACTACAAATCTGCAAAAAGTTTGAGACTCATGCGCGCGCTCTTGAAGGAACTTCAGACAGAAAAAGCTACGTAACACAAAGCTGAATTCTCCCAGATGATTTCACCTACACCTAGCCTCCAGTCAATACAGCAGCTGTGAAATTCACAGTGGTCAAATTGAAGCCCTGAGGTGTTCAAGACATGTTTACAGGAATATTCAAGAATGAGAGAGAAGGTTAGGGGAGAAGAGAGGAGAGGACGAGAGGAGAGGAAAGAAGAGGTGAGGACGAGAGGAGAGGAGAGGGAATGAAGGTCAAGGACTGCCATCATTCTCTCTCAACTTTCCAATTTTCTGCCCTCTCCACTTTATGAGATGGCACATCAATTTCATTTGAGAGTACTGCATAGCAAAATGAGAAACCCTGCTACAAAGTACTTCATTCATTATGAGTGTGTATATAAGAGTATGAGCTGGTACCAAAATGCCCATAGTGTCAAACATTGAAAACGGTCAAAAACGGACAAACTATCAATTGACATTTGGTCATATTCTTAGGCTTGCTTATTTATTATTTGGTCAGATGTTTCCTAATCTAAAATCAGGAAACTTTTCTAATTTTAGACTTTATTTTACTTAGACTCTGTCTTTAACACTGCTGAATTCAGATGTTTTATTAAATTACAGCTAAAATCAACTGTGGAAATCATGTCGGAAAAATAACCGGCTGCACAGTTTGTTGCCAAGTTGTCTTTACTTAGAGTTTTCTAATATTAGCAAAGCATTTTCATGAATAATGAATGAATATTTCCATCAAAATTCATGCAACATTCACTATAACGCCTCAGAAATCCACAGGTTTACGTTTCCATTTTGTCAGTTTTATTTACACCTGTTACTTATGTCTATCATATTTTCAGCATAAAGCCTTCGCTAGATTCTCAAATTGAAAATAAGTGACACATGCAAGTTATTGCAATTGAAAAATGAGTGCAGACTCAGTCAGCCAGATAACACCAACAGCTACTGTACTCAACGCTGTCTGTGCGTGCGGGAGTGTCTTTCTGATGTTTAGAGTGTCACAGTCAAGCCTGCGAAAGCCCCCACCAAGCACGACACCGCAAGGTCACCTTCTCTGAAACATGCCTCCCTCCTTCTCTCTCTCTTTTTCCTCCTTTCTTTTTTTTCTTTCTTTCTTTTTCACTCTCTCTGTGGGTCTCACAGAGCGGACATCCAGCACATCACAACCAGATGGCTAAAGACGCACCACAGCTCCTCTCTCTCTCTCTCTCTCTCTCTCTCTCTCTCTCCCTGCTCTGCACTGCGCATGACCTACTTAGGGGTGGGACAGTCTGCACACCGCTTGTGTGTGAGTGTGTGTGTGTGTGTACATGTGCTGCCTGCCTTTACCCTGCCTGCTGAGGCACAAACACCCTCTGATTAAAACTGTCATCTTTCTCCCATCTGATGACACCCTGGCACATGTGAAGGAGGTGGGAGCAGGGGGCAGAAGAGTGCGAGGGGCACCAGGCAGTTCTCAGAAAGACATGTGCATGTGTCTATCTGGGTGCATCTACGTGTGCGTACTGCGAATGTAATCAACAGCTCAGAAGCGAACAGCGAGGGCTGTCGGTTTTGGTGCTAAAGGCGGCACTTTGCTTTCATAAAGCGATGGATTGAGTTATAAAAGATAGACAGCTAGACCTGATCTTTTGAGAGTTTTCACGATCTACGGTTTTTATGACCATTAACTTCCATTTGTAATCTTATCAGTTTGGAAATGAAGAAATCTCTTCGCAGTAGTACACAAAACAGAGTAAAGTCTCCAGTGAAACTTACTCTTCAGGCTTCCTGGAGCTGGTGGTGAGAAGTTTTAGTTAATTTTTGTCAGGCTAAATTTGACTGAACTAAATTCTTACTTGAGACATCAAAAACATCACATTTTTAAACTGTAATCAGGCCAACTGTGATGCTTTAAAATAATAAACTTAAGGTCTGGTTGATAGAAGGAGTCCTCTTGAAACAGAATGACGCCCATGACAAAAACAAGATCAGAATAGTGTGCATTTACCTGTTCATTCTGTGTGTTTCCCTGTGGCTTCTGCTGTGTATACTTCCACAGTACATGTGTGTCTGTGTGTGTGTGTGGTCCAGTTTCTGTTTGGACACCAACCAGCAGTAGCAGTTATTTTAAATCTGCTTCTCATCTCTGAAGACCTGTCATCTGTCAACAAACCACATGCATGCATGCACACACTCACACACATATACACACACACACTCAAATTTCTGCCTTTCTTAAAATACAGCACTCAGTGACCTTCTTCACCAGCTGTCCTGGTTTTGAGAAGCTATCGAGGGAAGCGGAGAAGGCCTCCAAAGAGCCAAATTAATTCTTTGCTTTGAGCCGTGACATAACGCCTGCTGCAGCACCACCAAAAAAGCCTTTGACTGGCAACACACTGCACAGTATCTACAGTACAGTATGCAGCAGTGTTAACTGTGCCTCCTCATACAGTCCCAATAAGATGGTCTAAGGGAAAAATGTGCTTTTCTGACTTGCCTTTAAATGTATTTCTCAGCCAGCTGCCGCTCCTATTCAAACCATTGCATTGAAGCTGAAAGTCTTCTGTGACTCCAGCGTTCCCTATACATTTGCTCTACTTGGCCAGCCCGCGCAGCCACCTACCTAGCATCTACCCATAACCTGCATGTGAGGTGTTAAGGGGACAACTGTAAATTATAGCTACAGAAAATAACCTGGGTTACACTCTTCCCCCTCTAAACTGCACGTGTCAGTCACAGAGCTGAGCCACCACCCACCACCACCACAAGAAAATTCTCAACCTGTGGGAACACTGGACACAGTTCAAAACCACCAAAGTATAGCCATCACAGAGATTGTGTGATGTGTAATAGTATGTGTGTCCTGACCTTGAGATATACTGCATATCCAAACACAGTCCAATTAGGCTAAACCCAAGATCCCATGTCCACAAGATGAGACAGGGTCACCACCCTGTCAGTGATACAGGCTTTTTGAAGAAAAAAGGTGGTTGGCTGTGTGTGTGTGTATGTGTGTGTGAAGGGTGAGAGAGAAAGAGAGAGCAGTGAGGACGCCATTCCTTCATTTATATTCTTTCTGCTGTATTGGTCATAACTATGAAAATGAACTGCGGCAGCCCAATGCAAGAGAAAGAACAACATGGGTAATGAGAGAGATACGGAAGCAGCAGCTGCTCAGAATGGGCTGCATGTTCCTTTTCCATTGTGTGTGTGCGTGTGCATGTGAGTGTGTCTGTGCCCTTTCCCAACTCCTCTCAGATAATTCATCTGCTGTTTTGCAGGAGTTTTTCTTAGATTATTCTCTTCAGGTTCAGGAATTTAAAAACACCCCTGCATACCTCCACCATGCATGTGCAGTAAATGAGTGTTTCCCCTAAAAGGATCGGTTCAAAAGAGAAGCTCAGCTGTTAAATGTGCTTGGAGCTATCATGACGTCTTTAAGTCAGATGCTACCAAGAAAATGCTACACGTTAATATAAGATTGTGAAATGAAATGTGATAACTTTGTATAATTATTGTGAACAAATGGGCGTAATGGGTGATTTTTAGTGACAGTTTTATCATTTTAGTTCAAATTTGAGGCCACTTGAAGTCAGTGCTACAGTACTAAAGCTGTAGACTGACATATTATCACCTCGTAAAGTTGTTATGGTAGATGTTTTAGCAAACAGCTGCTTATTTTCATACCCAGCTCATGAAAGGATAAAATGGTGACTGATGCTCTGTAGAACTGCGGGAAACTGCACAGCAGGGTGATAAGAACATGTGGGTTTGTCACTACAAGCAACCATTTTCACATTACATGTAGTAGTCTGATCCATTGTTAAAGTAAAAATATTGATTAGTGCAGCTTTAAACCCTGCTGCTTGCTGTAAAAGTTTTTTAAAATAAAGGACAAACATACGGGACATTATTTTCTCCTGACTTTTCTTTTGCTCCCATATCTGTTATTGCAAGGTGCTCTGAACAATAAAACCTTATTGCTCTAGAGCTTTAGATAAATTCTAGATAAGTTGACATGTCCAAAAAACACAGTGATACAGTCCAAGCTGTAATTACTGTTTGTAGCCCAAAAACTAGCTGCCATAATATACTTTAACACTTTTCTGTAATCACACTCCTTTCTTCACATCATACCATCCTCTCCGCCTGCATTTTTCTCTGCACATTATCAGGTGCCACAGTCTTTGTGCTGGTCTCACCTCTTCTTTACTGCTCGCTCTAAAGCCAGAAACCTCACAACCATACTCTAAAGAGGAGAGTTTCCAGCAGGAGTTCAGTAGTGAATGTTCCTCAGACAGAGCATAACCCTGGAGAGCTTCATTAGCACATGTGGGCATACATAATGAACACTCGTGCACTGATCTAAAATAGCAGCTAGCATAATAGAGCAGAGGAGTAACCAAGCGTGCAACATGTACACGCACTCACACATACACAATGGATTTTACTTCAGTGCCTTCGCTGGTTTGCACACAGTGTTCCCTGTGGGTCTAGTGTGTGTGTTTGTGTGTGTGTATGTACGGGCACAAGTGCATTATTGATGCAAACCCGCCAGGCGGAGATGATGCAGATCAAAGTCTGTGATAAGGGAACATAGAGGCCACCTCTACATCACCCAGTGAGAGAGTGGGACATTGAAAGTGACTGAAAAGAGAGGGTGGCAGCATACTCGCTCTCTGCCTCTTCACCTCCAGACCTCCATGCCTCCTCCAACCTGTTTGCCCCCCCCCCTCCCCGCTGTCTTCCACCTCCAGTAACCATCTCTGGGATTGCATCATGAGGACTCATTTCCAAATTAACAGATTGCAGAGAGTCATGAAGGATAGGAGGGGATATGAGAGGTGGGGAGGGGGGAGAGTGGGGGGACCCGAGTTTCCATGACGACTGCACAGGACTCTTGCTTGTCGAACAGACGAGTGTGTGCGCGCATATATACGTGGTTCTGTGGGTGTGATTCGAGGCTTGCACGGTGGGGAGACACCATCAGATTTTTTTTTTCTCTTTTTCATTTAAGTAAGAAAGAATCAGCATGTCTGCTACGTAATAACATAGATTCACACCACACACACATACACCAACGCACAGTGTGGTGAAACATATTGCCTTATCACTATTTCATATCTCGTTCACAGCCAAAAAATGTGTGAAGGGGATGACTAGTACAGAGTAATTACAACATGGCTTGGTAAGCCTTCAGTCTAGTCCAATCATAAAACCTTCAAAGAGGCTGGAATCATTTTCACTAGATGTCCATCTTACCTATCTATATTGGCTGAACAAAAATGTGCTTATAGTCATGTCATAATAGCTCCTACAGTGTGTGAAAAGACTCTGATACTCTGTGACGTCAAAATGGTTTTGTCAAGAAAAGGTGTGAAACAGGTAATTGTAGACTTTCTCACCAATGTCATTCAACTCACCCACTCTCTGTATTCAGGGCACCCGAGTCAAGTCACACTCAACGAACTTAATCAAAACACTAAAACTCTTAAAATTCATAAGCAGCACAAGTGAGCCTTTGACAACAAATGAAAAAGGCCACATCAACTTAATTTGTGAACGATAAAAGGTGGACATATGACAATGTGAACTTGACCCTTGTGTCTGTCACTATGAAGAGAAGATGAGAAGAAGCAACATGACAGGATATGGGATCTTGACGTGTGCCAAAGCAAGCGCTTGCCATCGTGCTGGGCATCGCTGACTCCTGGGAGGCGTTTTGATTGGATCATTAGCAGGACAGTGACACCTGAGCACACATGCTGGGAGTGACGACAAACCTCGCCATGTCTTTCTTTTTCTCTCTCTCTTCGCTTTTCAGTTTAGTACGTGACCCTCACGCTATCATCAGCTAGGACTTAAAATCTTACAAACAGAAGTCACTTGTTCTTAATGACGCTAAAGTCAGAGTAACATATCTCACACATAGTTTTACATCCCCTCAGCCTACTTGCATAGCAGAGATACTAGTTTTTTAGGTTGGGTTGGTAAATCACATGCATGTGAGTACACACACGTGCACACACAACTACCATTGTAGTAGGTTGCTCAGCTCTCAGGGTCTCCACCAGGGATGGTTACAGCTGTCCATTAGTGGCTGCTCTGAGCCCAGAGGAGAAACTGGGTCAGAACTGTGTGAGAGAGAAAGTATGTTGTATCTTTCTGTCTCTGATTCATAAAGACTAACACACACACACACACATACCAAACGTGGAGACACACAACAAAAGTATTTTTATATCTGCCCTGCCCTGGTTATTTATGCCCACATCCATTAGCCCCCATTGGAGCTCTCTGCATCCTGTCTTTCAGTCCTTTTGCTTTCTATGTTTGTGCGTCCATCTCTCTCTTGTTTACATTCATCCGAGGACCTAATGACTAATAAAGGTTTCCTGAAAGCTAATTCACCAACCAATACAATTGGTCAACAATATCTCCCTTTGCCCAAAATATAATTTTGGCAGATTTTAATCGTGGATTGAATGGACTGCATTCACATAGCACCTTTACTATTAAAACACTTGGCGCGTTTTGTGTCCGATGACTTACTCAAGGACACGTCCACATACTATTAGGCAGAGCTGGAAACCTTAAGATTTCACACAGATGAATATAATCAACATTTATGTAAAGAACTGAGAGGCTCTTACTCCCTAAGGCAATACTGACTGAAACATGTTGCTTGTATTGATGATCACTTGTATTGATATTTTTTATTGGTCGGCTTAACAGTGCTGCTTGGTTAGATACACATTATACTGTAAATTAATTTGTTGAGGTTCAGTCATACAGCAACCCCTGACCGGCATTCATGGATAGGAACCTCACAGAGTTGAACGTAGTGCAAACTAAGTGAAACATGAAACCAGGTCAGTCAAAAACTGGCACAGTAGGAATAATCATAGCCTCTGTATTTCACTGTATGAAAACAACTGTGTTGCTTCATTAAAATTGCCGTAAGTGAGTTATATTGTAAGAGACAATTTTTAAAAATCCTTCCGTATGACGAGCATAAGACAGAGGGCTGCCATGGGTGTGAAAACCATCCATTGTGGTGCCTGTTGACATCAGGCTTTCATTGACTACAGCCTGGCTACCTGAACTTCTTTCTTTTAAAGTTTATACGTTTAACATTGCACTTCTATAATATTATCAGACTTTTGATGGATGGTTAAAAATGAAAAAGAATCAGATTGATGCGGCAGAACCAGATATATAATCTGTTTTTATTCAAAATCCTCTTCTTCATTATCAAATCTGGAACCCACATTACCAACAATGTCACTTGAAGGCCGACGGTTCGGTCAGGGATTTGAATGTGTTATGCTACTTGGAGCACAAGCGGCCTCGAGCCTTGAGCCTGATGCAAAGATGAGCAGTGGACTACAGAGGTCTGGTAAGCTCACTTCCTTCTAACTTCACACCCCTTGATTGTTTTTCATTCTCAAACTTGTAGTCTTAAACCCTGATCCTGACTCAAGTGACATCACTTGTAATTTATCAGACTTTGTGCTACTCTCTGGGAAGCCACAGAGGGCTTTATATAACTTGTTTTCTTACATAAAGCACATTTCTTGCATATTTTGCGTCCAGATGACAGTCACTGCATTTGAACAGACATTACAGAAGTGGCTGATTGTTATGTAATAGCCCTCTTCAGGCGAATTAAATTTGCCGTGGTCCGGGTGTTGATTTAGAGAAGTGATTGTGACAGTGGGTTAGGTGATAGACAATCAGTTACAATTTTGTGAGAAACGATTGCGAACAGGATGAAATCTGATTGCAACACTACACTGAAAAAAAACAAAACAAAGCAGCCTCTGCCTCTCTCTCTCTCTGATCTGAGGAAACCTGCTTAATTCAATGCTGATTAGACCCTCATGACACTGGTTCACACAGCTCATATTAAGTCGGTGCTGACTTGATGAAATCATTGTAATCATAGTGTTATTAACAAAGATGCTCAAGCAACTATTAAAAGATGATGACTGTCACCACATGATCATATTAAAAGGAGTGTAGTTCATCAACCTGAGCGATTTACAGTTGATGGTTAACAAGGCAAATACAATCATCTCAGATTCAACCCTCCCGTTCGGTTTTTAACACTTCCCTCTAGCAAACATTTTAGTCTCACTACTTCATTTCTCCCCACTGCAGCTTTGTGGGAAACTGTCGAGAGCTACTGTATGTGAGGCACTGGGGCTGGATCTCTGTACTGCACCTCCCACACTCAACTCAAAGTGGTTTCAAAGGAACAAGGAGCTGTCACTTTGAGAGTGGGTGGTTATGGAACCGTCTCCAACGGAAGACTTCTGATTTACGCCTGTCTTAAAAAAAAAAAAAAAAAGACACTACCTCATGAGTAGATATGGTAAATGTACACTCTGCAGCTCATTTGACAACATGAGTAAAAACATGATCGGAGGATCACAGCAGAGTGTCTCCCTGGCAGGCAGATGTGATCTTGATTATACTGGCAGTGTGCTGTAATATGGCTTTGCACTGCACTAGAGTGTCAAGCTCATTGAAAGAGATCGAGAAGAGTGGAGAAAACTGCAACAAAAGACAACGGGTGTTACTTCCTTTCGTTTAGTAGCTGTACTAGTCCTATATGATATTATATTTGTGTTACGATCATGACAAACTACATGTCCATAATTAGTATAATGGTTTCATATTACAAATAGCTTATTAGTGAGACAGCAATGCCTCCTGATAGGATGTGGAGAACATTGTGCCAAACTGTTACTGTAGCACCTCACACATGTATGTTTTTTAACAGAATATACAGTTCATTTGATTTGATAACCTTATCAATAACCCAAACTGGTGAAGCTCTTTCCCGTTTACTCTGATTAGAACAGGATCTTGCTCAAGGACACATTGACAGGTGGGATTTAGTGTGAGAACTCCAGCTGGGGTGTGATCTCACTATACACGCCAATCTGCTCCCCCTGTTATGATGTTATGCCACCATGCCATACTGATTACTGCTAAATTACAGTAATACAGGCACAGTGTATTTGTTGCACTTACAAAAACAAAACAAAACAATATATTTTCAGTAATTCATACAATATCCTGCATTCTACAAATGATTGGCAGGTCTCAGTCATTACAGAGGTGCAATGTGCATTCACTTGTTGACAATCAGCGGCCCAGGTGTATAAAAGCTTGCATATTAATGCTGCCACGCTGATGCTATATTAATGCTGAACACTAGGATGCAATGATGGTCTTACCATGCTCTTCAGCTGCAAAGCCATCCTACAAGGACAGTCACAATGACAAGGTTGGGAACTGGGTAACTCATAGATGAAAAGCAGACATGCTTAAAAACTCCCACAAGCACACTTAAGTGTTCACCTCACAATAAACCCATTTATTTGTAGCACATAGCTGAGTGCTGTGATGGTATTATATAACAGCAACAGGATACGCGATACAGCTACGAGCTCAGTGTTGCAAGGCAATCAGCCACTCTTCAGTGATATATAAATCAACAACTCTGTCACATCGGCAAGTACAGTAAGCACCGGCGTTTAAACCTGGGGTGACATACTCTGATGTCAGCATTAAGGCTTAAGGAGAATAAAAAATGTAACTATTATTTTGAAATCAGACTCCACAACAATCTTCTTCATCTTACATTTTTGCTCAAAAGTGCCAGACATTGCAGCATCTCACTAAACCTTGCCCAGGTTGCCACCTAGTGGTTAAGGTGAGCAGCTAATTACTGCTTAGAGGATCTGGTTCTGTTCATTTAGCCCAAGCCATTTTTCTTTTTCTTCAAAAAACTAATAACAAACAAACAACAAAACTTCAATGTAAAAAGCCAAATACTTAGCCTGCTTTTTATATATTTGTTTTTAGATTTTGTTTGAAAATTTGTGCTGCTGGATTCCCATTGTTCAATTATCACTACAAATATTTATAACATAATGCAAGTACACAAGTATACGCATGTACTTGTACTATACTAGGACCCAAAGAAATTCTGGTCCCCTGGTCCTGCACCCCCAACACCCGATGCTAGATTCTGCTATGTAACAGACCAGTAATTTGTGACGGCATTAGAAATATCAGTGTCTTACCTTTGGCTTTTCATCCAAGATTTGCTGGCGGATGTCCTTGTGCTTCTCTAGTAGTCTCTCCTGTCTTTTACTCTGTGCATCTTCCAACTACACACACACACACACACACACACACACACACACACACACACACACACTAATTAATTAATTAACTGTATGGCTCTGTGTGGCACTGAATGAAACAACTGATACTGACATTCTTTAATGCAAGTTCTCTGTCACCTCATAGCCACACATCCTCTTACCCGTTTGATGTACTGCACCACCTCATTGACAAACGATCTGTTGATCTCCAGCTTCTCTCTGTGGGGAAAATTTTTATCAAGTCAAACCAAGCGACCATTCACACTGAAACTAAATCTTTAGTGTTCAGTGACATCTAGTGGTCATAAAAGTGTAACATCCAAACATACCAGGAAACATTTTTTATTATTATTATTATTATTATACAGATACTTACTCCTCTGTCACATTCTTGTCTTTAGATTTGGCTTCATTGATTTTCTCTTGCCTTTTCTTATCCATTTTCTTCTTAAGATCCTTCTTTTCTCTGTGTGTGATGAAGCACAGGGAGGATGATTGAGAGACAATGAGACTGTTAATGGGATTTCTGTGTGTTTGTGTGAACGTGTGTGCACGCTGTACGCTGAACACGGTCTTACTTCTCACAGATGTCTCTGAGCTTCTTGAGCTGAGCGCTCTGGCACTCCTCTGCTATCGTGGTCAACTTCTCAACCAGCTAGAGACAAAGACATGGAGATGAAGACTGAGTCAAAACACTGAGAACGAAACATTGTAAAGTGAGTGAGACAGGAAACATATGCTTTTAATTCTTGATTATTGTGGTTAACATTTCACTTTAACTTAAACTAAATTTGTTGTCATTCTGATCCCAATCAAACTGCGTTCAGATCAGGGAAACAGCACAGTCTCTCTCCATTATGCTTATTGTCTTTTGCTTGGATAAACCTTTCTGACACCTCAGTTGTGCTCACTGTGCAAGTGTACTGGAGCAGAAGACATTCATGTTTCCACACTGTACAACAGAACATGTGCACAGGCAGCAGAATGATGGCTGTAATACTCGGGGGGGAGGACCTGAAGTTTATGGCAGTATTCATTTATTCATTTGCTTGATATGGTTAATCTAAATTAGCCCATCTGAGCTTTGGGACAGCAGGAGACTGTCAGCACTTTATCAAGACCAACACAAATCAGGGCAAGCTCCCATATGTGTGTGGGCATACATCATGTGTGTATCCTACTGTTACATACAGTGTGTACTTGTTTATATTTTCTATGTCTATGTGTACTGTTTGGGCAGTTACTCTGACTACCCTGACTGGTATGGGTACATTCTGGGAAAGTACATATAAGGAAATGGCTTACATAAACGTTTTTATACTGCAATCAATCTCTCACTCTACAAGAGCTTAATAAGGGCACACAAGGGAAATGCACAGTCAGTGGTGATAGTAAATGAGGACACTGGAGGGTAAATATCTTATCTCTTGAAATTGAAGTGAAAACAGATGTTATGAGAAAGATTTGTTGCAATCCTGTAACCAAGTACTTAATCACAAGCCACAAAAGCAGCTGCCCTCGCATCTATATATAGTATGTGTGTATTTGAGAGTACCTGTTTGATGTGTTCTCGTTTCTGGTACTTCTCGCTGTAGTACTGCTCCTGGCGAAGTGTGAGGAGCTGTTGCTGCTGCTGCTCCTTCAGCTCTGCGAGCTTCTGGCTGCACTCCTGGTCCAGCTCACACAGCTCCTGGTCCAGGGTCGACAGAGAGTGTTCGGACCGGCTGGACAAATACATGCAAACACACAGCCACACGCAAACAGAACATCTGCAGATTAAGATACTTGCTTTGATGTCAGTAAAGTGGTCCTTATTTAATAAGTATAAGTAGAGATAGTAAATAAATGCATGCCATGCACATTTATATAAAATGAAGCTGCTATGATCATCAGAGTGAATTCTGACATGGATCCCTTCATAACAGTGTGCTTACAGGACATTAAAATAACATCCTCTACATGTCTGCAGAACTTCCTCAGGCAGTGGTGGTAAAAACATTGGTGTTAGTGTTTGAAGTAAGTCAAACATTAGGAAGGAGGCTTATCTCAAAGTAACTCGGCTGAAATGTGTTATCTGTCTCTTGCAGTGGGCCTCTGGTCCTGTGTGCTCTGAGTTCTGATTCGTCAGTATGTGATGGACTCCTGTGGGCCCTGCCTTTGTCTCTAAGGCTTGGAGGATGCCTTATGAGCTCATTATTATTCTAAGCGCAGTTAGAATTAACTTGTGGTGTAGTGCTGTAATTTTCTTTTCACTTTTGTAAACCTTGCCTCATGTATTTCTGCTTCAGATAGCAATTTACTGCATTTTCCAGAATTACTTTTAAATATCCTGAGAGAAGCACCTTCTCAAAGCTGCGAGCTACACATGTACACACTGCAAAGTGTGTGCAGATGGAGATAGTTACTACAATATGCTCACACAAAAAAGTTTCCTTTACAGCTCAAAAAAAGTGAGCTTCCTCAGCTTCATCAGCTTCCTCAAAGTGCTTCATGTGTTGTAGATGCATGAGAATGTCGTACTCTTGTAAGGGTTTGTACAGAAGCCCTTGTGAGTTGATGATGCTAAAACCTCCCCTTTTCTTTTAGTATGAAAATGTTTGCAGCTTTGCTGGGAGTCTCTCACTGGGACACTGTGTCTATATTAGCCAACGGCTTTGCTTTTCTTTGCTGCGTAGATGCGATTTTGGAGGATTCCCTCTGAACACAGATGGAGCAGAAGGGAAAGACTTCAAAGACGATAGGTGAAGAGGTCAACCATCAGTAGGACAGTCTGAACAGGAGAAGAAGAGCGCTACCTACCTTTTCTTACCGTCTCGTTTGTGGCTCTTCTGCAGGGCGGAGCGCCGGCGCTGATGCTGGCTCTGTAGCTCAGACACACGAGCTGTGTGCTCCTTGATCAGCTCGCTGGTCTTGCGGTGGTGTTTCCGAACCAGCTCCTTCATCTCCTTGTACTGTTTCCTCTGCTCCCGAACAAAGCCTTTCTGTTGTTTCAACTCCTCCAGTGTCTGAGCCTCCAGTTCTGAAGACAAAGGACATAGGAACACAGACAAGCAGGATAAAAGTGAACAAGATAAAGAGTCAAGTGCAAATATTTCTGGTAAAAAAAAAAGAAAAGAATTAATTCTTCACACAATACCAGCATTCTCAAATTTACTATACTTTGATTTCTATGGGTTGACGTACAGTTGGTCTCAATAATACAGTCTAAAAAGTACTTTTATTTTGCAAACTTGCAGAGAATAGAAAATTATATCTTCAGAAAACAAACCAACAAATAAACAAAAAAGTGAGGTTTGAAAACTTTGTCTTACCAGTGAGAACACTCTGAATGATGTCTTCAGTCTTCACTGATGGTTTCAGTGAGCCTGGTTCCCAAAGACAAGGTCACAGGTTAGTTTTACAAATGAAGATGTCACAAATTATCTTGGAACTTGACTGAAATGTATATGTTTTTTTAATACAGATATATGGAATAATATGGTCTGGGGGATAAGTAACATTTATATGAACAGGAGAACCTTATTTTTTTCTGTTATTCTCAATATAATCTTACAGACTAAACAATTTTTCCTTGTGTTTTCCATCATTAACCCATAACCCTCAAACTGTTGTCTATAAGATATTAGTCATTATTGCATTTGCTCAGCTAAAAATAAAGACAATTTCTATCATAATTCTATTTTAATGTTTAAATTAAATGTAATGTTGAAGCAAAGTATTATCTCAAGTGGATGTAATGTTTAAAGTAATGTAAGAGCAAAGCACATCCAACTTTCAATGTACCTACAGTGGACTTGAAATTTTAGCTATTGCACGTGTGCTGATAGGAGGCTGGTTACGTATACAGCACCTGCAGACTGAGTCTGGCCGACCAGTGAAGGGGGTTTCGGGGCGATGATGGGCGTGTGGCTCAGTCCGTTCTCTGCAGGCGACGTTACCCTCTGGTCCACCTTAGATTCTGAGGGGGCATCGCTTCCTGCCTCCACCTTTCCAAAACATAAAAGATTTAACATTTGGATTAATTACATTACACTGCCCACCACTGACACCGCTGCAGATAAATGTCATGGAGAACAACAAACAAAACCAAACGAGTGCATCCATCAGAGCGGAAAGTGCATCCGTCAGAGTTTGAAGGGTAGTGTAACACACACATGCACCTCTTGCCACACATACAACACATACAATTTGCCATTACAATATTTTACAATATTACAATATTTTATGGCTTCTTCATTACTTAAACTTGATTAAAAAGTTCTCGGACTATCTCTTTCTTCAGTGTAACAGAGCATCAAAAGCTTATTTTAAGTTTAAAAAGGAACAAAAACCACCTCAACCATAGCTAAAAACCATCTGTTTTCAGAAATCTCTTGATGTACCTGTGTCCTGAAGGATAGTTTGTAGACATAGCTTTGGTAACCCACTCTCAGCATTGCTTCCTGTGCCAAGGCTCAGCAGCTCTTAATTTCCCCTAGGCTCGGCTGAATCTCCAAGTTATATGCTCTTATCTTTGAAAGGTTAATGCAATTTTAAATAATCTCTGTTCTAGTCATGCCATCCAGATCTGCTCCTTTCTTCCCCAGCTCTCTCTACATTCATCTCCTCACACTGTGCTCTGCCTTTCCATGCTCTGCCTCTTTTGGTGACTGTTGCCATGGTCACAGCATGAAACTCTGTCAGCCATCCTTGTGGAAAATCGTATCAGCTGGCAAATCAGATAAAAGAAGCCCCTCAGGAACAACCCTTCTTTCCGGTCCCCTTTTCTAATAACCTCAGATAACCCTGTGTCCAGCCTTGTCTCTCACCCTAAATTTATCCTGACTTCAGTCTTAGAAATTGTGCACATCTCTCCTCAGATATCATCCCTTTGGCTGTTCCCTGTTGCACAGCACCTACATTAATCCATGGCTACTCGTACTCTCCATCGCGTCCATTTAAAATGACCAACACCATTTTCCAAGACTCTTGCAACTTTACCCCTTTAATGCACCATTTACAGGTTAACAAATTCCGAAAAATCCTTACTCCTGTTACCGTAGTGCTGATGGCCCAATAGTGTGAGATGTTTGCAGTGCAATCTTTCCTTGGTTGTCACTTGGAACAAAGCAGAAGGTCACATTTTCTAAAGCAGCCATGACTCCGCATGGCTGCATGGCATTTAGGTTATGTTCAGGCTGAAACCTAAAGTACTAAAGTTAAAGGTCACTGCCAATTCTAGTTTAGATTCACCTAGTTGGCATATTTCCAGTGTACTGTGAATCACAACACATCAGTCCAGTAGTTAGTAGGTAGTGAAAAGTAGTTTCTAAATTCTTAGTATGAGACTCAGACCTAAACCGACATGAACTTTTTTTAGAAAGTTGATACAGCCAATGTGTCAGTAAGCTGTTGCCAATTTCCACAGCCACTGCTAATGAAGCAAGATTAACATTCATTTGGAGCTGTGTTTCTGGCCAGGTGGCAAATTTAAGTCCAATCTTCTTTTATTTCTGTTTTGGTTTTCTTCGGGTCCTGAGGGATGTATTTGGCTCATTAGCTGCTACATGCTCCAATATATTTACCAGATAGTCACTAACTTTGTCTTATTTTTGGTGATGTGCAGGGACAGTTGGATTAGCAGAATGTGTTGCTGAAAACTGCTGTTAGAAACAAGGCTGATCAGAGCGATGAGACTGAACTAAAACAGTGAAGCTGCGGGATGAACTGAAAGATGCTAAAGAGTTTGGTGATAACTTTCTGTGGATTCGTTGCTCTAAGCAAACTGCTTTTACATTACCCTTTTACATTAACCAGTTTATAAACTGTTGATACGTTGTTGAGCTTCCACTTGTTGTCTCTGGACAGCAGAGAATCAAAATAGCCTTGTAACTACAGAACTCAGGAGGGGAATTGTCATTTGCATCTTTTGGCACATCTGCCATACTATATTAAAGAGAGTCAGTTGTTGGACACTAGTTTTGTTTGGTTTGGGAACCTCAAATCAAATCCATGATAACAGCATATACCTTAAAGCATAAAAATGAAAGTACAGACACAAAGCAGACCTCCCCCTAAAAGAAGCCTAGTATCAGAGCCTGCAGGTGGATGCTGGAGGAGACTTGATGAAATACAGCAACAATAATGCTACAGCTGTGGTTGCAGCACAGTTTATCATAGAGGGACTGGAAAAGAAATAATGTCCCAAACAAAGCGTGTTGATAATATCTATGGGGATCTGTGCTGAAAACATGCTGTGGTTCATAATCCATCTTCTTATGCGATGGTGCTGGTAGATGGCTGTGGGTTTTAAAGTACTTTGTGGTGTTATTAAAAAAAAAAAAAACCTCCTCATGCTGAGGCTTTCTGAAGAAAGGAAACTCTACTTCCCCCCTCATCTCCTCATTCGCGTTCCACCATATGTCTTGAATTTCTAAACCAGTTAGTTCCTCACACTGACAGGAGCAGCCAGCTGGCCAAGGGACCGCTCATCTCAGTCAGCAACTGTTCAGAGGCACAAAGCTTTCCATACATAAACACAAACACTTGTGATGGAGCAAGTACTATAAACACACACCTCTTTGTCGCCCTCCTCCTCTCCTCCCTCCTCCAAAGTGAGAGCAGCCAGCTGATTGGCTCTCTGCTCCATCAGGTTGACATAGCGGATGGGATTGGACAAGGCTTCAATGACATCTGAGGAGCAGGAAGAAAACAGAGCCGCCTGAACGCTCACAGAACGTGACTTTGAACCTGCTGTGTTTTCTGTACAAAACATGTGACTTTTTGTTTTAAATATGTTCACCTGACTTACCTGCAAATGTGTCTGGGACATAGTCCTTTACTTCTACATACACAAACAGAGAAGGCAGCGTCAGGGACTGGTTCTTCTCATTCCTTAGGCTGATGTAGTGATAGCCTGCAGGGTTTGAGTGAGATAAATGTCTGTCAGTACACAAACAACAGTTCAGAAGATGAACCTATTTGGCAACAAATGCATACAAATGGTTGAACACATTTCAGGGAATAACAATAACTTATGTAAACATGCCATCTTCTGGTCAATAATTCACACTAACTTTACATATACTGTATTTATTTTGACGCTATTTCTAGATCTTTTCTATTATCATGTCTTCACACTCTTAAATCTATATTTTACAGGTTTAAATTCTAATATACCACCGCATCTCCGTATTTCCTTTGTAATTTCAAAATTATTTTTAGAATGATAGTAGCTAAAGATGGAGGAAGCGTCACCTGGACGGATGGCTGATACAGGAATGATACGATGGCCGATGAACTTCCCCCCCTCTTCAAACACAGCTATCCTTAACGAAGCAAGTGTGGGCAGGACAACCTGAGGAAATGTATAAAATACACCCATATCACTCACTCCTCTGAGACTGTGAAAACAAGTTGCACTAAGCAACTTTTACTTTAATTTCACCAGAAAATATTGCATAATTTTATTTGCCAAGAGTTGCTCAAACATCTTTGCTGTTCTCTTGTACAAATATATTCACATTCCTGCATATATGCATTATGCAACAGTCTCAGTTTCAAGCTTTGTATTTGTATCCTCCTGTACATTTATGTCTCACCTTCTTGAAGACAATGGCCTCCTCTTCCCAGATAGGGTTGATGGCGTTGCCCTGAGATGTCTTGGTCCTGAAAGCTTTCCTCTTAGTGTCCACTGGTAAGCCGAACATGTCGATCTCCACGTACGTGCCTACTTTCTTATCTGACAGGAACTGGCCTGAGATGATCTGGAAGGAAGGAGAAGGAAAGAAATCAAGATGGCAAGAGAGAGAGAGAAAAAAAAGAGTGAAACACACACACACACAGACAGAGCTGCACAATCTCAAAAAGACCAACACAAACCAACACGCACCTTGACTGACAGTGTGTTGGCTACTATCCCATCCACTGTGCTCTCAGTAAAAGGGTCAAAGTGTTTGTCCGGCCGTCTCATAAACTCTGGTTTCAGTCTGTATCCACATTTCCCATTGTACTCATACATGCCCAGATTCAGCTGCATGGACAAATCTTTGAAGAGTGAAGACAGAATGATCTCTAGTTATTTGCATGGGTCGACAACATAAAGGATTTACACAATATGAGAAAAAAAAAATCTCTCTTTCCTCACCGATGGTTTGGAAATTGAGAGCCACCAGCTGACAGCCTGCGTTCCAGAAGAGCTGAGGGTTGTAGTTGGATGAATCCACTCGAGTGCCTTTAGGGTAGATCCTGCTCAGCTGCAGCTTGTTGTATCTGAACAGAGCTGTGTTAAGGATTAGGCTGTATCTATCACCATTTCTTCTACTGTTTACTGCAAGGAATAGTGAGACTAAACATACAGAAACATAAATTAGATTCAATTATTGTGTGAGTTGTATTAGGCAGTGCAGAGCACAGCTTCAGTAAAACTGAGAAGGATACTCCACAAACTCAACAGGAGATTTGGTCAGTTGCTCCAAAGCTTTGGTCTCTACGAAGGATGACATCTGGTAGCTGCGATTGATCTCTGAGGGCAGACACGGTGATATATTAATCAGAGTTATGTCATGATCACTCGATAGATTTGTTTAAAGTGATTCTTTTGAGCTGAGGTACAGAGTTAAAAAAGTTTTTTTCCCAAAAGAAAACAGTCATGCTGAGATGATGATGAGAGAACAGTGTTCAGGAAACACATATAATCTTGCTCGTTTTTTGTCTTTACAAACAACCTAATACCTGCTAAATCAATATTGATGTATGTTGTTCATTTTAAGTGTTTGTTGTTTTTACATACTTTTGGAAGCCTCGAAGCTGTTGAACTTTACTGGTTGGATGTAGATGACCAGGTTGGACATTTCCTCTGTGGCAAATGCCTCACTTCCTGCTGTACCCTGTACATGAACAACAATGTCTAAATGCAATGCAGCACAATGCCTCAACGGAAGATCTGTTTTAAACGTTGAAAACAAGAAGCACAACTGTGAAGTTGGAATAAAATGCATTATCAAATATGTACACTAGAAGGCAGCCTTTGCACACATGAACTGACTGCTGAATACACACCTCATCCATTGAGCCCTTTTTACAGTCATCATCATCATCATCTTCATCTTCGCTTTCTGCCTCCACCTCACCTGAAACGTGTGTCACAGATTTGATCACAGAACATTACAATAAATACAGTTAAATGAAACAAAGTTTAATGGAAACTTAATTTACACTTCTACAACCTCACATGCAAAATATCAGGCAGACAGGTTTGAAAGCTGGTCACCTTTAAACAAGTCTCAATCTAAGACCTGTTGCCTCAATTACATTTAAAGCAACGACACAAACAAGGCTTACACTGACAAGCCGAACGCAGAGAGCTCATGATCTGAGGAAATTCATTTCAATATTGTTTTGGTGGAGCTGACACAGCCCCTGCGCCCACATGATGAGAGATCTGCTAAAGATTTCCCACTGAATCTGAGGTCACACTGACTGAGGAAATCAATTCTAACATCATAATGGTCGAACTGACCTATAGCTCCTGCATCAGCCTAATGAGAGCTCTGCTCAAGATTTCCCTCTGAGTCTGAGGTCATGCACTATGTATGACTCACCGATAGACTTTCTGCCCTGTGGCCTCAGGCTGAGCTCAGCACCCTCAGAGGGCTGTGAGGAATCTGCCATCTCCTCTTTGGTTGAACCTGTGAAAAAAAAGCTCAATATGTGATATGTTCTAATTAAAAGATGCTAATATTGCATAGCATTTCCTTTACTTGTGGTTTGAGATGTAAATACAACATTGTCTCAGCTCTTCATCTGTTAAAATTAACATAACTTTTCTTCTTACTGCATTAATAACACTCAATTTTATTATGTTAATGTAACAGCATGTAAACAAATAGTTTTTCAGTCTGAAGAATCACAGACCCACAGCTCCCTTCCCACCTCTGAGAATCTGAAATCAAACCTCCACCCTTTGCCATGATTTCTGATTGTCTCAAAATGTGTCAGAGCAGATGAACCAGCTCAAATTCCCGTGCACACCAGTTAACTTCATGACTTATGCGGCACTCAATCACTTGTGTTGCTTATTTTCTTACACCAGGGGGCGGTGTGGGTAAGTGTATGAATGCAGCTCACAGCTCAGCAATCAAAGATACCTGAAGGCGACTGATTGCAAAGTCTGTTACAGTTCACAGCTGAACGATGTACTGAACACACAAATATGAACAAAAAGGGGGAGTACAAAAAAAAAGAAAAAACACTGAATCATCTATGTGCACATAAACACACATATAAATAACACATGAGAAATGCAGACAACCCCCATGCGGATATAAATGATTAGGGAAACCTCAAACTAGAGAAAAGCTGTGAAAATATCAATATCCATAAACTAAGATATAAAGTTCACCACTGTTATAGCATAGTGTACACACAGCTGCATGAACACACACTGGCACATTAAAGGCCACCACTGGCCAGTGTTTAAGACGCCCCGGTGACTAGCAGTGTATATGCCTGACAGCGAGTGTATGCAACAGCCAATAATACCTTCAGCTGATGTAGAGGGCCATGAAAATGATAAATGATAAACAATAGCACTGTTTCGCTCCAGTGACTCCAGTGTTTCTGGACAGCACAGAGGTGTCGGTCCATAGCGCAGATGGGCCCAGGCGGTTATGCTACGTTTAACTTCTGAAGCATCATAACTCAGCTGTCCCAGTGTGGCTTGATGGCTCTGTTAGTAGGATGTTCTTGTGTGTTTAAAGGGAGTGCTGTACCTGCGCTAGGGGAGGAGGGCTCGCACACACTGGAAGAATCGCTGTAGGTGTTAGAAACCTGCTCAGACAGTTTTTTCTTGGTGCTCCCGTCTGTCTTGTGGTGTTTCTTCTTGTTCTTCACCAAGATTTTCCCCATCAGCTCCATTGGGCTGGGCAGTGGCACATTGGACTCCAGCTGGACATGGTGTAGAAAGAGACAGAGAGGTCAAGTAAATAAATAAAGAGACAGGCACACGAGAAGTTAATGAAAGCTATTCAGTACATTAATGTAATATCTTGTTGTTTGACTGTAAAGTCTGTTGAAGGATGCAGGACTGTGGATTACGGTTTCAAACTAGAGACCGCTCCATTACAGCCATATTTTACCACAGTTTGGAGACAAATTAGCTAATTACAGAGAAAAAAAATGCAGAAGTTGTTTACTGGAGTGAGTCATTTGGCATGTAAATTCATGGCAGTTTTAGAAAAACAAATCTTGTTCTCCTCAAAATTCACTATGGAAGATTTTGCAGAGTAGAGCTTGTTAGTGACCGCGAGGATCAGCGCTAAGCATTACAAAGTCTGTTGATGTAACAACTCCAAAGTTTACACTTTCAACACCAAAAGCAGCTTCCGGGGGGGAAACTGAGCATTAACACAAACACACACCCTCTCAAGGGAGCTGGCTAGAAGTAGGCAGATATCTGATTTATTTATGGGGTACACTGCTTTTAGATCACAGTGTTTAGAGATATTAATAATGTATTATCGAGAAAATTAGCAGTGTTGAATAGACACACGAGCAATAAACATAAGCAAACTTAAAATGTTTCCTACTTTCACTCGACCTCTTTCAAGTGCAAGAAAACAGTGATTGATGCATCAAAAGCCAACCGAGATTTTCTGTTCAATAACCTACTTCCTCAGCTGCCCCGCACGTCCTTCTGCACCTTTCAACGGTTGTTGTTGGGAAGTGATAAAATAAAGATTAGACGTCCTGTTTGCCTTGGCTTCACTCAAACAGTTCCACTTACACAGAACCAGTTCAGCACTGGATGTGGCACGTAATCTTGACTCAGCTCAAATGCACAGAACTAAACCTGTCTGAGTAAACTACAGTTTACTAGCATGGATTCAGTTCTTCCCAGACCCCCAAAACCTTTTATTTGCTCCATTGTAACAAGGGAGTGAAAGGCATAGCTGAGGCAGAAAACACTTTAATTGCTTCACTCACATTTGCCCTAGTTTCCTGCAGTATTTACTTATATTTACTTTCAGGACCTGATGTCTGACCAGTGCTGAAATGTAACTAAAAACTACTCAAGTCCTGTACAATTTCTAGGTACATGTACTTCACTTAAGTATTTCTATGTGCTACAATCATATTTCTATTCCATTATAGTTCAGAGGGAAATGTTAGTAGGAAGTAATGTTTAGTAAACTACATTTAATTTACAGCTTTAGTTATTAGTTAGATTGTATATCAGGATTTTACAATAATCAACTTAATATTAGCTTGGTGCAGTGATATGACTTAAACTACCAGTCTGTGCATGCGCTAAAACTAGTTCCAGCTACAACAGTAAAATGCTGCTTGCACATTAATAGATCAGGGATAATGATTCATTAATAACATACGCAGTTATTCTCACATGGAGGCCATTTTCTGCAAAATTATTACTTTTACTTCTCACACATTTATCATTTTTCAATGCAGGATGCTTTCATTTGTAAAGGAGTATTTTTACACTGAGGTACTGCCACTTTTCCTTAACAGTACGTAAAGCATTTGACCTGTGAAACTGCAGGAATCTACGATGTCAAACCCACTGTAGAACAGGAGAGGTAGACCTTTACTTCAGGAAGTATTGTCTGTTTATATTCTTGTTTGTACAAGTGTGTGCTGAAATAATACAAGCAGCAGAGTATGGAGGGATGCTGCGTGGTACGGATTACATACAAAGGCACTGACTGAGGGTAATGGCAATTAAAGTGTTTGAGAAAAAGACGTATGATCTTAAATGTGTGGAGTGTTGCTGTTAGCCTCCTATGCAGTGTCCAACAGCTTAGGCTTGCTACTCTGTCCACATTATTCTCTATCCTGCTCGCCTTTCACCAGCGTGAGTACATTTCACGTTATCAAATATGGTTTGTTCACAGCTTCAATATCTGCCACGACAAGACTGAACAACCGGCAAAAAATAGCTTTATGTCCTCAACATATTTCATATTTTGTCAGGAGTTATAATGAAAATGTTTTGGCAACACAGCCTTCATCAGAATAATGAATGCAGTGATGAGAGCCATACAACAAACAAGAAAACATGTTCATGGCAAATCCAATTTTTAAGTAATTTCAGCTAATTTTTTTGGAGAAGAGAAGACTGATCTCAGTTTAATTGAAAAAAAAAAACACTGTCACCAGTCTCTCCTTTTCCACACCAAATGACAGTTTTGTGGAGTGGAGATACAGTAGGTGCTCGAGTTTCTACAAAAACTGTAATCCTCTTTATTCTCACCCTAGGCTTAGCTGGAACCAATCTAGCTATATTACCCTATCTGCCCCTGACCCTATGGATTAACGGAGCTGATATCCCATTCGATACGCTATATACAGGGCTGTCTCACTGCCAGAGGGGAGTGGTTGTCATTGCACTCACCTTTCCCAGTTATTACATGCTCAGTGGCAGAAATCTGATTCCTCAACAGCACTTTCTCTTTCTGTCTCTCTCTCTCTAACTTCTCCCTTGCTGTCTGTCTGCTTGTATCTCTCTCCTTCTCCTTCCCTCTGCCACTCCATTCCAAAGGCTTCTCCCTGATAATACTTCAATGTCAAATCCAGTCAGAAGGCTGTAATTCTCAGCGGGCTGTGTCTTTGGCAGGCAGCGGTGCTGGAGGAGCTCCCTGCGAGCGTGAGATAGTGCTGCATTTGACTGCTGAGAACTTCAGATGCTCTTTAGTGTTATACCAACAGGGACAAGGCATCCCTGGTGAATAGCAGTAGAGGAGTAAGTGGTATGTTTAAGAGATGTACATGCATGTGCAGGATTGTATGTGCACCAGACACCATAAGAGGAGTCTGAGTGTCTGTGAGAGAGTTTGAGCGACAAGTGTCTCCATTTGCCTCACGTAAGTGCCTGCGTCATTACACACAAAGACGCCTTTGGGAAAAAAAAAAAAGAGTTTGGCCACAAAGGGACAAAGCAAGCTTTTGACTGGTAGCCATGGCAACAGAGGAGAGACAGATAAAGGGCTGCCAAGAAAAGCCACGTTTAGATTACAGCGTAAAACACTTCCATTTAATCTTACACGGCTGTCATTTGCAGTCTCCCCCATGATAACGGCAAGGTAAAATAAAAATGATTGTGGGATGAATCATTAAAAGTTGGCTTCCGTGGCACATAAATAGCCACAGGTATGCGTGCGTCTGTGATTGAAAACGAGAATGAAAACCGGTGAGAGAGAGAGAGAGAGAGAGAGAGACAGAGATAAAGTCTAGGAGGCCATTTAGGAGTGTGCCTGGAGTGACAGAAAGAGGAAAAACAGTGACAACACATTTTGCCAGGTGCTAGAGGGCATGTCGATATGTTGCTGGATGTGAGAAAGACAGAGAGGGAGACAAGAATAAAAGATATATTAACACAGAGGAATAGTAGTGTGTGTGTGATTGAATGAATCATACGTGTATGTGTACACGTGTGTGTGCAGTAAGTCATGGCTTTGTTTCTCTCCTGAATGTGCATGTGGGTAGCATGTTGGGCAGCAATGTTCAAGGACACGTCTCTGGTGCGCTCATCTGTGCGATAATATCTGATGAATCCCTCGCTGCTAGACATGTCATACATGCGCGTGTGCATATCACGAATGTGTATGTGTGCACATGCACATGTGTGTGTCTTGTGTGTATGAGCATATTATGTACTCACAGGATATTTCTCCAGAGGTTCTGTCAGTAATGCGTCTCCAAATATTGACCGGCAGTACTCTGCCATCTTAGCCTGCTGCTTCGGTCTGGGAGTCATCACACACAAAAACAAAAACAAACACACACACACACACACACACACACACACACACACACACACACACACACACACACACACACACACA
>JBBMJY010000011.1:13649331-13701823 GCA_037833715.1 Toxotes lorentzi
ACACACACACACACACACACACACACACACACACACACACACATACACACACACACACACACACACACACACACAATGATTTCTCTAATAAATATCAATATACACTGAATATGTATGCTATCAATAAAAGCCATTAAAAGCCAAACCAACCAATGAGAACTTCCTCCCTAAAACTGATGTTCAAGCAGATGATACAAACCAAATGGCTAATTGGGCTTTTTGATGTTAAACCATTGATAGAAAACACTCATCAGGAAGGTCAACAATCGTAGTGCAGCCTTTACACCCCTGACATGTAATGATCTTCTGACTTACGAGTCCACGTGGTTCTCAAAAGACAGGATGACGGGGAAGGGCGAGGTCTTGAAGGCACACTCTGCGATGGCCTCGATCACCTCCTAAAAACATAAACAGGAAAAAATAATTGATAATATATCTATAAATTATGTTGAATGCACACCCTTAAGGCAGAATGTTATTTTAATGTTGAATTATTATTTAAGTAATGTAATACACATTAAAAACAACGAATGCCATCGATGGTGAATGCGGTAATATACTGTAGAGTCACAGCTTTTCATTTCAAAATACTCCTCAGCTCGTATACCAGTCAGAATAACCTCCGCTTACAATTTTATGATTCCCTATATTTCCCAGAATGTCTGAGAGCTGCCCCAGGGGAACATGCCCAAACCTGGTGAAGTCAATAACTGTAGGAGAAAGCAATAGCAACAGTGATAAGATAGGAAGATTAATTCCAAATCCAACATGTCTCCTGGCTGCAAGGCATTATGGTCTATTGTGGATACCAGAGCTGGAAGAATTATCTTTGTGGCTTTAGGTATCAAAGGCATGTATCAGTGTAAAAGTAAAGTGGATTTCTTCTGTAACACTGTATTGTAACTGTGCAGGGTGTCAACATGTTGGTATATTTTCTGGATGATAATGTTAAAAAAAATCCTGCAACGTACATATCGTAAACTACTGCTTCCTCAGTCATTCACATCCCACAGATTTCAGCGTGGATATGTCCACAGCAACGAGAGCTGAGCCATGAGGTGGTTCAAAATCTGATATCAGATTTCCAAGTCAGTTACACCATCATTAACAATGGTATCGGTTCAGTTAATGCCTTCATTTCCATTTGCTCCATCTCCGCCAATAAAAATCTGTCTGTGACTCAACCCTCTGCATCTGTAGCTTTCTTCCATCCTCTGTCCTGCATAATTCTAATACACAACTCTGCATTTCACTCTCAGTCTAATTCCATTAAGCTTCTTCTACTTCTTCTGTTACTCTCATTAGGTCTAAATTTCCCCTATCAATCAATCAATCAATCAATCCACCCACCTCTTTCTTCTTTTTCTCCTGACACCCCCTCTGCCCTGAGATTTTCACACCCTCCTGCTATAAAAGCGTTTTTTGTTTTGTTTTTTTTGTCTTCTCATCTTCGGAGACCTTAATTACGTACCCCTCAGCACTTCTCTTTAGGGCCATTCAGTGCATCTCCGGTCCCTTACAATTTGCTATCTGCTGCATGCATGCCCCTCTTTTTGTTTACCCCACTTCTTCGCTGACTGTGCTTTCATCTATACTCACTTTTATCTTCTGTGTCCAACTCTGTGCCTGTATGCTTCTTTGTTTGTGTAATTCATTCCCTGCTTTATAAAATATTATTAGTTAGAATCGAAATGAAATCAAACCCCATTTTTTTTTGTCTATCTATGGTCAGCGTTCACTGTATTTACATTCAGCAATTATGCTGCAGTTTCTGTTGGTACTGGCAGAGTCTGCCATTCCTGATTGCCTACTTAAGCATGAGGGATGAGGGATTCACTGGAAATCAAAGCCAATTTTATCTCACTGATAACAGCCTATCTGTTTACTGTTCTTTCTATTTACACTGTGTCAGATCTGAGTCAAGTCACTACAAACTCAATGTTTCCCACCGCTGCTGCTGCTTCACATTAAAAACATTCCACTGCTGAAACATGGCGCTTTATTGTGAAGCGACAAACACACAGGCAAAGTTTGTCGCCACAGTTAGTGCCGTTCACATCAGAGGATTGTGTTTAACTTTTGCAAGGAAGTAATAGAACAAGAAGGAACAACCACAGTGAGCTGTCAGATGAAGAGATGCAGGCGACAGGCTGCACACTTCTAACTCCTCCGCATGGCAGCCATCTTTACTGTGTCCTGTGTCCTGTGTGGAAAACTATTTGTGCCATGTGCAGCATGAAATCAGTTTGATTGATTTTTTTAAAAATTAAAATAACATGATTTGTTTGACTGCACTGTAACAAAAACCAGCTGCTCTTTGCATTTTTAACCCAACTCATAGACCAATCAGTGTTTGAGACAATGAGTGGATCATGTGCTCAGAATGTTTGATGAATTACATCATCTGTCCGAGAGCTCTGTTTACCCAGAATCCCCCTCTCTGGGTCTGTAGACAAAGACATTAAAATGCATCTTCACAGAAGAATGTTTCAGCCTCCTCTCCCTCTGCTCCCCACTCCCCCACCCAATCCCTCGCATACACCTCTATCACTCTGCTCTCCTTGTGTTACCTTGAAGGAGATTTCAGTTGTCATGGTGAAGCCGTGAGTGATGACGGGCTCTTCTTCTGTAGTGCGCCCCTTCCAGCAGTCCAGTTCAATGCAGCGGCACCCTGACAGGAGAACCTGCTTGTACATCTCAACTGAAGAGTTCCCTGCGAGCTGGCCGGCTGCATCCAACACACAAGGAAACACGCACACACGTGTATAAACATATGAACACATTAACACCACTTCAGGTAACTGTTATATTGATCCCCCAAATGAATGAACCAGAAGGTCTACAAAATCATGTCCCCCCACGTTTCAAGAGCTCATTAACCACATTAGTGGTTAGTTGCTAGCATGCAGTAAAAACAATTCAGCTGTCGTTATCTGAAGCAGGCAGATCTCATCACCCTGTCACCATTAGCGAAGCAATTATGTCTTCACATTAACAGCATGCTTTCCTGCAACACCAGTGGAACTGTGTCAAAGTGAGAGGCAGATCTGTGGTGTCACTTCAGGTGGAATCACTCATTTCCTGACTTTTTTTTTCATCCCTTTCCTCATTTTCCCTCTCACTTTTATTTTTCTCTTCATCTGGTAGACTACCCTGATCCGAACCCAAGAGGGAAAGACTTTCTTTACTAAATGAGTTCATGTATTGTACGCTGCATGAAACATTGCTTTAATTTACCAGGGATCAATAGGATGGAAATATATCAGCATGAATGAATAAGCTGCACAAGCTCTTGTCAGCATAATTATCTTGTGTGGATCTTTCTTGTAAAGTTGTTAAACATAAATACTGCAAGGAAAGAAACGCATTCTGCACTGCCGCACATCTTTCCTGTTATAATGAGAGAAGAGAGAATCAAGAACCTGTTGTTTGTTTTTCCTGTTTCTTCATTTCGCAGGCTATGAGGCTGGTCTCTTACAGTAATTCAATTTTTTCCATTTCTGGAGAAATCTGATCCACTTGAAAGATTCAATGCTCTCCAGTCCCCCCCCCCCGGAATAGATTTGAATAGATGAATTCTAATATCCATTGAAGAGAAAATGGCCTCTGTATTGTGCCTGCCATGCTTGCACACTGCCGGGAGCCAGTTACTGTGACTACCAGTCTACAGAAATATTTAACTCATGAATATCAATGAATTGAGTCTCATGACATGACTTGATTGGATAACCTCTTGAGAGGTAACGCAGGAAAGGGGGCCTGATATGCACCAGAGCATTTGATTGACTGACCTGCCAGGTATAAAGCAGGGTGTATTCACTTGTGCGACCATAATTGTATTTCTAAATGAACGAGTGATCTGTTCATGTGCAGAAGAATAAAGGATGCGTGTGAGCAATCAGTCAGGTGCAAAACAGTAACAGGGACAGACAGAGCCGCTTACATACACAACAGCTTTTTGACTTGTGACTGGATTTATTGTGTATACCTGTGAGGTATGTGTTGTGTGAGGAGTTGATGAAATAGTGGGAGAGGGGAAAGGTCATGTCTTCACTCTGGTCCAGCTTCTCAGGGGGAATGATGCTGTTCTCCTCCCCATTCAGATACCTGGCAAAGCCTTCCACCGAGATCTGACCTGCATGAACATAACACAGTACACAGACATATTAGTCAAAAAAATCGGAAAACTTTTTTTTTCTTTAGCACAGACAGAAACCTAAACTTTCAATTCATGTTTTCCAGCTGTCAACATTTCCCATAAAAGGACTAAAACCAATAATAAACTGATCTGACAAACCAGTGTTGTCTTAGTGTACAATAGCTTTTTTCTCTGTGCCACAGATCAACATTACTGTTAAAAAAAATGGATTAAAAACACATCAAAGGGCCACATTGTTGCACTGGCTGACAGGTTCCTTCAGTGAACACAGGCACTGTTAATTGCTTATTTTGAGCTGAGCCCACATACATCCTGCTGCTGTAAACGCTCACTAGTGCCCTGTGTATTAATCTGTAGCTGCAAAGAGTCCCCCCCAAAAAATGCACAATTTTCTCTAGTTTAAATTGTGTTTGCTAAGAACTACAATGCCCTGCAGTTCCAGAAAATTATTAAACCATCTTTAAAAATGAAATTATATTTGTGGCCTATTTTTTAAGATTTATATCTTCAGTATGTATAAATGTGCTTGGGGCTGAGTGCACAGATAGGGTAGGGAAGTTGTAAAGCATTCCCAGTTGGAAAAACGCACTATTGGTTTTGATCTCTTCAAAACATTTGTTGACAATAACAAAAACATAAAATATCTCCTGCCTGATATACAAATATATGCCACTTTAGAAATGAAGATCCTGAATAATTTTTTGAGACAGCATCTTATATGAAATACATAACATGAATAAAGTGTTGTTTGAATATTTGTTTTTACACTATGCTCCATACACATACTGCAGATGCATTTAAATAAGCAGCTGTGTTCAAATGCTTTCAAAGGTTCCATTACAAAAATGTTCATAATCACTAGTTACATCCACACAGAGATAACATTAGTTCTTAAATTTAGCAGGAAGACTAAGTCCAAAGCCTTTGTGGTTAATCGTTAAAGCCTGTGCCTCATTGTCTCTGTTTCTTACATTGCAGGTGGGGAAGCAGGCTTCACTTGCTTCCCCTCGCATTGCTGATGTTCATACAATGTCATACAGGGATCTGAAAAAGCTGAACTGCCCTTGACATTGTTCTTTCCTTATTTTGACTGTTTGTCAAGGTCACTCATGCTAAGCTTTGCATTTTTGCTGTCATCAAGGCAATAACGCTGAATAAATAAGTAATAAATCACATATGAAAAGCTCAGATCTCCAGCCATCCAGATAAAAATTAAAATTAAAATTAAAATTTTCATACACATTACCATACACACCATACACATTGTGCTGCTGTGACGTCAGTGTTCCTCTCAAACGTCCAAGATAAATTTCTCCAAAGGGAGACCATAGATGCTAATCCCATCCTATCCTATCACGTACTACACCTGCATGGATTACATTTTGTGCAACATATAGCAAGTGCCCAAAGTGAAACCAAAACGCTCGCAACCCCCTCCACCCACATACGCACACACTCACTTGACGTTATGCTAAATATGCTAAGCGATGCAAGCTCGACGGGTGCAGCGGGTCCCTCCGGCCACTTTATGCTAATTAATGCGGTGCCGCCCTCTGCAGAGTTGCTGGACTAATTAACGCTGGCTGCTGTCTGTGACATCTGAGCTCAGTCGCATTCAGCGTCTTACTCCCTGCTGACTACCAGGACCTCCCTTTGCCAGGCTGAGGCTCACCTCTGCATGACACACACTCTTACAGAAACAGACACAGCGTTTCCCCAGTTCCCAAGACATTTGTAGGTCAAACAGGGAAAAAAGGTGTTAACATGGCTGGGATTAGAGGTGTACTTGAGTGAGAACCTACAGGTGTTACTTCAAAAGTGTGATTTGAAAGGTGAAGTTACATCTGAAAAGAAGACAGTGTGAAAGGCCATGTTCAGGCCAAATTAAAAACTCTGGCTTTTGGCCACAATAAGAACTCTGTTGAGCCGAGAGGAAACTGCAGCTGAAATGTATTCTGATTTTAATGATTGGCTGTAAGAGAAGAATGGACACAAACTGACAAAATCTGACAAAGAGCTTCCTACCCACAATCACGGAAGATGAATATGCAATGATATGCCACCATCCACTCTGGATGGAAGAGACTTGAAGTGCCTTGTTTCATTTAGCATTTTATTCATCTGCCTTCAAACAATGTCAGAGCACTTGAGCGAGCACAGACTAAAGTAGTCAAAGACATTGATAGAACAATGAGGAGATTAATGGCAGGTATAATATTCACCAGTCCAAGCTGGAAAACAGAGGAAGAAGAAGGAGAAAGTGAAACAACAAAGAGAGTGAGCAGGGAAAAAAAGCAATTGTTTTCTCACTCCTCCTCCTTAATTATAGCTTTTTTCTTTTTTCTGATTCACTACCTGCAACAAGGGTGTAAGCATCTCTGCATGCCCATTGTATCTTCCTGCACTCCACATAATGCTCTGTCAGTGCAATCTGAAAGCATGTTTAGCATGCACATAGTCACCCATGTTTTAACATACGCTTCCAAATGCATATGCGAGTGTCCTTGAGAGAAGAAAAAGTGAGCATGACTGTGTGTGTGAAGGTAGCATGTGGAGCTCTGGACCCCTCTGCAGAGCAGATGGCAGCACTTCCTCCGGCTAGATAAATACTTCACATGGGGAAATCTGTCACTGGGACAGAGAAGGGCACGCTTCCAGAGAGGCTGGGGCAGGATGAAAACACAACATCACAGTAAGAGCACATCAGTGTGATCAGAGTCAAACACCGGGCGGCCGGAGATCTGAATGTGGTTTAAAAAATTATTTCACCTAACTTAGGCACCTGTGTTTCATTTTGTCATACATTTAAAAAAAAAAGTAAAGTAGGTACTTTACTCAGTGGAGATCATTAAAGTGGCACTTTCAGTGTAATCAGTAATAAAATGTGCAAATGAGATTGGAATAATAATGATATACTCATAATAATAATAATAGCAATAATAATAATACTTCATTTTATTTAAGGGTGCCTTTCAAAGCACTCAAGGTACAGTTAAAAAAAATAAGCAATGATGCATCAACATCATAGAATCAAACAAAGCTGTAATAAGCTCACATAATAAATGGGTATAAAATCATGCCTAAGCCATAGAGAAGTATAGACCTAATATGCCAGTTTGAAGTGGTGCGTCTTGGGACGAGATTTGAAAGAGGTGAAAGAGTCAATATTGTGAAAGTCAAGTGGGAGAGATCTCCAGAGGTGAGGGGCAAAGCGACTGAAGGCTCTAAAGATCTAAGAGTACGGTGCTGTGAGCAGATATGAACAAGTTCAGAGAGATGTGAAGGTGCTAAGTTATCAAGGTCCTTAAAGGTGAGAAGCACAATCTTGAAGTCAATGCTGTTTTTAACAGGGAGCCAGTGAAGCTGCTGAAGAAGCTGCTAGAATTGTCAATAGTCACAGAGAAAGTATCAGATTTAGCCAAAGTAGAAAGCTGTTTGAGAACCACGATTTAGAGTGAAAGGCTTGGTAGATAAATAGAGCTAGGTGTCATCCACATAAATGTGACACTGAATGCCTAATTTCTTGACCCAGAGGTAAAAGGTAAATAATAAATAGGAGGGGACCCAGAACAGAGCTTTGGGGAACATCACTAGTGACTGGACTAGACTGGGATGTAAGATTTTTAAATTGATCAAACTGAGTGTGGCCAGAGTGATATGATTCTAATCCAAGAAAGAGAGGTGTCAGTGATTCCAAGAAAATCATTTCTTTTAGGAGGATGTTATGTGAGATGGTGTCAAAGGCTGCACTCAAATTGAGAAGGATGAGTCCAGTTAGGAGCCCAGAGTCAGCTGCCATCAAGAGATCACTGGCGATTTTCACCAAGGCTGTCTCAGTACTGTGAAAAAGGCAGAAACCAGACAGTTCATACAGATTATTGCCAGTGAACTGAGTGTGGACCTGAGTTGCATCTGTTCATTCAAGTATTTAAGAGAGAAATGGTACATTTGATATTGGGGGGAAAAAAATGAGGGAACAAGACCAGAAATAAGAGAGAAATATATGATGTTTTTAGTTATTAAAGAGGACAGGGAAGGTAGACAGGCTTTCACTAAGTGAGTAGGAAGGGGGTCTAGCCGGCAGGTAGATGATTTAGATTTACGAATGAGACCACATATTTCTGCTACAGTTAGGAGTTTGAAACTAGCTAATGAAGAACAGAAGGGGACATGGGAAGGGTAATAAACTGAACTGTGTTGTTCGTCAATTTCTGGTGAATATTTTTGGCATTAAAAAAGGTCATGAGGGTGTTACATTGAGCAACTGAATACAGGTGGGTTGCAAGAGTGTCCAGTGGCCGTAAAATATAGTTTACCCTGGAAAATGGGTCAGGTGAAGGGCTCTAGTGTTCCCTTCCCCTGACCTAATTTGATTTGTGTAATAGGTAGATTTTGCTGTGGTGAGATTTTGCGTTTTTTTAAATTTTAAAACAGAAACTCTAATAACAGCTTCCAGACTAAATAGTTTCTTCTCCAAATATTCATAAATACATTCATCGATGTACTAAACTTTAGATCTGCAGCACAGTTACAAAGGTTTTTGATGAACAGCCCGAGGCAGATATGAAATCTAATGATCTATTGTACTATGAAGATTGCTGCTTGGGAAACACACCCAAGGAACTAACACTTTAAAGATCACCTATTGTGCTGTGCTATTGTTGAACACAGATGTAGAATTGATTGGGAAGCTGAAGACAAACGATATGTCATTTAATCAATAAGCCCCATTTGTTTAAATGTTTATGCTACTGATCTAATCTTTAACTTTAACAGAAAGTTGCTCCGGAGTACAAATCTTTATTACAGTTTTTGGTGCTTTCTAGCCCATGAAAGAGGAAATTAACTGACGCTGGGTAAAAACAAAATATCAATTATTCATGCAATGGTGGTATTTTCAACATTTATTATGACGTTTTCAAAACGGTTTGGAAAAATCTACCCAGTGATTTGTTTGATAATAAACAGAATACAGTGTAAATCACCCATTTTGGCATACGTGTAATAACGTGTAGCTTTCCAGCAGAGATCACATTTGAATTGGTACATACCCAACCTTGATGCCTGATATCTGGAGTGGGATGTTCTCCAGTTTTGGCAGCTCCCTGCCCACTGACACTTCAGACAACATGAAAGCACAACATGTCCAGGAGTGTTGGATCCCTTATGCTCATCCATCTTGGCTGTTCATGAATTATTCTGTGCCACTCCTGATGCTCTAATAGTACACCTAAAGCTGCCTTTTTAGTTTTTTTTTTTTTCTTTTACAGAAAGGCAGCTTTGTGATGTTGATTGTGATCTTTATTTTTATTCCTGTTTTAACAAGTAGATTGATGGTTTGAACAGAAGACACTGATGAATACTACCTACATTATAATTCAGTGGATGTGACACATTCAGATAGACACAACACTAGCAAGGAACAAAAACATGCCCCCCCTTGGACAGAACATATGTCATGTCAAGCAAATTGGGACATGCATTCAGCAACGCAGGACACGGTAAGGACTCCAAGCACAGTAAATACAGAAACGCTACAAGTTGCCAAACTACGACTACGCTAGTTGCCTGGCAACTGCGCCCTGCCAAGAAATAGTCAGACGCATACCCCTGCAAAACAACACCTTGTTTTACACTTGTTTTTTTTTAACCCATTTCAGTGGATGTTCCAATGGATGGGTTAATCTGTGCTTTACAATTCGTAACTTTTCTAGGATGTTTACGTCTATGATTGCTGTCATCTGACTCCACCCAATTGCACAAACTTATTTGACTGGATATCCAAGAGGAGTTGAACTGAGTGCAAGTGCACTTGGTTGCAGATGTTGAAGACGTTTCACCGCATTTTTACTATTTGGTGATTTCTCACATTCAGATTCTCCATCCATTGGAATGGACAGAAAAAAATAACACAGAAGTATTTTATGAGGCTATTTAGAACAGTTCTTTTTTGTGTTTGGAACATAATTTGGTTCTGAATGGATTAAATGACCATGATATGACCTGTTGATTAGTGAGCCTCACTTGTTGTTCCCCCATTTCCAGTTGCTGTGCTGAGCTAAGCTAACCCACTTCTGGCTGTAGATATTTGATAAACAGATATGAGAGTGTTATCAAACTTCTCTAAGAGGCAACCAGGAAGCAAATAAATGTATGTTTCCCTAATGTTAAGGTATGCCTGTAATTTGCAGTTCACTGAGCTTTCCCCTTTCCCAGACGCCTTTTTTTTTTTTTTTTTGTTTTGGGCATTTTATTTTTAGAAATGGATTTGCAGCAAGAGACAAAAGGAAGATTTGTGAAGCATAATAAGAAGAACAGATGCAGTAAACTGCTGTGATAAATGAAAGAGAAAGATTATGACTCCCAAACAGTGTTCATGTGCGTGAAAGCACATCTGAATGTACATTTGCGTTCAACAGTGCCACATATGTTCTTTGCTGCTCTCCACTATTTGGTCAAGCTCTGCTAAAGCACAAACACACACCAGTAACACTCCCTCTCTCCGTCTTTTCACTCTTTCTCTTTCACACACACTCTCTCTCTCTCTGTCCTCAAGGATTCTACCCATGTGATCCTATACTTGTAAATAAAATGTCAAAGAATATCTTCTGTTACGTTTGGCAGTGTTTGGAGTGGTTGAAACATTTTGGTGGTCTTGTTGTGTGTGTGTGTGTGTGTGTGAGTGGTATTTACAGACTTCTAACATTCTGTTCCTTGGCACCCCACTACGTCCCCTCACTTTTTGAGCTTTTGGACACCAGGCAGCAGGGCTGTCGCTATGGTAACATCCCTGCCAAATTTATTGGTGGTGGGGGGCTGAAGTGGGGGGTTTGGGGGTGGGTGGAGTTTTAGTTGGGTTGGAAGAAGCTGGGAGCCTTAACTAGTCACGTTGTGTATCTGGGTTGAATTTCTCTGTGTCTTCCAAATGATCTTTTATTTATCTCATATTTTTTTCACAGTAAAACACTTGTGCAGTAAAACGTGCCGCTTAGTGTGTGTATTACGTGTATTTATGTGTCCACATATGCATGTTAATGTTCCTGTATTTGTATTGACAGACATTTGAGCCACTGACCTTTCTGTGCCAGTGAAGCATTAGGTTCATATTTTTCCACAAGCAGCTGGACCTGCTCTGGTTTGAGAGGAGGGTAGAGAATCTCATTCAGACGAGGGTCTCGCTGTTTATTGTTAATGAACTCTGTCATTTGCTCCACCGTGAGGTATGGACGACTCTTAGCCCCCCTGAGGAGAGGAGGAGACATGAGACATCAGAGTGACTAGTGGGTATACAAAAAGAGAAAAGTGGAGAAACCATGGGAAAGGTTACTAAAACAGATGTGAGAGAAAGAACATAATTCAAAAAAACTGAGATATGAGAAAATGTAATGAGGAGAAGATGATGGAGGGGAGGAGCGGTAATTAAAACGGCAAAGACGTGGGCAGAGAGAGCAACCGACTTGCAAAGGAGCAGAGGAGAAAATGTTGTGTTGAGTAAATTATGAGATTTGATTAAAACGCCTTTCGTATCTATGCCTGTTCCATTAAATCATCATCTCCATATCCTCCTGGCTCACATGCCATCTCACTTAAGAGTGATTAAAATTTAGATTTACGACTTGGAGTTGCCAGAGTCGTGCTGGCACGCTGGCGTGGCTGATGGTCTGAGTGCCCCTGGGCCAAGGGGGCAGCTCTGCTTCTGCAGCACGTGGGGGGCCACACAGCCAGGCCCAACGAGTCACACCCCGTGCCATTACCATATACTTTCCTGTACTAATGAACTACTTTAATGGGCAAAAGCAGGTGTCTTAAACCTGCAAAGCCATAGTGCTCAATGAGGGCTGGCAGCCATTACTTAGCTGCTGGTCCGAAAAGAGCAACAGATGGTTGAGAAAAAAAATCTAATCAATCACTATCACATTGCTTCAAGTTTTTAAAACAACTTTGCTTCTCAAGTGGCAATTTCTATATTCTTCGGCGGTTATTTCCTGGAAAGACTTTCTAAAAGACAACAAAGGGAAACAGGGTTCTTACACATCAGAGAAGATGTGGTCCAGCTCAGGTCGGGAGCAGATGTTGCTCAGAAATATGTTATACACCTCTGGAGTGAAGTCTTCCTGGGGGATGGAGTCATTCTGCAGAAGACAACAGCAACATGGTCAGATAAACTGAAGATGCAATACAAATGTGTTGGGCAGCAGGTGGCCTGATAGTGGGTGGAGACACTGTGGACAAACTACAAGTAGACAGCATCTGTACTGCTGTGCTGTGGTATCAAATACTATTGTCAGTTCTTTTTGGTGTGATTCCATTGTCACGTCTTGTGATTTTATTGCTTAAACATAATTCATACGTAAAAAAAATGTTCAGCTCTGTTTTTAGTGTGATGCACAGGTGCTAAACCTTCAAAACTGTTATATTTAGGGCACTGAAAAGTTTGTAAAAAAAAAAGGGCCTCACACAAGAACATGTTTATATTCTTATCTCACAAGACAGATTTAATACCTCATGTTCACGTGTCAAGTCAAGTCAATTTTATCTTTATGGCCAAAAATCACAACTTTGTCTCAAAGATCTTTATAGTCTGTGCACAATAACACAGTCTTAATAATAAGACACATCTTTCATCCCATGAGATATTCTGTTGCCGACCCGACCTCTAGTCTCCTTCTGGAGGCGATTACAAGGACATGTTTCAAACATAAATGCATATTTCAAATTTGCACCTAGACCTAAACAAAAAAAAAAAAGCTATGTCCACAAGGACTCCTTATAGAGCTATCAGAGCCAAACAGCTCCGATAAAGACACAGTGCTCAACACAGCAGCAGGCAATGGCATTGTGCCTGCAAGAAACAGAGCAGAACCAAGCACTCTTAGAGAGGAGCAGGAGAAAAGAAGATCAGGTAGGATGCACCCAGGGAGGGGGATGCAGGTCAAGCCCCGCTGAAACTCAGTGACTCATTCTAAAGACCTTGGTGAGAGCTACGTGTGTGTGTGTGTGTGTGTGTGTATGTGTGCGTGTTTGAGGGATTAACAGGACTACCATTAGGCTGTAATTACTTGCGCATTGGAACAACAGTAAATCCCACTAGGCCTTCATACAGCAACATGTTTTTACCTCCTGCTCTCTCTCCCTGTGCTAATTATGTATAGCTTATTCTGTGTGTGTGCGTGTGTTTGTACTTCTTCATGTGCTCATTCTGTTTGTATTCAGAAGCTATTCTTTAAATCTACGAGGCGTCTGTCCTGCTGTATGTGCATATGTTTCAGCATGTGTGCAGAACTGCATTAAATAGCATTTCCCCACTTCCAAACATGCAAATCGTTGCCACTGCTGGAGTACAGTGATTGTTTGCTGTTTTGAGGGACTGCTTACACCTCTATGCATGAGGGGGCAGCGTCTCTCTAGTGATATCTGAGAGAGGTAAAGATAAAACAGCTTTTGTCATCTCTATTGCTCCCACTGGGTCTATTTGTTTCATTACAACCAAGTCTAAATCAGTTCTGAGTGGGAAGTCATGCAGACATCCAGAAAATAAGACTCCAAACAAATGAGCAAAGCAGCAATCAGCTGCTGTTTCAGGAGAATAGAGAATGAGCTGAATGGTGAGAGGACAGACTGATGGATGGATGGAGAAGATGAAAGAGCTTGGTGACTAAGATAAGAGAGACAGACGGAGTCAGAGAAGGAGGGACACAAATGGGAGAAGGTTCAAAGACAGAGGAAATACTAGGAGATAGCAACAGAGAGAGCTTTGGTATTTTGGTGTCTCACTCTGCCAGAAGGGAGGTTACAGTTTTCCAGGGCTGTCTCCACTCGCTTCCTGTCTGTTGAGAACATCCTGAAGATACTGTAGGGACACAAAAACACACCCTTATGACTAATCGCAGAAAATGCCACACAAAACCGAAGAGTTTTCACTCTGATCGCCAGCATTAAACTATTAAATTCACCACAGCTTGTTCACAGCATATCCTGCAAGAAAGTTCTGTTGGAGAAGTAAACAGTGAGAGGAATGAAATGAAAATGAAAAAAAAAAACAAAAACACGGAAGATAAAAAAAGACTCAAACATATAGTAGGTGTGAGGGAATATAACCACAAACTCCAGGGAGTAATTACAAATTGAGAGACAAAAGTGAGACACAGTCCATGCCTATATGAAAAATTAAAATGTAATATATGCAGAATAAGAAGGTAAAAGTACAGAAAGGCAAACCAAGCTAAACCTAATGCAGTCTTGCCTTGAGGTGTTTCCAATATTGTGTCCGCACACTCTTATAAATAGGTAGATTGAGTGTATCTCAGCAGAGGTGATTTATGTGCACACATGCTCTGCGAAAACTAGTCACTGCAAGAACTTCATTATCAGATATGAATGCTATGTACAATACACAGTGAGTTGGTTTGATTACTGCTGTTCAAACACATCTACACTCCAGATGGCAACAACATATGTACATAAAAATCAATAATGTTGGTAATTCTTCATAAAGACAATAAATCCCCCAAACATATTTACGCAGATGAGCACATAAAGTTCCATCCACAATGTTGTCATTTCTTATTATCATTATCATTATCATCATCACATCACAGTCTCTCAGACAGCGCTCGTAATTCCACAAATCATAACTCACCAGTCGCAAAAAACTGTGTTTTCTCTGGTGTAAATAAACAAATGACAAGTGCAATTGTTTCCAGCACAGCTAACACGTCGCTGTTCTGTGAAAACCAAGTATCTCCAGTGTCACATTTTCACGAGGAAAGAAAAACAGCAGTGTTTTCAGGTTTGTCAGATAATCCTGGAGGTTTTTGAATGATTTATATTTCTTTTGGAGATACGTGGTTTTCAGAATATGCTGTCCTGCCTCATCTGTCATTTTGAGTGCAGAGAGAGGCAGTGCTGCCGTGTGGCTGGGCTGCCGTTCTCTGTTTTATTCTAGTGTATATAAGACAATAAATGTGATTCGCTAGAATGAAATCCGGCGTCGTTACAGCCACCGCTGGCTGTTTAGGTCTGTTGGCCATAGCCTGTTTTAATTACATGCCGAGGTATCCATGAGCACATACTGTATGCTCGGTGGGAGAGCAGAGTCAAGCTGACATTAGTCAAGCTGACATGTCCTCCCAGCTAGGAGGTTAATTCCCTAAACGCAAGGAGTGTCTCTCTCTGCCTCTCTGCGCCGACACCCACTGCGGTTCTGAAGGAGGTTATCTCAAAAGTTCACTGTTGCCTGCCTGAAAGCTCAACTTGACTAATGGAGATGGAGAGAGTTGGATTTTCAATGAGCTGATGACAAACGGCCAGATGGGTGAAACAGAAACGAAAAATTTACAAAACTGAAACAGATAAAAGGAAATTCTCACACACGCTGGCACAATTTGAGCTGAAGTTAGTGACATATACAAATGGGGCTCGCCCAGGGCATGCTACACACACACACACATACACACAAACCAATAAGGGTAGGCTTTTGAAAAATAGAGGAAAGGACAGCGGTTAACATTATTTTACTGCAGAGCTAAAGAGTCATGGAAAGAATAATAGAGGGATATTGTGACAACAGAAGGGAGGGGTAAAATATTCAAATAAATGCACACACACACACACACACACACACACACACACACACACAGAATGTGTGTATACTGAAGCGTACACATGCTGAGAGTAATGAGAGAGGGCAGAGGAAGCTATGCATCGATCAAAAGAGCGGAGAGGTGGCAGGGAAGAGAAGGATGAATTAGAGAGAGAGACTTACTTCTTGACGGGGATTCGCCCCTCAGGGTTGAGCTGCAGCTTCAGCCGAGTGTATCTGCATTGGACAGAGCACACGCCTTACACAACATGTAATCAGCAGTTTGTCTGTGTGAGTAACGCGCTTGCTCAAATTTAATTTCTGTGTGTGTTTTCTTGAGAATGCATGTGCAACTGACGCATGCATCACTGCGCTGAAAGACAGACATGTTATCAATACAACAGCCAGCGACTGACTGCATGTGTGGAGTTCTCTGTGCACACCATGAATATTTGTCTGCGTTCACATGACAGGTTGGAATTGTGGCTAATCCCTGGATGTCTTGCATTGGCAGCACAGAGCCATGCAACAGCAACACAGGCAGCGCAGTCCGGGCTATAAATAGCATAGCTGCAACAGGAGCCATCATTACAGGCTGGGCTTTAAGTGGCTGCTGGCTAATAATTAATATCCATTACAGTGTCCACTTCATAGGGCAGGCCGGCTGTCACAGGCAAAGTCACCACCGACTGTAATGGTTAACAGGGCCTGAAGCATTTCTTCTTCAGAATAGGAGGGAAATGTGAGGTGAAAAAAGGTAAGTGTTGGCCAAGAAAGAGCGAGTTGACAAAAGCTGGCATCAGTAATGCTACATGAGGGTGACTTTTGAAAAAGGCGGAGAAAAGGAGAGAGAGGGATCAAGGAAAGGCAAAGAAGGAAGAAAAGCACAGGAGTAAGGGAAGAAGGAGAGAACAGTGAGGTGTTTCTTGATGCCTTCATCTGCCTGTATTATTCATTAAGACGAGTGGGGGGAAAACAGATTACTTGCATCTGTCTCCTTTCATGTTTACCTCACTGCTTTCTCTTTCTCTACTCTCTCTTTCTTTCCATTTCACCTACAAGTAGTTTTTTCTGCACATCCACTTTTGTAAAACATAAACAACAAAGCAATGACTGGCAAATTCCTGGTTTTCTAACACCGTCACAGTTCCTCTCAATATGTGAAACGCAAGTCTAAAACTAACTGTTGATGCTCAAGGCTAAAAAGAACATCTAGTAGGGAGCAGCCATTTGAAGACACACTGGGTTCTGTTTTGTTTCCTGTTGCTGGGAACGCTGCCTGTCCACACTGCCCCCTCCCCCCCAAAAAAAGTATCACGGCCTTTAGAGCCAGTGAAGAGAATTAACCACATGCAGAGGAACACCAACATCACTTCAGGGATGAGGTCTCATGCTGCAGCAGTGGTATGACAAAGAATCGCCTTATTCGTGAGCAAGCAGGGCACAACAACTGCTGCTGTGAGCGACCAGCGCGACCGCGAAACCTGCTCTATTCAATTCCGCTCAACTCTCTGTGTACTATGTGATCGATGCCCACTTTCATTGTCTCATAAGTCAATTAGCCTCCTCAGGGGTGTGATAATGGCTTCTGTTCACTGATAAACATCAGACAGCTGGGACTTGTCACCAAGCACAGCCCAGCATATCCTATTCAAAACAATACTGCAGATTCATATTTAAGTCACCCCCGCCCCCTCCTGCCCACATCAGCCTCACTCAGTCACTCACCGCACAAATAAATCAGCTGTGGGCCACAGAGCAGTGTGTTTTCTCCAATCAGATCAATACAAATGTGGTGCTGTAAGCCGTTAGACACAGTTATTATACAGGATCAGAGGTAGTGTGAGGGTGACTGATGATAAAAACTCTCCTACAGGACAGAAAGCCGTTGATGAGGGCAAGAGGGGATTTACATAATAGGCTGGAACCGACGAATGCGGCTCCTATTTAACATTTCAACTCCACCACAGCTCAGGTCAGCGAGCCGGCCTGTTTGAGGATCCACTGTGGCCGGTTGGCCATTATGTCATTAACGCAAGCAAAATGTGAACTACAGCACCATATGAATGCACATTCACTCACATATGCACTCTTGCACTGGGAAGTGGATAAGCCAGCTGAGATGCACAGAGTCGAGTTCATGAACTAATACATATTTCCAGCTGTTTTATTTATCCTCCTTCTTCCTTCCTGTCTGTTTTTTCTCTCTTTACTCTCTCCATCGACGTGAGGTGAAGTGACCTTTATAAACTCAAGCCCTCAGGCTGCCTGATGGAGCTGCGAAAAGCAACTTCATACCTCCTGTGTGTGAGTACAGCACATATTTATGTGTGGAGGTGTCTGGGTGCATGTTGCGGGGTTTACCATGTTTTATAACATACTTTACAGCAAAAAAAAAAAAAAAAAACCCTTACTGTGTAGCTGTGCTGTGTATGGGAGAGTGAGGGAACTATTCTGGCTCATCACTCATATGTCTCTTTTACACAAGATGCCTCATTTGCTTTTGCCTGCTGTTTCTGTTTATGTAAAATAACACATACCTGGTGATAACTGACATTTTTTTGTTTCTAGCAGACCTGATTTTCATATTTATCTTGGGGACTGGAGATTTCCATTTTTTGTGTGACAGTGCGTGTGTGTGTGTGTGTGTGTGTGTGTGCGCGTGTGTGTGTGTGTGTGAGACATACGCTTTCTCAAGGCAGGCCTCTCTGGACATGTTCTGTACCAAGAGGTTAGATGCCAGGCTGAATAGCTCTTCCGCCCATTCCTGAAGTAAATAAAACACACACATACAGACACACACATACAGACACACACACACACACGCACACAATCCATATTCATCACCACCCAAAAAGATAAGGAGCTCGAGATACTGATCACATTACTGTTAAACAGCCTTTTTATCACTTCAATTAACCTTTGTGCCATTTCGTGTTTTATTTCAGCAATATTAACAAATGCATTTGTTTCCCTTGTAGATCATTTTCAGGGAAATGCTACATAAACACTGATCCCACAGACATAATTGGGCACAATGGAACACCCCAATTAAAACAGAAATTATCAAAGTTGGAGGATCAAGGTTTTCACACAATAACATATATTAAATTTAATAGCTGCTTTTAACTGTATCCTTATACAAAGCATCTTTTGTTGTTGTTCTTATGCACAGTTCTTACCTTAGCTATCTCCTCTTGGAAAGCCATGAAGTTCAGGTAGGTGATGTTGACCATGTCAGGGCCACTCACCACTGTCAGCATCCTGTTCTCCATCTTCCCCACCAAGGTGCTGACATCCAGTAGCTCACGTAGCTTAGCTTCCTTAACAATAAAACACAAACACACACACAAAAGGTGTCATGACCAAACTCAAATCAAAATATAATTCATCAAGCTTTAGGCTTTTTATGTCAAACCAGTTCATTATCACTGACATGCCATACAACAGTGGACCACACTTGAGCCAAACCTGCATCCAAAACCTAGCAGCCCCAACAAAACCGACATCAGTGGAAAGGCAAATGACATTAAACAGACCATGGAAAAAGACAAGCTATGCTTTTCTTTTATTTGAGGAAGTTAGAGACAGTACAGTTTTGTGTCGAGGTGTTATGGTTTACTTCTGTTTCACAACAAAAATCACCCTCTCAAATGCACTGAGCTGGAACAAGACCTGTCAGTATTTTGGAGTTCACACCTCATCTGACGGCTGATTTGTGTGATTAATGAGAGGTCTTCTGTCAGAGGCAGACAGTGTGAGGAGCGAGGTGGGAGGCTGCAGTCCCTAGTGGATCTTAATGTGACTTGCAAGTTCCATATTAGAGGCTATAAAAGCAGCAAAAAAAGGTGGGTTAAGCAGCACTATGACAGAAGGGATTTCCATTTTTTAAACTAATTAACGGGGCTGGAGGTGTTGAACTGAAATAAAAAGAATGTAGATTTTTAGTAAGAAGCACAAAAGAAGCACAAAATATCTGCAGGGGATTTGTGATGTCGTTTACTATCAATGACCCCGCAACAACTCGCCAAATCCCGAGAGCTTACTGATTTTCAACCTTTGTTTCAGCTTGTTTCTAGTGTGGAAAACATCCTCCCACTTCATCAGATTCTCAGCTCAACTGTGGGATGTGGTACTAAGAAGAGCAGCAGATGCACATCTTTACCTTGTGACCAGACATCACAACATCACGGAATGAAATGTTAAATGGCAAAAATTGTCAGCGGATTCACTGATTCGCTGAACGTAAGCACACTGTTCTTGATCAGAACAGTTCTCATTCAAATTCATGAGAAGATCAGTGGTCAAGGTGAAGAAGCCTGAGACGTCTTCAAGAACCTTCGAGCAGGTCCAGTAGCATTCGTACAGCTCTCAGAAACACCACGACCTGGCTGACTGAGAATCCTTACAGACATCACCGCCTTCATCTATTCAGTTTTCAGGTTTAACTTGAATTTCCTGCAACCTTCCTCCATCCAACAAATTCAGCAGGTTAAATGAGTCTGTTGTCTGTAACAAAACATTGAGTGTGAGCAGCACAAAAATTTGTATTCAGAGGAGGTAATTGTCTGTGGAAAACTAAACCAAACTCATTTTAGCAAATATACATTCAAGGAGCTCATCTTTGGTGCAAATCATATAAAAAACAAACTACAATGCCTCCGAGGTGCAAGAGCGGAATAACAATGATCTTCTTCTCTCCTTTGCGGCCCAGTATGCTAGCAGCATACAAAATGGTTGCTCCGGCTTAATTAACACAACAAAAAAGCCCTGTAAAGGATTTTGCAGTGAAAGCAAATGAGCTCCCACTAATTTAACCAATCAAACAAAGAGCATTGTGTCCTGTGTCACGCTGATAAATGTCCTCTACACTTCCCTCACGCCCCCCAATCAAATTGCGCGGCTTAGCGGCGCCCATTATTATCACGCTGAACTCTTCTGAGGCGATAAATTTTCCCTATTGAAGAATCTCTCCCCTCTGACAGCCTGTCTGTCTGTCGGCCTTTCATTTAAGCATCCACAGTTTTATGTGGCAGCATGGAGAACTACTTCCTTGAAAAATATGCCTCGCTGTAATTTCAAAAAGAGTGGATCTGCCATAAATAACTGTACATGCTGCACAATGAAATATTACAGGTTTTCAGTCATTGGGTGATTTCCAGACGTTTATAGCTACAAGATCCTGGCCTTGACCACCAATCAGCTGGACATCCATCACTCTCCACTTACGTATTCTGAACACCCCCAGTGCCATCAATCACAGCATAAAAAGGCATTTTCAATGTGCTAAAACACACAATGCTGAAGTACCTTTCGAGGGATGCTTTAGCAGTCTGCCCAAGATGAAACGACAGTAAGATACTTATTTCATTTATTACAGGCTGGAACGTCGGTACAATTTGATACTGTTTTGATGCTATATGTAGCCATTAGCTGAACATACAGCTCATCTCCTTGTAAGCAGTCAGCACAGGGCTGAACTGGGAGGGAGCTGCAGGCACCAACTGGAGAAACATCAGCAGTTACATTGGAAAAGGACTTCGTCTGAGAGAAATGAGCTGATGTCAAGGAGGAGGAGGAGGGGGAGGAAGAGGAGAGGAAGGAGAAGGGAATGAAAAAATATGAGAAAAAGAAGTAAAAGCCCTGAACGGGAGGAACAAAGAAGAGAGGAGGGGGCCTTGTGAGTGAAATGTAATTTGTGCTGGTGCATTGTGGGAGCTATTGGAGGCATGCCTGAGGTCCCGGTAACCACAAAGATGGGAGCCAAACAAGCGGAGGGTGGGGGTGGGATGGGACTTGGAATGATGATGTGGTTTCGTGTTTCACAACATACTTCACTGTGAGAGCCCAGCCTCTGTGCAACACTGTCATGGACCACTGATGTCTACTGTTTCCATTGTATTTCCACTGCATTCACATGCAGTCAATGTGTGTCATGTATGTGTGTATCCATGCTTGTGAGTATGTGCATATTCAGGCATAGATGGTGCGTGTTAGCAGCTGCAGTCTGTCAGTGCAGGAAGTCTTCTCAGTCACTTAGCATTCACGTGGAGCTGCAGCCTGCGGCAATACATGGACTTCCTCTTCCTGCCTTATAGTTTGTCACAAGGCCCTACATGTCACCAGCCATGCACTCAAACTGTGTCACACTCTGCTGGGCACAAGGGAAAGGATTAAGATTGGCAACTGGAAGTCTGCCACACCTCTGGTCATTAAACCTGCAGCAGAGGACCTTTCTAAACTCTCACACACATACACATACGTTGGACTTGGCCACACACAATCGTAAATGCACACGCAACCACGTAAGATTAAACATGCATAAAACTGTACTCGAGCGAGCACAAATCACAACACATAAACATAGGAATCCACACACTCACACACACAGGGACATCACATCAAAGGAAATGTCAATATGAATGATTGATGATGACCCAACTACCTACACACAGGCCTCTCAACACCTTTAATATACTGCATCACAGATTTCTAACTGTGATGCAGAACATCTAAAACTAAAGTAGTAGAAGCAAAAAATTGTACTAAAGCAGAACATATGATGCTTCACAGAAGTAGCACTGTGATGCTTATTTTTGGACAAGTAGTAGAGGGAATATTATAATGTTTTTATGTAGAGATTCCCTTTAAATACAATAAGTACTGGGGCTGTTGAAATAATTGTTTAGGTGTCACGCACAGCTGCTTAAATGAGTTCCTCCTTCAAAGAAGGTGCTGCTGGTATACAATTTGATTTTCCAGTTCGCTTTGGAAGTCATGTGAAAATCACTTTTTTTTTCTCCTTAATGTACCGAGTCTCACAAGACACACCGTTCACAGCACAGTGCATAAAAAAACAAGACATTTTGGTTGGTTTCTTGAGGATGGCTGCACTTTAGTTGACCCTGCCAGGCTGTGTAGCTTGTTGCAGTTCACACTGCATATTTTAAAGCATCTGCACATGTTAAACGCAGTTTAAGAAAAGCAAAGAAGAAATTATTTTAGTGTGTACACATAGATATTGATGTAGATACAGGTGGGAACGTACATTCATATTTGATTTATATAAGAAACATTTGGCATTTGGAAACTGCTGTAAAAAGTCATCATCTATTGTGTATTATCCCATCTGACCTCATGCATCTACACATTCCTCACAAATTACTAATCCATTCATCTAACAAAACACCCAGTTACAGACCTCGCAACTCCAGAGAACTGCATTTAGACCTAAACATGGCCTCACATGAGAGGGAGATCCTAATGTATGGAGCTATGACACTGCAGGGCGGCACTGCAGGTTACAAGCAGGGCACCAGTTCTCCTGCTGCTGGCTAGCCTTGTTAACTAACAGAGCGGCAAGATGCTGCTGGTGGGGCAGTAAAAAGCCTCAGGCGTTAGGCAGGAAATTATGGGATATCAAGCTGGGGGTGATGTGCTCATTCTGCGACACAAATACTGTGCAGACGTGCCTTTTTTTCGTTTATGGTGGCTGGATGATGATCTACCTTAAGTCAATTACCTTTATGTCAATTTAATGTTTTGTGAAGGGTTTGTGTAAGTGAGTGTATGTGTGCGCCTATCGCTGTTACATGTGCTTTCTTCTTCTCTCCTGGCGATGCAGTCATTTATTTAAGAGGGTCACGCTGCATCTGCAGAGCATGTTTAAAACATTAGCCCCATCATAACTTACACCGACAGAAAGCACTGAAACATTGATCCCATTAGAAGAAAGAGCCCCGTCCTCCTCCCAAGCTAAAGCTCTTTCCTGCAAATGGCCTTCCTAATCGTCCGCACGCATGCATGCGCACACACAGACACACACGCACAGTACAGTCACAAAATGTCACGTCACATTCTTCGAGCAGATACAGATAACTCGAGCTGCAGCCTGCACACACAGACACAGACACTATAGTCTTTGCCCTGCAAATGATGTGCTGTACATGCTGAATGGGCCTTAATATAATTAGAGCTCAGCACAGTGTGACCATACACATTGCATTGAATACATCTTTTTACCAATATTCTTTCATCAGAATGGTCAATAAGCAGAAACCTAAAAAAAAATGCTCAGCAACAATTACAGGTTTTCAGTGCTAAACATCTGCAGGGTAAATAACCCCTGCAGCTAAAGACACACATACACACAAACAAGAGACATACAAACGAAGCGTTGTTCAGAAGAAATGTTACATTTCACACTGTCACAGTGGGGAAGTACAATATGGAGCATTTCTGCTACACCACAACACCATGTATAGTTGAGCTTTAAAGCTTTTCTGCTGACCAAACAGCCTGTTTGATTCAGCTTCGATAGCAGCAGCCTTTCATATAAGGATGGGAGAGCTGTCTGCTCACATTACATCTCAGCAGTTTCATGTTTTAAACTTCCTCAGCTTGAAACCTGCCTTACTAATTTTTCTAGCTCGGGGTGAAAGTCAGTTATTATACAGAGCATTGTATGCAGACCAAGGATAAGCCACAGATAAACCTCTCGCAAACAGCTGCAATGTAAACGTGACCAAAAGGACATGAATGAGAGCAGGAGAGGATGAGGCGGAAGGTGTGAGGGAATAAGAAAGGGATCAGGAGAGAGTCTTTAATTCTCGGGTGAACCATCTCCTTCACTGCCACTATCTGCATCCTGCTCTCCTCCCCTCATCTGTGAGGCTCACCGTCTCTGTTTCTTTTTATTATTCTCCCACATGGTCATAATTCATTTGAGCACTCAAGTGTCAGTGGATGCGGACCACCACAGCTTCACGAGGCAGAGAATTGCCCACAAGGCCAGGAGTTAAAGGTCAGCGCTTCATCAATCAGCTGTCAGGTGATGCATCGCTGACCACAGAAAGAAACCACACATTTCGGCTCTGTGTGTGCGTGCCTTGCAAACGTAAACCACAACGGACCTTCTCAAAAATCTTGGGTAAGGCTTTGCTGCTGGTTGAATGTGCCAAATTGATGCTAATTTCTTAAAATGATACTTATTTTCCTTTAAGCCATCTGGCTCTCTTGCCTGAAATGCAGCTGTACTGGCAACTGTCCATCAGTGAAGCATCAGCAAACACAGCCATGTGAGTTCAAGGCCTGTGTAAAAGATGAAAAACATAATGATTTAAAGTGTAATATTTTGAGAAGATGTTAACCCTCTTACACAAAATATTTTCTTTTTATATTGCATGTGTTTGATTGAGGGGTATAATGGTTAAGAAGGGAATTAAAATAAAAATCACATCCTGATTAGTGGAAGGATTGCAAAGCTTTAGCTTGTCATTAGCTCTCCACTGTAATACATTTGCCAGCGGTGTGGTGTAGTTGGCACTCGTGCGTCGAGGCACAGGTTGAGAAAATACGTGGGAGGAGTCTGAGAGCTCATACGGACTTAACAATCCCTCATTCCAGCTCTTCAACAGGGGCATTTCATTAACCCCCGAAAGCAGTGAGACATGAAATGAGAGACGGAGGGGTGGACGGAGGGGAGATGCAGAGCACATATCACACCGTTTTCCAAAATGCCAGCACTTCAGCAATAACTTGTGCTGACAGGCACCCATTTTTATGTCTTGGGAAAGTGGCCTAATATTCACACCCAATGCTAATCATCTCATGACACACAGTGGAACCGAGCATCACAGACTTTGAGAGGAAAGTGAAAAATGCATTTTTAAAAAGAGCAGTTACACAATCACTGTATTTCTCATTTTATTATGAATAATCTAATCATGGACTGCACTAACTTATTACAGTAATTCCTCTTACTGATCAGACTTCATTCTACCGCACAGCTAGACTTCTGTCAAACTTTCATTATGCCTGCAGAGCAGCCGGACTCAACACTTCAGGCAGAAATGTATTAGGAAGAAATTCAGAAGTTGAGGTGTGTTTGATGTATTGTTACAGAAACTTTTATATTTTCGTAGAAATGCTCCTAATTCCACTCAGTCACTAACGAAAACAATTTATTGAACTTATTTGTACAGCCTGTGGCAGCAACCATTCTGATCAAGAACAATGTGTGGCTTGCTATTGTGTATCAGCTTTTTGTATAAATGTGATGTTCATAAATCTAAAAAACACTCAAATCATCCACCTCCACAAGATTATGAAGAAGTTTGAAAGGAATATAGAAGTCACCTGCCCACTATCACAGTGTTTAAGTGGAATAAAACTACTGATGTCTGACAGCTGTTGACAGCTGTGCCTGCAGCCTGGGCCAGAAAATGGCAGAAACTCCTAATTCAGTCTGCCACCCCCGCATATAAAAACTCTTGACGTCTCATTCAGGATGCTGTGACATTGAGGAGAAACACATTCTTCATTGGAAACACACGGAATGCTTGACAGGATCTGACTGCAAATCACAGACCCTCGATAACTAAATCATCTGATTTAACTGTCACCCGACAGACACTGTCACAAAGAATCGGCCACGGAGGAGTTCTCACCGCTTCTGACGTTCCCTCCGCCACATCTTTTTTCAATAACTCATCTCCTCAGCATGCGTGTGTGCGTGCGTTTGTGCTTTTGTGTTTGTGTGTGTGAACCATCTACAAGAAAATGTCTCAGCAATTAACGCAACATAACTGAAATACCTTCAGTGCTGCATGATCGCTGTAATATCATTTCATATCACTTCATTTTTGAAATAATCTCTGGTATTCCAGCATGTCAGACAAATGCTTTTCATTTTATGGTCAACATGACCACAATCTTTCCAAAATACAAATAAGAAAAGAATCTCTATTGACTGCACATACCGCGGGGCTTTGAAGAGAATAATGCTCCAGAAATGGGGAGGAAATTGGACAACCTTGCTGAGAAATCTGCTTTTCTCTGGCACCAAGGTAACATGCGAAGCATATGAGACACCCCGACTTCCAGCAAACACTTCAACTAGTACAGTGATTGAGGAGCCCATTAGGTAAACCTTCACCACATCTATTACAACTGCATTTATATATATATTTGTTTCTCTTATCCATGAAAAATAAATACTTATCATTTTGCAGATTTTGAGACTTTACCTTTAACAAGATGGAAGCCATAGAGAAAGTATACTCTTTGCACTTAACTTCAAGGTTGATATTTGTTATTCTGTAAACTCGCAACAGAATGACTTAAAAAAAAAGTTCTTTAACAGCTGTTTCAATCTTTACGTGCATGTTCACAATCATGACTCACATAACACCTGGACACGCCATCAGAGAATACAAGATTATACTGCCATTAATGGCCAAAAACAGACTTTCGCAGCAGATGCCTCGGTAACAGGGGGAAAGAGAGACCTGTAGGGAAGCAAACTGCCAGCATGGATTAAAAGGGAACATAAAAGCTTGGGGGGCAGGACATAAGGATAATTATACAGAGGAGACTAACCACATCTTTGTCACAGGGTCCCTTTGCACCTCAATTCCTGGGAATGTAACCTGCATAATAATCTCTTACAAGGGCACACGTTCTGTATGCAGCAGCAAAATGAGGTTGTAAATTTTACATGTGTCCGTACACTTGAGCGTGTGCGCACTTCTAAGAGTAGGCTGGCGACTGGGGGGACAGAGAGTTTGAAGGAGCGAGGGAGAATAAACAGAGAAAAGAGGACGATTCACGCTGTGTGTGAATCATTGCGAAGGAAAGACGGAGAGACAGAAGGGGCAAGGGGCAGGTTTGATGAGGTGGAAGTAGTCTACCTGGCATGCACTCTTCCTCTCTCTGGCTGAGCTCACATTGGGCAGACAGGAAGGCAGAGGCACAGACAGGAGGGAGCTGACCTCAGATACACCGCATGAACTTCAGCAGGAGAAAAATAATCAACCGCAGTGACTCACCAGCTCAGCACTTCTCATTAGAACAAGCACCCAACGAAACCGCAAACTTGGTGGCACACAAGTCAAATAGCTGAGCTGGCAATCAAATCGAACACAAAGCTCACTCGGTTGAAGTATTCAGTAAAATATTACAAGTGCATTGTACAATAAAACACTGTCAGAAATAAGGTTGAAAAATTTTATGAACAGACAAATGTTCTCAGATTTCAAATGCTGCGTTATTTTTCCACTAAAAACATTTAGCCAAGTTACATTTAACAGTAGTTATTGGTAAAAAAAAAAAAAAAAATGTAACCCAAAATCCTTGTAAGCAAGTAAATGACACGTAAGGTAAAAACAAGGTATAATAAACTGAGGATAAAATGCCCATTTGATTTCACCCAAAGTAAGTGGTGTAAGACTCAAAACTTTGCGTGCTATTTTTTCCTTGTGCTACCTAAAAGTACTTGTTCCATCTCAGCGTGCCCCAGGTATTCTGGTCATTACTCCCACCCACTCTCTGTGACTCATTCGCATCAGTTTGTGAGGTGGATGAACCCCATTCTGTTCAAGCTGTTCATCAAGTGGCTGTCTTTCAGGGGTGGCACTAAAAACAGCTCCCGGGCACCACAAACTGGCAGGTACATAACTACAGTAATTATCCTGTAGTCATACAGAAGCTCTAATTTGGTGTGGACGGACCTCTGGAAATGCAGAGAAAATGCTTACAGCCCTAACAGCAATCAGTACATGCAGTGTATCCACGCACGGAAGAGACACATCCATATGCACTGGCATCTCAAGAAGGCACAGATGCATACACACCCACACAAAGACTAATAAACGGAGTTGGTGCAAAAATAGACATGGAACAAAAACAGTCAAGACTGGTGGAACAAGCAGACACATTTTTGATGCATCCTCAGGCTAGACACTGATTTTCCACCTGCTGTATTCTCTTAGTGACCCTGAACCCTTGCCTCCCCGTGAAGTGAAAAACCTAGAAGGGTTCATTCAGTTTTCAAAATTATTAGTATTAGTAGGCACATTTCTCCATTCCGCATTGGATAAAGATGTGTAACTCTGAATCACACGGTCACAAACATTCCTAGAGCAGTGCACGATATTGCCGGCTAACATGAAAATATGTGACTTTCTAAAGCAACCTGAGAAATGTAACAGGACTCCCAACAGGCCAAATAATTTATACCAAATCTACAGGTACATCAAAAAAAGAAAAAAAAAACAAACATCAAAAATACACTTGGGGCTGACAGGCCTTTTTCAGAAGGTGCACTATTTTATCTTTCCCACTGTTTCTAGGATGAACCTAGACCAATTTCACTCTGTGCTCCTCAAAAAAAAAAAAAAAAAAAAACAACCTCTCCTCAAAGTGGCCTGCAAAGACTCACAGTACATCATGCTGTTTGGAAAGAGGGCCATTTCCAGCCTTCAGTCCTCCCTCTGGCACTCCGCTTGGGGCTCTCCAAGAGCCAGGGGCCCCATGGAGAGAGGCCCCGCGGGGGAAATGTCCACAATGGGGTCCAGGAGTAAATAATTCACATGTCCCTTTTGGCACGGTGCGTTCAGGCTGTAGATGCTCTGCCACTGCTTCTGCTGTAAGGAGGCAGCATATGTCCTCCCCCTCTAGCTGTTTCCATTCTTGCCCCCCCCCCCTCCTTCTTGACAAAACACCCCAATATGCTGGGCTCCTCACTGCATAGAGGACATTAAGCAGATTCCAGCCCCAGTGACATCTTTAATAATTCTCACCAGAACCAATTGGGTTTATTGGGGGACATTCCTGGGGGACTAAGGGGAGAGGGGGGGCTGTGCAGCATCAGAGGTAGTCATGCTGTATAAAGTATAAAGTAATAATAGTGAAGCAGAGGAGAAGGGGCTGTGCTTCGTCTTTCTGCTGATGGAGACGCACACAGAGACCTGGCTTTATTCATCCCAGAGATGTGGCTGTGTCCTGATTTGTTAGGGTAATATGAATGACGCACAGGAGTCTTGCAATAATACAATACATGGCCTACAATTGTTAGGAAGTGCACTGGCTGCTTGAATGAGGCTACATAGTACAGACACACAAAATGTGGAGCCAGTGTCCTGCAGGCAACTTCACTCACGCATAATGAGCATTTCTTGCTTTAGCAGCGTCTAATAATTAGAGTTAAGTCACAACCTGGGTGATGACATGGTCTTTACGCAACATAAATATAAACTTAGAAATTAAAAAAATAAGTTTTTGTCAAAAACACACCTCAAACCAATGCTATCACTCAACAAGCTACGACATCCAACGAGCATGATGGGCTGGGTTACAATATATGGGGCTAAGTTCAAAGATGTTTTAACATTTGACAAGAGGAAAACAAAGAGAGACCTTGAAATGAAAATTGTCATTTCAATAAACTGTGAATATATCTACAGATAACATGAACAGCTGACACAAGCACGCAGGATTAGAACTTAGAAAATTTGTTTGTTTTTTTTCACTTTGTCTTTAAAGCACCTCAGTGCTCAAACTTGAACTAAATCTTAAAGTAGCTTCACAAAATGTTACACTCTTGAAGCATGCCATAATGGCAGATCAGTGAAACTGAACACTCCTGACAACAAAGCTCATTATTTTTTCAGTGAAATCACAGCAGAATTATTTCATGAAAACTTCTTTCACCGGTGAGCAGGTCAGGCGTTACGTGCTTCAGACAGGGGTCATTCAGGCTCTCACAGAAAATGCTGAAGAAACAGTTGCTTAGCACCATGTCCAGCCGGCTCACACGCTACAGTTCCACACACGGAGAGCAAAATTTTACTGGGTGACATAATTCTGCGCATAAACATCTCTAATTGGACCTTCAAATCCTGCTGCAAACATTCGAGGATCCTTGGTAAGCATCGTGCAGCGATAATTGTGATTTATCCACTGTCTGTAGTCATCATTTAGCCTTTTGCCGTCATTAGCTTCGCTGTGACACAGAGAGCCTGCTGTCTCGACATCCCCAGACCATCTGCTGGGCAAGGCCATGCCAGCCACCAACCAACCAGCCACCTACCACCCTTGCATAACGCCCCATTTGGTATGGCATCTGTGTACTCCACTGATCTGCCAACAAAGGATTAATGAATGTTTAAACAAGCCCGTGGATATTTAACAATATTCAAATGGTCATTTAAACCTATGGTCGATGTTTTGGCTAACACACCGCATTGACAGTGATCTGGGGACAGCCCATTTCAAGATGGCACAGTGTTAATGACACACATGATGAGAGAAATCAGCACTCCATGCGGAACTAGCCTCCATATCTGATTGGCTCTGATTCTTTGACCCATCTTTGATAGAAGATGGTCCACGCTTGTGCTGAACCAGACATAAGACACCTATGGCGCCTCTAAGCCTAATTAGCCAGTCTCGGCTTATAATATCAGACCAGGAGATGTGTCTAGACAAAAACAGACTGTTGCCTGTTAACAAGACAAACAATCCAAAAACAACTGATTATCGGAGAAACCTTTGACTTGTACTCCAGTGCTAACAGTGCTAAGAAAGTTTTGGATTTTCTTCTGCATGAGAGAGAAAAAGAGAGAAACAGTAAAAGCCTCGGCCTTCATTTAAGTCACTGCTGCGTTTTGTTTCTTGGCTGTCCTTCAGGAAAAGAAACAGAGGAAATTACGGAAATAAGCTAGAGGGGCTTTGGATAAAAAATTGTGTTTGTCAATCCTCTTATTCGCTGCAGAAACTTGACAGCTGACAGCCATACCAAACTGTATGAGCACACTACCTTAACAACGTAATGAAACAGGAACATGAACAAACTTCTATGGTCATTTGTAACAGCTCAGCGGCAGGACACAACAGGCAGGCCAAACATAATCTCGCTGCCTTTTTTTATCATGACAAGCCAAACCATTTCAACCAAATCAAATCAGACATCCATCCTCTTCCACACTGTTTTGCACCCTGAAGTAAAGTTTATGAAAACTGGAATCAAGTTTGGTGGACATAATTACAACTGATTCCCATTATTAAGAGTGCACATGGAAAAATGTCCTGAAGATATCTTATAAATATCATCAATATGCACAGGACCAATTGGCACAGGAAGCCTGTGCCCATGACAATATTTACTGGCAGAGACCATTACATCCAGCTAAATGCCTGCCAGTTGCTTTATATAGCAATGCTTCCTGCAATACAGCTTGTATCAATGGGCCTTTGAACTCAATAGATTGGCTGGGAGAAATGTTCCCATAATTGCAGTACTTTACATTACACAGTTGGATAAAATAATGCCACCTGTTTTATGCAGAAGGCCTTAGCTGAACTTATTTCTGAATCAAGAGTGGTTTTCCTGATGCTAATGGGTTGGCCTGCCTTACATTGAATGTTAACAAAAGCTAATGTTTGAAAGGTAATGAAACGCAATAAAAAGCTGTTATAGTGAAGTTTGTAAACAGAAATTGAAGTGGATTATCCTACCAGCTGAATTTTCACTTGCTTTTAGTAAAATAGGATTTTAAAGCAGCACACGAGACCACAATACTTGTTAAGTGGACATGTTTTTCCACAAGAGTGTTGTCAGCATCTCTGGTAAGTGTTACACTTGTGAAACAGCACCTGCAGTCTGTCAGCTACCAAACCATGTGGTGTCCAGAATGGAAGCGAGGGACTGTTTGGGCCAAACAAATGGCTACAACAAATGTAATACAACTTCCTGTGGAAAGAAATGTCCAGAAGGTGAAATCATTCAAGAAAAAAAAAAAAAAAAAAAAGACAAAGTATCCAGGCTCTCGGATCCGAACTGTTTATCCCAACATCATTCAATGGAGAAAAACAAGAGAGGGGCAAAAAAAAAAAGAAAAAAAAAAGAACGCTGTCTTCCACTTCCAAATGCTCTGGTCCTTTGGTCAAGAAATAGTTTGAGAGAGCTCTGTGGTTTCTGGAGCAGCAGCATTAAGAATCAGACACTTTCTTTACTAACCCTCCTGAGATTTACTATCGAAAACCAATTAAGTCTTTTGAGTGCTTGGAAGGGATCGTTACAGGGAGTGAGAAAGGTCGCCTGTCTCTTTATGCCCTGGCACTGGAAAGGTCCCTAAAACACACACACACAAACGAATACACACATTTATACATACAGCCACAGAAACGGTCACACAAGCAAACCCATGTGCAGTAAGTCCACCAGTCTCACCTATGTGATTGATGGCATTAGGAGCTGACTAGTGTGACCGAGGCGGATTAACAGAATTCCCAAGAGCTGCTCGCTCATCTCATCCATCCTCCATGTCTTCACCACCATCTCTGTTATGATAAGATGGAAGATAACAGTAAGGAGCAATTGATCACCCCAATTAAATCCGAACAAATTAGAGAGGAAAGAGGAGAAACTCGCCTCTGTCTGCAGGCATGTCTGGAAGTTTATTTAACTATGCAATTGCAGAGTCTGTTTCGAAAATGAGATGTGTAGACTTTCAAATGATCAATGATCATTAACATTGCTTCATTAGTGCTGCTTCATTTGCTTTTGTGATCATTAGCCGAGTAAGGCACATTATAGTTTTCGATTAAAGTTATGAGTCATTTGATACGTTTGCTTCCAACATCATCAACTTTTTTAAGGTAGACTCATTTCTCCAAAAATCTTTCAAGGAAATTACTATGAAAATGGTTCCAAAGCTGTGCCAGTGGAGCTTCAAAGCTCCCAGTCCAACAAATGGCTTACTGCAGATTTGTGAACATTTCAGAATAGCAAGCCTTAAGCGAAATAGACTCAAGTGTTCAGTCAAGCAGGAAAAACTTTTTTTTTTAAAAAAAAGCTCTTGTCCCTCAATCAAAAGTCACGAGAATCACAGGTCTGGAACAGCTAACAGATCTCAGCGAATGTTGCTCCAATTCATGCAGTTAAACAAACTCCCTAGATTGACAGAGACATATGGTTTTCAGACGAAAGAGACTGAATGAGAAGAGAAGAGAAGAGAGGAGAAGAGTTAATTAGTGGTTGATGTGATCGTCCCTACTCTCTCCTGTCAAACGGCAGGAAGTTACCTTATGGTTTCCATGGTAACAGACCCCTCTGATTGGTCATAACCCTCATATTTCAAACTCACCTGCAAGGTGGGCAGTGTAAACTGGTGTGTGTGTGTGTGTATTCGCCCTCTGTATGTGTGTACAGACAGCACGAAAGCCACTGAATCTCTCCACTTAAAGTTAATTCCTGTGTTTGGTAAATGTCTTTTCACCGGGTATTATGGATATAATTTTCTCAGATACTTACATTTATATACAGAGATTTACTGATTGAGATAATCATATCACTCTGTACATACAATCCCATTTTATGCTAAAAAACAACAAAGCAATCTTTTGAGATAATAATGCGTGCCTGGGCATTACTTAAAATAAGGTGCAAGGTTAAGGTTAGTCTATGCAATGCAGTCAAATATCAGCATGCTAAGTAATGACCAGGATCCCTACTGCTACTTAATGCCTTAAAAAGGGCAACTGGTTGAATACATCGACAGTGACACACAGATTGTCCTGCATGGAAGACAAGCTAAATCAAGAAGGAGATTAGTCAAGAGTATAACTGCTAAAAGCCTCATCTGTCAGCGGCAGGTCAAACAAGTTACTGTTAAGATTTATGGCAGCTATACTTTAGCAGTAATTCCCAACCGGCCCCAGGGGTAGGTACCTCTACATTTGCCAGAAACTGTGATTTGATTAAAAAAGTAGAACCACATATTAGTGTTTAGGAGGAAAACAACCAACAAAACTAGTAAGCTACCAGTTATAATAGGTGAAGTACACATCTGTGTACACATCCAAGAAATGTGTTAAAACACCTTAAAGCCCCTGAGTTGGCAGGGTAGCAGAGATCAATTTTAGAATCAGTACATCGATGTGCGGGTACATCTATCTACCTAGACTTTAAGTGTGAACTGACCTTCCCCAGACCGTAGGAACTAAAATGAAAGACGAATGGGGTGTCTGCGTTAACGCTGGCTTTTCTTCACAAACTAAAATGCTGACTTTCTGCTAGCAGCAGCTGTGCTCTCTTGTCTGAGAGCTCTCGCCCTCGACTGGCTCTTATTTGATCAGCTCCAGTTCCACTGGGACGACCTTTGCTGGGTTAACAAAATGTCACGTCTGATTTCACTGCTGGCATCAAGTGACTTGGAGACAAGTGCCAAGTTCCAAGGGAATAGACTGAAACCAGCACAGTGACTAAAGAAAGGGGTCATCGTAAAGCAACAGTCCAGTTATTTACTTGTTTCCATGTTGATAGTTTCCATAAATGCAACCTTTTAATGTACAGTATATATTTACATTCACTTTTTTTGATGGCTTTCATGCATTTGACATCTTGTGATCACTAAATTTGTGTTTAATAGTTACGCCATTGTTTTTGTTTAACATTGCTTTTGTCTTGCACCTAACCAGTGGCCTTCTCTTTGAATTTCTTCCATACAAAGCACAGTGTATGGAGTTGACCTAACTAAATTCAATAACAGGAACATTTGTTTTGGCTGATCCATAAAGCAGACAGCCAAACTCATATCCCTTGTTTTCTCTTTTGTTCTCTTCACTTCCAAGCTAAAATTATACAAAGAAAAGGAAAAATGAATAAATTCAGGACAGACTTCTCTTTTCCCGAATCAATAGTTTGAAACATTCCATCTGGGGTTCCTCTAAAGGTGGGAACTTTACCTTCACAGGTACGCCATTGTGCTCCTTTTGGCCTTTTTTTTTCTTCCTTCCACCAAGATAGTCATCTCTGGACCCTCTAGGGTAACTCTCCCTCTGCACTGACACAGCCCGCTCTGTTCATCATTACAGTCTCTATTTCATCTGGTCTTTCATTCAGTCATTCTTTTCCTCATTCATCTTGGTCCAGCAGCTCAGTCTCATGTTAGCTGGGAACAGGAGCGGCTTCTGTGGTCGTCCAAAGAGAGAGTAAGCATCACCTTCGATTTCTAATGAGATGGCCTGCTTCGCACCAGGGGAATTCATCTGTGTGCAGGAATCACCTAGGTAATTGACTGAAGAATCAAACGCACACCCATCAGGGTCCATCATGCTAACCTTTTATTTTCTTCTTCTTCTTTTTTTTTTTTGTCTCTGCCCCCTTTCTCATTCCCTACTGCAGCTTCTCCCCGGGAGGTTACATCGATGCGTGACGCTGATCAATTGCTTGTCTTTGACTGATGACAAATGGTGCTGCAGTTTCTTTTATGAAAATCAATGAGTCCATATACCCGTTTACTTTAATCACCTCTTACTCCAAGCTGCCATTTGCCCTGCAGCCAATCCCACTGATGAAAACGATAGTCAGGAGCAACAGTATCCAATCTCTTCTTCACATATTGGCACTGACTGAATTGACTGTCTGATTGAGAGTGCCAGACTGACGACAAAGAGAGAGAGAGAGAGAACGAGGGGGAGAGTTCAGTATGGGAGGGGATGATACATGCTCGGTTAGTGTGATGGCATGTTTATTTCATTGACCACCACAGCACAAAGTGTCATGAGCGTGACTGCATGTGTGCTTGAGTGTTGCGTGTATGTGTGCATGAATCATGTCTAAAATGGGAATGTGTGGGAGTTCTCTCTCCAGACCTGTCAACTGACAAAACAGTTTCATGCCTCTGTGCACTAAAATGTCTCTCAGCAGAGCCCGCTGGGAGAAGAAGGAACGAGCCATACTTACATTCATTCACATTTACCGCATATAAATCTCACCCTTTTTTCTTTTAAATAATTACACTGCATAGGTCACGAGCACTCTCGAATGTGAATAATTAATGGTTTTCTTAGTCTTCTGTAATAGCAAACTGGATCTCTTTTTGGTTTGGGATGGCCTTTGACTGTTGGTCAAGGGCTGCAACAAAGTTCTTATTGATTACTCTTCTCAATTAAGTGATTAATCGTTAGGAAATAGAGAAAATTTTGCCCATCAGAATTTCCTAAAGGCCAAGGTGATTATTTGTTTTGTCCGACCTAAACTTAATAACTGAAAAGAAAAAGAAGCAGAAGATGTTTGGCATTTTTCCTTAATGAGTAATCGACCTGACTGATTACTTAACTGATTAATCTTAATGAATCCCCAAACTATAGAGTGAGCTTCAGCTCTGCACTGCTAGCGCCAAAACCAGACACACCATATGTCCTCAATCGCTCTATTTCTCACTGTCTGTTGAACACGAACACACATGCATGTGTACACACACACACACTCCCTCTGTTTGTCTCAGCCTTTCTAACAAAGGCCTTTAGAAAGACTTATTATCATTGATTAACCCAAAGTTTCCTTTTACAGTCAGCTGTTCATTTCTCAAACAGCCAGTGCTCATTTACACATTAGTCAATCTTAAGGATTTGATCATTAATACACCGCAACACACTTAATGATCTCAAGTACAACATTTCTACACACTGCCATATGACACTAATCTACAGCCTATCTCATAGGGTAACGCTGATCCCTGCGTGTCAGCCTGTAAGCAAGGATCAACTATTATTTCTCTTTTATTAAAAGGGACCATGTAGTTGTGCAGCAGGTGAAACCAGGGTTTGAATTACAATTCGTCTCCCTGGGTTGTGGGTGAGACGATGGTTGTGAGGCTTTGCACATAAATTACTGTGTTATGTCTGCAGCACAGGCTCATGCACATATCATTACATCACTGGGGTATACTAAAAATAACACCTCTACATAGCACAGATATGATCTTACTCCACACCCACCATCACACAGACACACACACGCAAAAGTAAATCAATCATTGGCTCAGAGATAATCACGGCTCAGCTGGACTTGCTATAAATGTTGAGCATCACAATGTACAATATGCCACCGCCAGCAGAGGCAGCTAGATGCATCTGAGTACATATCAAAGCTGTTATTAGCTTATATTTGTTGAGAGGTTTTATACTTAAATTTGAACTTTCATTGCTTCTGGGGGAATCTCCCCTGCCACTGTAAATCAAACTCTGAGTGACAGCCTCTGCAGACCACTGTGAAAAGTTTCACATATCAGCAGAAGTCATAAATCTTCACTGTCTGTCATTCATGGTATTACAACTGCAGACACCTATACTGACAGAATACAGCGCACAGTACAGAACACAGGATACCGATTTTTCTCAGCTATTCATCTTGTCATGCTAGCTGTGTCCAGGGTCAGACAAAGGCCTTGCCCACTCTTACATCAATAGATTTGAAGTTGCTGTGATTGTCGCGGCTGGAGCACGTACTGTGACCCCATCCTTCATCCTTACACAAACTACACAGAACAGATGAAGGAAGTAAACACTGTCACAACAAATGCTGTAAAAGAGATTTGAAAAGCCTTCCTGACTTGTAAATCTACACTTAAACAACCTATTAATATTAATTTAGTTTCACATTTATTATTATTTTAACTGAGCCAGTGCTTTGCTTTCCAAAAAGTGTGATGTTATTAGTGATGCGGCATCAGAAGCAGCCCTTTGAAAACAAAAAGTGCACTCAGCTCAGGATCTGGGACTGTTTTTGGTAATAAAAAGAAAAAGAATTAGGTAAGGAACTGTTCCACAGTGCCAGAAATAAATGCCAAGGCATTGATACTGCACGCTCTGTTTCATGTTTACTGTCTAGACTACGAAATCACAGCCTTAAACATGCTGATAATACAACTGATTTGAGTATGCACAGCATAAGTGTGCATACTTATGCAGGGGGCAGATCTAAAACCCTACAGTAGCTTGCTGTGTACTCAGAGGAGCTGTTAAGCACTTACTGCTGTGGGAGATAGAGCTTTAGCTGACTTTGTTGGCCAGACAGAGCGGTGGTGATAATGGCCTGCTGGCCTCTCCCAGATCCTGTTACACTGCTGGGGACACACAAGCTGCTCTGTATTTAGCAGCGGTCCTCTCTGCTGCGAGCTTAGACTGTAACCGTGGTGGTGGCTGCTTCCTCTCACCTCACAATAAAAGTCTGAAGGAACAAATAGCTCTGGAGCAAATGGACACTGCAGCCTTAAATCTACTGCTGACTTTAGCAAATTCACGACATTTTGATTCACTATCCAAACAACAAGGAAAGCCATAAAAGAAATTAAATCGTTAAAAAAAAAAAAAACTACTGTGTTGTTGTAGATGTGCTGTTTCAGCACAATTACGGTTCTTTTCCAGCTTTGTCTTGCGGTTGTGAATGATTGCCATGTGCGTCTCAGCTGATAGCTGTGGCTGCATCTCCTCTGCCCGCGTACGACTGTGTGAGAGTCTATACAACCATCTGCTACGCTCAATCAGTCAGACCTCCTCATCATATCTCAGTCTGATCACGCATGCACATTAAGGGATGGATAAGCTACGAATTCCTTGTGTCTTTTTTAACAAACACGCAACAAAATAATCACCAGCACATGGCAGACACGGGCTGGGGTAAGATAAGGATATCTGAATTATAAGACCACAGTCTGTCTGCACATTCTACCCTCCCACAGTGTAACCAGCGGCTGTGCTTGATGTCTTATTTCCATTATAAAAAAAAAGAAAAGAAAAGAAAAGATCTGAGAATGAAGTCTGCTGTATAGAACACTAAATCATTAAAGTTTTCCATTTTCAAGATGTGTATTACAGCCTGAACTACACAGGCACCAAGTAGAGGCAGGACATTTCATAGACAGATATCTGTTTGGTTGTCGAAGAGACAGAGAGAAAGCATGTCATTTCATCTGTCAGACACCTACTGTAAGCAGCATAGTGAGATGCTGATTACATTTTCCTCTTGCCAGTTCTGCTAAGAAAGAACAATTCAGATAGAAAAAAAAAAACTTTCTGCAGAAGGACAGAGAGAGACTCAGAATGTGCCCTCACACTGTGCAGAATGATGTACAAGGGGAAAGGGGAAGTTATCTGAACAGTTAGAAGTTAGCTGGATGGTAAAGTGTTCACCAGAGATGGCAGATGTGACTGGTTTTAGCTGTTGGGTTGGTACTGAGGAGAGGGAACATGCTGTGCAGGAACAAGCTAATCTGCTGATTTAATAAAGAGACAATATGAATGGATGATTTGGAACAGTGAGGCCTGCTACAAGAACCACACATGGCTTTAACACATGTAAAACAATAAACTTATATAAAACAACATGAACTTGTGTCAGTCTAGCCTCAGTCTTCTTGTTAGCTGTTTCTACAATTCCCATTTTCCTCCAACTGCCTATAATATTCCTGCTGCCATAAACATAGGAAATAAATAAATGATTTTGCAGGTAAATAATGAATTTTCTCTTGTGTTTTTCATTGTTCCAGACAGTTTTTTTAGAAGATACAAAACAAGCACTGAGATCATATTGTCAGAATATAACCTGCATAAATCTGTTGTATACCATGTAAATTAATTACAACTTTTTCATATGGCCTATATAGAGTAGACAGGTGAGGGATGCTGCTGTTGCACTTTGTCCAGCAAGTCACATTTCAGTAAGTAGTATTGGATTTTTCAAACAAATAATTTGAGACGGCCAAAAATGTGACTAAATAATACCAAAGACTTTGCACAAAGTAAAAGGAAGAACAAATCCACATTCACCCATCTGATAACTGCGTTGCAGGTGCCTTTGCCAAAATGAAACAGGTACCACTTCCTTATCACCACAGTTTGAATATTCTGTGACATCCACCCAAGCGTGTGAAACACATTTACAAGCAATAGCACATGCTTTTGTTAGCTTTACATCCCCTGTTCTCTTCCCTGAATATGGAAAATTTACCAACTATTTGTGGCTATAGGAAGTGGGTGATTATTAGTGCCGTGCTTTGCCCACCAGACCTAAGGGTGTGTGATTTATTTCTGGAGCCAGCCATCAAACAAAGGTTGCCTCTTGTCATTTTTACAAGCGGCCAATCTAATCAGCCTGAATGATGACGGGGTGGACACATGCTAATTAGCATCAGCAGCCTGAGCAGTGTAGAACAAAGGACACTGCTTCTGTCGTGCATTTGCTGTTGTACTCAGCGCATGTGTGTTTGTGTTTCTATGTGGGATTTGTATCCACGCAGTTTGCATATAATGAGTATAGTTAAGGGTGCGGCATGTAAAAATGATAGTAAGCATTCCTCTCTATGAAATACTTTGTATTTGTGTTTTGCGGATGTGTGTGTGTATGTCTTCACAGGGAAAACATAACTGAACATGAATCATAACTGAGTAGCTGGAGCCTGTGGGCAGGGTGGCATAGGTTCATCAGGGGTCAGACGAGCCGCCCACATACTGCGAGCCGATGAGCACAGCAGCGTGCTCCAAATCCTAATGACGTTCAGACAGAAATTCCAATGCCACTAAAAGACAGTATGAAGTAACTTGAGCCGTAGTAGAAACACGAGCTCAAAAGCGGCGAGCCAAACCAGCCTTTCCATCTGGAGCCCATTTCAAGCCAGTCTGTTGAGAATGATTGTATCTGAGTCCGGCAGAGTTGTATCTGAGACGCAGGACTCTTGAGCGGCACAATGAAAGCACTTCTGAAGCTTTTCACCGACATGTCATCATGAGTCCAACATCTCATCTCGTCTTTGTAAGTGTCTTGGTTTCCTGCAATTTGCATGAATGAATGAACGGCACTAAGGGAGCCCTTGAGTGAGAGCAGAAGGAGCAGTACAAGCTAGAGTGCATATAAATATAAACCCAACAGACGCAACAACAACACGGGGAAAAATGGGAATTTTCTAAGTGGTATGTTGAACAGTTTCAAGTTTAAACTTGAAATGTTGATTTAAAAAAAAAAGAATTCCTCTGTGGGTCCACTTCCTCCTTATTTTACCCTCTCATGTGCTTAGATGCAGCCCTGAACAGAGTGCACTGATACAACACTGCTATTGATCAGTTTCATTGATTCTCATCGGAAGGCAGCATTTTGAAACAGGGTTGATACAAATCTACTTTAAATGTTATTTTGCCATGAAAGCCATTATGGTGTATAAGTGGTGCCATTATGTATCTAAGAATATATACTGTATGGTTCTGTCCCACACCAGTTGTGTAATTTACTTTTCAACCACTCTGCATAACCATTACCATCATTTTCTACAAGAATTTAGTTTGACAAGAAAAACATCCTTTCAGCTTTTGTGCTTTTCTCTCAAGCTTAAGCTCACACTGTGGCGTTCTTTGCAAACTCCTCACCATTCTGACATGATCCTTAAGAACTGTGAGGGAGAGACGCTTCAGAAGAAAGTCATGAAAAGTCTTGTCCACTTTGGTATTATCTGTGCTTCTCACCTGACATCTTCCTTTGACCTCATATTATCTCTGTGTCCTTCCTCCATTCCTCTCATTCGTTCTCTCGCCTTCTGCACTTCTCCTCTCTCGGCTTTCTTTCCTCTCCTCCCTGCAGTCTCTGCAACCCACCCACTCCCCCTTTTCCTCCCTTCCTCCCTTCCTCTCCTCATCTCATCAAGTCCTCAGACACTGTGTCTCACTGGCGCTCTCATTACAATGCCCAGGGTGCATCACCGCTCCATCTCCCAGTAATGGATTTCCAATGCTTCGACCATCTTACCTGTCACGTGGTTATGTTTCCTCCCTAGGTAGCATCACTCTGTAACTCCTGTTCAGAAATGCATGAATCCGCTCTGTGTTATTGTACTCATTCCATCGTTACTCAATCCCCAGACAGAGCAGCAGAGTGCGACCCCCACCCGCCTCTCATGCTGCACCGAGTCAAACTGATGAAGACAGCTACTGTCATGTAACCACAACACAAGATTTACTAGATCCAAAAGCCACATTAAACTGACTTATCATGCCAAGATATATATTAAGAAAGTGGTTAAAAATTCAGATTATTGAACTAATCATTGCTTTGTAAGTGGAAAATTAACTGCGAGAAATGAGCTTGGCTTTATAATCGCACCACAATGTGCCAAATTCCTTGACAGTTACATTGTGCCAGATTTCAAAAATGTGTGTACAAATTCTCATGCTTGCATTCAACATTTTAATTAGCTGTGAAACAGCAAATTGGATACCCTGGACTGGCATATTTTCCTGGGAAACCATCCATGTACTGTTACTGGGTCTGAATTGAATTGGTCTTGAGTGTCACTTGTCCTCACTTCCTCATTTTTGTTTTCACATCTCTCTGTGAAAACTATACTAAATTCTTGCAGATGGATTGTGAACCGTCCCCACAGAGTCACACACACAGAGACAGCTACACACAAATAGATACCAGTCAATAGTCATATGTAAGACAGTCTCATTAATTACACCTCCAACACAAAAATCAACTGCCATTTCGGTGCATATACATGCACGCTTGACCACGGACGCTTCATTGTTAAACGTCCGTCATTACAACCACCTGAACCAATTTCAGTCTGCTCCACCACAGAGTTCTTGGCTAGATGGATGCAGATTGTGCCTGATTCATAGTCGGGCTCACACCCACTCATGCCTTTCATTTCTGTGCAAAAATAAACACTTACAAAGCATATCATCACCCAAAACAAGCCCCCCTCTGTCCTTTCACCACACTGTTAATTGTGTTGCCAAAGCCTCAGAAGACAAAAACAAAAAGAATATTGAACCTATTGTTCTTGAATCAGTACATATTATTACACAGACAAAAAAAAAAAAAAAAAAACCTAGAAGGCTAAATAAACATGTTTTCATATTCGTCGTCAAGTATATGGACTGAGTAACCAACTCAAATTAAAGAATTGTGGGTTTACCTTTGGCGTTTTGGTACACTTTCCATTTCTGGCATCTTTTATGTAGGCTATATCCAGTAGGTCTGTATCCTGTAAACAAGGGGAAGCACAGCAAAATCAGTGTCAATCAAGTGTTAGTTCAAAGGCTTCAAGGGTAGTTTAGGGACACAGAGACATTCAGTGCCCAGGGGACTGGCTCCTTCCATTTCCAAACTTGCCACCTGTGGCTCAAGACAGTGTGCGTATGTGTCGCGTGTGTATAGGGACAACATTAGCCTCAATACCAGATGTCACGTGGGAGTCATTTAGTGTAGATGGATGCAAGCCTAATGACATCTTTGCCCTGCAATTGTGTCATTGTAGTGTTGTGCATGAAATTAGGCCAAACGTGTAAAGTTGCCATGTTGACGGATGATCTGCACAAATACTCAAAATAGGTTCTGGGGACTTTCCTCATAAAATGAGGTACTGAGCTAATGCAACATGCATGAAACCAGAGAAGAAGGTACTGATTGTGTTTGATGGCAGATTGTATCCTTATCTTCTGTTGACAAGGAAAAAACTGGTTGGATGCAAAACACTCCACACACCCAGAATTTTCTGCTGCTGCCTGATGCTGCGCCATAACACCTTGCCACAGCTTGGCCGGGCTCAGCTGTGTGTGCGGTAGTCAAATAGACAAAGCAAAACACTATAATAAAGTGGGTCTTCAAACGTGATGATAACACTGTGAATATCATCATTATGATTTAACTAAAAAGTTAAGTAAGGCTGTAACAGCATTTTAAGTAAATGGAAACCTTGGCTCCATTGTTGATTCATTATTGATAGAGCAGTGCGGGAAGCTATGTCAGAGCTTCTTATTGCAACAGCTCCAACATTTCACACTGATGCAGAGACAAAGTGGGACAGGCTTCAAGTCCACTGAAATATTGACACCATAAAGTTATGTGCATGGGAAAAACCTGTTACCACAATAGATAAATGAAAAGTACACTTTCATTCCTTGTTTCTGAACAACAGTCATCTTTTTAAAATTTTTGTCTTTTTATTAATGTCAAAACTTGAGTTTGAAGAACTCCATCTTGTTCTGAACTTGGTATTTTGCTCTCCCACTAACTATTATGCCAACTTCAGGAAACAAACCTATGCTCATCACTAATGCATCTACCTTGTCCACTCATACATCCACCAATCCATCGACCAACCGCTTCATGCTTATTTGCAAGCATGTTGTCCCTTAAATAGCCTATAACATGGGTAGCAGTAAATATACACAAAATGCAATTGTACAGAAGGTCCCTGCTGCCTTCCTTCAGTCACCACATCCCTATATCTGTCTGGATTATCTCTCTCTCCATCTCTCTGAGAGGGAGCCAGGACATGAGGTAGAAAATTAACCAGAGTGAACTGTGTGTCCACTCAGCATTATCTAGGGAGACGAGGCACGACGGTGGCTTGACTCAATCTCCAGCCGCAAAAAAAGCCAGTATCTGACTATCTCAAGGCCACGAGGCTGGTGGAAAATTGCACCCAGATTTCCTTATCTACAAATCCATACTTACCTTGGTGGCCACCCAGGATTATTTTCTTTTTTAATTTCTGAATATAACTTAAGTGTATGTTAGTTCTGTGTTAGATTCTGTCTCCCTCGAATTCTACTGCCTGTAAAAGCTGAAAATTGTTATTTATCCTTATACTTACTTATACTTAATGATGCCACTTTGCTACAGTACAGATGCACAGCCACTGTCTGTCTCCATTTAAGTGGCAGAAATGAAAGCACTCTGTTCTGTAGCTGTAGTACACAGGACAAATTATTCCTTTTCTCCATGTGTATCATCAATTAGACTGTCCCTGTTCGTGCAGAAAGAGCCTCTGAGTCAAAGGTCAGTGCCTACATCGGGTCTTTAAATGCCTGCCTTTGAAGTCACTTTAGAGAGACGGAGCTCTGCATGGGGGCCTGGTGGAACAGTGGGGCTCCAGGAAGCAGCTCGCTGATGGGGTCCTTTTTTTAGTGCCCTCTGGCCCTGCACAGTTAACATGGCTCTAAGCGGGTATCGCTTATGTGTCAACCTATAGAGCGTCTTTAAAGGTAAAGCAAATGGGCTGTGTGTGTAACAAGCTGCTCACACAGTGCGCAGCTCAGGCGATACATGTGTAGCCAATGCAACACATGTGTAGTCATTACAGTAACATCCAAAGGTCTGAGTCAGCGTTTGCAGCAGTGAGCAGTGGCTTACTCATTGTGCTGATGTAAATAAAAGTCGATGGCGATGACATTTTATTAATACTGACTTGGATTTATGATTACAGACATTGCACAGTTAGTTAATTAAAGTACTTTCTTTCAGTCTAGCAGTCCAGCCATTATTTCTCCTGCTTATGACATATGTTCTTTATCTGTTCATTTCTGTCATCTCTCTTTATTGATCACACTGCCTCTTGCTGTCTTTCTCTTGTTTCGCTCCCTCTCTCAGGGCATTTCTCTGTGCATCAAAGCAGTGAGCAGGGATCCTCCACTTTGCTAAAGCCTATTAAGATCTACTGCACGTCCAGGAAGCAAGCAGAGCCAGCGGGAGAGAAACTACAGAAATTAATGAACATGCTTAACCTGCACTGGCCCCGGGCCCTGTTTTCTGTGCCTGTTTGTCTATCTCTGCCGTGGAGCCGCTGTTCACGCAACATCTGCAACATGCTGCTTTCCGTTTAAAATTAAACCCATCCATTTTCCAAGTATCGAGGAAGGAGGGAGGTGTGAAACTTCAGGAAATTCATCATTGATCTGTGAGTCATTTTGTTGTCAAATGCACCTCTGCTTCAGGCATTTTGTTCATCATGTAGGGCATTTTGTAGGAGCAATAGCTTCTCAATTTAATAAATTATCAGAAATAATACATTAAGTAATAGGATTTAATTTATATTAAATCCACCTCAGGGCACCACCTCTAAAGGGAAGGACAGCCAATTCACTGATTCAGACTCATAAAATATAAGATCAGTTAATAATTAACTATAATCACACTTACCATATTAATAACTAGTAAAAGTTGCAGGGTTTGGAGTAGAGGTTGGCGACATTCGCTCTTCAGTAGGTATATTCAAAAACATTTATTTAATATGTAACAAAAAAAAATGCACAATATGTAACCTAATGAACAGTACTATGCACAGGTGAGACCTTGTGTGCTTGTGGGAAAATAGATGAAACAAAATGGCTGACTCAAAGAAACGAGTGTAAAAAGTGGAAGCTTTGCATTTCCTCTGCATGTGAGTGTCTATGTTTAAGGCCAATTCATGTGCTGAAGAGGGGTTAGTTGGCTACATGCAAAACCAAATCAAACCAAACAAAATCAATATATATATACCAGTGCTTAGCTGTGCCACACTATGCTATGCTAAATTAACGTTACAGTCTGCTCCGAGCAGGTCCGAGGTCAGAGGTCAGAGAGCAGCTCATACATACTGCAGGGAGGAGAGGGAGAGCCGAGCAGCTGTTGCTGCCCCCACAGCAGCGGTGAGGAGAGAGAGAGAGAGAGACAAAGGAGTGCTGGGGTTTTTCTTTACCTGGTGACATTATGAGCCATTGGCAACACAGTGACCAATAGTTACCTGACTGTTGGATCCATGGGCCAAGTTCAGGTATAGGTGTTCTGGGAATTGTGGAATGCAAGGAGGCCCTACAATCCATGCCATGTTCTTGTATTAGACCACTTTGTGTTATCATTTAATCTGAAGAACGTCGAGTTCACTTGTGTATGAAATGTGATATACAAAACTTGACTTGAAGCTAAAAGAAAACTTGTTACAGGGTGGTTTGATTAAAACACCTCTTAGTGAATGCCTACGATGGGGTAGGCAGAATCTTAAATCAACAGGCTATCACAGCTTTAGTGGTACAAGCAAAGGAGGGATGTGCTGGAAAGAGAGAAGGTTAAGGAAACATGGACTGGAAGGTAGAAAAGAAGGAAAGAATAAGTGGAAGTGGGGAGACTGACAGTCACAGGTTAGCTTGCTCATTTACCAACAGCATGCTTGACAGCCTCCGGGTTCAAGAGGGATGTATGCTCCACAGGGCTCGGGGCCTCTACTGAGCAACGGAGACAAGGAGCAAAGAAAGTGAAGGCAGGAGGTAAATGAAGGGGGATGTATTTGAGAGAGGACTGCCTTGTTTATTGTACCAGGGGCTAGTGTGAGAAAAACATAGAGGTTAGCCAATGCTATTTGTGACAGATTTTCAGGAGTGCTTCATGATAAATCTGATCATCAGTCCACTAGGAAGCATTTAATGGTTAATTCAACTATGCCATGTTTAATCTACAATCCTGCACGCCCATGTCTTGAGGCCTGTTGTAGCCAGTTAGATGTGGCTTGTTTACTGGACTGCTGACTGGCTGTTTCTTTGTGTCATGAGGTCACACAGGCTCCACAGTTATAACATGTCAGGGTGTCCCCCTAAGCCCCTCGTGCCATCGCCTGGACCAAAATAAACTGTTTAAAATACCACATGTATCCCAAGACTGTTTGGAAGCCTAGGGAGGCTCTGTCCATCCATACAGCACAGACAACTTAGAATGTAACAGAAGAGATAAAATCGGGGCGAAATTCTGGGTTTTATGTGGTGTAGAGCTAAATAAGACCATTGCATAACCAATTAAACTTCTGCAATCTCTATGCATAAGAGTCTTCAAAGGCCCACTGCCTCCCCTAATCATAAACAGAGCTATTACTTATGTGGAACAAAACACACTAAAGCCGCACAGGTGCTGCGCCTGTCCCTGTAAGTGGCCCTCCAGTAACACTCGGCTGCCAGGAAACACGTTCTGTTATGAGGGAAAATGGTTCTGGGAGAGCTGTGCTTGAACTTGGTTGAGAGTCACATCCATCCTCTGCTGCTCCACTCTTAGGTTCCTATAGAGCGACTCTAACAGCCCTACAGTGACAAAGTCACAAACCTACTCACCTTAAGTGGCTGAACTACAGAGAGGGAGTGAAAAAGCTGCAAGCAGTCAGACAAAAGAGCAGAAAGCTCGTGTGTAGAAGGAATGCGATTTTGTGTACTTTTTGCATAAGTATTTGTAAAGATAAATGTGTGTACAGCCTCTAAGGACCTTGCACTGGTAGGTTTGAGTTCTGGTACCTCTCCTACCTGTAGTCTAAAATGGCTTAGTATCTAAAACTCACAAGAGGACCCATTACATTTTAAATTATTTCCACGGATTAAACACTGTATTAGGCAGTATGAAGAGGAGAAGGACAGCAAAAGTGGGGGAGAAATGAGGTATGGCATGTGACAAAAAGCCTTGAGCCAAATTGGAGAGTCTGGCATTTCCACAAGGCTGCCCGGGAGCCTATTTAAACTAAGCAACAGTTCACTCTGTTTTTCATCCATCCCCACTGCCCCATGTCTCCGACTCTCTGCAGTTCTTCTATTCCTCTGCAACATCAAAAAAATAAAAAAAGAAATAAAATATTTCAAATGAATCAGTGGAACCAATAAATGAGAATTTCTCTTTACAATGTGAATAAGATGAACTGCTGGATATGTGGTCTCACTGGAAAGTGGTTATACATGGGTAAAATGTCTCTTACTAAAAAAGTACAGCAGCTCTGTAAAATGGATTTTGAACTCACATAGGCTCAAGGTCAACTGTCATTCATGGATGGACTAATTGTTTGAACTCAGAGAGATGCTTTAAACATTGGGCTCTAACCTTTACTGCTGTAAAATGTGCTTTTTCCAAAGGGTGCAGTCCCCTATCTCAGCCAGCAGACAAATGTGGTGTGCTGATTCTCTCAGCCAGGTATTTCTAGTACCAGCCATCATCTAGGAGCAGCTATGCAGTGTTTTTCTTTTTTCCCCCGCCACAGTTTGTCTGGGTGTTATCGCAAATTCTGCAGAAATGTCTCCAGCTTCTTTCAAGCTTTGACTAACACGTGTACTCCCTTGGTCCAGTGAGTGCCAACATGCTTTTGAGCAGCTTAAAGCAATGATGCGTCGTACTCCAGCTTTATCTGTCCCCAATTTCACTGTGACATTTAAAGCATGTGAATGTGATTGGAGATTTTGTCACAAGAGAGATTGTGTGAAGATGTAGATGTAGATGTAGTTGACACACAATTGTAGAGTCTAAAGTATTTTATATAGATAGATCTATTAGGGACTATTCTTTTGTATATATGTCTCTTGCACCTGCCATCTTTAACAGGTGCACTCACCTCTGGTCCACAGCCTTTCCAGATCTGACCTAAACTGATTGTTTTGAACCTATGGAAATTTTTCCACAAAAAATCCACACCTTGAAATAAGAGAACTACTTTCCCCTCTTTGTTCATTGTTGTTCATTTGACTAGACAAAGGACAGCATAGAGGTGAACAAAACCTAGGGGGGGACAGAAATGGGGGAGGACATGCAACAAAGGTATCCAGTCTGCCTAAATCTGTTGAGCTAGAATGAAGAGTGCAGCAGAGTGCATTTTTCTAAAATATTTACTTGCACCTTAAGAGATGTTTAAATCATCCATCAAATTCAAATTAGGATTAAACTCCAAATAGGTTTATTCAAGTCTACAAATACAGTACGAACGTATCTTGTTGGATTTACAGCTCTGCTGATTCCAAAATACCCTGTTCACGTACATAAAAATATAAATTTAAATGTACCTTTTCAGAGGGTTGAATGAGGACAGCTAGAAATGCATGCATAAAGTTAAGTCATAAAAATGTGAGCTGGGATTAGAGGTCAGTGGGAATGAGGGGAAAAAAAGGAGGAATGGTGGCAGGGAAGGAGTGAGAGAGGAGAGGCTATGTAGGAAAAAACACTGAAGCATGGTACAGCTGATAGTGGCTATCAGCACACGACACGCTCCACAAAACAACCAACACTGAGATAAAGGCCGCAGGAATCTTTGTTCTATACATCACCTAATGCACACCCTCACAAGCACAACTCTGTAGGCATACACACGCTTGTGCATATGTGCACACAAACTGCGACTCATCTTTATCATCAATCCGCAGCGTCTGCGGTGCTCAGTCATTATAAGGACTGAGGGGACAGAGAGCGATCACCGGCTCTTCAGCTAACACCGGCTCATACTGGTCACCGTTTTCCTTGGAGCATGCTAGACCAATCAAATCACAGACAGACACACACTCGCATGCACAGTGACGGATGGAGTGTTGTGAGGGATACTAGAGGGAGTGTGCTCTTCTCTGATAGATAGCAAAACTGAGTGGGATGACAGAGAAAGCAAAGCCGCTTCCCTCATCTGTCCATCATCCTCTGTCTCTCTCTGCCTTTGTTATGCTTCTGGCTGGAATTCTGCCACCCCCTTCCCTCACGTACTCTGTCCTCTCTTGTCCATTTCTGCCTCCGCTATCTTGGACATGTGCCTCTCTTTCTCACTCGTCTCACCTCTCCTCTCCTTGGACTCCTCCTCATCTTCCTCTCCTCCTCATGCCCCCCCACCCCCCCCCCCACCCACCCGCCCCTCCTCCCCCCAAACCCCCAATCTGCTTGCAGCTCTCGTGTTGATGACGGTTCACATCTTGTCTTGTCTGAACTCACACACACACACACACACACAGAGGCACGCTAATGCACCACTCCCATCCCTTCCTCCATCGTCTTCTTCAATCCTCACTCCTCCACACCATTTAAGTCTGCTCCTCTATCAGTGTGGCTTCCTCCAGGCACACTGTGGATGGCTCTTATCTGCTGCAGTGGAACATCTGAGATCCTCTCCAGAGTCCTGGAGCGAGTGGCACACACACACTTGCACGCATGGAGGAATGCATAATCACACATACACACATAAAAACAAGCATAAAATACCCAGAAAGGATGAATTAAGGTAATTAAAGGCTAGACAAGACACAAACACAGACACTACAGTACATACACGTGAAGACTAACTCTCTCTCTCTCTCATTCAGTATTATGTCCTTGTACAACTATAAAATACTTTCAGTTTCTTAACCTAGTTTCTATTTAGTTATGAAAGCAGTTTCCTCTGGGCATCTGTGCATTTCATATATATGTATATATTATACATATTCTTCTTTTTTCTGAATACTCAACTCACACTGCTTTTGCAGGCTACAGTTTTTCCACAAATAAAAATCCTCGCGTTCGAGCAATGGATGAAAGGTACGTTCAACGACACCACATCTCTGTATTCAGGTCTATGGGCTGGAAGTGATCAGTGTGTGCCTGTGTGTGCTTGTGCCGGGGCTCTCCACTGAAGTCCTTTGAGAATCACTGCCAGTGGCAGATACAGTGCAGTTCTGGCTCTCATCTTTCACATCACCTCATTTAGACACCTCCTAAGAGCAATCCATGGGCCCTTTGAAGTCAGGACAAAGCGGATGGTTAAGAGAAATGCATTTTTCACTTTCTTTCTAGAGGCAAAGCTCTTTGTCTCCCCCCCTCTCCGAGTCTGTGTCTCTTCTTCTCCAACATCTTTCCTTAAACACTCTCTGGTTGTCCTTCTTTCTGCCTCCACGCTTTTCATCTTATCATAAACTTGAACAGTTTGATCGGAACAAGTACAAGCAAACGCTAAATACAGTGGGGGAGGAACGAGGGAACATAGAGGACAGAACTCTGGCTTAAGTGCAAAACCAAAAACTTTCCAAAATATGATTGACTCAATCGCCAGTGTAAACACAGTAAAAAGCTCCTTTTTCGAAGTTGTGCTGTATTACTTGTTAGAGACATTCTGTATCATTTCCATGCCATCAGCTCAACAGTTTGACCAAGAACCCACTAAAAGCATAAAATAACATGGTAACAAAACAAAAAATTACTGAGAATATGAAAGCTCTCAAGACTAGAGTCAATATAAAATGGTAACATTAAAGCAACCAGTATTTGTTTGCTTAACAAAAACGATTCTGATAAGGTTCCCATAAATTTGGTTACCAAAGAACTGAGATATGTACTGAGTAGCACATTTTACAGTAGAAAAGTAAACTTCTCTTTAATGGACAAACTATGCGGTGATACTGTTTCTAAATCACCTCAAACATATCTTTGATATTTCTTTACTGCAACTTCTCGATGCTTTGACCTTCGACATATGAGCAGATACCAATATATCTGTGACAAAATTCATTTACCCTTTAGACCAGAGGTGTCCAAACTGTTCCACAAAGGGTTGTGTGGCTGCAGGTTTTTGTTCCAACCAATCAAGAGCACACAGTTTGACCAATCAACTGTCTGAAGACTGAGATCA
>JBBMJY010000011.1:13701923-13742637 GCA_037833715.1 Toxotes lorentzi
TTCCAACCAATCAAGAGCACACAGTTTGACCAATCAACTGTCTGAAGACTGAGATCAGTTGAGTCAAGTCTGGTGTGTTGCTGCTTGGTTGCAACAAAAACCTGCAGCCACACGGCCCTTTGTGGACAGTGGACACCTCTGCTTTAGACAGATGGCAGAAGTAAACATGATGCCATTACTGAGGTTTTTTCTTTTGCCAAAAATATGTCCAAGATCCTCTGTTATGTACTGGAAATGTAATCATTGCAATTTAAATTAAAAGTCACAATAATTTTTAATAATTATTAAAGTTATAATCTAATTTTGTTTTTATAGGTGGCCCGGATGTCTTTTCACCCACTAATCACCAAAACCACACTTACCGGGCTGAGCTGTTATCAACTGCTCCAATAATAAAAATCCACAAGAACCACTAAAGCCTGTTGGTGATGCATACGCTCAGCCAGCCAAAACGGTATCCCTGCAGAGCACTGTCAATTTCACGTTTCATATTATTGTAATGCAGGAAAACACAGATCACGTACTGGGAGACAGCAGCATTAGGAGCAACTTTTTTTGTAAGACTGTGACAGTTTCACATATAACCTACGGGCAATGTTGTTGCCCTTTCAAACATGGAGCACATAACCGCAGACTGTCCATCCAAAATCTATTCTCACCTACTGAAAATACTTCGTTTGGTTTAGGTGAGGGGTGGAGCCCGTGCAGAGCATGCAGGAGGCAGGACAGAGACGTCATCACGCCCACTTGCAGTGGCCTGCTCTATTCACACAATTGGACAATTGGAGATTACATGGACTTTGTACTAGGTAACTGGCAGGGTGAAGTCTGTTTAGTGTCATGGCCAACAGATTCAGACACCTGCGTTCACAAATACGGCTCCTCTGGGCAATGTCTAGAGAAGTTCAGGGTTGCAGTGCATGTGTGAAAGCAGCTAATGAATGAAATCCCTCCTCCCTAAAGTATAAATAAGGCTTAGTGGTAATTAGGTCCTCCTAGACATAAGACCAAAATATTTCAGAGGTACAACCTGTGCCATTACACACACATTTTTTTTTTTTAATACAAGTGTCTCTCCATCAATGGGACAACTTCCTCATTAACACAGACTGCTCATCTGTCAGAGGAGATGATTGCCAACTGGTTAATCCAAACGTCTCCAGCTTCCAGTGTCTGCCAAAGTGTGTTCATTTCAACTGTATCACCACAGTAATGACAGCATCATTAACAAAACATATAGATCAACCCGCAAATTAGTGTATAGTATCAGCCACAACCCACTGCTACTCTGAGGCCATGTGCCTTTTTATCCTCTTTCCTGTCAAGGAAACCACAGGCAATTATGTGTTTGTCAACAAGCCCTAAAAGCGTTTGATACAACTAACAGAGTGAATGTGAATCTGCTAATGTACTGATGAAAAGTAATTCTCCATGTCCCTCTCTTCCTCTCTTCCTCTCTTCCTCTCCTCTAATGGGCCAGGTGTTGTTCCCCTCTCTGCCGTCACGTAACTCTCTCGAGGAAGACTCTCGGAGAGGAGCTGGTATTTTAAGTATGGCAGACTGCTGTGCTTCTTGTCTTGCCCCAGAGCACCTCCAAGCTGTTTAAATCTGATACCTTCTTATCATTCCACCAAATTGAATTGACTTTAGTGGGGAAAGAAAGGCGACTGACCCATATTTGTGACACACTTAGTTGCTCGAGCGGAAATGGAACAGCGAGAGGAAGAAGGGAATCTGAGGGAAAATTCGGGGATGGACAACACAGTGATTGCTTGGCAGAAAACTTTCAAAATGCAGTCCAACGCTGTGTTTATCGCTCAAAGAAAACATTGAGGTGACAGGTCATGCAATGTAAGATACACATGACACTGTGATAGAGGATAAAACGCCTAAGTAAAGCATTTACAGAGCCTAAAGTCCGTCAGAGAGGCCTGTGGTTTGAAATGTTATGCCTTCTGTTCAGGTTGGACTTTATATTTGGTTTTGTCAAGATTTCTTTGATTTTTTTTATTCCTAACTTTCATTCACTTTGTATATGTCTATGTAAAGATGTTAATAATCTACAGTAAAGGCCAAAATGAGTTCCTCAGTGGGGAATTAATAAGCTTTCTGACGCGAACGTGTGGAAATGGAGAGACAGCAGCCAGATAATTGGTACAGAGTACAAAGGAATTCAGCCTAAAATGAAAAGCAGCAGGGTGGCACGAAAACCCAGAAAACCGTAGCTGGAGGGAATTATGGCCCCTCTTAAACATCAGAAGCACATCTAATGTAATTATTTCGATTAGTCTGCATCAAAGAAATCAATAACACCAAGTAAAATCTGTCTGAGAGAGCTGTCCAAACATGAGAAAAGTATAATTCAGGGTTTCTGAGAGCGAACACATGATATGCAGCCCTCTCTAACATGCTTGTAAATGATTAACAAAATCAACCGGCAGGAAAAAAAAACATACTATTTGCTCTCTGTGATTATCTACACTTACTGTCCCATTGACCACTCTGTGTCTGTCTCTTTGAAAGGGGGTTAAAAAGCTCTTCTTTCCAGTCGCTCACTTGAGAAATTGGCCATTCGTTTATGCGCAGGAAGTACTGGAAATTATTCGAAAGCAAAAAGCCTGTAATTGCCTTATGAGCAAATGGGACTTGAGCGTAAGCCATCCACTGCCCTGATTCCTCCATCAAAATGAATTAAATAAAATTTATTTCAATGAATATGGAAAACCCAGTTTGAAACATTAGTTGAGATGCAGAGAGAGAAAGAAAGAAAGGAGGGGGGGGAGAGAAAGACAAATGACAGCTCTTTATATATTAACGGGGTTAAAAAATTAATGCAGTGTGCTTAATGTGCAGTGTTATGGGAACGAATAAGCATGAGGCCAGAAGAGGCTCATCATGCTGATCTGTAATTCTAACCCTGAGACATTAAAGCCTTATGTGATTTTACTATTTAACGCGCTGAAACTCACAAGCTACTTGAAGTATCTTTCAGCATTCCTGAAAGGGAAACTGATAATCTTGTTGACTGCTCAAGATACTGCATGGATAAAATGTGCTATATTTTCTGATTTGGGAAGAAAACAGCACGATGACAGCAAAGTGACTTTATAGCAAAGATTACCTGCATTTGTGTACTTTGTGTTACAACATCTTATATTCATTAATACCAAAAAAAAATTACATGACCATACAAACTACAGTATTTTTGCTAAAGCTACTGTATTTTTGATACTGTCACTCATCTCTGTCTAAATTAATAGTTTGTATGAAATTACATTATATCTGCAGTAATATTACTGAATATGATGCATAAACGTTTGTGCTCTATTATATTTGTGACCGACATATCTGCTTTACAGTGCCTAATTTCTGTGTTCTTCTGTCTACAGACATTTTGTGCTCTTAGCGGCTGTTACGTTTGCTTTTCATGTGATACCGTACTCCTCTGCGTTGCTCGTTAATGGCTTTTTAAAGAAAATGTTTTCATGATTGTTTAGTGGTTGTTTTCTTGAACTTTTTAACAGCAACCTTCCCACTGTCAGTAGATGAAAAGTAGTAATTTTGTTAATGCAGGCATGAAAGAGCAGCAACAGTAAGTGTTCCACCTCTTAAAAATAACTAAAACAAAATGAATTTGCCATCAAAGCTAACTTTTCCTTTTGTCAATTTTACAACATTCTTTGGAGGAGAAAGGAATAATTTAAGACGTGCAATGCTGACTTCAGTATGCTTTTAATTTCAGATCTCATCAGCTCTGTTCTCAGCCACAGTGCAGATGAAAGAGAAGAGAAAGAGAATGGGAGAACTACATTACTGGGTGAACTCCTGACCTGCACTACACAGTCAAAGACCGAAATTTTAAGAGAAATCAAATTGCTTTACAAAAGAGAGGTATATTCTTACTCCATCTAGCCTTTGAATCAAAACCCAGCATGAAAGAGAAGATGCATATTTGCTTTCTCTTGGTTTCTTTGCCTTAGCATGCATTATTAAAGGTTTTAAAGGCTAAAAGCAAATTTTAGTGCTCATTTAGTGTTTTGATATGGCACTGTATGTAACATACAAAGATCTACTGTGTAAGAATGACTGATTTTTTAATCAAAAAAGGTGGTAGGATAGCTCAATGTTTAGCACTTGAACATTTTATACCTGGGATCAAATATCAGCTTTGGTCCTCTGTGGAATTTGATCAGATTTCTTTTTTTGATGTGCCTGACTTTACTCCAACAGAACCAAGAGCAGTACAGTAAGCCCAGCACAATGGAGACTCTACTCCTAGATGTAATTGTGAATGTGAACATGTGTCTGTCTCCTCCCGTATTACACTTGATTGAGTACGATCTGTTCAGGGTCCTTCTCTTCCGTCAGCTGACAAGCTTTCAGTAATGCCATCTGGTCATACGTTTCCAACATTTCCTTCTACTCCCTTAATTTAAAACTCAGTAGTGTTTTATTTGGAGAGGAAATGAATTGGACTGAAGATTATAAATTACAGTCAATTTTTTTGCAGCATTAGCGCCACAACAAACTGATGAGCAACATGAGGTTGTGCTCCATCTAAGCTTTCCCGTCAAAGCCTGGGATGAAACAGGAAGGAAGTGTGTTCTCTTATTGAGAGCTTGTCTACAGTGGGACTTCAAAGTCTTTTGGCTGAATGCCTTTATTTGAAAGGGCTCCCTGAGGAAAGCAGCCACCTGGCTTGGTACAGCGATGGCAGTCAAATCACAGCAGCAGGGGGGTTTTGAGTACTTTGCAGCATCAAAAAACAAGCTGCACGGATTGGATTGTCATGGCAACTGGGCTGGGTTGGTGTTTGAAGTGGAAGGAAGGGAATGGAAGAAGAAAAGAGAGAGCGAGGGAGTGCTGCTGTCACCCACACAACAAGGACCACAGCAGCACCTGGACCTCCTGGAGAAGTACTGTCAGAACTGGCCCCTGACAGTCAGCTTTAGCGAATCCAAAAGAAGCCCCAGATCTCAGGAAACCAGATATCAGTTCAAACTAGGAAACACTCATCTAGATCACACCCTATATTATTGATTAGAAACACCAGTTTCTAAAAACTGGACTAAACTATTTGACAGTCTAATCCAACCAATCGTCACACCAAAAGTGGTCCCCAAAACCAGTCATCAGGACTACACTAGATGGGACAAGCATCCCATAAAGGCCCAGCATATAGAATTCTGTAGATCCACACTAAATATCCCAAAAAACACCAACCAATGCATGCAGAGAAAAAAAATACTTAAATTTTGCTTACATCTCAAATTGAGCCCTCAAGACAAACTGAGATTTGTCCCTTCTGCCAACTGGTCTTGAGATGTATTGATCAAATAACACCCAATACTGTTCAGCCTCAGACCAGCACTGCTCTCCAACCACTAATCAGAGTAAAAATTAACAAAAGATGCCTATCTGGAACACTGGATGAACCAAACCAAAACTCAAAGCAAACTTAATTGTTTTCTGGCCCTAAACCATGAATATAACTTGGCAGAGAGTCTCTTCACTGCCAGAGACACAAAGCAGACCAGACAGATCCAGATCAAACACCATTTCTCTAACCACAGAGAAGGCACGACACAAGAGGTCCTGGTTACCAACGGAGGACAGAGTCAGCTACACGGCAGGTGAGGCAGAGACAGAGATTATTCTTTTTTTAAATCTATTTATTTCTATCTTTTTTATTCTACTTATTGAATTATATACTTTTTTTTACTCATCTCATTTTTTAATTGTATTATCCTTGACTTGGCTTTGGCAATTTTGTTCACCTTGACATTCATGCCAATAAAGCATAGTGAATTGCTTTGAAATTGAGACAGAGCGAGTCGGTCTCTCTGTGTACGAGGTGACTCATAAAACACAGTCCTCCCAAATTTTCAATGACATTTTACTGGAAGCACCAGTGTTTCAATGTCACAGCTATAAATTCTCTACTGTAATTTATCTAACATAATTACAACTAACTTTGTTGTTATCAGAGCTCCATTAACTGCTGTGGCCGACTGTAACCTCTGGTTTCTGACCCACAATCCAAAATGTCAGGTCATCCCATCGCAGCATACCGACCACAGCTCTCCACTGATCTACACATTTTATTGACTGGTGACCATATCAATCAATGTCCAGCCATCATTTCATTAGGAAATGCCCCAGTGAGCCAAGTAAAATCATTCACAGTGGTGTTAATTAGGGATAAGAGAAAAGAGAAATGTGACAACGTTTATACATGTCTTCATATTCTAAGAATATAATTGTTTATGTATGAACAGATAAAGTACTTGGCTGAGTTAACACAAAAAAATAAGCATATACTTTGTTTATTAGTAGATCAAATTACAAGCACATAAAAAAAATACAAAAATGGAGGATCATCACACACAAACCACAAGGTTAGGCAAACAGGCGTGCAACATTTAAGATTGCATGACTTAAGAGATAAACCAAAGACTGATACGATCGAAGGCCTGTGTGCTTCAAGTTAAGTGCTTGTCAGATCATCTACCCGCTTCTGAAACCTGCTAAATCGACATGTCCGGCAGTTTTTGGAACTTCCCAGACGATCCAACAAGACGGCCCACCTTACACAGCAGCTGGCCACATGTGCAGAAGCATTACAGTAATCAGGTTTTGCTCTCTTTGGACACTTTCTGTGTGTCCAACTGGGCACAACACCGTGAATGTCTTTGAGGACAGACCGTCTGATAGGAAAGGACAAATTTAATGGTTATAGTGGTTAGTCTTAATCTGACATTATGCACTTCTTTCTGACTACGAAGCACTACATGCAGCTGTTACTGGTTCAGCTTGGTGGCACTGACAGACCAGTGTGGAGGAAAATTTGAAATAATAATAATAAATAAACAAGCTGACTGACTGATACAGCTGTGTTGTGATGCAGAGCTCAACCAACAGTTCAGCTCTGTCTCAGCCATGCAAATATCTGAGACAGCAATACTGACAGCTACAACAGCAGCCTGGCCTCCGCTGCGCATTTAAATCTATTCAAATCATGGCAATGTCAGAATGACAGTTCCAAACTCCAGCAAAAGCTGCTGCCTGGTGGCCTTTAAGATACAGAGCCTAACTTCTGACATTTCACAGTAAAGGTTCAAATGTTCAAGGGTCACATTTGTCTCAGCTTATTTACTGCCGGGGATAGAATTGCTCACATTCGCCAAGGAGGATAATTTGACTTAGTGTATAGAATATATACAGTAAATATTTGAGTTTTATTCTTTGCATGCAGCAAGGTATCAGAGAAAGCAATCTGGTGGGCGCTGGAAAGATGAGCTATTTATCGGCTTTTAAGAACAAATTGTTAATACAATAGTGTGGCAGCTGTCATTTCATCAAGAGAAAAAAATTACTGGTGTGAAATAGGGGTGGCTACCCTTAGAGCACCGCATCTTATTATCGCAGCAAAACCAATATATGAACCGGGCAGGTAGTAATGAAGAGGTAATCAGCATGTCCAAAGACGGTAATGACAGACAGAGAGAAGTAGAGACGGTGGCAGAGATGGAACTGAACAAAAAAACAGGGAGAGTGGGAATGAAGCAGACCTTTCAGCTGACTGCAGTCTATTGAGCAGAGATAAAGTCAATTTACCGGCATCACCGTTAACCATACATCTCAGTGCTCCGCATCAAAATTTCATTAAATTCTTTTCTTTGGCACCGGAAAGGCTTCCTTAAATTTTTTACGCTTGAAATAAGAGAGATTTTTTTCATTTGTTTTTTTTTGGACAATGTTCAAGTAAGTGGAACAAGACAGCTAAAGAGAAAGGCAGAGTAATTATTTAAGTCATCCTCATCCATGGTAAGACCCTCTTTCTTCGTTTACTCTTCCCTTCCTGCTCCCTGTGTCCCAACTCCTGTGACAGCAACCTCCATCAAACATATGCTGAGCACTCAGTGTCAAACTGCATTCTGTGTGAACTGAGTCAGATGAAAGGAATCAACACAATAGAGATCATTTTTTGAATAAGTGGCCCAGAAATAGGCCAACATAAATGTTATAAATACCTGGACCCATGAGGCAATGGGAAGCTTAATCATCCTCTTCACTCTGCTATCAGACAGAGCACCTTTAATTCAGCCAACACGAGCTGTTTGTTGACAGTAACTCACACTGTACGAGAGCACTTAGTCTAACAACAAGTGTATTATACAAACTATTTTGTAATAAATTCCATTAAATCTTTTTTAAATTTAAGTTTCAGATTTTGATGATTCAGATTTTTTTTTTAACTCATTGCCTGCCTATAATGTAACTGTCTAAATTTAATCCACTGGAGGAGAATTACTCTAACACTGTAATAGTATTACTGAGATTATAGCCACTAGATTATCATTTTAAAATGATGTTTGTGTCTTCAAATTAAAAACACAAATACCATTTCTCTTTCCCCACTATTCAGCAGTGAAGTATCTGACCGAAAACACAAACAGAGGCAAATACACAATGATTTCTCCATGTTTAGCATCCAAACAATGATACAGTTTGCACACAACTGCAAAACAATATTATTTAAAGTGACATTATCAAGCTGATGTGTCAGCTGCTTGCAATGGATTAAAAAATAGGTAGAGTCTATGACTTCTGGTACAGTAGGTAAAGAAAACTTAAACAACAGGTTTATGATTCATGTGAACTAATCACAGTGATAGGAGAATATTGAAATTATATTTCATATATGTTTAAATATCAGCTTGAGCAAAGTCAGCATTTAGTTTAGATGGTTGCTGCACTGTAAGTACATGGGTGAGCAAAATAAGAGACATTTCTTACCATACAATGAACTCCAATGCAAAACAGAATGGAGTCTCACAAAGGACATATTTAATATGTCCAATTATAAAGGATTATCTCTTTATAATATAGGATTGCATTACATTTCAGTGTATTTCTGTTATTTTGTCTAACCCTGGTACATCCCGAGCTGTTACCGACTGCGGGCTTGTATTAACTGTTATCCCTCAGTTGCTGCTTCATCATCAATATCATTCGCACGCCATGCGATTGGTTAAGCTTATCACTTGAACCCAGAGTGTCTTAGCTCCTCTGAGCTGCCCAGTCAGAGCTGCTGCCCTCGCTAAGTCACCTCCATTACCTTGGCAGACTCAGCTGAAGTGCCTAGATTCACGCTGAACAGTGTTGGCACCAGCAGTGCCTTTAATCAGCCAAAAGGCTCTAAATGAACAAAAAAAGCCCTCTTTCCGGACCCGCTGGCCCCCAGGTTTTCTGAACGGGCTCCAGTTGTTCAGGAGAGGAAATGAACAGAACCATGTCCCTCCTCTACCTCCTCCTCAGTGTTGCTTTGTGTATATGTGTGTGTGTGTGTGTGTGTGTGTGTGTGTGTGTGTGTGTGTGTGTGTGTGTTTGCTTGAATGTTTGAGCATGAGCATTGTTTACACGCAGACCAGCACAGTGCAGTGCAAAAGAAGTCCTAACCAGAATTCAAAGAGAAAAACAGAGCTAACTGAGGTGCAAACAAAGCCCTCTGAAGTCACCCAGGAACTGCTAATCCACAAGAGTTTGGCAACGCTTTTCTTTTTCTGCTTTTGATTAGCTCTGCAACATCAAGTCCACACATATGTATGCAGGCCACTGCATTAAAGCTCTGCCCAGCTAAGCAGACGAGCCAACAGTTTACATTCCCTTTTTTATTTTTCTTTAGGGTTGGCGCTCTGAGCCAAGCTGTTGTTCATCATGCCACCTAATAAAAACTGCAAGATGGAAAAAAGCTATCCTGGCTTTACATTTTGTTGTAGAAACATTTGCTCCTCCCAAATAACATCGTATAGAGCGTGTGGCTTAACTGTCATAATATTTAAACGCTGCAATGGCACCTGAAAACCAATAAATAACATCTACAAAGCCATTGTACAGAGACATCTAAGGCTGATATCAATAACTCTGACCTGACCTTTTGCTGGAAGCCATTCGCTATTTGAAGCAATACACTAATAGATAAGTTAGATCTCAGTGTCTTAGTGTGAGGGCAATCATCAGCATTACTACCTAACACTGCTGTTCCCAGTAGTGCTATAGTATAACTTTACAAAATTATCATTTTGTATCACCTGTGCAGGACAGAGACATCAGACTTTTGAGCCAGAGCTCAACCCCCTTTGTTACCTGAATTCTGCACATGTCCTGGATGTAATCCAACAGCTGGAAAGGCAAATTTGTCAAGTCAAAATGCAACAACACATGCAAAATGCCAGTGAATGTGTGTATAGTATAGAGATGATAAACATCTCCCTTTGTTGATTAAACTCATCACCTGTCACTTACAGATATAAAGCCATGTTTCCACGAGGGTGAAATGATAGCTGTAACTCATAATTTCATACTTACATATATGTACTCATCTGCTACATATTACGCCTACCCAGATTTTCTGGGCTCAATACTTTGCCGCCATTTTAACCTGCATATGTTGGCTGTCACTCAAGTATACTTAACAAAGGGTGGATACGCCTAGGCAGCAGCTAAATCCTGGCTTAGTGGTCACGTCTAATTAATATTCAAGAATGCAAAGGTATAATGATGAGAGCAACTGATTGAGGAAGAAGTGGGCCTTATGAAATAAAGATGAGCACAGAAGATGTATGAACTGCACACAGAATGAAAGACGGGACTTCTACTGGCATGATGTCATTGTACTAAAATAAAAATTTAGTTACAAGTCCTGTAATTTTTATTGATTTTTAACAGTGGCTCCAGAACTGGCCCTGTTTAACAATGGTACGGCAATATTACATCAGCAAAGGTTGAATCTCCTTAAAGCCAATCAGAATTGAAATGTCAACATAAATTATGTCGCCAAAATGCTAACGTGCCTTTAACGTGATACCTCATCTAAGAAAGGGGGACATAACATCAGCCATTTTCTTCATCACGATCATAATTTTCTACCTGTTTCTTTTTTCTTCTTCTTTTCTCTCTTTTTTTCTGTCTGCCTCCCTCCATCTCCTTCCCTCACTACAGGTACAGATGAAATAGGGCCTCTGCGTACCAAGCTATAACTTGGCAGAGGTCACAATTCACTTTCAGTAGATTGGCTGCAGATTTATGCCTTGTCTCTCGCTCCTATATAGTGCTGACGGAGGTGGAGGAGCAGCAGCAGCCGGTAATCACAGAAAATTGCTGTGTTGGGGGAAACAGATGTGTGAACTCCACAATGACAGAGCAGAGAGAAGGCGGTGTGTGTGTTTGTGCATCGGGTGTGTATTTGGTTTAACATAACCCAAAACAGCCTTACTCATGCTCTGGATTAGGTCAGTTCGAGGCTCATTCACAAATGTCCCACACACAGCAGCTGCCAACTGTGTGAGTCTGGTTTTGGCCCGGGGTGAACTGTCTTTCACCTCTGAACATCATTCAATGCCATATGCTGAGTGCTTGTCCTGTGAATGTCCTGAAATTGGCACACTGCTGAAACATAAATCCCCCCGAGAGAAAGCATTTAACCTTTTGTTACAACCACAGCCTGCTCCAGAGAGCACACACAAATGCAGAAACACGCAAACACACACACACACACACACGTATAAGGAAACAATGATATCAGTTCCAAAGCAGCAACATTCTCCAGAATACAAGCGGGGGCCAAAAGAGAATATGACATTTCCAAGGTGTGTGCTGTCGCATGGCAACCATGGCAACTAAACCAAAAGGCTGCTAATTTGACTGAGTCAGTACACCTCTCACTGCTGCATAGCTCCTCCCCTTTAAAGCAGGCTCAACCATTAGGAGCAGAAATTATTTTTAACCCACTAAAGAAGCACCTGTTCCTGGTTGGACATTACAGGAATCTTAGAGTGTGTGTGTGTGTGTGTGTGTGTAGGTAATTACACATATGACTGTGTGTGGGTGTGTTGAGTCTGGTGCATCAACAAGTGCTGACGTATGAGAGTTTGTTACTTGAAGAACTACATATACATTAATGTAAATGTGGACAAATGAGCTGATCTCTTATGTCACAGAAGCTATTTCAAGGATCAGTATGTAGGATTTAGTGGCATCCACTACACACTTACAGTAGTAAGGTTCAACTAACTGAAGACCCCTCCCCTGGCCTTCGGGTAAACGTGAAAGGCCCTCTCCAGAACCAGTGTTTGAAAACATTGTCATGAGAATTACATTCCATTTTTGCCAATGGATCCCCCTGAATCCTACACACTGCTTCTTTAACTGCAATTTTCATAAGTCACAATGTTTTTCATTTCTGTTATTTTGAAACTCTGAACAGGGAACCTCAAAATATATTCAAGTACTTTTCCTTGAATAAGGGAAAGCACCTCAGCTAGATGCTTTCTAGACTTAAAGGATTGATCTATAGCTATGGGAAATGTGCCAACTTTAGAATTCTAGCTAATGCTTGCTGAGTCACTATGATAAGACCTGCAGGAACTTTCTATACAATATCTATGATTCTGTCGTTAATGAATTTCTAATGTAGGGTGGGAATATCTTGACATAAGGTCACATGGTTTTCATTTACACTGGCTTGAAACAAACTTCTGTTTTGCTGTTATTCTCATTGTTGCTGATGTTGTCATTGTCACTCTCATTATTATCAACAGCATCATCACTGTCAGTGCCATCATCATCATTGTTGTCAGTGTCAGATCTTTCTTTCTCCATCTGTGTGTGTGTGTGTGTATTCAAAACAGTGGGTCTTTCAAGGTGAAGGAGAGAGCATGCAGAAACATAAAAAGCCAGCCAAATGGACTCTGAACCAAACACATACAAACATGGGAGAGTTATGACTGCAGGAGTTTACATAGCAGTGCCCTGTTTAAAAATACAGCAGTGTGCAGAAATGGAGACAGAGCTCACATCACACCAGAATCCACACAGTTTGCACCTGTTTCTATCCACAGAAGGAAAGGAGAGATTGTGTAATTCCCCTAAACTATATCAGACTATATTAACTTTAACAACTTCTGCAGCTTCTAATCTTCAACAAGAGTAGCATTGTTCAAGGTCCACTTCTGGCAAGCATCCACCAGTGGAGGGAAGGAAGCCAAAAAAAAAAAAAAAAAAAAAATCAAATTAAGCTTATCTCTGGATCCAGGACGTCTTAGCTTGTCTCCTGAGCTGCTGCCATTGTTAAGTCAGCTTGATTAGCCCGACAGATTCAACCAAGAATCAATAAGAGCATCTTGTTCCAGTTCTGACAAGTCTTCCAAAGAATACTATCTTTCTGAAGCTGAGGCTGGTCAGCACAACGTTCGGTGACTTAAACAAAAGCATCAAGATGAAACTAGAGGAATCCTTAAGTCTTGAGTCATCAAACGAAAGGCAAGCCAGAAAGAAATGGCAAAGAACAGCACAACTAAACAGATCTGACTTTGGATTTCTGCTGCCATCAAAACTAAACTTTGCCTTTCTGACCTTAAAACATGGCTGAAATCCACTGCTGGATCAGACTCTGACAGAAGGACTCAGCGATAGATGGAAAAGACAAACTTTGGGATTAACAGCACAGTCCTTCTATCACCTTTCACCTCTCTCTGTTTCAATACCACACGCACATGCCAACGCAGTCATTGCCTTCCAAGTCACAACTTGCCTCGATTTTCTACTATGAAGTCCTAAGTCAAGTCCAAGGTTAAGATCAGCAAGTCCCAAGTCAAGGCTTGATTTCATACAGTTTGATTTCAGACAAAGCTAACTAATTACTGCTAGCTCTTAGCTAACGTTAGCTTAGGACATAGCTGGCCACAGAACACTCAACTGAACATTTTCAAACAAAGTTAACTGAATTATCATCTGTGATTTTTGAGCTGCACAATCTTAATCTGAATGCGTACTCTCTATGTCTGAGGTATCATCTTTTGTCTATCTGCTGACACCTTTCTCTCCTGCTCGTGCTACGTAACTGGCTTCTGTTGGACTGATTCAAAGAACATCTTTTGTCAGGAAAAAAGCGAGTTGGTTTGCCGCATATTTTTTCACGACATCATTTTTAACCATTGGGCTTCGGGAGGATTTCCCAGTCACTCTAAACCAAAGGGCAAACGTCCAAGTGAAGTAACAAGTCACTGAAATTAAAGTCAAGGTTGAGCTGCAAGTCTGTTTTGACTTTGTCAAGTCAAACCTAAAGTAATCAGATTTATGAGCTGAGCCTGATTCAAAATGGTATTTTAGACAGCATGAGTCAATAAATAATTCAGAGTGAATAAATAATAGACTGAATAAAAAGTGTTTTTATGTATGAAGGAGAAAAAAAATTTTTTTTTTTCTTTAGAAGCATTAAACCGGTCCTAGTGCAAGGAAGGCCTCCAGGAAATAGTAAAACTGAAAATATAGTACATAGTAAAACCTGTATCCATCAGTGACAATGTGTGTTTGAAAGTAAGCACAGTAGGCACACTGAGTACAGTTCTGCTGTGCTTCTGAAGAATCTGAGGAATGCTTTTACTCTGCAGGCCATCAGGCTGAGTCGCTAACAAACACACATAACAACTGGACAGAGCATCGAAGCTTGTTCAAATTGGTCTGTCGAACAGATGTTCAGTACCCTCATGCGTAAGCGTGAGCGAAAACATGAGACAAGACATCTTTATGAACACATACACACTTTTGTGTTGATTGTGGCACTGAGGAATATAGCGGGTGCCTTTCTTTATGCCCTAATAGAGTTTTGTCCGGGCTGTGCTTGCTATCAATTTGAGTTATTATGTGTGCGCCAGGACTGCTCTCAACACTGAGAGACAGAACAGACACCCACGCATGTAAACACACACACACAAAAGCCTCATCATTCAAAATCTTTGGCTTATGACAGAGGCAGAGGAAATAATGATGAATTGATGCCAAAGAGCCTCTCTCAGTTCTCTTAGTGGAGAATCACACTCAACGCTTGTTATCTCTGACCACAAGCACACAGTTTTCCACATACACAAGTAAGCCAGACATCAAAAGTGGTCCTCGGATTGTTTCTCTATCCGTCTGTCTCTGTCTCTCTTTCATAAAGTCTCTCCTCATTGATCCCCTCTTTTTCCACATATAGTGCTTATAGTGTAGTTAATTTATAATAGCTTGCCAACACGATAGGCTCCTTTCTGTTACCAAACAGTAGAAGTGGTGCACTTATAAACGGCGTGTGTATGTGCGTGTTGTGTACTGAGGTAAAGTCTCGGTCAGCAGTCCTGTCTATGCTCTTGTATGGCTCCAGTGAAATACCCTCATCTGGGCAAACATAAAATCAATGGTAGCTATTAATTAGTCTACCTCTGACTGCCAGTGCTGATACAGTTATATGCACAAATAGAACTGGAGCACATTACGCCCGTCGAGCTGTTAGGAGCTGGACTGGTTTTTAAAGAATAGAGGCACTGGATAGACAGACATGTACTCAAGCTGTGAATATCAAGAGAGCAAACAACATCTTGACCAAACTGAAACAGGCTCTGTAAATTATGTACACACTTTCAAGGTTAAACTGAGAGGAAGTACTTGATAAGATTACAGAGTCTGATAGTATCTAGTGTCTTAAATTTCACAACCTATTTCCTGGTTACTATGAAAGCCATAACTGGAGACCAGAAAAAAAAAACTCCACAAAGCACTATGGAATATTCTCACAGGTGTCAGGTTAAGCACTGCAGGTGTATCAGTGTATCTTTTCCAGCACTACTCGGTTCCTGGTGTGCTAGTAAGATTATGAATGGAAGATGCGTCAGTGTTGTGAACTACAAATTTGAAAATGGCAACCAGTAAGAGACAAGCTAACTGTAAACCACCTGTACCCTCTAACTCAAACATATCCTGCAAAAGAAAACAAGAAGTAGCAAATCAAAGACACAATATAATCCTGAAATGTCAGCACAGCTACAGAGACAATTTCCAAGCATTTAAATGCTTCCCAGAGAGCTTCTGATCCTTTTCTAATAATCCTAGGTGTACCATGATAATTACAACTGGAACTACTAAAGTGGCCACCACAGAATTTTACTGGTGTTGCCATGGTAATGAGCACTGAATCGTGCAATGACAGTAGTACATGATGTAGTTGGATAGTTTCAAGGAACTGTCTGTGAAACGTGTGGACAAATCATACCTTTTCTGTGCTGATGTAACAGCTATCCTGAAGCAATGTAACTTTCCATGGCATCACAATTCATATACTGTAGAAATTAGTTTTCTGACAGCTAACTCACATTATGAGCCAAGATTATGTTGTATACAGTTTGTAAACAGAGGTCCATTTTATTTTTTTCAATTTTGCCTGCAGATACACACTCTATGTCTACTGCTGACACTTGCCAAACAAATGGGAAGCGTGGTTAGTTTCCACTTTCACTAAAGATAACAAAAAACAGAAGGCACTTTGATGTTTTTGTACTTTCCCCTTCTCAATGATGTGGATGTTAACAAGTTGGTGAACACTAAGGATCATGGCACTTAAATATATCCTGGTATTTACTTCCTTCACTACTCACTGAAAGCACTCAGACCAGGCAAAAAAAGTACTGTAGAAAAACTTCAAGCTTCCTGTCTGATTCTAGAAAGACTAGTGTTGCTGCATCAGGTGCTCCAGGCCACAGAGGGCTCTGGGATACGCATGTATGGAGAACAGCAGTCCCGGCTCTACTGTTACCACAGTGCAATGCAAACTATCCGGCAATGCACTGTGTCGGCCAATCAGATATGTGCAAGCACACAGTCTAGGTGGAACACCTTGTATTGTGTAACTCATTGCATTGTGCTTATTTGATGTTTAACGTTTCAAAACTGACATGGAGGAAAACAATTAATTCTGCTGTGATAACGAATCTGACAATGAATGCTCAAAGGAGCATAAACTGCCTTGTGGTGTGCCGCCGCTAAATAAGCTTTAAATTTGGGCTTTGTGGTTTGAATATTATCTTTTATCTGTATGCTGACTAAAGCGGCCTGTTATTATGTGTGTTATTATATTGTAGGGCACCTGCTGATCAGACTGTGTCCTAAGATCTAAAAAGTTAGGACAGCAAAAAGGGTTTCAAGTGACCTTTACAAGTGCAAGTTTCAAGGTTAGTAAGTCAGAGCTGTTGGTGTGGTGCCTCACCTTGTTCTGGTCGGTCCAATACAGGAAGTAACCTTTGGGGTCGACCGTTAGAGTCACCGGGGTCACAGTGGTAGAATCCTGGAGGAAAACAAAGAGAAAGACATCTGGAGTCAATGTGTGTCGGCTCACGTCTGTGTACCCCTGTCTGTGTTTTTACATGAGTGCATGCTCTAGTGTGTGTGTGTGCAGAATATTCTCAGGGTAAACCAATTAATTCATTTCTCGGGATCAGAGCGTGGTTTTTTTGTAATACCACAGGCATAACAGAATCTGCAATGACATTAAAAGTGCTGTTTATGTTGTCAACACGAACACAATCCTTTCCTTCTAGGGTATTTTTCCCACCCTGACCTGGCATCACCACAAATGACCAAGTAGCCTGTTGTGTGAGAATGTGTGTGTGTGTGTGTGTGTGTGTGCATTTGACACACTTGCAAACATGAACTGCTGGTTGTTTCACAGCTGATGTTTCCATCTTTCCTCCTCTTGTAACAGACAAATGCTTTCCCACAGTTCCCACATACAGACAGTTCCAAGCCTCACACACACACACACACACACACACACACACACACACACACACACAGTTTGACCCTAAGGCATACATGGCAATGCCAGATATTATTGGATGCTTCTATAAAAAGAAAAAGCCTTTGCTTTTTTTCCGCGTCCACAGTGGCTGTGGTTCAGCAGAACAGTAGCATATTGTCCTCCTTAATCAGCCATGGCTGTGAGATCAGAGTGATGGAAACCACATTTGCTGTACAGAGCAACAAAATCTTCAAAGTGTCTTCATGAGGCTTCTAATGATGTCCCTATCACAGCATTGAGAGACAGAGCTAATGGTCTGCATCTTCTACATGCCTGTCATATCTGGGTGCGACCCTAAGCAACAGTACATTGCAGGATATCATGAAGGGTTGAGCTGGGAGCTGGTAGACAGCGGAGGAGTCTGTGCTGAGGTGTAAAGAACCCATTAGTACTCAGAAATCATTTCATACTGTCTAAATAAGACGATCACAGTTTATGGAGCCTGGCACACCTGCTCCATGACAGATCAAATACCACCCCTTTATGAATCTATGGAGAAATTGAAAAGACAGCGAGAAAGAGAAAGAAAAAAAGGGGGGGAAGTAAGTGGAAAGTAAACGAAACGACTCATTTGACGCTGGCAATGGTAAGCTGCCGCATCTGAGGCATTTGCTATAGTGATGTTTGCTATGGCAACCCACCATCCCTGTGAAATCTATTAGAGACTCAAGAGGAATCGTTTTGGTTCTGTTCACATGACTGGACAATCTTTGCAGGCTTGATTGAATGACAAAAGACGCAGCTCATGCCACTGAACGCACACAGCATACACTCGTACATATAATACTTTCAGCCTGAGGGCGAGAAAAAAAAAAGCCTGCAGTTCTTAGATATAGCATCTCATAACAACCACAGCCCCATATCTCTGAGCTCTACTCAAGTTACAATCCACCGCCCAGCTTCTTCCTCTTCTTCAGTGTAGTTCTTACTGATAAATATCCCTCTCCCATCCCTTGATGAGTATATGGGTTACACCTACAGAACATTATAAAAATGACAATGAGTTGGATCAATAATTTTAAAGCAGTGTTTACATTTCCAAAAAAAAAAAAAAGTCAAGAATTCACTGTCACCACAACATGTGGTGACTGATGGACTATCTGTGATGTCAGGGAGGAGGGAAGACGGTGGCTTGAGAGCACTGGGACTGTCTAATGATGTGAGAGCAGTTATTTTCACCAGCTTCTTTCTTAATGTCCTAACGCCCCATGGTCACCACTACAAACACATTAAGTCATTATGGACTCACAAAAAAAACATAGCTATCTGTAACATTGTGGATTAGACTTCAGAGATTACTACTTCTGGAGTGGTACTGCTCATGCTTTTTCTTGTCATTGGACATTAAAGGGAGGACATTAGGCGCTGGTGGCCCTGTTCTTTGCTGAATTAAGATGAAATTAGTGACTGACTTGTGAAAGTGCAAACACCCTGAGGGAACCGATCCCAGGCCGGAGATGCCGCCATTATTTTCAATAAAGAGTCTGTATCATTAGCCATAACCCGAGGGGGTGTGTGAAGAGAGGAGATTTGAACTCAGCATATTTTTCCTCTATGTGCTAATGGCATATCTTATGACTTTTAAGGGATTTTAGGCTCCCCTGTGGCGCCTGATAACGTCTTATTCAATGCACATCAGACCAAAAGGGCCTGATACAAGCGAAGGCTCTGTTTACACGGACGCAGCATCGTCTTTTGCATATTTCAGGTATTGCCTGTCTCTGTCAGTGATGTTTACAATAAATCAAAGGTCAAAGGATTTGGATGTCTGCCTATCCTCCACTGTCTCTTAACAGAAAGCAGCCACAGGTGCTGAATGTGCCATTGGTACTGACTCACAAATAATAACACAATCCAAAGGCAATGTTTTAAACCACAACCACGTATTTCGTGAGCTAAGGCAGCAGCCAGTTGTCTGCAAGTGGCAGCAACAAAAGTACACGGTGTGTATGTGCATGTCTGTGTGAGGCAGGTTGGAGAGGTCTGGGGACTTTGAGACTTTCGCAACCGTTTCGAGAGGTTTTCTGATTTCTCGTCTATTCTTTTTCCACAGCCAAACACCAAGCACTGTGTGCTGAAGTCTGCAGTGCTTCTCTTTACCTGTTTAAGACGCTCACGGCTGCCATTCACGCAGTACAACATGCCACCCTTACACAGTAAACAAAACTGTACACCAGTTTTGTCTCCACTGAGTGTTCAGCAGTTCAACAAAATCTGTGATTTTCACTAAAACTAAAAAGAAAAACATCCACTGGAGTAAAGCAGAACATTAAAACTCATACACATTCAAGTACTGGAACTGTCTGTTGCTTGTACAGTTTCTTGTTGAGAGAAGTTAGAGTGGAGCCCAATATTCAAAGCAATGATAAGAAGAAAAAATGTTCAATTCAATCCTTTTTTTCCACTTACAACTTATTCTAACTGCTTTTCTTTCAGCCTATCTCTGTATTCCTCTGTGATTTTTTTCCATGCAATGATACAGAGAGGAAGGAAGGAGTGTGTGGGAAATAAAACAGAGCACGTATCTGCGCGTACGTCTGTGTTTGAGGGTGTGTGTTTTTGCAGGAAAGGCCTGGTGGGCAGTTGGTTCTGGAGATATGGCCCTCATGTACAAACAGCAATACATAAACACGGCTGTTAAAGGAAACTGACACACACCACGCACACCCCTTCTCACAACATGCCAACCACAGGACTAAATGGGGCGGGGGGAGGGGCACTCATTAGTAATTACAAGTTAAGGAAACACTCAAGTTGTCCTACTTAAGCTTAACACTGATGATTGACAGAGTGGTAGGTTTGCGAGTGTGCATAATTTCCTCTCTGCCATCTGTACTGACCACATTCACACTCCTTCAACACCGCTCCACTAATGCCATCTGTGCTGTGCTTTGAATCACCTGAGCTCAGTGAATATGAATATTTCCACTTATGTGCATTTGTTAGGATGATCTCATGAAATTATATCTCAAAATGGCCCTTATATAAAACTGGCATGAGAGCAGAGTTTATTATCAAAACCTGACTTCCTGTGGTGATCGACATGTATGATTTACATGCAGTGTGATCTTTAATAAACATTTGATTCTCCTTTCACACAAGAAGTACACAGTAGTTCCCTCAGCAGTTACAGGTGGGCACATCCATGCATTTTTAAGTGCAGGAACAGTGTTTCCCAGAATGAATCATGACTGTGCTTACACAATAGACATGCATCAAGGTTGGGGAAACCAGAGGAATGCAAGCAGTTATTCAAATGAGAGGGGCTGTGGAAAGATGTGAAACAAATATAACCGAAGGTCCCTTTCAGAACAAAATGAGCTGCTACACTGACAGCAAATGAGATGAAAACAACCATTAAATACAATAAGGTCCAACCATTTAAACTCAGCTTTAAGAGGAACCGCTATATGTTCAGTCTCTGTTGTGTTTGTTATTAGGGGAAGGTGCAGTGCAGCCATAGCTGTCTGTTGAAAAAGCTACTACTGTCATGTTTACGCTGGCTACTCAACAGCAGCGTGCGATCATTTTTAATCAAGGTCATCTCACTACAGCTAGACCTCCAGTAGTGTGGAAGAATAAAGACAAAGAAAGAAAAAGGAAAAAGAAATTCAAAAAAGACAATCCTTATTCAAGTCTTGCCTGGTGGTGACAGCGCGAGTTCAGCCCCGATACACTAATTTATTGTAGTTAATTGATAAAACGGTTCCAGTGAATGGGGGGGAGGGGCGAGCTTAGTTCAAATGTTTAATTTGATTTAATGTGCCGCACACACATTCTCACGCTGTCGTGCACGCGCGCACTCACTCACTCGCACGCGCGTGCAACATACGCATACTGTAAATCGGGAAATGTAAACATGGCACATGTCAGCAGAGGTCTACTGCTGTTGCATTTCTTTAGCGTCAACCAGCCAAGCCAAAGACAGGCAGCCCCTGTCAGTCACCGAGGTCTCCGCTGGCAATTAAATCAGTCGGCTGCTGTTGCATGAGTAGCCTATAGATTTTGTAACACATCCTAGTGGTGGAACATTCATGCAAACAAAGCGTGCAGAAATAACCTGGCAGTGAAAAAAATAATAATAAAAAGAAAAACAGAAAAGAAAATTCACAGCCGGTCTCTCTCGCCATTACTTACATCATCCCATTTCATAAATTTGTTGCCCTTTCTTAGGCTCTCGGGCACGGACACTGGCTTGAGCTGCAGCGCATGAACTCCAGGCTGTGCCCCTGCCATTGACTCATCTACTCTTCTCGACGCACGGCAGGGGTAGAAATGAGTCACTTCACTCTCTTCTACTCTTGTTTGTCTTCCTCTCCTTTTGTAATCTGCTTAAAAGCAGGCTGGCGGAAGCCCACTACTGCTGCCAGTATGTCATGCCCGCACTGACGGCGGCGGTGGCGCGTCTCAGCTTTGGAGAGCAGTGGAGGCGGACGCAGGCGCAGCGGACCGGGGCCACTTACTGACTGACTGACTGAGCGATATGCAGCTAAAGCGAAGACGAGGAAAGAGAGCGAGAGGGAAGGAGAGAGAGAGAGAGACAGAGAGAGAGAGGGAGGGAAGGAGGGGGGGTCTAAATGAGTGGCACGTCTGGTTTGAAATTGTAGAAGTCAATGCAGGGACAGGATCGATGCTTGAAGTGATCTAGCGCCTCCGTGCGTCCTGGGCAGTTTGATGGGCATAAATGGCCCCAACCTTTGTGCAGATGAGACGCCAGGGATGTGATAAAATTAGACTGATGTCATACTCAGAGCAGGTGTATGCAACAGTTTTGTTTGGTTAATGCTGTCTTGCGAAATTATTAAATGCATAACGCAAGATATTTTATTTTTAAGATAAATATTTTCTTTCCATTTGTTAGGGAATTGTCCACTTGTTTTGAATTTCTTTTGGGAGCCCTCTATTAAAAACAACACTGTTACTCTCACATGTAAGTTGTTATGATATGCAGGGTATAGGATTGAACTACTGTAGTAATATCTCATCATTATTCATACTTTTGGTGCAGAGGACCATCAGTCTTTTCTTATGAGGCTGTACAATGAGCCATCACGGACAGAGCTGAAGACAGTTCTTGCTCAACCCAGCAGCACTCGGGGCCACTGAGGACACCAAGGACACATGCTTTGAAATTATATCAGACAAGTTTATATTCTATAGTTACACACAAATTCCACATGTTTAAATTTATATTTATAACCCTGACAATTTTCATTGAGTCAAACCCATATTTTTTTTCTCAGCAGTAACCCTCAAATGTATTTACATTCTGTTGACTCAGAGCCTACAGGTGGAGGTGTGGCTTTTGCTATATTATCAGCAGCACAAGTGTTTTCTTGTTAAGTGATGTGGCAGCAGGCATGCAGCAAAGAATGAGCAGAGCACTGACAGCTTAAATACACTGCCATCATCAAGAGGGTGCATTAGACGCTGCAGCGAGAAGAGCATTAAAAAGGATTACAGTAAAATAAAGGGATTTGATATTTTTCAACCAGAATTGTGTTCTTGGGCTGTTGTTTTCAAGACAGCTTGGAAATATTACTCAGACTATTATGTAGCAAGATGAAATTTACATACAATTTAATGGGATAGTTGAGTGAATAAATCAAATGTGGAAAAATACATTTTTAGGTTCTTTTTTGGGGGGGTACAAGTCAAACATTTCTTATTGGTGCAAGGTAATTTGTAGGTATGAACTTTGTATTTATAAAATCCTGGCTTTGCTCCTGGTATCATGTTAATGTTATCTGTCCTCCAACAGATGCTTTCTTCAAATTAGGAAATCAGTTCGCACCCATCAGCCAGAGTGGACAATGATTTCTGTTTCAGTGCCCATACATGGCTGTGGGCCTTTTTTACTTCTTCATGACTAAACTTCTTCAAAGTTCTATGAGTCAAGAATGCGTCACCGCCTTTAGGACTTTTTTTTTAGTTTAAATTTCTTATTAAATAAAACACAGAACCCCTCTGGGCTTTGTACCACCCACACTGTTTATTTTCTGCCATTTCCAAAAAGGGACTGCAGACTAGTGGAGTCCTCCGAGCAGTTTTCCCTCTGTATTTCCCTCTGTGTGTCTCTGTGGTCAGTCAGTGGCCGGTGCCGACGGTTAGACATGTCAAACTAGTCAAACCTGTCAAATTCTGACTGGCACTTTTCATGTCAGTCGTAATAGGAGTTTGTTTGAGTTTGCCTCCTGTCATTAATGATTGATTAACAGTGACAGTTTGGGGACCAGGCCCCTGAATAATGTCATAGTGACTAGAGCTTGGGAAAGTGAGAGAGGGATTCAAGTGTGTGACAGAAAAAGAGAGAGGGCAAGGAAAGAATCAAAATAAAAATTAAAAACAATAATAGAAAATTATATTTAAAGACAATAATTTTTGGTGAGTCGCAGTTGCAAAGCAGAAGCGCTTATTTCAGGAAGAAAAACAAATGTACAGGATACTGTCACACCAATGCAGAGACACAAATGTTTTTATACTGCAAATGAGTCATTGTTATCCTTCATGCCTCAGACTTTGGTATCCGTCATCTGTCTTGCTATCAGCCCTGAGGTTCCAACTAACTCTATAATCAGCCACAGAGCTCTCGTGTGAAAGACAACGGCCCACAGTGAGGAAAAATAATTGGATTGTCAGTATATAAAAGCACTTAAGACCACAAATTTCCTATTACTTTCATTCCCAGAGAGCTTTTAAAATGGAGCCATCGATAGTGTTTCTGCCTTTCCTTTTCGCTGAAACTAATAATGTGGATGTCGCTAGACGAAAGGCAATCAGTGATGTGTCAGGGAGATGATAAATTAAGAAGGCCTTCATTAAATAAGCACAGTGGCAGGGGACCCAACACTACACACACACATCATCATTTGTGTTTTAAAAATGTTCTTGGACAAGTGACAGCAGCAGCCTAGTCGGTGGAGGGGATCAATCTCAGCTTTCAACTGATGCTTGTTCCTTGGAAGCGGTCGTAGAGATTAATTTCATTTCAAAACAAACAGTTTCTTCTTAAAATGACCTTCTCCAGTGCAGGGCTGGACTGACCTGATAGGGGTCTGAGAGCAACAGTGAGCTGTGGGCCCCTGTGGAGCCTCCCTAGACACGTTCCTCCACTGTACAGAAAACAACAACATCAGACAGAAATTTGAGCATTATACAATAATTCTAATGGAAAATCAATTGAAATGTTAATTGTATTAACTATAGATTTTGATAGAGGGCCCCTGAAGCAGCCTCAGGATTAAGCAAAAATGCAGGAGCCACCTTAACACTTCAATTTATCTGTGCTTTAGTCAGGCAAACAATTGTAGTTAATCAAATTACCAAAAGGCAACAGACTACCTGCGGCCTGCAGAGCCCCAAAAGTGGGCAACTTCCATCAAATGGAAGTTGCCCACTTCCATTTGATCTTCAAAACAATGTATTGGTCCAACAAGGACCCTCTGAAACTTCATTTGTCTAAGGGTGAAGGGTTTTCTTTAGGGAATGTGACAGATGTGTTGGCCTGTGTTCTGCTGAAAGGACAACTGCCCTAAAAACCAGTAATATATGGACCTGTAGTTTGTGCTCTTAAAATACTTTTTCTTACATTGATCTTTTGTAGTTGCAAAGTAGAAAACACTGGATCTCTGAGTTTATGTCTACATTCGAGGAGAGAATTGGCTAAGAGTGTAATCCTCATGTTCAAGGTTGATAATCCAGTTTTTATATAGGGCAAGAGCGGCGGTTGGCTGCCTACTTGCTAATGAAGGACCTGCAACATTTTTGTATTCAAGAAAAGACCTGGGGCTCTGTAGCATTCAAGATGTGTTTGAGGTCAATAGCGTTGTCATCTGCACACGGAATATCCAACAAGCTGCACTGACCTTGCTTTTAAACCCTCGAGAGAAGGTCAAGAGCAAGGCAGCACCTGCCATATACACAGTATCCTTCATCAGGCCCCTATACTGGTGTTGGTGTGGTGGTGAGAAGGGTGATTTGCCTCATGTGCCCTCACAAGAGAGGATGATCTGTGGCAGTGGCAGCGTTTCTACATGCACATGAGACGCAAGTGTTCTCAAATGACTGACTTTCACTGTCAATATTAACTCAAGATCTCTCCTAAGCAGCACATTCAGCATACCATTATTATTTTGCTTGTGTTATTTAGCTTAAGATGCCAAGACTGGCTCAATGTTATAATCATGTACAAAAAAATCCTTTTTTAGTAAGCATCTGTTTATGAAATAACCTGAGCTGTCAAACTAACTATCACTCCATTATTAACATTAGTAGCTCAAATGGGGCTAACTGGCTGTTTTGCCAATGAGCTGACTGGATCTGACAAGATGCAAACAATGTTTCTGTTTCTGCCACAAAGTCAAACCAGATAAATCTGAGATGAGTTTTAATATTTTAATCATTGTTTTGAAAACTGTTATCTGGTCTTTCAGATGTGACGGTGCAAGAGTACTGAGGATGACAGTTTATGAATGTCTAAACAAAGCCTGTGGGAATGGCAGAGGGTCTGTTTGAATTGATGCCTGCATTGTCCTCTCTATGAACCCAAACAGTATCGTGCAGTACAAACGCAGGACATTAGCAGCATCTTCTGGATCTTGCTCGTCAGTGCACTTTGTGATAGCATGCTTCACACTAGTCTACTCTACATATGATGTGTCATATGAATCAATTAGGCAGAACTTAGGAAAATAATTGAACGTAATAAATACTTTCTGATAATGTATGTTAAATATATATTTGAATAACTATGATAAGTGTTTATCATACTGTAAAGAGCCTTAACCCATGGGTTATAAACAGGCTTCTGTAAAGTTAAAACTTAAATGAATATGAAGAATATAATATGACTAAAACTGTAGTTTGCTATTTATTTTCATGATGTTGTTTCAAGTGTATTTTCAGTTTGTAGCAGTACAAACTTCTTCTATCACAGACAAAGCTGTGTAAGAGACACTTAACTGAACCTGGGAGTGGGCAATATGAATAAAATATTCATTAGTAATGCATGTAATTAATCAGTAAATAATTATATACCATGACATAGTATATTCTTTTTAAAAAATGAGTTGAGAATGAAGTGTAATTCAAGTTTTAATATACACATTAAAATAACCAGACAGGAAAGTCTGTTTTTGGTTTCTCCATTACAGTTAATAAAATACCAGCAAATCATCATCATCATGGATCAAATCATATGCATGTGCACATTGACATCCTGAGCTGAAAGTGTGTGTCACAATACAAATTTGGATGTGTGCATACAGCCGTGTGCTTGCGCAATATCTACATACTCCTATGCTGGGTATCAATTACAGAGGCAGGGGTTAAATATTATGAAGCCAAGTGGTTTTGACTATTTCTCTTATGCACCTGTGCAAGGGAAAACACTCAACAGTAATTCATGGGCATCCCTGCTAATTATGTGACTATAGTCTATTTACTTGTGTATTATAAAACCATCAGCCTTGGGATTCTAAATGGGTACAGTTCAAAGGGTTCCTCTACCACTCGTACTTATAAAATAGTGAGTAAGTACTGGCACGCCTAACTACTACTTAGTGAATACGAGCTCTTCAAAGGCACTGGGGATGTGGTTTCTTGCCTATAAAAAGACCAAAGCCATGCAGGGACTTCCAAGGCTTCTAAAGGGACAATTCATCAAGTTCACCAACAGAGAGCGCTGTGGCATAACTTTATGTTACTCTGGCGGCTCTCTGCTTACGATTATAAATAATCCTTCTCTCAAGGTTCAGGAACTTCATTGTCCATTCAATCCAAATTCCTGGTAACTAACATAACACGGAACATGTGCAGTGAAAAACGATATGTTAAAAACTTAACAGCTTGCAGAGGGGGCCCAGGGCCTGTGGTTCAGGTCAAATTATGAGTTTAAAGCAAAACGCTGAAGCTCTTTTGCTCCCCAACCTGACTCTACTGACACAAAAATGTGTTTTTCTGACATTATTCACACCTGGAGCGTTGCAGCGACCTTGTGGGCGAGACAGGGGATGTTTAAATATGTCTCATTCCTCGCTCCGTTTCTGCGTGTAACCAAACACCTCTACTACTTCTATTGTCTTATCTGAGATTGAGGAGGGAAAAAACTGGCAGGTGTTCTTCCCCTCGGGCCACAGACTTCTGAAATGAGGAAAATAGAGGGTGGGAGTCGGAATGAAAGGGAACACACAGACACGCATGTATACACGCACACGAACACAACAATACACACACATGCACAAGCATATACTTTGACACACATGTCTGAGTGTGTTGCAAGATCACACAGCCAGTGCTTTTACATGTAGTGTAAACATGTCTGAGGGTGTGTATTAAATACTCATTACAGAGGACTGGGTAAGCTCTGGGAGAGACTGGGAGAGAAAACAAACAAACCCTACGGGGTGGCTGAGAGGGGTGGTGAGGGGCCGAGGGGAGGCCTCTCCCAGTGTAATTCAAGTTCAATAACTGACCCTTAACCTCACTCTAACTCAGGTTACACAGTTCTGGTGAGACAGATTATAGGCACAGTTACCTCACAGCTGTGGATACAATATACCTCGACAGAAGCTTTACGCGCGCACACACACACACACACACACACACACAGAACCAAAAACAAAAAAAGGTCAGTTGGTAGTGTCAACAATCAACCAAGTATTCCTGAATATCAAATGGCAACATGGATGACAGGTTCCCACTCCGCACACCTTTTGGTATGATGTAAAGAAACCAGGACCACACAGAGCCCTTTCACAGCCAGGAAGCAGAAGACATCGTTCACCTGCAGAGCTGCAGCTGGGCCAGTTTCACTCTGTCAGAAAGAACTAATTAGCTGCATGTCAAATTGATCAAAGAAGGAAAACACCGCTACTTCAAACCACTGACAAATACTAGTAATTGTTCGGTTTACACCTATGCAGGTATGGAGCGCTCACCAGAGTTTCAGTGGACTGGATTTTTCTACAAGGATCCTGCTGTAAATTGGCCGTGGGTGACCAGAATTCAGAGAGAAGGAATGGAGAAGATGAAGGACTTGCATTTTGCTTGTTTTTGTGTCTTACAATGTTGATGTTCTGGTGGTAGGTTAGCCACACTCTTTGGCATGAGGGTGTCTGCCTGGTAGAAGTTGTCATGTTTTTGTTTTATTTACATTATTGTGCTTGCAATAAAAGAAACTAAACACACAGTCGTGACAGTCATTAAATTACAGACATTGCTACACTCCAGGTTTGCAAACAAAACTCCTGCTTTTCCGTGTTGGAATTAATATTTACTTAAATATATCCATCTGCCACATGAATCCCGATTTTGCAACTTCCAGATGAGGCCAGTGGAAGGGCTGCAGATGCCATGCTTGTGGCCACAGCCTAAAAATGGTTCACATCTCATGCTGTGTTAGCATAACCACGGTCACATGTTTGAGGCAGAGACTGAGCGAGTGAGGGAGAAAGAGACGTAGCTACTGAAATCTCATTTTTACAGCACAGTTCTGAACAATAACAACACATGACAAACAAAAAAGAAAATGTCTGGCCAAAATTGATTGCCGTCCATTTGACCACTTCCCTCCCAGCTGGGCACTGCTTTGGTTAAGTAGACATGCTCACCCCAGACATCTGTGTGCTCCTGAGCAACTTTAGCTCCTATTGTGTGGCGCAACAGTAGATGGGGCTGCAGGTCTGTAACACTACAACAGAATAGAGTCCAGCTATTTAACCCAATCTCCTTGTTTCTTGTCTTTTTTCTTTTCTTTTCTTTCCACCAGTCCCTGTGGACTCAATATTTATGGTTTGGTAAAACCAACATGGAACGGGAAGTTGACCAACATATCAAGTGTCAAGGTCTTGTCAGAAAGGCCCTAAATTTGCATCATTACAGCTCGTCCTCTGGGGAGGTGGTGGGGGCTAATTCAAACCATCTCCACACAGCTTGGAAGAGAGAGGTGGGCTCTCTTCTGGAGAGAGATAAAATGATGGAGAGAGACATTTTTTTTATGTCTCTTCAGTCATTTATTATTTTCATAGTCATAGCTTGCCTATATGGTATTCCCCTAATCATCTTTAAGTTACACAATCTCCAATTGTCATTTCATAACTGACATCTTGAGACAAAGCAAAAGACATCATTGTGTCTAAATGAAAACCAGGATTTATCAGACCTCTGCGCCTCCCACTGTGACTTTACCATTTAGTGTGTTTGTTATGAGTAGATCTGCCAATCAGCAATGCACAAAGGGTCTATTGTCCATGGCCCACAATGGCACAGTTCCAGAGAGGGCGTAAAACTCCTGTCTGCTCTGATAGCAATCTGTAGCTAAAGCCCTTCTCCCAATCCCTACATGCAGCAACAACCCAGTGTTGACAAAGCCTAGGCTGCACGCACTAAGATGCTGATCTAAGGTCAGTTGTGTGCCCCACAAATGGTTTTAAATGGAGGATTAGGGTGGAGGTAAGCTGGTCATAGGTCTGTGCCTAAGGCCAGGTGTGTAGTTAGGGATCGGGCTTTGTGCTGTGGTAGAGCTTTTTCCCTTCAAGTGCGTGTAAATCCTTTTCAGAAAGAAAATGTTGATGTTTACATCCTAGCTATGACCCCCTCTTGGCCTCTCCACTCGAGCATTCCTGCCATAGCTGTGACATCTAGCTAAGCTTTAGGACACCAGAGGGATAGTGAAAACATCGCTTAATCACAGCCATAGGGCACCTGCATGATAACAAAGCAACCCCTTAACCCCTCTGTGTTTGTGTGTGTTCCTTAATGCGTGTGTGTGTGTCGCTGTTGCTGTGCTCAGACAGCTTGGCCAAAAGGTGGCCTCGTTCTTAACTCAGGGATTCAGGGTCCACAAATTCTGAATGAGTCACCTTCTTGATTTTCTCAGCAGTCAGCAGTGGGCTTGGGCAGAAAGCCCGTTCATATAATCACATGTAATTCCACACAGATCAGGCATGTTTACTGTACACCTGGTGGGGGATTCCAAACACGTTTATCTAATATGCACAGGATAGAGTTGTCAAGAAAACCCATAATGCCCCAAAGTTCAAAGTTCAGAAATTCACAGATACATGCCTTGTTGGTGTTGGTGATCCTGACCAACACCAACAAGGCATGTATCTGTGAGTTCTAACACAGGATAAACTGTTAACTGTGTGTTTAAACACATTTCCTAAGACTGGAGAAACCCATTTGTGCATTCAACACAGATTTTATCACTTTACCTGTTTTTCTGAATGTCCATGCATGCACACATTCCCTGTCAGTAACATAGAATAACAGTAGTTTGGATAATGTTTTCATTTGGTTGTTATAAAGCAGCGTAGTAAATTTTGTTTTGTTGCTGGATGGCTGTGGGTCCAAGGCAGGGCTCTGGCTGTGGACTGTTGAGCCTGAGGAGACAGGTCAACACAGGTCAACCGAGTCCAGCTAAACAAACATATGCTATCAAAGAGGAAATTTCCTGTCCAATCTGTTGGAAGAGTTTTCTCTTCACAGTGTACATTCACCAGATGATCCCGAGGGATGAGACAACGGGTGTGTGCAAGTGAAGTGAGTGTCAGCCCAAAGTAACTCTGCTGATTGGTCACCTTAATGCACATGCAGTGGTTATCCTGAGATCGTCACAGTAAAGAGCAGAGAGAGTCAAAAATAAAAATCTTCAAACCTTTGCAATCCTAGTTTGCCTGTTTTTTAAGAGAACCTTGATAAATGCTTGTTATAAAAAGATATTTGGTTTGCTTTGTTACACTGTAAAAACTGCATTCAAAGATATGAGCATTACATTTTCGTGTCACGCTAAGTTAGACCCAGAAGAGGGACTGCATGCGGCTGTGTCACACAGCAATTAACCACCAGTGAGGGTTTGGCTCTAAAGCCTTGCAACGTTTCAAATTGCTTCCCAGCCATAATTCCTCCATCCTCTTTGACTCAATTACCTGTCACCTCACCAGACAAAGGACACACTATGGAGGGCTATTTCTTATGCAGACATACACGTACGTATACGCATGCACTCACACCACATGCGCGCTTACACACACACAGACGCACACACTTACACACAAACCGCGGGGACAATACAATAGTTCTTATGGTTGCTAGGCGCTGTTGTAATTTATGGCGGGATAGGGTTGCAGGCTTAGCCCTGCATCAGTGTCTTCCTAGCAGGTGATGAGCGTTTGCAGACAGGGCTTTAGTCCTACTCCTCTTCTAATGAGTGGAGATTTTCGGGCATAATACACGGCTGAGAGAAGAGACCTCAGCACTTGCAGAATGTTTGGAATATAAACAAGACAGAGAAATTTTTTAAGTAAGTTAGTGGGTGGTGTTTTTCTGTTAAGGCTAGCACAAAATTTTCTGGACTGATTCAGATTTTGAATGGAATTTAATATAAATTTTAAGGAGAAAGCTGCCCAACAACTAGAATCCCACTTGCCAAGAATACCACATATTTTCTGAGACTGTCAAAACCTTTCTCTCAGTGTGCAGATAATTTTTTTAATACATTACCTTAACATTTTTTTTTCAAATTTAGAAAACTGATTTTGTACTAAAATGTATGTTTTCTGTGCTTTCAATTACACGGCAGAAGGAATACTGCTCGGTCTCATCAAAATAACTTTCAGCATTACTCTGATATTTCATGGTGTATAATCCCTCTTTCTCTAACTGAAAAAGTCCTACATTTCCTCCAGAAGTGCTTGTGTGTATGTGTGCGCCTTGTGTTGCTATGCCTCTGTGGTTGTGTACAACAGTTACTGAAAGTAGAAGACCATGTGCGTGTGTCAATGTGTGTTCATGCTGTAATAATGTGTGTGAGTGTGTGCATGGTGCATGTGTGTATTACTGAGTGGACCTCCCCCTCCATACTGCAGAAATTTTTCATCACATGAAAGCCAACAGGGGGTGGTATGCATGCAGGGCGAGTCGCTTCCATCTGCCCTGTCCACTTAAATTAGTGGGGCCTCGCATCTAGCAGCATCTGGTTCCAATATGGAGCCAGGCGGAAGGGTGGGTGCCTCACTGTGCGGCGGAAAATACAGCCTACTGTACCTTTAAATAGCCCTCAGGAGGCTAGGGACGGATGCTGGCCCTATCGCCCTATCCCAAGATTCTTTGTATCTGGCCTAACACTTCTTCCCTTTGAAAGAGGACAAATGTACAATTAGGCAGGAATGCCTGCAATGCTGTTTTCCAAGCGTGTGTTCGCAGAGCTGGCTGGAGCAAATGGTGGATCGACTGGTGAGAGGTTACGCGCCGTCAACCTCCCTCACTGTTCCGCGGTGAGATGCACCGTCTGACCCTGCCCAGGCTGGGTTTCTCCGGTTCTGCTGGTCCGTGTTTGGGTTAGCCTCTTGTTGTTCTGGTTCTGCTGCAGTTTGCCGAGCCAGGTCTCTGTCAGCACTCCTCTGTGGCACAAGTCTGTAAAGATCCCTCCTCCTCCTCCTTCTCCTCCTCCTCCTCTTCGTCTTTCCCTGGACGAGAGGCACTTCAGAGCTTACCCATAATTCAAAGGTTTCCATCTCAACCATAATTCACACTGCGCGCTACCCTAACTAAAGGGGCTGTCTGTAACTATGGTGATTGCATGTTTGTCAAACGAATTGTCAGTGCAGCAGACTCAGGAGGAGGAAGAGCGTAGGGCCAGAAACATGATGATGACACGCTTACACACAGGAACGTGCACAGTAGTATTATCCTATAGTCCTATATGAACATAAAAGAGCGACGAAGACACCGCTGTCCAAACAAACATTGCAAAGATGTGAATTGCTGCTGGATGGGTGGTAGTTTACTAGTTACAGAGTTTATAGAATGGTGAGGAAGATCAGTCACACCCTGCCTCCAGTTTTGGACGGGTTAATGCTACTAACTTACTACTATCTACTACTATCTAGTAAGGCATGGAACATGCCTTACTATGATAATGTAAAGTTACTATCACAATATAGTAAAGCTAATTTAAAGTGCTAAAAACTATCCTATTATATTTGCATGACTTCCACTTGGAGTCTGGAGCACAGGGAATTTTTCTTTTAATAAAAATACAGTTACTATACAGAAACCCACAAATTGTTTAAGAGGCCCTCTGGAGGCCCTCCCTTGAATTTCCTGAGCCCAGGGAGTCTGTGTTTCCATTAGCCATGAGGGAGGAGAACATGGAGCGAGAAACACAGTGCCATCAGATAAGACTGATGACAAGGCAGAGAGAATCGATGACAAACTTTTGACAGCTTTGGCCCATGTCTTCAGACCTAGCCCGCCTGCTGAAATATAGATAGCAGCGTGCCTCCAACACACACACATACACTGTCGGGTCTGGAGATACTTGTGTAATGTGTGAGTGATTAGCCAGGCAAACCACAGGAAAGCATTACAGTGCCCATGTCGGAGCAAAGAAATCTGAAATATTCGGATTTTTTATTTTTTTTTTTTATGCTGCTTGAACAAGTGAAATATTCCCTCTGTGTATCTCAGAGTTCACACTCACTGCTATTGTTACAAAGTCCTTGCCCTTTGACCTCACGCGTTGGAGTGCACACATGCGCATAGCAACAATCAAAGGGGATATCCAAAACAGCAAGAGGTTCAACTTTATCTGGCTGCCTCTCAAACGGAATATTGAGAGATTGTCAATAAGACGTATGACATAAGGAAAACAGTCCACCACCCAAAGACAAAAGCCACAACGAAACAAGTGCTAACCACTAGGTAATTTTATTAAGTTGTGACTTCCTTTCTTTTCCTTCCTTACATCAGGAGTTCAGAGGTCAAGAGGATCTGTCAGCAGTGACAGAGAGGATTATGGGTGTAGGCATTCCATTGGCAGTCATTACTGCCCTCAGTCAGCACCCGGTACTCTCTCTCCCCCTTTTTTTCTCATCCTCTGTCTTTCTGTCTCTTCTCTCTCTTGTCCTCTGACAGACTAAGAAGCAATTAGTGTCACATTAGCAATATCCAAGGTATAATTCGTATTCATGCCAGAGCTGCTGTGTACGTTCATTCATCTTTTTTTTTTCAATGAACAGATGCTTTATTGAATTTGCTGTACTTTATTTCAAACTTTTGTTTTTAAATCTTAAACGTCTATATTTTCCGACTTTTTGGGTCGTCTCCGAAGCTCTTGTTCATGAGTAAAATCTAAGCTTTGTGCACAGCTATCCCCAGAACTGTTACTCTACATTCCTGCTACATTACAGTCACCTATCCAAATACAATACAAAAAGAGAAGGGAAAATGAGTGAGAGCAGCAATGTGAGGTTTGGACCCCTGCACTAGAACCCCAGCCCAGTAGGATTCCTCACATTCCAGCCCGTGCTGGAGCTGGAGCTGGTAATAGATCTGAGCAGGCCTGCTGGGCTCAGCGCATTGTGGCCTGTCCTCCCTTCCTCAGCTTTCTGCTTTGGAACAAGACAGCGTTTTTCCTTGTAGGACACCTTCCTGAGAACAGCCTCAGGTACTGACTTTCCCTCCCACTGTCATCAAAAAAGAGCACATGAATACATTTCTTCCCTTCCTTTCTGCCATCCCTCCAGCTTCCCCTCATGTCAACTGTAACTGGATAGCAGGAGTTTACATCATGGCAGAGTGAGGGGCTGGGCCTTTTTGACAGTAATGCAAGGGACACTTGTTTACCTAACCTTATGGGTTTAGCAGTTTAGCAGGGAATGAATGACTTCATTTTTAGGTTTTAAATTAAAGGGTTCCTCCTCTCTTGAACTTAAAACAGATTTGTGCATGCCTTGGAATGAACAAAGTACTCGCTCACTCAGTACACAGACCTTTCTACTCTGGCTGTAACGATACAACAAAAAAAGGCAAAGAATTACAGTGATGGCAAGAATGTAGTACAGTACAGCTCCTGAGGTTGCACGCATTTGCATACAGTTATAACATTCCTTAAAACCAATTTCACTATCTTAGATTTAGCTAATGCTTCATACATGTTGTAAAAAATTCTTTCATTCGCCTTGACATGGTGTCAGTTACTTCAACAGTTATTGGGCTACGCCATATTTGAGGGAAATTGCTACCTTATGCGCCTTTAAAAAAAACAAAAACCACTGGGTTTTGAATGGGACCTTTTAAAAAAGGGGGTAGTGTTTCATTTAGAGTTGGTGGTCATTTTGGCAATGTGATTTTACCACCAGGGAGCCTTGGAACCATTTACACTCACACATGGCATCAAGGCCTGCTGTGGTGGCGATCAAGTGCTTTGGAGATGCCTGGACACCATGAAAACACAAATTAGAGCCCATCTCTCCCGTACTTCCCCCACACCAAACTGTTCAGAGCTATAGGAGCACGCTCTCTCCCTCTCCCTCTCACTACAGCCTTTCATGCCGCTTACTCGTCAAAGGAGAATTGATTAAAGGCCCTTTTAAATGACTTCCTTTTCAAAGCTATTATTTCCCAATAACCAAAGAGAGCAGATTGAGATCAGTAGTCTAATCTGTTGTTTCCCTCTCTTTCTTATTGCTGTTTTTGTTAGAGCCCAGCAAAAGAGCTCACCCCATTTTTCCTGTCAGTCATCGGGTTGTAATACTGGGGATCATGGCTGTAACTTTAGACTGCTCAAGCACTCACGCACGGGCCTTTTTTCAGAGAGAAACAAGTCACTCTCCAAACCCTCTGACAAATAACCCACGCCACAAAGAGCCTGTAACTCTGCCGCCCAGGGAAAAATGCTTTGAAGCTGCAATAGAAAGGAGGACTTCTTCGCTGCGGCCAGTGCAGCAACTGGGTGCAGCAGCTGAACTTCACAACAAGAGGAGGCAACAGCCATATCTGGAACAATAGAAATCCTTGAACTCTTTATTCCACGCTCAGAAACACAGCTACTGACCTGGAGGCTAGTGTGATGGATTCTTTCCCAGGAGCCAAACGGCGGCTATTGTGCTGTCACTGGTAGTATAAAAAGGCAAAGCAAGAATATGTTTGGAATGGCAATATGTCATGCTTCCCCAGCGCCAAAGTGAGTTATAAAAACACATAACAGATGAGAAGAAGAAATGAAAAGATAAGAAGGGATAAGGACTCTTCATTCTGTGTCAGCAGAAACACCTACAGTGTCCGTCTTCCTCAGGGCTCTAATCGGAATACACCATCTCCCTTCAACTTCAAACATTCCTGTAAACACCTGCTTGTATCTCGCCTCAGCATCTGTGTGGGTAAATACCACCCATTCTTGTTCGCCTATGTACAGACAAGACCTCCACTAGCTACCTTGGGACAGTTATTTCTTCTGTAGCCATGCATCACACCTCCTCTCAAGATGAAGAGCTTGTGGAGATGAAAAGCAGACTCCCAGACTCTCTGGGGGGAAACCCGTTGTAAAGAAGAGGCCTTCAGGTGAGACATATGCGGTTTTGGCAAACAAAAATTACACTCATCCAGGTGGTCCCAGACGCCCTATCCAAACAGAGGTCTCGGACTGAGCGGCATCAAGGTTGTGTAAAAACAATGCCGCGGTATGCTCGTATCTCTCACTTTAATGATTAATCTGATCACGCCAACTTTTCATCTGTCGACGCCAATGTTCTCGGAGCTCTTTTGACTTGTCATCTGGACAAGTAATAACAAGAAGTGTTGTGTCTCGCAGCAGGCTCACAATCACCTTTCAACAGCTGAGTCTCTCAGACGGTTGTGATATACTGTACGGCATTATATTAATGGTTAATCTGCTTCAGGATCATCATCATGATAATGCTGTTGTTTGCCAATTCCCCGTGTAAAGCTGCTGCATATAAAGAAGATCAACTGAAAACTGAGGTTTACACTTTAACGGGGATTCCCCTGTCCACTGCTTTCACATAATGGTTACTTTAAGGTGCTGTGAGTCAAGACAGACAATTTCAAGCACTTTGCGCACAGATCCAAGAACGGCCTCTAATACTCTGCATTTTTAAATGTACACTCCTTCATTATGGCTTGGATTGGAGGCTTAGCGCTCACTTTTCACTTCATTCCTGTGCAGGCTCTCTCTGCCTGCTTTCTCTCACCTTTGCCTGTTTCACGCAACTCTGCCTTGACATGCTCTGCTTGCTCCACAAGTCACCAATTGACCGAATGTAAACGTAAACCCTTAGCTCCCCGTGCCAGTGAGCCGCGAGATGTTACTTTTTCTCCACAAAATGCTGCTTTCAGCATTGAGTCCAAGCGTCAAAGCACCAGCGAGTTTTCAACCAGGAACCACAGATGACTTTTCTAATGGTGAAACAAAGCTGGCTTTTGTGTCTTGGTTCTGGGAGGCCGCTCACTCTTGTCATGTACATGTGAAATTAATTAGGAGGAAATACTAAAACACTTGGGTGGAAATTGCTTTTCACCAGATGTTCTACATATGAGGATCAATTTAGTATTCTTAGCGTAGCAAAATGACTATATAACTTCTTTGCTAGGCTCTTTGATGAAAGCCAATCTGTCACTCAAGGCACATAAAAAGAAGTCGGGGTTATATGCTACTGTTTGTTCCACTTTATGGAGTCTTAGGTAATGTGATTACTTAACCGGGTTAGGAAAATAGAATGTTTCATTCTGGGGTAAAATTCGGCATACTGACAAGAGGCCCAGTGTTCCTCAATGATCCATGCACAAACCAAAAGAGTGGTCTTTCCTTGTCCCGTGCCCCAAACCCAGAGAGGCCAAATAATAAGAGATAAATCACTGTCGGATGTGAGATAGCCATCATAACAGAGGTGTTTAGGTATGTCAGCAGCTGACATCTCATATGTCATGCATATGTTTTTAGTGCGCTTTGGAAAAGAACCAGCCCTCACATACGTCTGTTTGTGGTGCTGTGGCAAAACTCCACGATACTGATATAAAAAGCACAGCGTGCAATGACAAGGCAAGAGCCAGGATGAATTGGGAGATCAGAAACTCTCATTTTTTTTTGCCTTCTGTTTACTTTGCCTGCTCCACTGCAAAATGTTAAAGATGTGTGAGGAACAAGGAAACTACTTTGATATAGCTCACTACACTGCCAGCCTGACAAATTTAAACATCAAGGGGGAATGGTGCAGAGAAAAAAAACTCTCAGTGTGGTTGCATTTGTTCAGGCTTAGTCATCTACTCATATTGTAACTGATAAAACACACACTAATCTCCAATCCAAAATCATTGTCCTCATTTCCCTGTCTCACATTACACTACCAGTCAAAAGTTTCAGAACACCTCCCTTTTTCCAGCTGCTATTCAAATTTACGTAATTCAGTGTCTCAGTGGTTCTGAATTGAAAGCACATAACAAATAAACAACTGGAGATTTTAAACACAAAGAATCATCGAATCTTCTCGTGGAACCAAATTGAATTTAAATTTTTGATTTGCTTTGCTTTGCCTTCACCTTGTGTCCAGTTTATCTAAAACCAGCTCCATAGGGTTTAAGTCTGAAGACTGAGTTGGTCTTCATCTTGTGAAGCCAACACCTAGTTCTTTTCTTCAAATATTTCGGGTCATTATCTTGCTGCAGGATGAACCTCTGGCCAACCAGTCTGACAGGTGACTCGCCTGTAGGAATTATTTGATCTAACTTTTATTTTAACTTCATTTACTTCCACTGCTGCAGGAAAGCTGTAAGGTTAACTAATTTCTTATGAAATTTACATGATTACAGTTTTTGGTGAGCTATACTTTTTTTTTGCTTTTACCGTGGGCAGTTTACCACCTATCTTTGTGCCATTTAAGGTTATTCACCAGTCTTGAACTGTCAATTTCAATAAAAACTGTAAAAATGGGGGTGTTCTAAAACTTTAGACCAGCAGTGTGTGAGACTGAGTGAGCAAGTTTTACAGGATATAATACGCCAGCCACTGAAAGCGAGCTGGCCTGGCCATCTGAGGCAATGTGACTCCAACACACTAAAATACAGCAGCTCTCCCCATAGCTTCTGTTGCTCTGTGTATATTCAAGGGAATCCAAGCCATCTGGAGTCTGTTTATTGTATTACAAATGACACATAATGGTAATCTGGCATGTGATGAGAGAGCGTGAATTACAGACAAGGGGCACAAAACGGATATTAACCTTCATTTGATTTCCTTTAAGGAGGACATTTAATTTAAGGACACATTTTATCTACCTGATTATTCTTTACAATAAGCTCACCCATAACCGTATGAAACAGGATAAACAGAGGAAACCGCCAATTAAATCACATTCCAGGGAAGATTGGGGGGCTTACTGTATACAGAACAGTTAGTTTAGTGACATAAATATTTACACAAACTGCCACGAATTAAGACAAATGTTACCAGGAAATAGGCTACATTGTGAGGGGCCAGAGCAAGGGTTTGTCTAAATTTATTGGCCTCTGTTGAGTTCCTATTTTTTTGAAAACTCTTTCCCCAGTTTTTCAAAGTGAAAAAGACAACTGTCACAGCTCCGTGCGAGTGCACACAGTAAATCATCCCGCTAAGCTTGTTCTCTTGTAACATGATGTGCTTTTCTTTCAAATGTTGAAAGCTTAATGTGATGTGAACATTCATTTTCCATTGACATTTACAGCAAATACTAACATGGATCATGTATCTCAAGCAGAAAGAGAGAGAGAGAGAGAGAGAGAGAGAGAGAGAGAGCGGCAGAGAGAGAGAGAGAGACAGAGATGGGCGGAGATATGAATAGTTGCATCAGACTGGCCCTAGTAGAAGTTAAAGATACATACTGCATGCCCAGGGAGTGGATGTCAGTTAAATGTTTATACAGCTGCTCTGAAGATTATTATTATCATGAAACCACACAGCTATAATGTCATTCTGTGGATGCCAGAGTACAATCAGGTCCTCCCTATAGCCTACTAGCCTCCTCTCTCTCCCCCTGTCAGACAACCCTGCTGTTCTGCTCCCTCCAGGTTTTATGGCTGGAATCAGACTCAGCACGACACCATGATAATGAAATGTGACAATGAAATGGGTTTGTTCCGGACTAACTTCTACCATGTGAAAGCCAGTGTTTGCATTTTGCTACAGCTGTATATATGTGTATATACACATATATATATATACTACTGTGTGTGTGTGTGTGTGTGTGTATGTGTAGGTGTGTGTGTGTGTGT
>JBBMJY010000011.1:13742737-13760003 GCA_037833715.1 Toxotes lorentzi
ATATATAATTTTCTTCCACCCCAGCTGCAATATACAGCAATACTATCACGGTATAGGTGTTCAAGGATCAAGAGTATGAAAAGAAATTATTCATTTTCTAGATAACTGCACTTTTTGCCAACCACAGCTTGGTAGCATAAAAGAAAACACAGTATTGAAGACTAGAAAAAGGCAGGGATAACACATTAGCAGCAGCACTGCCAGCATGTGATAACATGTCATTCTCTGCTCTTATAAGGTTGCTAACATATTTGTGAAAAACCAGTTTCTCCCATCTTGTCTTTAAACCTGTATGAAGTACTTTTGTTGGCCACCTGGGGGCAACAGAAACAAGCTGTAAACACAACAAAGACATATAATCACATTTTAAGTTCATACGGCAAACGTGTTAGCAAACTGTAGCGGCTTTCAGCGCAACATTAGCATTCATTTGGAGCTTTGTTTCTAGATCCTGCACCTGGGAAATGTAAATCCAGTGCTCACACTTTTAGCTCTGTTTTGGTCTCTGCCACCTATTTAGCTGCGAAATGCTATATTCATAAGATTATTGCTGACTTTGAACTGCAGAATCTCTGTCGATTTGTTATTATGAGCAACACCCCTCACATCACACATAATAGGTAATGGTAGTAATAGTAAGGACCAGTGTGTGGGATTTAGGGCCATCTATAAGCAGGATGGATTATAATGTTTTCATTAGTGTATAATCACCTGTAAATACAATTTGTTGTGTTTTTGTTAGCTTAGAATGAGTCCTTCATATCTACATAGGAAGGAGGTCCTCTTCCACAGAGCCTGTCATGTTATTCTACCATGTTACAGTACAGTAGCCCAGAGCAGACAAACCAAACACTGGCTTTGGATAGGGCCTTTTTCATTTTTATGTTACCTAAAAGCCACCATAGGTTCTCCTACAGGGGTATTCAATTAGTGGGATCTGGGATGGTTTTTCTTTACTAGCAGTACTGGCCTGTTCCTCTTTACCTAGCTTTTGCTGTTTGACATCTTTGTGAATATTTACCCACAGAAATGGTTATATACTGGCCTTGCTCTGATGTAAGACGCTTAGCTTTGTCTAACCTTCTCAGTATCTCACAAACGATAAAACCCATAGATTCGGGCTACTTCTTACGTCATGCAATGGTCTAATCTCATCTCCTGCAGTTGAAATGGTTTTGGTGAAAGTGAGGAACATCTGAAGCTACATTGCATGTTATTGCCTATGTCTTGAGACTGTGGATGAAATATATGAAGAGTGTTGCTCTTTCATCTTATCCAGTGAGTGATTGAAAACGCTGTCAGTTTGTGTTTGCATGTGAAGGTCACAACACTTCTATCAGGATGTTTCTATTTGTCTTTTTGGTTTCCTGAGCCTCTGAAGGACCCGCAACTGCACGGAAACAAGCTTCATTTCACACTGCAGTTTAACTTAGCTGCGTACACATATTAACATGTTTAAAACTCAGAATCAGTAGCATTAAGAGTGCAAAAAGCAATCAACTGTTCCAACCAAGTATTGCATTAGATCTACATAAACAACTACTAATCGAAACCATCTTTGCCGGAGATGTGTCAGCTCCTGATTCTCTCTCATGTATAGATACTTGCTAAGTGTTTTCCTTCCTTCCCCGGCCTGTAAACAGCTGCTTGTGCTTAAGCAGTAAAATGTAAATCTTGACGCTGGCTGTTTATGTAGCCCAACCTTCTAATCAAGCAGACGTATAATTGAGTGACGCGTGGTGTCTTTATGAGTGGAGCTGCATTCAAAGGGCAGATCCCTGTATTTATGTCTCTCTCTCTCTATCTCTTTCTCTCTCTCTATCGCTCTCTAAAATGGAAGTAGCTGCCTCTCACCCCAACTAGCACGCCAAATGGAGCATGTGTTTATATGATTTCTATTGTAAGTTGTTAAAGTGTGAGGTCTACACAGAGCTAAATGTTTCTTACTGGTTTCTTACAGATTCTTCATTATGTGTAGGAACAAACAATCAGGACATGGTTTTGGCGTGTCCTGTAAATAAAAGTACATGTGTACTTTTTTCTGATAGAGGACCTAAAACCTAAATATGGTTTCTCTTGCAAAAGTAATTTCACAATTTGATAATTACAGTGATATCTACACCAATGATACTGATAATTACAAAGTGCATGTCTGGATAAAGGAGCAACCCTCACTGCCTGATCAAAGCTCTCTCGTCCCCTATTTACACAGGAAATTAAAACACAAACAAATAAACAGCGTGCCAATTTGCCAAATTACGTGCAGCTTCTAGTCAGCGACCAACCTCAACGTGCTTTTCAATATTTGAAACATGCGAGCAAGGTTTGGACCCTCTCTTGTGATCTCTGAGAGCCCATATAATCTGGAGGTGGACTTGTAGCTCAAATTAGTGGGTAGAGAAGTGTGCCACATGTTCAGTATCCATAAATATTGACTCTGGCTTTCTAGCTGGCCGTCTCTGACCTTGGTGGGTTTCCATTTCGGGACCAACCAACCAAGCAGTCGTGCTTCTGCTGTCAAACACATGTGGATTGATGGAGATTTTATTGGTTTCCAAATTAAAAAGACAACTTTGCTTGAGTGTGGAATTAGAGGTGAGTCACAGCAACAAATTCTTCCCTGGTTTCGAGCAACATCTCTGAAGATTATCTCCTTGTAGGCATGTTACTGTGTGTTAAGACTACAGCTGGCTCAAGACAGAGGAATGCAGGCCCTGCGTCTAGCCAAGTTGCTGTTAACAGCGGGTGAAAGGCTAATAGTTGGATCTGCAGTGTCATCTCAGGGCTTCGTCTGCCCCCTGACTCCTGGAATGTACGTGATGACAAGAGAAGGCCGCACCATCCACATCCAGCCTAACATGTGTACACGGACACACACACACATGCAGTGCAGATACTGTGGCATGCAAAGAAATGAGCACGTACAGGACCCTGGTGAGCAGAGGACAATAAACTATGTCTTCTTCTCCCTCCTCGGGATGTACGTATTAAAACAACAAAACACATTCTGTCCTAATATCCCTCAAATAACCTCAAACATTCCCCCTTGAATAGATTCATTATACTTTTGTCACAAGTGTTATGTATTGCACATTGTTCTCCCTTAAGGGGGTTTCCATACAAGAAAAGGATACATCTATTAGCTGGAGAAAAAGTACACGATAGTGGTTTACTGTATATTATTCTTTTGGTTACTGAAGATGATTTCTGAAAAGGTGAAGGATGAATGGAACATACCAAGGAGGAAGTCTGACTTTCAGATGATTAGAAAAATATATAATATGCAGGGTGAGTGTTTCATAATACAAAAAAAAAGAAAAGAAACTAGTCTGGTGTTGGTGTTCCACTAACCTAAAATTTAGCCCTGTATTGTCCTCCACTTGTCAAAGAGGGGCAATAAATTCTGATGACAGGACTCTCTTCTTCTTCATAACATGAAGAATAGATTCATGAAGAATAGATGCTGTTCTTCTTCAAGGTAGAGTGATTCACAGCTGAGTTTTCAGTGGTCCTACTGCTGTGAGGCCTCAGGGGTCGGATCAGACACTGGTCATATTAGTCCTTACCACTGGGACAAAATGATTTCCAAGAACTCCACTTTAAGCTGATAACTACAGCCTATAGCTAAATAATTGTTATGAGGATGTACAGACGCTCTAATGCATTGTTTGAAAACCCACCTGTGGATCATGGGAGACTTCAGATGGATCACCACCGGATCACAAAATATTTAACTCATGTCAGCTGAGGACTCTTGCTAAAATTGATTCCTTGCTTTTTTTCCCCTGTAGCCCAAAAAATTAAATGTTGCTTTTAAGGACTGAGTCCTTATTGCTTCTTCAAGATCTTGTGTATAATTAAAAAAAAGACAGGGTCACTGAAACAGGGTCCATTAAAACTATACTAAAACTCGTATGTACTGAACGTTAAAGAAATATTATGGAATGGAGGTTAAACATAAGTGTGGGAAGCTCTGTACAGTGCATGTGCTTGTTTTGACAAAACTGCATTTTCACTTGAATAATGTTTCCTCTTCCTATAAGCTGTGGGGCTGCAGAGTATAGCATCTAGAAATACTGCCGGGAAAAAAAAGGTAGTAAACCACTGTCACAGTGGGCCGAGTGGTTCTTCTGGTGGTATAACACAGTCAAATGTGTCAGTACCTCTGTTTTTATGCTGCATCTTTCAGAGCCTATTTACTGCTATCACAAACAAATGTGTGCTGAAAAGGAAATAATGACACTACAGATAGTGGTGGTCGCGCTAGGTCAATGCTGCTCGGCCCTGAGTCGCAGTTTAACCTCTCAGAGCCCTCCTCAGCAGGTCGTTCATTTGTGTTTCAGATAGCATATCTCTACCTTCCCTCTTTGGCCGCCAGGGTTTCGCTCAGTGATGTTGTCCTTTCAATCAGCATGTAATTGGATCAGGGGCAGCGATTAGATAAGCATGATGTATCTGGCTCAAAACAATGATATATACAGTATCAAAGCCTCATGATCTTCTCAAACCACTCTGGCCGTCACTGATCACGTCCCTCAACAGCCTTGGCTAGACACATTCCTCAGTGCTGGCCTGACACAAGCTGTGCCAAGACACACACGCGCGCTTACAAAGTGTGCGTGTACATGCACTCAAAACACCCACAACACACACACACCATCACATGCCCACTCTTTAAAACCACACACACACACACACTTATATATACAGAAAGAAAGAAAAAGAGGGGGAAAGCATCACATAAAGCCCTTTCTTTCTAATCCTCTCACTCGGGTAATTAAAGATACTCACGGCTTACTGTGTGAGGCCTTATCCCTCAATCTACAACATCTAAATGCCGAGCAGCTTTTACCTGGGCTTGAGTTTAGAGCACTAGGTTCACCAAGTGGTGTTTTGGCAACAGAAGAAGCCCAACTATCACTGCCAACAGATTAACACCACAATGGAGCAAATCTAAGCAGTATGAATGAATTAACATGTTCTCCCACACCCTAACTTTATGAATGAGGGGAAGAATAAATGAATGAATGAATGAAGGAGGTGGAGTGGAATAACTTAAATTGGAAAACACTGGAAGAAACTAATTGACGCTATAGGTTGCCTTTAATTGATTCTGGTAACCAAAAATAAAATACAAAAGCAAAATAAAGATAAGAGACTCATGAAAAACTGTATAAAATCAAAAGTGCTTGGATCCAGCTAAGGGAAGGTGAAGAACATGCACACTGCCAGTCAGGTAATGACATGCACCTACGGGCTCTCTGCATTTTAATTGCTAAGTGGATGATCTGGGATTATCCCTCATAAAATGTTATTGTCCTGAGAGGAGACAAAGATATCTTGTGATCTCTGTGGGATTTAATCTATTGCCATCTCTGCAAAGAAAACAGGCCCTGGTGCTTTGCCCCAAACACAGCCGCCTGCCCCACCATCATCACCTAATGGAAGTCACTAGAAGGAATCAGCGGGGGCTTTTCTTATGGAGATGACCCAGACATTAATGCTGTTGACTACACCCCACAGGCTAAAAACAACACAGCAAAGTTTCTCTCACCCCACCGTGCCGCTGAGAGCTTGCGCTGTACAAATGCAGCAGGTATTTTCATAAGCCTACATTTTACACACATTAAAAAAGATGTGTAATAAAAAAAGATGAGATATAGCATCTGTATCGAACCAAGAAGACATGATTTCAAAGTGTGGAGTTTTACCAAAAGTAAGAAAAAAACATATATTGCCTTCCCAGGAAATTGATGTGGTTTCTGCTAAAACTACCTCACTTTGCTCTCACACACTATTGTAAATATGAGACACAAATATGTTGCTGCCAAAATCTGCCACTGATATACTGATAAACTGCTGTGAATTGGAATGAAATGAAAAGATTAATCCAGTCAGGAGGAAGCATGAATAAATCAGCTCTGATGTCAGACACACATGAACAAGCACCCACACACACGGTGCAGTTCAGCAGGAGGATGTGATAGTCCCTCCGCAGGGTCTAATCCTTTAAAACCACAAAAGCAACACACTGTGATGCCATTATCTATTAGCCTTATTCCGAAAGCTAAACATGTTTGATCCTGCTATTAACACCTCTCGATCAATTATCTAGAAAAAAGAAAAAGCATGGGTTGACTGCTCTGTGTGGTTGAACTCACGGGAATATGACACCTCCCAGGAACTGTGACAAGTCATTTTGATGTTATTTAAAAGCATTAAGCAAACAGGCGTTTGCTATTCCTATGTATGGAAAATCACCCACGAATACACACCTAAAAGCAACAGTATGGTTTTAACTGTTGACTTTACAACTATTTTTATGGTGTGAATTTCCAGGATATGCAAAGATGCAACAGAAAAAGAGTTGCTTGTAATAAAGATGGATATTTTTTTTTTTAAATATATATATGTCTATGCTGATGGTTCTTAAAGGTTTAGGAAGACACAGGGGTTATTGAGAAGGGGGCCAAAGGTGTCCCTAGCATTTTATGGAATAATTCAATTTCACTGTAAAATGAAATGGCAAGCATTTATTCTTATTGCAGACTGTACAAAAGTGAGTGTTCCAACAGTTTTCACTCTACTGACCCAAACGATTACAAAACAAACAGCTCTTTAGACCAAATCTTATCAAAAATGGGGTTTCATGGATCTAAGCTGTGCCTTTTTTGACATGGTTAGACCTGAAGAAGCCTGGAGCCTTCGGGTTATTGGTCCGCAGGAGGTGCTTTATAGTGGACAAATGATTGACAGCCCCTCGGTGACATCACTGTACGACAAAAAGAGTCGCTGGGGGAAGAGAAGGCACCAATCAATTGAACCACTGCACTGTGGCGCCAAGAGGAGAGGCGACGCGCTCCCCTACTCGCAGCAACAAGGTCCAAAGGAGCGACACTTTGAGTGCGCTTATCTCTGGAGAGAGAGAGAGAGAAAAAAACAGACGAGAGACAGCTCCGCTCAACTTTTCGCCTCTGCGAATTGTTCTCGTTTGAAGATGTTCAACCAAGATGCTTTATACTTAGATCGGTCCTGCCTTCGCGAGCCCGCTTCCTCATAGACTTAACCTATCCCCCCCCCCCCCCCCTTTCCGTACTGACCAAGACCTAACCCGATCTGCAGCTGGTGAGAATATGTGCGAGAGGCGATCGGTGAAGGGCATGGGCTGTCTTTGGTCCCCCAAGGAGAAGCAGCGTGGATTAAACACGAATTAATGTGGAATTTATCGGAGCCCAAAGGTGGAACGACGACCGGACACAGCGCTTCCTCGTCAGGTAAAAGAAGGCCGGTTGTTTTTTGTTTGTTTGTTTTTTGTTAAACTGTGGAAGTATTCCCTAGATGCGAAATCTTAATAATATCAGCAGGTATTAAAATAACTTGCGTCATGAGGAAACGTTTACTTTACAACTGCAAACCGTCAGTTCTCCCATTATACAGGCTTGTAGGGTGTGTGCGTAAAAGTTAAAGCGTTCCCATTTTGAACCTCGAGGAAAACACAGAGAAAAGAAGAATACATTAAAAAGAAAAAGAAAAAAAGTTGTTTCGTCTCTTCTCAACAGAGACTTAGTTTTTGGTTTTTTTTTTATGTTTTTGATGTTCTCGTCCCGGGCTACATCTGGCCCCTGGTACGCACGTCAGATCTAACACCTGCGAGCCTCTTGAAGTAACTCTATCCCTTATGATTATACATGACCGTCAAAGACTCTGCAAATAGAGGCTTGTAGCACCGTCTGCCTGCCTCTCCTGCTGCTGTGTATTCTGACTCTTTTTCCTCACTACATTCTTTCATGCTTCTCCTGATCTTTCGGACCAGACTTGAATTCCCTTTCCTTTCATATCATTTCACTAAACATGATTTCTTATCTTTTCTAACTGGAGACTTTTTGTCTCTCTCTCTCTCCCCCACCTCCCGCAACAACTTTCTTTGATTTGTCTTTCTCGGTCCCCCCCCCCGCCCCCCCCTTTCTTTTTTCTCCTTTGCTCGTCTCTTTCATAACTTCTTCACCTTGATATTTTCATGTTTCTGTCCATGTTAAGATCAGTCTTCTGTTTCAGTTAAACGCGCTATATTGCCGAAGGGCTTGCCCCCCCCCCCCTTTTTTTTTTTTTTGTTCCACTTCAAAGTGAAGAGGTGTCTTCCCTTTTTAACCTGCTCTCCTTCAATCACTCCTACTGTATGGAGGGATCACACACAGCCTGGGGAAATGCTGCAGTGAAGCCCCTGCTGTGTCTCCCTCATGTCAATACCTCAGCGCCTGTGTATTGACAGAAACCAACTTTCTCCACAGGGACTGACTGATCATGGTCGCCGTGGTCCGCTCTCTCATGGTACTGCTGCTAGCTCAGGTGTTGCTGGAAGGTGCTACGGGACTTATCCCCGAGGTCGGCCGGAGGAAATACAGCGAATCCGGGAAGCAGACCCCGGAGCAGTCGGAGAGCTTCCTCAACGAGTTTGAGCTTCGGCTTCTCAATATGTTTGGACTGAGGCGCAGGCCGACCCCGAGCAAGCAAGCCGTGGTGCCGCAGTACATGGTGGACCTTTACCGCATGCACTCAGCAAACGGAGACCACAGCACTAAACGACCCAAGAGCATGGGGAAACACGCAGATAGAGCCGCCAGCAAGGCCAACACGATTAGAAGCTTTCACCATGAAGGTATGTATTAGTGACATACCTTTACCTGTCAGCCGGAGAGCTCATCGGCTCTCTCAGACAACCCAAACCTATATTTAAACATGAGTCAGTGCCTCAAGACTGAACTTCAGAGTCTTCACTGTTTTATGGAGGGTTAGTCATTTACAGGTGACACGCGTCTAAGTTATTTTGTAACTATTAAATACGTTTGGAGCAGCTTCAAGCATCCCATGCACAATTAAATGGACTCTCATATAAGTAGTGATGCAAGATTTAACCAAACATTCCCCTGCCGGAGCTGTCACAGGCTTCAGAAACATCAAGGCGCGGTGGTATCCCTGGGGTAATTTGTTTCTTAATAATTGATGGTGTTTGCGTGGGCTCTGAAAACAGTTTTTCCAGACACGCACCACATGAGCAGGATAAAAGGCGGTGCGCCTTTGCGCAGGTGATAGTCATCACCTCGTTACTTCAATAACACACGACATGACATTATACTAACACGCATTATGACAAAGTCATCGTGTCAGACTAAATTCTGAGTCATTTTTAACAGGACTGAAATTAGTCCCTTTGGGGGAGGAGGGGGGGTTCGCGCGCCTTATTCTTTCCAAATCACCCCTGCGCTGTGCGCCATTACGCACGTTCTAATAACACCATAATTGCTCACTTAGTTTATATGCTGGAGACCCACTGATTGTTGAATTCAGGGTTTCAATTGCATTTTACTTCCAAGGCAGCATATGCTGCTCCGATGAATAATGGTCACGCACCGACAGTTTACAGGGGCCTGGGTAAAGTGCATTAGTTCACTAGTCAAACACCCTGTGTTTATACAATGTTACTGATGAATCAGTTTATTCTAAACCGTTTTAAATAGTCTAACAGGTGAAATTTAAACATAACTAATGCTTTATTTATATAATTAAGTTCATCTGTTAAGCAGCTGAGAGGTATAACTGTTCATGATATTAACATTATTTATGTATGATTAAAAAAAAAAAAAGATTAACTTTTTACTGTCAAACATATCCCAACTGCATCAACCATTCAATTTCCTATGGCCCATGTTCCAGTTTTACAACATACAAGTTACTGAGTCCATAGGGGCTCTACACAAAGTTCGTATACAGAGTCCTAAGTGTTTGAGTGGGGAAGTTTCCATCAGGAGTGAGTCAGAGGGGTGGCTGAGTGGTTGCTTGGGTGCTCTCCAGAGGCCCAGTGCAATGACACCCAGTGGCTACACTGACACACTAAAAACAAGCCTGGCCCGGGCAGTCAGGCTGAGTGACTGCTCCCTGCCCACTACTGGAAACCTCTACACCCAGCCAGCACACACCTTGACACCACTGGCCATTACAAATGTGTTCAGACTGTGTTTACATGCACTGCCCTGGCCCTTTCATCCTATGGTAACAGAGTTGCAGGGTTTTTAGTCTTCCCACGTCAAGAGACGTGCAATAGATGCTTACTCCATATAATAAGCATGTATCTACAGATGTAAGTGCAGCATATCAAAGCAAACAGCTCTAATCATTCATCACATCTGCCTGCTGATATTAATTTCACTCAGATAATTTGTTTTACTGCTATCGGTTTTCAAAAATGACCATTTTCCATGCCAAATAGAACATTTCCACCATTACACAGGAAGTGCCTGTCAGAGACAGGGCTATGATGAATGACCCAACATTAGCCGTTATCTTTTGTTTTGGCATGCAGCGCAAAAAGAAATTAGGAATGTTGATACACTCATATGTGGTTCACACGTTTTTGACAAGCCTCAACTAGTTCACGCAGCCGTTCTTCTAAGGAGAGAGACAGACAGGGAGAGAGTGAGAGCGCTGCTGCAGAAAGAAACAGAGAAAGAGTGACAGAGAGAGAGAGAGAGGCAGATTGAAAAGAGGATTTGGGGCTAAGAGAACAGAGGGAGATGGGGATTTGGGAGCTGAGGAAGGGAAGAAAGAGGGGGATTGGGGACAGACGAGAGGGAACGAGAGACAGGGGGCTTTCCCACACCAAATGAGGAGTGAAAAGCCTAATTGAGGTCTTTGTGCTTCTGGAGGGAGGTTTAGGATGAGATGGTGGAATTTCCTAAATGCCTCCTTTGAAAAAGCACAGAGTTCAAAGTTTGTGTTTATTTTACCACACCAAACAGATTAAAAAGTGTGTCTATACATCGTCTGTGATCTCCATAAAGCAAGAGTTCAAAGCAGGGCTGCATTAAAGAAAATTGCAGCTTTTTACTCAGATTTCTGTCATTTACTGTACACAATAAAGGGGAATACCCTTTATATATATTATATATTATATATCTGTACCTATACATCAAACATTGTATATTCACCTTTTCCTGTGTAGTCTGGGGATTTCCTTTGGTAACAAAAGAAAGACTTTTTTACCAGTGATGTCTCAGAGCTGGCCAGTTCTGTAAAGGTTAATGCAAAAGTTGGCATTTACGTTCACGCTTATCTAATCAATTTTAAACTGATTTCCATTTTACTCTTTAGTCCAAACTGATCTTAGATGATACTTTAATGTATGGTACAACTTTTTTTTCCTTGTCCACTGATAGTGGGTATTGCATGCAGCAGCCAATTAATGTTGGGCAAATGTGCCATTTGAAGTCGGGCTTACGAACACGTTTGATCTTATCAATAGATGGAAGCGCGCTACTTTCATCTTCTGACATTTAACCAGGTAAATTTATGAGCATTGACAGTAATGATGCCATTACAGCACCATGAGAATTTGCCTGCTATTACACTGAGTCACACATGCAAAGTGTTGATGTATGTGTTATGCCTGCGTGACAATGGCCCACACCCACTCACTATAACCACGTGGCAGCTTGGCTGGCTGCACAGAAAGAAGGCTGCAAGTTGTGTGTGAGTGTATGTGTGTCTGAGTGAGCGAGAGGGAGCAAAAGAAACCATGTGGGAAACCATCCTTTCATACTTTCCAATCTTTCCCTGCTCACAGTGGATCCATGAAGCCAACTAGGTTTAAATCATAGAGGCTGCTTTTCATTCTTGTACCATGCATAAATTCTTTGTTTTATCCTTGGCATGCATTTTCACACCCCTATCATCTTACGCTGAATTTGTCTCTCTTCTGTGTTTTGTAGAGTCTATGGAGGCTCTGGCCAGCCTGAAAGGCAAAACAACCCAGCAGTTCCACTTCAACCTCACTTCTATCCCTGATGAGGAGCTCATCACCTCTGCAGAGCTACGCATCTACAGGGATCAGGTCATGGGAGCTGCAACCCCTAACAACAGCTCCAGAAACAACAGCACTAGCGATAGTGGCCTTGCCGGTGGCTTCCATCGTATCAACATTTATGAGATATTCGGAGTTCCTGCCACTCACGGTGGGGAACCTCTGGTACGTTTGCTGGACACTCGGCTAGTGCAGGACTCTTTAAGCCGCTGGGAGAGCTTTGATGTCAGCCCCGCTGTATCTCAGTGGACCTCCGGCAAAGGCCACAACCATGGCTTCATGGTGGAGATACTCCACCCAGGGGATGGGGAGATGGATGGGGAGCATGCCCAGAAACATAGCAGACATGTCAGGGTGAGCCGGTCTCTGCACCAGGACCAGGACTCTTGGCCTCAGGCTCGGCCCTTGCTGGTGACGTACGGCCATGACGGCCGTGGGGACTCCGTACTCCACACACGAGAAAAACGTCAGGCGGCACTCCGCAAACAACGCAGAAAGCAGCAGCACAAGGCAAGCTGCAAGCGGCATGCCCTGTATGTGGACTTCAGTGATGTGGGGTGGAACGAGTGGATAGTGGCACCCCCAGGTTACCACGCCTTTTATTGCCATGGGGAATGTCCGTTCCCCCTTGCAGACCACCTCAATTCTACCAATCATGCCATTGTGCAGACGCTGGTCAACTCAGTCAACTCAAACATCCCCAGAGCCTGTTGTGTGCCCACTGACCTCAGCCCCATCTCCCTGCTCTACCTGGATGAATATGAGAAGGTCATCCTGAAAAACTACCAGGACATGGTGGTGGAGGGATGTGGCTGCCGGTGAGCAACTGACAGTGGGGTGGACAGAAAGAGAGAGAGTGGGCAAGAAAGACTGAAAGAGACATCAGAGGTTATTATGGACACCCGGTTTCCCAATGAAGACATTTATTTATATAAAAGAAAGACAAACAGAGCTATTGTGGAAGAAGAAAAAAAACTATATATGAATATATTTATGTCTACGTAAAGTTGGGAAAAATAAATATTTTAATCAGAGGAATATTCCTTTACTGGTTTTGAAAATGTATTTCTGATGTACATTTCGAAATGGGTGCAATACCACATGAAGTATAATGCTCAGATTTTTATTTTGTATTTATTTCTATTATAACCACTTTATTTGTAAATAAATAATGTGTATTTATCGTGAAAAAAAACCCCAACATGGTCGCTCCAATTTTCCAAGATCTGCTACAGTGGACCAGCCAGTGTTGATGTTTCTGTGTCAGGGGCCAATGTGCGTGGCTGACATGAATAACAAAGTTTCAAATTCTGACAGAAATTAGCTGCGAAAATAGAACAGAACAAGAAGCTCACACTACACTGATTGCAAACCAAGCACTGAACTCTTCTGGTAAATGTAACTGGAGACCAACAACAATAGAATTGTGGAGACGAAAGTGACAGGGGCCAGGTCGGGGTGCCACTGCTGTAATGAACTGTAGTGGGGTGTAGGGTCATGGGACGGGAGTGACAAGTTACAAGCCCACAAATGTGATAGACTCCCAGGGGAGGATTAGAAAAACACCAGAGCATGTTTTCATGCCTTACATGTCACTGCAAAGATCCATGAGAAGGCGCTTCTAAAAGCTAGCTTGTTTTTTTCCCTGTTTCTATCCAAAATTACAGATGGAAAAAAAAACAAACAAACCAAAAAAAAAAAAAAAAAAAGTGAATCTGCAGCACTTCTGTGGAAGGTCTGGCAGGGTGTAAAGTTTGTTTACTGTGAGATTTGAAACTGAGAGATTGCAAACGATGGCACACAGACAACAGGCCCTCAGCGAGAAAAGAGCCTACTGGCACTTTAATTATTAAAGACAAACAAACACACACCTGCACCTGTCCACATATTGCACATGCTCAGACAGATTCTGCCCCACTTCAGAGTTTGGATGCCTTCCTTTGTTGTCTCTGAGTCATAAGTATCTGATGTATTTCAGCACTAAAGAAAAAACGACTCAGCAGCAGCGGATAATGAATTGCAACAGAAACAATACCATACACTGACACCAAAAACAGCTTAAGAGTCATGTTTTATTCACTAAGACAGTGGGGATGGTTGACTGGCAAAAACAAAACATATCATATGTTGCAGTAAGACAGCTTGAAGTAAGAACACCTGAGTCAATATCTCTATTCTCCAATGTTTTTGGTGGAAAAAATGTAATACGTAGACCAAACTGAATTGACTAAAACTGCTCCAGAAGGACGCAGATGAAAATTTATAGTGTGGCCACAATAGCAGATCAGATAATGAGAGGGAGAAGAGAAACAGAGAGTTCTGCAGAGTTTGACTGACTGCATTTTCTGCTGTGTTTGCATTAGAAAGGGCTTGGAGGGATCACAAGGCAGCTCAAAATGCTCTAAATAGAATGTTTTTTATGTGAGCGCACATTGGGACCATGGAATGTTGGTTTTCAATCTCAGACACATGCATACGCTTGCATGGAAAACCAACGTGGTTGTTTTTTCAATCATCTATTCAAGGGTTTCCTGGTGGGCTTTTTCTCTTCAAAAACAAATGTGCATTGAACAAAGATATGCTTGTTACTTATATAGGAAATGTAAATCAAAACATTTAGAAGGAGCCATGAGACTTTATTCATGGGCAGTAAAAACACTGAAATGTCACATTTTTTTCACGGGCCTCAGATCACGTCTGTTTACCCATTCTTATCCTGCAAGGGTGTATAACACCCGTTTACTCCAGATGATGCAACTATCCAATTATTTTATACCCTCCCAACGTGCACACACAAACACACACTCATACACACACACACACACACACACACACATGCACCTCCTCCTCCTCTCCTACCACAGTTCAGTTTCAATCTTCTGCATGTGTTATTTTATTCTACCTAGCATCTCCACCCCCATTGGTCCCATCTGGTGTCCATTTCTCCTCTGTGGATCCCACCATACCACAGCCCTGCACATGGGCTGCACATACCTCTGTCAGTAGCAGCACCATTTTAATGGACTTCAGGAGGAAGTCACTTTGCTGGCACATTATGAACATTTGATAAAATTCAACAATAAAAAAAAAAAACTTAACCCCCAAAAATTTCTGGCAAGAGTTTCAGGAGTAATTTCAAGGGTGGGATGGGGGGAATTTTTCGTGTTTAAAAAAGTGTGAGATTTAGTGGTTTGCCTTTATAGTTCCAGTTCATAAACCTTTCATTGGGTTGGGTGGAAATACGGCTCCCAAGGAGGGTGACACATGGGTAGTGCTCCTAAAACTCCCCTCCTGCACACCATCTCAGCTGAACTGGGTTCCTTTTATACTGTGAGTTGGCCACTGTTCCTCCAGACTTCTGGGGCTTCTTATTTTAGAGCCACGTTATTATCAGACAGCTCCTCAGGGACCACTCCTAAACTTCTCACTAAGAACAGGGGGCCAGGGGTCAAAGTAATAAGGACCTATTATCTCCACCATTACTGACTGACTTCCAGGCTCATCACGTCATCTCAGACTAGTGGCTTCAAGTGTGGTCAGCCACTGGTTGGGACTGAAAACATGTTTGCATTTCAGAATCCATTCTGTTTATCCTACTTGTGAACAACACAGATTGCAAAACAACTTATTTGAAGGAAGGCATGAAGGAACTGATGATGAGCTAAAAATTTTGTCCGCGTGTGAATGTGTATTCCATGATTTAGTTACAAAAGAAAAAACTGAGAGATATGTGTTCCTGGCAAGATTCTCTTCACCTGCTACACAGACCTCTGCAAAGTCGCTCTCCGAAAACAGATTTCCCCCTTCCTTCTCGGTGAACATCTGGTAAATCAGTTAAAGGTGTCCTACGCTGTCTTTGTTTACACACAAACACACAACAGAGCAGCCGCACAACTGATGAGCATAACACTGGAAGCTGGGGCCTACTAGCGTGGCAGGGCGCATTCGTTTTGTTTGGTGCGTAGCAGACCACACCAAAACTCTGAATCTGCAGCTCCAAACAACCCAAATCATAAGGGTTATAAAATCAAATTTCCAGATTTCTGGCTGGCCTAGAATTGGAAAGTATGTGGCATGCCGTGTATCTTTGATGAAACAGAGGACTCAGTCGCTATGGGAGATCTCAGCTGGCTCCGTGCCATGGTAGGACACGAAAATGTAGAGAAGTGAAGAGAGAGACAGCCGCCACTTTAGAGTCTTTTCTAACTTCGGATCTTTTCTCCTTCATGTGCTGCACACGCTAATTTTAGAGGTGGTGCACATGGTGTTTTTTCTGTATTCCGAGAACAGCCAGCGAGATGACGTCCAGCATAGCTAAGACTGTGGCATCTGTGCTGCAGCTCTGAACACATCAAACAGACGGGCGTCTACAGATTCAGGAGCAGAGCAAATATGGAAATAACTTTTCCAGAATGACTACGAAGAAGATGGTACTTCACAGCCTTTCACTCTTCCATGTGCATATGTTTGCAAGTACATGTATGAATTAAAGCATACCTGTGAGCACATGTGCCACAAATGCACTAGTTGTGACTTCTTGAATTTTGGTGCATTAATTTTACAAAAAGCACGTAGGAAACGGCAGCAATATTACTAAAAACTAAGTAGTAAGCAACTTGCTTCTGAAATATGTTCTGCTACTGCCATTACTGTAAGAACTAATCATCCATGCAGTCACAGTGGAGTTTGGCCTGGAGTGACATGCTGAAATCATTACCTCTGGCTGGGGCTCAATGGAAGAGACCATTATATAGCCTTATATTCACAGCAGAAAAGTCTTGCTGTTAAGCTATAGAACAGAGTTAAAAGGCTGTCTGCCATTATAATACCCTCGAGAACAAGGCAATGAAACCTTAGAGCTAAAGCCAAACACTTTTTTATCGATGGACGATCAGGGGCAGCCGCGGGGGGAAACGACCTCGTAACATCAGAGCTGTTCATGTCTCATCCAAGGACTCACATGTTCCCTGTGATACCTGGACACAGCGAGCAGTTCTCTCCCTCTCCTGTTTGCTATCTCTTTGTTTTGATTATGTAAATAGCATGAAATGGAGTGAGAGAAAATACTGGATTATTTTGGGTAAATTTTCACTAAGATAATTAATTTTCCTTCTATTTTTAACTGTTATTCACTGATTAAATAGGAATGGACTTCAGGATGTGTACCTCACACTTTGTGGACTAACACATTTCCATGTGGACCACATATGGGCTTCTAAAACAGGCTTGAGGAAGGATTTGCCTCTAGACACTGATCTAAGGTCAGTGTCATGTTTACTCCTCTGATGGTTACAGTTACAGTTACAGGGGGGTTGGGGGTGGGGGGGGGTGGGGGGGTGGGGGAGGGTGAACCAAAGTGACCCTGGCCCCTCACCGAAAGGAGTCTCCCACAAGATCGGAAGAGCGCCGTGG
>JBBMJY010000011.1:13760103-13784350 GCA_037833715.1 Toxotes lorentzi
CCCCCCCCCCCCCCCCCCCCCCCCCCCCCCCCCCCCCCCCCCCCCCCCCCCCCCCCCCCCCCCCTCCGAACCAGAGTGATCCTGGAACCTTGCCGAAGGGCGTCTCCTACACCCTGAGCTTGAAAGGGGCCGTGTGGTTACGGGAGCGGCCTCCATCTTTGTAGCAGGAAGTGAAGAGATCAATCAAAGGGAGCTACATGACATCCCCCAGCATGCCTGTTAAATAAATGTCAATCTCCAACACAGTAAATCTCATGCATTACCACGCATACTACTTTGAATCAGCAATGTTCTCATTTGTGAGCTGGCAATGATAAAGAAGCTCTAAACTCATCTGTTTTGTTTGATGACAGATAGTAGACAAAAGCTCGTACTACACAATGAATAATGTTGAATAGCTACAATATAAAACAGAACACACACGCAGTCTCTTTCTCATTCTTTCTCCCTTGCTCACATACACACATAACAATATCTCTACTGTTTCTATATCTCAATATATATCTACAATACATGTACTGTATGGCCTAGATCTCGATCACTCTTCTTTATCACCCATGATAGAGAACATCCTGCACATGTGACTTAAAACTGATCACCACAAAGTATTTCACCTTTTACTTTTTGAATGCTCTGACCTATCTCCCACGCTGTCTGGGTGACACCAAAAAGCCTCCTCTATCCCCCTCTGTCTGCACGACAGCAATGGAGATAAGAAAGGTAATGTAAATTTGGCTCTTTATGATCACAGTACACGTCTCCACAGTGTAGGATTACAGGCTTCTAACACTAATATCGTTGCCACAAGTTGCAAAGTGTTGATACAGCACCTTGAGGTGCTCCAGGCCTGGAACCTAGTCCACCAAGCATCATTTGATCCCGAGATATGAAAGGAGACCTGTTATGGAATTGGGGGCCTCACTTGGTGGTCTATGAGAACAAGCTGGTGCTGAACCTTTTGTACTTAGAGCAGATTACCAGGAGGCTGCTTCCAGATGCAGTGCACCGGGGGAAACAGGCTCTCCTTTCCTGGGTGGTATGGGACAAATCCATTCCCCACACTTTTCTCATTAGTGTAATAAGCTTTGTATAAACCAGTGGTCTGCCATTGTCAAGGACACACGCACCATCTCCTCCATACATCCATCTATACAGTACATCTGTCACACATCTCTGTGCTGGAGCAATGCAGGTTGGAAAATGTGCAGATGGGATGCTTGCAAACACTTTCTGAACATTGTCCAACCAGTGTCTAGCCAGTGAGCATGTGCTGATCGGTGTATAATGTGCTGTGTACAAATTGTACAATACAAGTATAACTGAAAGCAAAATTTATAATATTCCCTGTGCTCAATAAGAACCTTCTGATCAGTTGCAGCATGCATAAATGTCACCAAAAAGAAAAGAAATGCAGAAAAATCATGTAATTCCTACAAAGGAGCTAAAAAGCAAAATACTATGTATTGTTTTTGTAACACTACTTGTATAGCGGCACACAGGAAAAATCATTTTCCACATGCAGCGCTTATTTTCAGAGGAGGCTGATTATAGGGAGATGAGAGAAGCGTGTTTATGTAAAGACCAGGTCCACAACCTGAGGGCCCCAGCCAGCTCTGCTACGAGGTGTAAGTCACACTCCCTCACCCCGCTCTCCCACAGCCTGTCAGTGGCATGGCAAAGTCTGCCTCACCAAAGCTTCCTGTGACTCACTTCCTGTCCCGGCCCTGCACCTGCACTCCCCTGGGTGATGTCATGGCAGGTTTTCCTTTTGGAGTCTCATTACTGAGCACATTGACACAATGCGCGTATGCATGCGTGTGTGTTTATGTGTGTATATCCATCAGCATGCCCGCTCAGACATCAGTCAGTGGGCCGGCAGTGAATGTGGCCCTTCATAGCTTTAGTGATGACCTCTTTCGTGAGGCAACGACTTTGCGGAGCAGAAAGGCACATCAAACAGACAGGAGAGGAAGAGGACAGTAGTGGATGGAACATGGGTTCATTTCCAAAGGTGGATTATTGTGATTTTTTTCCCCTTTTTTGCTTCCTTCTTCTTCAAGATACAAATGTGTCCTTTTGTTGCCTCCTTGTGTCTGTGCATTCAATTACTTGTAAGAATCCTTCTGTGAATCCGTACTGAGCTTCACGTAATGAAAACTTGACCTTTATGAGAAAGGAGTAGTTCTGTTTTCCAGTGAGGAGAAACAACCTCTAGATGTCCTCAATATCTGTAGGAATAATTACAGTCGGCCTTTCTACCATTGGTGACCGCAGTGAAAATGATAGATTGAGGGGAACACACTACTTGGACAGGCCCATGAGTAAATGGAAATATTGTATGAGAATGAGTGGATAGTTTTTTCCCTTATCCTGGGCCGTAAGAAGTGATGTTTTTTTTTTTTTTTTTCAACCAAACCAACCTTTTTTTCCCCTTTTCTCCCTCAGATTGAAATTGAATGAGTATGTATGTGAATCGGCAGGAAATGCCTTACAGGTCCAGTCAGCAGAGGAGAAACCTGTTAGAGGTCAAGGGTCACAAGAGGAAGGCAGCAGCCATATATCAATATTCATTTCCTTTACTGGTACATTCACAGACCTCTTGCTAGTTTCACTCCTTTATAGAGTGTGTTATGGATCATTAGTTCTTGCTAGCTGGCTGTTGACAACGTTAGCTGCTGTAATGGTCGTCTGTGGGAAACTCAGCGCTGCGTCCTCCTTTTTCGTGTGTGCGTCACATCCATCTGGCTGTGATGTTGATAGATGGTACAGACCAGGAAGAGGCCAGTGCCAGAGTAAAGGACGACTCAGGCCCAATCTGGTTTTCTTTAACGTCCACATAATTTCCTCGTGACTGGATTCATATAAACTATCCCCATTAGGACAAAGCAGTCTTGGTGAAAATGCAGTTGTGATGTCCTGTGTGACTGCGGAAATTGATAAAGTATACTTAGAAACGTCTTTTCCTCATTAGAATGAGCAGCATTTAGAGAGCCACAGTTTACCAACATTCAGGGGTTGACATTGGACTGAATCTCTGTACTGTCACTGTGCAAACAGCAGGCGTTCTGTTGACTGGGACATAAAATAGTGCTGTTGGGTTTTGGGTTTCCAGAGTGGGATCAGGGCTGCAGTATATTGAGTCCATGTGGGGAGTGCGTTTTTAATCTGAGCCTTACCCACAGTCCTTCCTGTTTCTAATTTGGCGCTGCAGCGGTTTTGTCCTGAGGCCAAGAGCCTCTCTTCCACAGAGTGTCTATTTCCTCTGAAGTGAATAGTAGCAGGTGTGCTGGCCCAAGATCCCTTAGAGAAGTCTGCTTATGAATGGCCCACATCTCACTGTTTCTCACCTGTCTTTGTTTTCTTTTTTCTTCCTTTCATTCTTATTTTTCATTCTGTCTCACATTCTTTTGCTCTCTTTCTCGTACTATCTTTCTTTCTTTGCTGTTATGTCTTCACCACTCTGTGGTCACTCATTTGTCTCCCTCATCTCTTCTGCTTTTCTTTCATTCATCCCCTTTGCTCTCTTTGCTTAAAGATCAAGGTGTAGTGCTCTGATAAGTCATAAGGCGGCAGCTTATGCTGATGAAAACAAAAGACCACCGCAAGAACAAGGGCAGCGCAGTCACATATCAACCCAGCCAGACATCGGACATAACAAATCACATAAAACTGTGAAACTGTCAAAACATCTAAATTAGGTTTAGAACTCGGTTTATTGGAATTGCCTTTCTTGCGACAGACATAATACCACAAATCCTTTAGCAGTTACAGCAGTTATTTGGAATAAACTTAACTTATCCAATAAATAAATGTGCACTCAGAGTGCAAATCCCCTAAATAATGAACACAATACATATTATATGCCGGAGGAGGAGGAGGAAAATGTGTCTGTGTGAGCGAGAGACTTAATCTTCCACATGCTGTCATCAGGCCAGTCCGATAGCCAAGAACTCATCCAATCTGTGAGCAGAGGAGACATGCTGTCACGCTGTTTCAAGGAGGCACTGCGATTGGAATTAACCTATAGTGACCTTCACTTCTCCTCCCCCCTTCCCCAAAACACACTCCCTAATGAGTCGGGCTTTAAGGGGTGCAGCCTTTGCTGTAAAGCAAATAAATCCTATCAGGGCAAAGTCATATTCTCACTTATCTCCGAGGAAAACAAGGCAAAAGATATCATGTTGGTTGCCAATGATTTGTGACTTAACACAGGAGTGAAATGCAGCTGCAAAGCCATTAAGGAAATGAGAGTCCAACAAAAGGGTTGTTTAACTGGAACACATGAACTTTTAATGATGTTTGTGTTTATTTAATTTTGCTTCCACATCATTTGCCAAAGTAGAAATTGGTGTAAAGGTTATGAGCAACGGTTGCAGATTCTGTTCCCAGATGTTGTGAGTCTCGTAAGATTTACACAAGCATTCTAGATGCATTTTATGTATTGACAATAATAATCTAATTCAACAGGATCTGTACTTTGTGGGTGATGCTTATCTGCAAATTATCAAATTATAGAAATTCTTTTAATTCTTGTCACTGTGTCACCCACAATCAACCATACCAATTCAATGTACTCATTTCTGCAATGGATAAGTAGCCTTTGACCCTCTAGTAACAATGGAAGTTCTCCAGCCTATGTTCAGGCCTCATTCCCCCTTCTGCTCTTCTGATTCTCTGCCAAAGTCAACCATGGGCATTTACGTTTCCAGCCGTGGTGTTTCCGGCATCTGCACACGCTTGTGTTTACACAGGATGTTCAAACTTGATGCAGATTAAACAAATCCAATTTGGAGGCTGAGTTCAATCACCTCCTTTATTTCAACATTAAGTAGATGAAGCTGGGGGCCAGATCACCACTACCATTTCCAAGAGGATTGGGTGGGGGGAACGATCTGTAGACCAATAAGTCCAGAAAGTATTTTGAGAGTATTTATATGCGGATAGATGTCATCCGCTAGTTCCCACAGGCTTGCATGTGGTTGGATTTGCTCAGTGTGGTGTAGGGTATTTTTTTTCTAAAATCTCCAGCTCTCCCTGGCAGAGTGTTGTGGGCCTTCTAAGGGCCCATGGGTAGTTTGGCATTGGTTCTGTTCCCACACTTATGGTGTAAGCGGAGGCCTGGCTTTGTGCTCACATGCCCAGACCAGGCACACGTAGCACAATTCAGTGTTATGAACATTTAATTTTGCCAGGACCTTTTTCATCTTGCATCAGATAATCACTGATTACTTAAACTCAGGAAACACAGTATAGGTCAGACGCCAATCATGCCAAGTTTGCTTTCTCATATGGGAGTGCAGACAGCTTCCAAGTTTGGCTGAGGGCGGTCTACAAGCTTGCTGGCCCAGTCCACTGTTTGAGCCAGGCTTCAGCTCCAAGGGTTCAGGATTGGGATGAGAAATGCTACAGAACACTGGATGGTCTCTGACCTTTTCACAAGTACAAAGGGACCTTCTTTGTGTCCAGAACAGCAGTCATTTGTTCAACAGGATTTTTAATTGCTGCTCACTCCAAATAAAGCCCTGAGTTTGGCTGGTGTTTGTGTCCTCACCTGGGTCCTCTTTCGCTTTTGTGAGGGGTTTTGACCTTCCGTGGCACCTGTTTGGCTAGCGTCCGGCTGCCCATCTGCTCCTAGCTAATGCACTCATACCACTTCTACGGAGCAACTCCTTTCTGGATGGCTAGCTGTCCACCTAATTGTATCACATTCTACAGGCTTTGTCCTGGCATTCCCTTGCCAGCTAAAGGTTGCCGAAATCTCATCCGCCACATCAGAGGAGCCCTATTAACCCCTGACCCCTGGTTGGTGTGTGTGGACAAGGTCGCTCCTCACACCCAACGTCGGGCCCATTAACACGTCGCCCCACAGCAGAAAAACTATTTTGACGGGCTGTAATTGGCGCTAAGTGATGGCGGACAAAGGCCCCCTCTGTGCAAGCCTGCTGGACTGAGCGGTACTGACCACTCTCAGAGCTTCACGCTTGACATTTCTTTTCTGAGTCCAATGTGAGAAGAGAGGAATTGGGGAAGCCCCTTCCTGCACCACCACCTCCTCCATTTCTCCGTCCCTTCAGCCCCTTCTGCTATTTGCCATGGCGCTCCTTTGAAAACGTGAGATAATGAGGTTCTAGTGGGGAGAGCTGGCTGGAGGAGAAATGCATGGTCCAGATCCGTGGAGGCTGATTAATCCAATGGCGGGCCATTCCTTTCAGAGCCAGCCTAATTAGTTTATGTTAGCTGGACAAGGTCAGGGGGCGTGTTTGACTGAGGCCTTTTCTTTAAATGCCACAATGGTGTGATGATCTGTGGATGCAGGTGCAGCAGTCGGCTGCTTTGATGATGGTTTACAGCTTTGGGTACTGGTTCTAAGGTTGAGCTGCAAATGGGCAAAGACAGGGATGTCTGCTGAGTATATAGCATTTTCAAACCAGTCTTGGCCTTCCAAGTTCATTAGTCATGAACTCAAATTTTATAAAGCTCTACAAATAACCAGGGAAAAACCCTCAGTATTGTATGTGGGATAGTGGTTAAAAACTGAAAAGATGGCTAGCCAGAACTTCCGAATAACTAAAGACTATGAAGAATAATTTAACTGGTAGTCTTGGCCCGCGTTATTGTATTGCTAACCCAGAGTCCACCCAGTGAATTACAAACCACTTAGAATGAGTCATTATGTTAGTATATGGAAGTCCCTCCTCTTTCAATCTTATCACCATTTACCTTGACTGAATTCATATTTATGGCAGATGTAAATCCCTTTAATGATTGACTGTAATCCCAAATTCCCCCCTTGCTGTATGGCTTGTGTCCTTAGCAACACTCCAAGGGAACCCTGCCAGGTTTCTCTCACACAAAGCTGTATACTTAAGACAGGTCTAACTCCCTTCCCCATAGTCCATGCCATGCTCTCATCCCCGTATTTAACAGCCTGACGTCAGACAGGAGCAGAGGAGGCTGCAGAGGAGACTTTAATACTAAATCTCTCCCCCTGTCATTACCGGCCTGTGTGACCGCCTATCAGAGGCCCTTGAGTGATGTGGGAAACCCTGGGCCCTGTCCTCCCAACCCCTGTAGGCCAGGCCGCCTGTTCTGTCCAAACCAAACTGAAAACTACAGGACAGGCACAGCTAGGGTTGACATCAATGAGGCGCCGGGCTCTTTATGCTCACTCTGTGGTCAGGAGGAGAGAAGCCTGGATATTAATCTCTCTCGTCTTTACTCGCATGCTTTCTTCCTCTTTCCCCTTCTCACCACGCAAGCCGTATTTCTGGGCTCTCCATCCCATTAAGGCTAAATCAGAGACTGTTCCTTTTGATAGCCATCGCAACTGCAGTTGCAACTGGAGGAAGTAACCTCTCAAACACTGACATGGATGTTAGGTAGAAAGAAATGAATGATCTAGCTTTAGCCCAGTCCAGAGTGATGGATTGTACCAGCAGCTCAAGTTGAGGTCTGGGTTATTTTTTAATGTTAATCTCTCCATTAATAATTGCCTGGACTGTTTTGCTTTAACCTGAATGAGCCAACCACACCTTCCTTGACAGTCAAGACCACTGAAGCCAACCACATTCTTCTTAAATCTGCACAGTTTAAAATACTGACTGCTTATTTACATATATTGAGCATATGAAAATACAAAAATCAGTATTACAACTAACAATTCATCTATTCTAATACTGACTATATGATACGTCATTATTGTCTTGATTTTTCGAACACCTGTGAGCACGGAAAAAAAAACCCAAACATACCAGCTCAGTCAGGCAGTCCACCAGCCCATTTGATGTGGGCCTTTATGAGCGGACACCTGCAGCACCCAGCGTCCCCAGTTGACTTTGTAAAAGCCTCCCAACTGGTGGGGGACAGAGGGGAGAGCTACAGGGCCAGACCCAGGTTTGGCCCCGAAGGCCTGAACTATCACTCCAGTCCATGGGTTGTCTTTGGCCTTGCTAACTGTTCCATGAAATGGGCCCCAGGAACAGTGCAACAGGCTGCTCACTGTTAGCCAACAGTGCTCCCTTTGTGTGAAAATTGTCAAAGCTGGCCCTTTTCTGCGCTGGTCCTGTCTTTCTTTTGAGCCTCAGCTGTGAGCAAACAAAGCTGGCTTAAAGGTTTGCATGATGGTTAGCTAGCTAGCTGGCTAGCCACGTTAGTGTTTGTGTCAATGGAGCAATGGAGTTTGTGTTTCCTGTGTTCTGCAGGTGGGGCTTCAATGGCTAATGAGAGAAGGCCCAGTCAATGCCTCAGGGATGAGGCCATCATAAAAAAAAAAAACATTAACCCCATTTTTTGTAGTTGGTGGGGAGTGGAGCTCAGGGATTCATAACGTGATCCAAATTAAATAGTCCTTCGGATTATTATTATTAGTTGAAATGTTTAGTACCAGCAGGTAAGTGGGCTATAGGCTTTCCAAAAATATTCAAACTCTCGACACTAACTGTTTCAATTTTGTATAATCCACAGATTAGATTAAATTGACTGTATTACTGTGACCATATTTTAGTTATTTCATTTCATTTCTTACATCACTATAATGTTTTAACATGTTTCTGTAATAAATCATAATATTTTTACTCAGTGACATGAACCAAATATATCTGTTTTTAATTCACATAATTTTTTTTCTAATATGGTATCAGTATAACATTATGGTCTCTAATTACTTTGTATGGTAGTATATCCTGCTGGCTTTTATTGCAGTTTAGTTTGCCAACTCTGTCCGTGCAGAGATAGCTGTTGTGATACATTAATCAAACTTGAACACTGTCCACAAAAGACTGTCTGAGTACAACATTATATAGCCACGTCAGAGCTGCCACACCCAACACTGTGGTAATGTACAGCAGTAACCAGTGATTCCATTACCTGTTAATATAAAGCACTACGATCGCTTTTATCAGCCAATTCCAAATACGCCATCATACAGCTGGCCTCCGTTTATTGCTCTACAATTGCTCTGAGAGGAGAAAAGAAATAAATACTTTAACAGATGCATAAATCATACTCTTTTTACTTGATTGTAGGCGCAGACATGATTGCTGTTTGTCTCAAATGATATTTATTGTGTTGTCAGAGCATAAAATGTTCTCAGGAAACAGAAGAAACATTTTATTAAATGCTATTTGTTATGGGGTTTTATCTGCGGTTGAAATGGACCATCAAGTCACCACAGCTTTGGGTTCACATGAATGAACTCCCCAGAAGTTGTGTTCACTTTTAAGACCATGTGCAACTCAAAGAAGCTATACAACGCTACAAAAATGAGCTATAGCTACAACTGCCATGGCAGGGATAAATGCGTCAACATATTTATTAAGGGAGATAAACTTTACTAAAGCACCTTTTTCCTTTTTTTTCTCCTTCTGGATGGAAAGGAAAACCAGTAGCACTTGGTTTAACCGCGTTTCACTTTGCATAATTGTTCCCAAGGTTGCTGTTTTTTATTTCTAGGCTTTCTGTGCCAATATAATTCAATTTCTGTGGCCAAGCCAAATATTTGCAGCATGGCTTACGCTTCTAAACTGAGCTGTAGTTTGGGCAAAAGAGGTTTGCCTTGCCAGCAGCACTGCACAGACAAGGCCATAAACAGATTCGCTGCTCATCAACAACAATTCTGCTTCTAATCACACTGTCATTCTCATTACTTGCACCGCTGTGCAATAAATTCTTCAGCGAGTGAGGAGATAAACACACAATCACCCTTGGCATTTAAATCTTACTGCACTTCAATCCACACCTTGCACCGCGCTGGGCTACATGTTGCAGGGTTTGATGGTAAACCGACTATTTACTACTTCTTAGGAACAGATGACACAAACTGAAGGGAGTAAGAGTCATTTACAGTTAGTTGAAATCCCTGCTGAGAGGCCCTACTAAATGCTTCTTCCACAGACCTTGCTGGGAAATATTTGCAATGGTTTCCATCCAGATCTGGGTCACTCAGTTCCACACTCACTACACAGGTGAGCTGGAGCAGGTTTGTTTGGCATTGGTCATTGGCTGTCCTTTCCTTTCAACAGGGCTGGGAAAGCAGCACCACAAACAGCTTGCGACAACAAGAGATGCTTTTGTCCACAGCTTACCATGGTGAAATGACACCGCTAAGCCGCCTGCTGCCAATGTTGTCCAGGTCTCCCAGGACAGACCTGCTGCAGGCCAGTCCAACAGAGGCAGAAGGAGAGTGAGAACCCTCAGGAGAATAGGTAACTCTGTCAGCCGGTCGTGCTGCTGCAGCATGCAGATGAAAACAACCTCTTTCACATGGAGTGTGTTTTGGCTTCCAAGGCTGTAATCATGGATGATTAGCCTAAGAACTCAATTCCGAACGGGGACTATTCCTTATTCCTGTCACACTGTCAGAAATTATATTTATCTACCACCTTTCCCAACTATCCTCAGTCATAAAGGGAGACTTGACCAATCAATGGAAATGAGGCAGGTGTGTTATTGATTTAAGTATTAAAGAGTAAAGGACACCTCATTTCAGAAAGTGTCATGTCCAGGTACAAACACATGATCTCATGATAGGTTTCAGTTTAGCTCAAGATGTAGGGAGGAAAGTTTTTCTTTTAAAAAAAGCCTCTACACTAGTTCGGCTGTTTCTTTTTCAAGTGCATGTCTCAATAAATACTGTCACAAAACTAAACCTGTGCTTTAGCATTTAGGTTTCACTATTTTTCTTTAAATGCTTCTTTTTTCCTTAAGTCTATTTAGAAATGTTTAGAAAGTCTAATCATATTTTAAAAATGTGCTTGAAACAAGTCATTCATATCAAGTTTGTGATTTTGCAGCATAAACATTTTTTTTAAACAATCCTCTTAGAACACTTAAATCTAAGTGAACTGAGAACATGCTCTGCAATGCAAACAAAGAACCTTCACTGGCTTGTAGTTGGTTAATGACTCAAGCAGCACGACACGTTACGAGGACTGATGTCACCCGTGGCCAGATCATCACCCCACAACAGGTGCAGCCTCCTCTCTTCCCTCTCCTCACGCTCATCTTACTACAGCTTGTTTTCCTTATACATGTGGAAAACATCTGCATAGGTGGTCCCCTTTAACCCCCCACCACCCCCACCCCTCTCCTCTCTCCACCCTCCTCATTTATTCCCACCCCTTTATTCTGTCTCACTGTCTCCTTATGTCTTTCTCTTTTTATGCCGGAAAAGGGAAGCGCTGATTGTAAATATGGAGAGGTGTCAGTGCCAGAAGAAATGAACCGCGTATTTCTGGATCCAAGCTGCGAGGTTTACCGAAGCATATTTTTATCATGAAAAGCCAACATGGAATGGGACGGCCATGCGCAGCTGCTGGTCTAATTTGCTCTAAGCATGTACAAATAGGACGGCCCACACAGACCATAAAAGTGGAGTGGAGGTTTTGCTCAACGCGGCACTTTTGTCTGACCAGAGGCACAAGGATGCCTTCCAAAGAACAAACAGATCACAAAAGAAAAGAGAAGAGAAAACACACAGGCACACTCACATGATAGTTTGAAATACAGTAGAATAACTCAGAGGAGGACGGACTACTGCTGCTTCGGTGTTATTCCACAAGTAAACAGCGTTTCAAGCACTGTTTACTAACACCAATTCCATTTCATATCGAACGGATAAAAATTATGTAATATAACCTTATTGTTCATTTTCCAGGAAGAGTGCGCCCTGAAAAATAACAATTTAATATAAATGTACTTTGTTTAACATTTCTAACTTCCTTTCCTTGTGTCACTGTTTTTTATTTACGGAGTCAAGGTCAGTGGCTGTCAGAACATATATATATCAAACGCTTATGTATATATTTTCTCAACAAATTCTCAAGGTTGTTTCCCACCTTCAGAGCTGCACCAATGTCCTCTCCTGTTCCTACACCATACATTTTATTGCACCATAGTAAGTTTTATTTGCTCTTGAGCAATTTGCTCTGGAAACCCCCTGTAGATCCTTTGAGCACTGTACATTTGCGCAAGTACATGCCTGCGCATGGATACACAGATACACATGCATGCACACACACACACACACTTACATGTGTGTGAAAATGGGTTCCCCTTTAGACACCGGATAAATAACTAACTTCAAACAGTAAACTAGGTGCTAATGAACTGGATCCTGACAGGGTTTGCTTTCCGTGAGCGGAGACCCACCCCACAATGGATCCATTCACAGGATCTCAGCCATGGAAAGTGTTGGTAAAGTAATCCCGCTAGAGTTTATGCGACCTTTTCTAACTCTCAGTACGTCTTTCTCCCCTCAGGCCTTTAAGGCCCAGCCAAAAACAACACTGACCTGCATCAGCTGATACAGGCAGAGGCTACCCACATTTGCATGTTTTAAAATGGCACCCATTCACAACCAGTTGGCAAATTGATGTGGGGAGGAAAGGAACACAACGCCCTGCTTCCTCTTACGCTGTACCTGTGAGATCAGTCACGGCAACTTCAAGGCCAGTGTCAAGGGTTGTTTCTTCCATGTCGTTCTGTAGCACAGGACGTGGCTGGATGGAATCTAAACGCTTCCGCGCACATGTGGCCAAGTCACCCAACATCCTCTGTGTACGGGACCTGCAAGAAAAGGTGTTATTTTATCTTTAACAGAATATGGGCAGTGTTCCCACTGTGTCTCTGTGAGCTCTGACAAACCTAATAAAAGTCACAACATATGCATATGGCTTTATTCAACACATTTGATATAAACACAGGCACAAAAATGTCAGCTGCTTCAAACTTTCATGCGCACCTGCTGAAACTGACAAAGAAGGGTAGAGACTAGTTGGATGTGAGCAATGGTGTTTCATCATAAAGGCTGTCAACAAAGAGGACAAGTCAAATCATCAGGCTTAATATCTGAAGAAGGCCATCTGTCTGTCTTTCTTTCTTTCAATTCAGGACTAACATACTATCTGCCAGAGGAGAATGATCACAAACTGTCCATATGGCTCTATATCTTTTATGCCTCTGGGCAGCAAAGGGATGAAATACTGCCGGTGACAGGTAAAGCGATACTCTGTAATGGAAGTTGTTTTACAGTAGCCACTTTTCAGAAAGAAGTGCAATATTCAAACATGTGATATTCTGTTCCAAACCACAGCTCAGAGCAGCCTCTCCTCTAGATGTGAGGGTCATACTGCGCTGACAACCTGTATTTATGGCTATCTGACCTGACACCATGAAAAGTTTTATTTCTATCAGATGTTTCCATGCAAGGAGAGGAGAACAGAAAAAGAGGGATATCAGTCTTGGCAGTGTGGTACGGAAAGTTCACATGTAATTGAAAATGCATGAACTTTCTGCATGTTTTTACTTTTTAAAAAACTTTTTTTTGTATTTAGAATTTTTATAGCATTGGCTGCGGTTTGGTAACATTTTTATAAGCTTCAATGAAAATATCCACAAGCAGCGACGTAAGACGCCTTTTACTGAAGCACCTATGGCTCCACCCCTATAAATAAACAATTAATTTTAGACATAAAAGACCCATTATAGTGAGCTTTCACTGCAGTGCAAGGATTACACAGTCTATCTGAGGAGAGGTCAGTAATATTTAGATGAATACCGACACTTTTATCAACAAGGAGTCTATATTTGGTCAATCACTCTGCTCTAAGACATAGATCCTCTCTTGACCATCACACCTGGGTCTGCTTGACACTCATCAAGACAGAATTTTACATTATACTGACATTTGTAAAACAAATAAGCTGCCAGGTGCAGGTTGTCCTTTCTTGAGTTTTATTTTTTTAATTTAAACGGGTACTGGTATGGAATTTCACGTCAGCTGCGGAGGTCAGTGGTTTAAGAATAAACCAATTCACATTAAAAAAGTAAGTACGAAACAAAACAAAGACATGATTTTGACAGCCTTGAAGAGAGAAAATGAATCAGGGCTGTAACACTTTGCAGGCCATGAGGCAGCGTAGACTTTATTCCCCAGAGTCCTGTGCTGTCAAGAGACTCTCTTCCCGTGCTGTTTCTCAGACCTCCTGACCCCCTCAGCCCTAGTCCCACAGGATAAGAGCCGCGGTTGTGTTGGGTTGTAGAGGTGGGAGCGTTCAAGGGGTTATAGGGGCTGAGGTGAAGGGGATGCGGAACGCCAAGGTGAGCAGTGGTTGGTAACCTTATGAAAACATCTTTGAACTGTGTTTACCCCTGAACCATGTATGAGGTCTCCATCGACACGTCAAAGAAGGTGGTGAGGTAAGTTAGTGTCTTGTTGCATTCATTACTCCCTCTCGTCTATCCTACCTCCCCACTACATCCCTAGAAGAACAACCCCCCCACCCCCCACCCCCCTCCTCACCCCAAAAGCATGGGGCTCGGCAGCATGAATGGGGCATTGTGATGCGTCTTCGTCACGGCAGTGAATGTTTTCACTTCCATTTGATCCGTCGGCGAGGCTGCTAATTGGGTAAGCGTGTTCCCAGGTCACCGGGAGGTTTCTCTTTCCATAAATACAGAAAGCCGGCAAAGGCTTCTACAGATGTTGTTTCCCACCCGCTTCCAAGTAGGTTCAAACCAGCTTCAGGCAGTAGATGTAATTTATTGTGTCTAAAACCACAGTCCAAAATTTTTCCTTCGCTCTCTCCTCATCACTCTAAAGACCGCATTTTATCATTCTCCCAGGCACTGCAGTAAAGCTGATATTTGTCCTTTACTTTAGCTTGGACTGTGTGCTCTGTGTTGCCATTAGAACCACAGGTGTCACGATGACATGGTGTAACTTTGTGTGTACTCCATCCAGCCCTGACAGGTCCAAATTATGTTATTTTCCATCTGTCTGTCCACCAGTGACACGATTTATGAGGTTCAGGGTTTATTTGTTTGTTTTTGTCATGGAATTTACATTTCCTCTCTTACACAACGACTCGAGACGACCTCATGTGCCAGCAGAGTTGGAACAGAGAGCACAGACAGGCTCACGGGCATGTTTGCAACACTTAATCTGTTGGGTGTGGTCAAAGTGGACAAGTGGTCAAAGGAACTGTCCTTCAGCTAGAGCGTTCAGGTTTAAGCCCTTCTGCTGGCAAACACCCACTACACTGTCCTTGAATACTAACCAATTTTAGGGGTGTTCTTCTGTAGCTGTCTCTGACAGCTGTCCTCCCTGAATAGGCCAATAATCACTTAATCAATAAAGTATAACATCATTCTATCAAGAAAGAAGACACCACTCATGATGTCCTTGGCAGAAATCACAAGTGAGACAGCCAGGTCAGCTACTGTTCCTACACTAACTGAGAGTTTCTCAAAAATATTCCATTTATGCTCATTTCAAGGGCTATTTTCTACTATGATAAGAGTTGCACAATATGAAATGGACATTTAATATTGTGATGTGAAAAGCAACTGGCGGTGCTCGGATCCTAGAATAACCAGCTGTCTTCCTGTGATAAAAATATTACGAGATGATAGATGTTCTTAATGTTAGTACAGACTGGAATTTGTCTCTTAAAACGAGTTCACAAACTCTTAGTTCGTGCTCTCCTCCAACTCTGGCATGGTCCAATGGCGCCACTGTGTGGCAGCAACTGAACTCTTCAGATTCAGATTCAGTATATACAGATATTTACAATAGCTATCTGTACCATAAACAGCCATAAGACCGCTTTTACCAAACAATTGTCTGATTTAACTACATAAAGGCTGAGTTCATTTCTCTGATGCTAGAGATATGATGATAATTTTCCAGTCTAATTTCCAGTGACTAAAAACTAAAGAGCTTGTGCCCATAAAAATGATTTATCAACAAAAAATGTTTCTCCTCTAAGACATACGTGGCATCCCAAATATCATGTGACTTTAATGCAGAACAAATAGTCTTTTTTAATCTCTGTTTTAAGTCATTTGTATGTTAAACTGAGCAAAAAAAAGATAGGCATGGCAAGAGACTTCACTGCATTTTCTATAACGTAGCACTGACTGTGCAGGAATTGATTACTTTCTTTTGCAACTAAGTTCAAAATACAAACATTTATCATAACTTCAAGCTGTGCTCAAGTTGCTCAAATACCCCCTTTTTTTTATTTGATACAGGAGGGAGATGTTCCTATCAAATGGAAGTAAGCATTTTGTACCAGCCAAGGCAAAAACATACTGTATGATCTTACCAATAGAAACCAGGGGGTGGCAGGCTTCACCCACGGGCTCACCTCAAGACCAAGTTACTGGAGAGGAGAAGTCCACACCAGGCACCAACTGCTAAAGAAACACACCTACATATTAAAATATACATAACTGGCATTAACTCAGTATGGCTGGCTGGTTATCAGTAGAACACCATCTGTCCAAATAGGAAAAAAAAATGCTTGTCATCAGTTTTACTGATGTGTTATTGTAGTTTCATAAACTGGCAATACTATTATGTGGAAAAGACATACTCCAGTGATTCATCTTAATTAACTCACTGGGCGGGATGTGGGCATAAAGGAAGGTGGGCTGATTCATCCGAGGTTAACCATTATTCAACACGTTGTGGGCCTGTCTCTTTAAATCAACTTAAAGTAAAGCAACACCCCTGATATGATATTTTCACATTAACTCTGCATAGTTTGAAAGTATCCAAACTCAGTCGCAGCAAACAGTTATCGGCTGCGTGTATAATTAGATTTACTCCTTACTATCGGTCAAACAAAAAAAAAAAGGTTAATAATAAATATTAATGACATCACAAGGATAATTTATTTGGATTTTAGGTAAACCTGTATACAGCTGTTTCCGCAGACTGAGGAGTACCTCCCATGACTGCCAAACTACGCATAGCGTGTCAAATTGGTGGACTGCCCCTTTAATGTCTGGAACTTTAACAGTTTGAACCCTGTAGGCCTGCTTGAATATGCATTCACAAGTTCAGTCCAGCCTGCTCTCAGTTTATTTCCCAGTGTTTAGCCAGTCCCATCCAGTCCGTGAAGGGACCTAACCAAATGAAATATAACTTGAAAACTGCACTAAGAAAAATGCTACCTCAGGATAAAGTTTTTGTTTGCTTGTTTGTTTGTTTGTTGTTTTGTTTTTTGTCTCTGTTTATGATTTTCGTTACTTCATGTTTACTACACTGAGGGCAGCCTGAAACACAAGAGCACAAATGTTTTGCAACGGATATGAGCTTACTGCATTGTTGCTACCACAGCCTAACATCAATGAGCACTAAAGTAAAAGCCAAGTATGCTAAAGTTAGCTGATTTTCTTTTGTGTGTGTGACATACAGACAAGCTCTGTATGTCGCACAGCTAGCTTCTCATTGTTGTTATTAAATAATTTAAGTAGCAGCAGCTTCGCAGTCCGACAGAAAAATAAATTACAACACTGGACAAACATTAGATATTATTTGCCCACCGCGCTGTAAACACACTCACCTTCCGCCCACTACCTGCCCACTTCCTCCTACGTTTCCTCCTCTCCCCTTCTACCTGTCCGGGCGGGGTGTGTCTTTTATCCCCAGAGGGAGGCTCGTTCTTGGGTCAGTTCACTTGAAACGAAATTTCTAGGAAAAGCTCATCAGCGGAAAACTTTCAGTCGAGGTAAGAGATTCTTAACTCCCGTTAAACTACTTTACCGTTATCCAGCCAGGTTTAATTAATGGACGAAAAAAAAATCACATCATATGACTGGGAATGGTCCAGTTGGGGACTGTGTTATGTGTCTGTGGTAGGCCTACATAGACTGAGGTTAATGTTTAATTTGTTCAACTTCACTGTAGTATTATTGTTATACTGCGACTTTACTGACACTGTGTTCTGTGAATACTAAAATTTAACGTTGTTTATGGCTCAGAAAAAGGGCCTGAAACTTGAGAGCGATTGCTATTGGGTTCATTGTATACTTGTTCTTTATTATAGAAGTATGCTAAAAGTATGATTTGTTTTTAACAATAAGAAGCATGGTGCTTTTGAACACTGTCTGTTATTGTTGTTGTATGTGTGGTAGTTGTTTTGGTGGCTTTTTCCAGTGCTGATATCCTCCACTTGTCCCCAATATTAAGTCCACTCTTTCACTGTGCTTTTTGGTTGAGAATGAGACGTTAAAATACTTATCTGTAAATTATAAATGATAGATTCAAATTCAAAATATCCCAGTTCAGATTGACTATCTTTTCATCGGTTTCAATACGTGCGCTCTTAAAAATAAAAAATATAAAAAATATTATGTACAAAATAGGTTATGTATGAAAAATCTATCTGATTTTTGGCCATTTGCCTTTTAATGAGATGAGCCTCAAATGACATCATTGTTCCCTCCATCACCTTTTCTGTCTGTTTTGCAATATAGTGTAATATCTCTGGAGTCAGTTCATCATGCTCCAACACATCTCAACACGTATTCCTTCAGCAGACGTGCAAGCTAAAAAGTCTGTGTGCCCTACAGCTGCTTCGGGAGGGAGCAGCACAAAGAGAGCAGACTGTGTTCATTAAACTTAGCCTCCCAGCAACATAGTTTTGTGCAGTACACACATACAATAGCCTACCCCGGACAAGTGAAACAGGTATTTCTGTTGATAGCCCCAGTCTAGACAAGTGCACGTGTGTGAGTTTACGTGTCTTTGTTCACCAGATTTTCAGAGTCCGGGTGTGAAATGAAGGGAGATTGGTGCAGTGTGTGGAGATGGTTGTTTTTCATGGTCTCTCCTGCTCTGGATTCATGTCCCTGCTCGTCACACATTCCACGGCTGTACCCTCCCTGCTGCTCCTCCTCCTCCTCCACTCTTCTCCCCTTTCTTACCTGCATGTTGTCTTTCATCCGTTCACTCTTTCTAATGATCAAAATCCAACATCATCCACCAAATCTGATCCTTTATGTGCGGAGCTGTGCACCTCTGTTGTGTCTGCTGTGAGTACTGTGTGTTCTGCAGTCTCATCTCTTTTTCCTTCTAACACCAGCCCATACGTCTTCAAGGCTCTGTGTTCACTGATATCTTATTCATAAATGTACCAACTGAGACGAGTACTTCAGGGGCTGCAGTATCATGTAGATGTACTGCTGAAGTAGCCGGTGAAAATCTGTTCCACTGGTGTCCATTTACACCAGATAAACTGAGAGATCTGTTTGTTAACTGCTGGCCAAGTTAATTTGGACGTTCCCACAGGATGTTGAGAAACACTTAATCCACTGACTCATGTTTTCATCCCAGATGTTTCCTAATCTTCCAAACAAAAGAGAGCAAGAAAAGAATCAGCATACTGTAGTGGAATTCCCCCACTATGCCTCTAATTAGAGATAGTGGTAGGTTTGTCCTTCCGATATTCCTTGTGGTGTCCCCCTGCAATGGTGATATCTAAACTAAACTTAGGCGCATCCTGTCTGCAATCTATGCACTGTCTCTCCTCTGTCTTTTCAGAACAGGGCGATGATCACAGCAGCAGAGTATGGAGATACATCATGGGAGCTGTCGGTGCAGGTGGATCAAAAAGAAGGAGACGAATCCATGAAATTTAAGATGAGGGTGAAGGGAGACTTGCACATTGGAGGCCTCATGCTTAAGTTGGTGGAGAAGATCAGTAAGTGTCTTTGATAGGTGGAAAACACGTAGCACATTCTGCATTCAGGGATCTATTGCATTTACAATATGTTCATCTAATTGTCTAATGTATGCATCTAATTTAAATACCCTTGAAAAAGTCACCGAATGTGGCTGAATAGGCATGAGAGTAGGCGTATTTCAGTTGCTTCTGCAAATGAGGAATTAAGTTCTCTCCGTCTTCCTTGCATTTAAAAAAGACAGCACTGGTTTGATTACTTGGTATAAATCTTAACTCCAGTTTACTACGTATGAAGCACATGGCTTCGAGTCCCCCCCGCTGCCACTACAGATCTGTTAGTCAGGCCACACCCTTGTTTGCCCTGCATTTTTGTACTCTGCAATGCCATTGTTTTGCCACAGCGCACTGGTTTGTGTAGCTGCAGGGGCCAAAGTTCAGCCAGTATCTGATCAGATATCTCTTATGTAGTTCTCCATAAACACGGAGGAGCTAATATAATCTGAAGGCAGCTCTGGTAAGGTGGTTTAAAGAGCATGAGACATAATAGATGACTAAGTAGCTTGTCATCAACGAACAAGCACCATAACATGAGATCAGGTAGACTCATAAAACCACTCTTTTGTCGTGCTCAGCCACCTACACAACAGTCACAGGAAGTGTTTGTCTTGGTAGCAGCAGTAGTGATTGTTGAAATATTTTAGCTACGCAAACCAGAGCTCCTCCTCAAGAGCCTTTAAACTTGACATATAAATGTGTGCAATAACTTTTTGTATGAACTACCCTTTAAACTTGAAATATGACAGTTAAATGGAAGTGATAATGGCGCCAATATGTTTTACTGAATCTGTGTGCAGAGGCTCCTCAGGACTGGTCAAACCATGCCTTGTGGTGGGAACAGAGGAAATGTTGGCTGCTGAAGACTCACTGGACATTGGACAAGTATGGAGTTCAGGTAATATCTATATGATAAAGTTATATAATTTCACTTAAAAAAACAATTCAAATTTTGCCTAGAAATACATTTCTATGAAGGTCAAAAACTATATGAATGCCTATGACACAGTAAAATATTCCATTCAATTCAAGCTCTTAAGGCAAAGAGAGCCATCAGTGGTTTTATATAGCCACCCTTCTGAAATAAAATCAGAGCTTTATCCTAACAGACACCTAACCAGTAGAATTTCACAGTATAGGTCAAGCCCAAAGAGCCATAGAACTACAGTGATACAGTTTTATATGTCAAAGTTCCCCTACAAAAATAGGCTTACAGCCTATTTAGGTGTCCATTACATACACTGCATGTGCGAACATGGTTGTAGATATTAAAGGAATTCCAGATTGATACTAAATGTGTACAAAGCAAACATAAAGGGACCGGGGAAGTTCTCATCATCTCAGCCAAGTTTACAAGATCCCCAGATCAGCACAATAAGGAAGGAGAGGGCATAAACTTTCATGTGTAACACATTTAATTTAGAAGAATTTTGCTACACAGGCCGATGCTTTCCTGCGCTACACACCCCAGCACAAATCCCTGTTGCTGCAGCTTCCGAATATGAAAACCATCAAAATGACTGTCAGCTTCTCCAGTGTGGTCTTCAAGGCAGTGGCAGATATCTGTCGAACACTCAGTGAGTTTCTCTGTCTTTTTGTTGTTGTTGTTGTTGTTGTTGTTTTTGTGGTTTAGTGTGTCTCAGACAGAAATGTCCTTGTTTGATCTAAAATTAAGATTCACCTTCCTGTCATATTGTTACTAATCCCCTCACACCTTCTCCTTTTCACTCCATTTCAGACATCAGGAGATCAGAAGAACTGTCCCTACTGAAGCCTCCAGATGATCCGTCCAAGAAGAAGAAGAAGAAAGACAAGAACTCGCCACAAGATGACTTGTGGGATATCGATTTACTTGGTGGGGGACCAGGAGGCACAGGTACTGTCAAACACAAAGCTGTTTCTTTAAAAAGCTAAAAAAAAAAAAAAAAAAGGTTTCACAGCACAGAACCACCTCATCTTGTTTCAAAAGCAATCTACAGCATCTCTGAAAAGATTCAGGCTAATACTCACGTAACGAAAAAGAAAAAGAGCACATCCTGATTATATATTGATGTCATAAAAAATAAATGGAAATGAACAGTTTCCATTAGCGCAGAGCTAGTGCGAGGGGGTCAATGAATAGATGTTGTTAAAGGAAACATTTTGACCTGTAAAACTCAGGTGTAACTACTAATATTATCAGCTGCTGGAACAGAGCAATTGTTAATAGGATTAGTTCCACCTGTGCTTTTTGTGCTATAACAGATCAAAAGTCTGCTGTGAAAAAAACAAATCTATGACTCTGATTAATTTTGGAAAGATTAAGGAGATAAGAATGGTTTCTGATGCTAGCATGGCTGTTAAGATTCAGGTTTATTTCTTTTCTTCAGCTTCCATTGTGGGGCATGGCAGAAAAAAACTTCTTAGCTTAACAACATGACTTAAAATTTAGATGATGATAAATCTGTAAATGACAAATTGTAATAATGATGTGTCTCAATACATTAGTGTGTAATGTTTCCTTCCTCGTGTTGGCTCATTTTTGATTTGTTTGTCACACCATGACCAGTTAAAGACTGTGGTCTGCTGGGCTGGGCTATGGAATAACTTACTCACATCTAGCTAAACATCACTGGTTGTTATAGTTAGTCTCAGTTTCATTACATGGGATTTGGACGGTTAGACTGACTAAATTTAGTCAGCCGGAGATTCATAAAGTCTAAAATATGATAAATTCAGATTATTATCCAGGCGTAGAGGGGATAGCATCTTTAATTCTATGAGTTACTTTAGCTGAGATCTGCCAGGCCACAGTTTTCATCACTGAGATCTGAAAGAATTTTTCAGTTGGCTGCCATGTTCTTCAGTTTTTCTGCTTCAGGAACATCCACTCTCTCTCGCTCTTAAACTGAATATCCAGTTCAGACTCTACACCAACCTAAAAGTCTCTCTAATTAAGACCTTGAATCTCTGCTGCCTTTAATGTCGAGCCAGTTATTAGCTTTCAAGTTTCATCATGCTTTTATTTTCCCAACTTTTATTCCAACTGTTGCTTCTTCTTTGAGAAGTTTCCTTTGGTTTCATAGGTTCTTTCGAATCACCACCTATGCTATATGACAGGTATTTGATTAGGACTTAAAATGCAAATTCCCAGCAGTTCCTTAAAATCCACTACAAATTTCTTTAAACTTTTTGGTAAACCCTGCAGTAATTATTCATCTTTTACTTTCCCCAAAGGCGGCATGTACAGTAATACCATGACAGCAACCTATGACCCAGAGAACGGGATGCCGGTGTCTGCTACCAGCCTTTGGTTTGGAGAAAACCCTCTTGCTGACTCTCAGCCAAACCTGCCTCCAGCTGAGCTGGCCAAGATGTACCAGCCGCTCTCACTAGTGGACAAAGCAATCAACAATGCAGGGTAGAAAGCAGAACCTTTCAGAGATACTGTTTATTCCAAATTGGTGGTGTTACACAGTTTAGATGTTAGTTCTTTCCACAGCTCATACTTGTGTTTTGTTGCTGTGATTGACAGGTGGCTGGACTCGTCTCGTTCCCTCATGGAGCAAGATATTCAAGAAGAAGACAAGCTGTTGCTTCGCTTTAAGTACAACGTCTTCTTTGACCTCAATCCCAAAGTAAGAGACCCAGACTTTATCCTTTGGAAAGAAACCCCCTGAAATAACAGCAGGGCAGACTTGGTTTGAAGTTCTTGAACTAAACTGGAGTGTGTGTGTGTGTGTGTGTGTGTGTGTGTGCGTGTGCGTGTGCGTGTGCGTGTGCCCTTGTTTTTGTTTTTTGTTTTAGTATGATGCTGTCAGGATAACGCAGCTGTATGAACAGGCTCGCTGGTCCATCCTGCTGGAGGAGATAGACTGCACTGAAGAAGAAATGCTGATGTTCGCTTCACTACAGGTGAACATTATCCCATCACAGTTGTGAAAGTGATATAAGGTGCTGTATATATGTACAGTGCAACTGAGACAGCAGGTTAGATACGTGAACGTACCCACAGCAAATTATAAAAATCCTGATTACTAGTGGCTTGTAACCATGAGCCACAATTTTCCAGAGGCAGTTTAATGTGTACTAAATTAGCTTTAAGTATATACAGTTTGTGTCCTGCTGCTCAGAATATTATCTATCTGGGAGAGAAGGTCTGGCATCTAAATCTGATTGGGGACTTGTCAGAATGTGAGGAAACTCCCACTTGAGAGGGAGGATGAGAGGAAGAGGCAAAGAGAGAGGCTTAGGAAGAGAGACTGAGTAGCAGAGAAAAGCAGTATGGTAAGAATTAGATCTCCACATTAGACTAAAGAACTAAAGAACCACTAAAGAACTAATGACTGCCACTAAAGAACTAATGACTGCCATAATAACTTTTAAGTTTTAGCTATGACACTCTCTGAGTCTAAATCTCAGCCCAGAATAACAGCTCAGCTGTTATTTTGCAGCTATTGGGACAGTGATTCAGAAATCACAGTGATTCAAAAGGAGATCAGCGTTGCACTCACCTACACACTGATGCAGTGGCTGGCTCAGAGGGCTGTGCTCAAACCTCCCTCTGACTCATTTCAGCCTTGCATAACCTCTTAAGTCATGTCGGGGAACTTTATAATGACTTATGCTTGTTACTTAAAAACTAAATGTCTAATCAGTGCAATTAGGAAACTAGACAATTCCCCTGCGGGAAATCGCGAGAGTGGTGCATTGCGCTTTGTTCGCCCATGTGTGAGTCTGTG
>JBBMJY010000011.1:13784450-13802722 GCA_037833715.1 Toxotes lorentzi
ACAAGCACACCGAGTCCGATCGAGCCGCACGATTTGATGTATCATTTGTTGATGTGCGACAAACGGTGTGGGAGGAGATACGAACCGAAAATCGATACGGAAGAAGAAGAAGAAGAAGAACCGGGATAACAATAGGGTGCATGCGAAGCAATGCACCACTAATTAAGTCGAGGCTTCTCTAATCAGGAGTAAAAGCTTTCTTTTCTTTTCAGTATCACATTTGTAAACTGACCATGTCAAGTGAACCGCTGGACCACTCCAATGAGCCAGAAATAGATGAAGTTGAGGCTGCCCTGTCCAACTTAGAGGTGACACTTGAAGGCGGACACGCAGACAGAATTCTGGTAAACATATATTTTTTTAGACGGTACCACACTGGAGTGAATATTAACTGTAATTTTCAGGTTTTCTGGTCTGTTACAGTACAACACCTGTTTTTAATCTGAAGTGCGTAGGTAGGCCTCCGATGATTGCATGTCTTAACACGGTGATGTAACGAGAAGACACCAGGATAATTGACTGTTGTTTGTCCCGCCCCCCAGGAAGATATTACAGACATTCCACAGCTGGCAGAGCCCCTCCGGCTATTTAGGTAAACCCATATTTATACACATTATACTGTATTATATGAAGGTGGTAATAATTGAAGTAAAATCTCAGATACCGTTCTCTGATACGTTTCTCTGTTCTTTCAATCTTCTCCTGGCCTATAAGCTTAAATCACCCTAATTTAGTGGCGTAACAGTTAAGAAGGAGTCATGAGACAGTTAATTGCATGGGGTAAAATATTATCTATAGAAATGTAAAAGGTGTATTCATGTTTCTGATTTTTGTTTTTATCATATGATGCCATTCAGGCCGTCTGATTTCGGTTTCTCTCTTAAATCAGGCCCAAAAGACTGACGCTGCGATCGTACAAAGAGTACTGGTTTGTATTCAAGGACACCACCATTTCCTACTACAAGAACAAGGAGGCTGCCAGTGGAGAACCCATAGAGCAGTTTCACCTCCGAGGTCAGTGAAAAGGCCTGATATGGAGACACTTACTGTGATTTGAATTTTTGAGGATTAACAACCCTCAATTTAAACATTCCCATGAAGCAGTATGTCTCAGTGCATCCAAATATTCTCATTTACTTATATCAGATATAAAGTTATATGAAAGTCCAGTTTCATTTAAGAGCTGCATATAAGTAGATGTAACATCATAGATGTTAATTATTTTATCCTGGTATTGGTCATAGGATATAGCAATAAAATAAAAATGTGAATTACTGTAGTCAAAACCAGTGTCTAAAATTCTGTGTTTTTTCCTTTGAATCACCACAGTAGCTGCAATTTTATTATTATTACTGTTATTATTGTTGTTGTTATTATTGTTACTATTGCGTTAGCAAATCCCCTGTATCTTGCTGCTCTGCTTCAGTCGCTAAAGTCCATGCAACTTTCATTTTACAGGTTGTGAGGTAGTTCCTGACGTCAATGTCACAGACAAGAAATTTGGCATCAAGCTCCTGCTCCCAGTCGCTGATGGGATGAACGAGGTGTACATCCGATGTGACAGTGTAAGGTCCAGCTCATCATCCACATGCTCTTGAGCATTTTCTTTTCTTTTTTTACTGTGAACCAGCATTTCTGCCTCTTTTTAAAATCCCTCCAGAGTGTGTATACATAAACAAATACGAGGCTCATTTTGCAACTGCTGCACTGTCTGCTGCAGGAATCGCAGTACGCAAAGTGGAAAGCTGCATGCATCCTCGCCTCAAAGGGCAAGACAATGGCCTACAGCTCCTACAAGTCAGAAGTGAAGAACATCCAGTCCTTTTTGCAAATGAAGAGCCTGGCACCCCCTCCTGGTCAGGCAGCTCCCGACCTTGACACCATGGAGATGAATGCTGAATGTTTTGTTTCTCCGCGCTATGCCAAGAAGCACAAGACCAAACAGGTTTGTTTGAGGGCTACGTGCAAGATACATGACTTTGCCAACAGCCATCAGCATTGCATCACTTCTATAGTTAAATATATTTGCTAAATCTGCCTCTTGTGATTGTTTCAAGCTGACAGCACGTATCCTGGAGGCCCATCAGAACATAGCACGGCTGTCCCTTATGGAGGCCAAGATGCGCTTTATACAGGCCTGGCAGTCACTTCCAGAGTTTGGTATCAACTACTACATTGTCAGGTACAGCGCATATATATTTATGTTTGATGTAAATACACATACATCTGGTACATTTTATTTATGAATGATAATTTGAGAAGTTATTCTGTTTCAGATTCAAAGGTGGTAAGAAGGATGAGATCCTGGGGATCTCGTACAACCGTCTGATTCGTATTGACATGTCCTCTGGCCTTCCCATCACCACGTGGAGGTTTGCCAACATGAAGCAGTGGAATGTCAACTGGGAGATAAGACAGGTGGGGGGATTGTTGTGCCATATATAATGATTTCACCTGTCTCTACATTTAAGGAATCAGTTTTTGGGGTATTGCATGCAGATAGCAAAACATTGGAGACACGAATCTTTAATCTGTTTGTAATTCCAGGTAACCATAGAGTTCGACCAGAACGTGATAATAGCCTTCTGCTGTTTGAGCTGTGACTGCAAGGTGGTTCATGAGTTCATTGGTGGATACATCTTCCTGTCCACACGAGCTAAAGACCAGAACGAGACGCTGGATGAAGAACTATTCCATAAACTTACTGGAGGCCAGGAATGAGCTTCTTCAAGTGCATCTTTTGTTTATTTACATACATGTTACAATGTGAAAGTTCAATGTTGCAATGGAAACCCCAACCACTGAGCAAATCACTGCCAGAGGAAGTTAAGATTTAAGCTTTTTTTTAAGTCCTCATTTCAAACAGATACATTTGTATAAAATAATTAAAGGGTGTTTTTATATGTCACTGCTTGTTTCACATTTGTTCATTTGCTGAAACACAAACTGAACCTAGTTTTTACATTGAAGGTTAAACTAAAAAGTATATTCTGCACTCCAAGAGTACATGGTAAACATGTTCAGGTTCACGTTAATGTGACTTTCTAGTGATTTTATATGTCTCCCAACTTACATCAGCTATTTCAGTTTGACCAAATCCTGTTACTTCTTGTGCTGAGTAGGATGCTTTCTTTTGCTCTTTCAGCCGCCTCACTGCTACACTGCTGTACACTAGTGGTGGGCAGGTGGAGTTGGCACACCGTTTAAAAGCAGTTATAAAACACCAAATTGTGGCCCCATGGTGGGAAATGAAACACACCCACCCAGGCTGGGTGCTGACGTGGTCACACATCTGCTGGTCAGTTAACAGTTTTTGGGTGCACAAAAATCCAACAGTATCAGCGCCTATGTTGATAGATAGGGTATTGAGTGTTTTCTTCTATTTAAATTCTAGCTGGAATTCAATATAGTGTTCAGGAATTTATCATACAGTAAGAAAATAAATACTCTCAACTTGAAAAACAAGTCTGGCCAGAATTAATGCACATTGTCCACTTTCCAATTATTCACATAATTATGGTAAAGGGTATATGGAAAATACAAGGCAATATTTTGCTACACAGTTTAAATACTAAATAAAACTTCAGCCATATACCTCCTTCAATTTGTATGCAAGCTACAGTGCCATGTTTATATGTACATCATATGAAAAGGTGAACCATGGCTAAAATAAAGTCCTTTTAGCGCCCCCTCCCTCTCGCAGGTAGATCTGAACATAGTCCATGTTTATCGATGATTCTGAAATCTACATGTTTGGCCTAAGTCATCGTACTTCGCTCCTATTGGCAACCAAACTCAGCGACGTAAATCCAGCGAATCACAGACGACTACGTTGAAGCATGCCCCCCATCTAGTCTGCAATCGTTTAGCCGTACTGAGAAGCTACGGAAATGAAAGCTAACACGTGGAAATAGTAATTTAGCGTGTTTTGCTTTCTCTTCAGGTCACTGTAGTGCCCCTCTTGAACCGTGCCTTGTCAACGGGGACCCTGTATTATTAGCTGAAGGCGACGTTTACCTCGCAGCTCACTAGTGAGCTGGTTTACCTGTCTTATCATGGCGGACAACGTAGACGATGATTCTCAGTACAGAATTAAAGAGGGTGACTACGTTGTGTTGAAACGAGGAGATATCTTCAAAGCTATGCAAATTCAGCCGAGGAAGTAAGTCAGAAACGGTTGAATATACGCTTTACATCTAACCAAATAACACAAGCCCCAGTTACTTGTCATTTATTAAAAAATCTTGAGAAAACCAGATGACTTATGGTCATAGCTAAACCATAACTGACATATCAGCAGAAATAGATTATTACCTGTATCTAGAATGTAATTGTAATTTTTTCTGTCTGGTTCATTAACAGGAAGGTGATTTTTGAGAAACAGTGGTTCTACTTGGATAATGCAGTGGGTCATCTGTACAGCACCACATTTGAGATTGTGTCCGGGGGAACCCTACAGCCACAGACGCTCAAGGACCCAGAGAGCTCCAGTGGTGTGTAACCTGCTGTTTAACGCCACACAGCAGTCACCTTTGTCTTTGAGTTATACAGTTGGCTTATTGTATGCCTCCAGTGGCATTTTTATTTTTGATAAACCTGTTGTTTCCAGCTTCCAATAATGAATGCTTTAAAACACCATCGATAACCTGTTACTGTTTCATTATCTCTGACTAATATCTTGTTCTTCCCAGATGCAAAGGAGGCAGGCACAGACAACAGAAACATAGTAGATGATGGAAAATCACAGAAACTGACCAGGGATGATATTGAGACGCTGAAAGAGAAAGGTCTGAAGGATCAGGTACATCAGTAACCTCGAAATTACATACATAAATGGAGAGGTGTTGGGTCTGTTTATTAAGTAATAAAGCCAGTAATATTTCCTGTTCTTTTATTATTGTAAAATTTCATGAAAGGACCAAAACTAATAATGAATAGATCCCACACAGATATTAAAAAAGGAAATCTCTAAAAATACAAAAACAAACCAGACTGTTACACTCGGTGTCATGTTACTTTGTTACAGTGACCAGGGGCACTGTCGTTTTGAGTTAATTTTAGTCAATCCACATACACAGTACTGGTGCTATTAATACTCTCCTTCATCAAATGTGTCTTAATCTGCAGCTGAAAATATTCCCCAGCAAATACATAGTTTAGTTCTGTTTGAGTAGTTTTTGCTAAAACCTATAATTTTGCTGTTTCAGGTAAATGCTTGCCCTTTTTTTAACATAAAGTTAGATATTTGTGAACTATTGCTAAAGATTTACATCTCACAGTAATGCGACAGGCAGGGCAGCGAAGTTATTTGATACAATGATAAAGTGTGACAGAAGAGGTGACAGCATGTGTATGTGCTCCACAGGAAATCATTCAGCAGCTTATAGAGAACAGCTCCACATTCAGAGATAAGACAAAATATGCCCAGGATAAGTACATCAAGAAGAAAAAGAAGAAGTGAGTCACGTCCAAATATACAACCACAATCTGTTACCGACTGTAGATAATGTAGAGTGCTGTAATTAGTGTTATCAGTTGTTCCCATCTTTTCCAGGTATGGAAATACTGTGACGATTCTGAAGCCGTCCTGTCGCATCCTGGCTATGATGTACCACGGCCGGGAACCGGGGAAGATCTGGTGAGTCAGCACATGCATTAATAAAATGTGTGAGAGTTGTCTTTTAATGAGTGTACACATCTGATTGTATGATGTGTTTGTTTCTGTGTAACGCAGCCACCTGCGGTATGACATGCTTGCCCAGATGTTGACTCTGGCAAACATCCACGCTGGTAGCAAAGTTTTGGTGTTTGAGACTTGCGCTGGCCTCGTGCTGGGAGCCGTCATGGAGAGAATGGGGGGTAAGTTAGTCCTGTTAACTTCTCTCCTGCTTTCATCTAGTTGACTAAAATAATTTTAGCTCTTTTTGTACAAAAGAATATATTTTGTTTTGTACTACAAAACAAAGTTTTTTCTTTGCCCTCTGCATAATTACCCTCTCTTTCCTCCTCATTCAGGATACGGCTCAGTGATCCAAATGTACCCAGGAGGTGGGCCTGTTCGAGCGGGTGTGGAGAGCTTTGGCTTCGCTGCACATTTTCACGATATGCTGCATGAGTTTCCCATCTGCCATGTCAACGCTCTGCTGGCAGGCACTCTGGACACCACTGCCAAGGACCCAAGTGCTGGTAGGACCTGCCTTTTTTAAAAAATCTCTCCAAGATGTTTATAGCCTTGTTATTTTTACATTAACTACACACTATTTCTGAAATGCCAAAGAAAATCAAACATTTCCTGGTTACAACTGAGCAGATGCTTTGACACATATAAACCACAACATAGACTAAGATTAATCAGTAACTTTTACAGTAACTAATATTCAGAAAAACGAAAATGAGTCGTTCATTGTGATATGTATTTATTCTGTGATCCTTTAACCTCTTCCAAAACTCCAGATGAAAAGCAGTCTAACATGGCTGCAGAGGAGGAGCAAAACCAGCCTGAGGCTGAACAGCAGGGCAGTCCGGAGGAGCAGAGCATGGAGACCAACACTGGTGACCAGGAGAAAAAAGAGAAAGAAAAACGCAAAGAAGCCAAAGTATGTCCAATATTTGCTAACCTTGGTTTTAAAAATCTTCTTTACTTGTTTTGTTTTATGCTTGTAATCAGCAGAAATGAGTCACTATGTTTATAAAATCATTTGTTGAGAGGCAGACTATAAATTGATGTTTCTTTCCTAATGTTTTTTTTTTTTTTTGGCTAATCAAGACCTTACAAAGGCATAGTTATATACTACTACTACTACTGCAGACAGTACAAAAAAAAAGAGGAGGAGTCAGTGCCCTGACTTTACGTTTTTCTTTTTTTTTTTTAAGGCTCAGGAAAAAAAGGTGAAGTTGGAGGAGAAACGGAAGAAACTGGCAGCTGCTGCCTCCCTGCTGGAAGGCAGAAATGCCGACGGGTTGGTGTCATTTTTTTTTTTTTTTTGTGCCTGTTCCCCTGCACTTCTCAGCATCATCCTCCTCTTTCTCTTTCTCTTCCACCTCTGTTTTACCAATTCTTGACTGCACCACATTGTCAACAACAGTAATTAAAATAGATCGACAGGGATGAAAAATTGATCAATAATAATTAAAGTACTGTTAAGCATGTCCATAAAAGCCATTATAAATAATTTGCCATCCTCTGAGCTCATGCACAGTGAACACACGGTGCCCTTGCACGGTGAACAAAGTGATTACGTTGCAGTCTCCTGTTATATGAAATGAAGAATTTGCTTTATAGCCTGTTTGTGATTGATGGGTTGTGAGGCCGATATCCGAGCCAGAGGAACAAGTATTGATCTGGTTAGCCTATTGACTCACCTCTCCTCTACATCATAGCAGCTATATCATAAATATCACAACAGAGCACAATTTTCCAGACTCTCCTAAATCAGCCTATTTTACTGACCCTCATCCAGCTATAAATAAAATGAAGTGAATGTCTGTAATAGGAAGGTTCTAAATCCTTAAGGTTTTCCAGTACTAAATCTCGCATCACTGATATGCTAAAATACAATATTGCCTACCTACACATTTCCAATAACAAAGTGTGCTGTTGACAGTGTGTTTTCCTGTCAGAGAGGTTTGCTTGATCATCTGTTTGTTTCTAATTGCAGGTTGGTTATAGCCAGTCGGTTTCACCCGTGTCCTGTCCTAATGGGCCTGCTCAAATTCCTCTCCCCCTCCAGGCCTTTTGTAGTCTATTCCCAATACAAAGAGGTAAGATCATCGTGACTCGTGGCACTTACTAGAACCACACAACACCACTGATGTCCCCTTACTGCGTGAGGATAATTCGCTGTCTTAGAAGAATCTCTCATTAGCTGACTCAGCACTGTTTTTTTTTATTTTTTTTATTGCTTAGAGGTCCAGTGGGAAATATCCTTATTTCATTACTGCAGCGGACATCCCTGTCACTGCCAAGGAGTTACAATACCTATCATGTTCCTGCACTTATTACCTCTGTTGTGCTTATGTTTCTAAAACGCTCAGTGTGTGTGTTGACTCCTTGGCTCTGCAGTCCTCCTCATGATTTCCATCTCTTCCCCCTCCATCTCTGCAGCCTCTTATCGAGTGCTACACAAAGCTCAAGGAACATGGCGGTACAGTCAACCTCAGGCTCACAGACACCTGGCTCAGGCATTATCAGGTAAGCTTATAGTGGGGTTTTTTTTCATCTTTGTTTTTATTTAGTTAGTTAGTTTTGTCAAATCTGTTCTGTTCAGTATTTTTTATATTAACAATGAATCATATCAGTCAGAAAGACACTAACAGGGCTCTGAATAGATGTTAATGTTGCTCTGCATCATCTGGATGTGTAAGTAAGCAAATGTTTCCCATGTTGTGTTTACAGCGTGTTGTGCTGTGGACAACAGCAAAATCAATGAATGTAGCTCTGATGCTAAGTAGTGATTAGCATTAATCCTATACTTGTTTAGTGTATTAAGCAAATTAAGTCTAGAGTTATAAATAACATCGATTTACGTTAACAATGAATGTGTCGATTTTTGATTTAGTGGTTGATCCATGAAATGTCAGTGGGAAATGTCTGTGACGATTTCCCACAGCCTATGGTGACATTATCAAAGTGTTTGTTGCATCCAACCAATATTCACTCTGCCATGACATAAAATGTGCAACAGCAGCCAGTTGTCACATTTGATTAGGTTAAACTAGCTAATATTTATCTCTTTTTTTTTTTGCTTTATAAATTATTTATTCTGGACTACCAGAATTGTTGCTCCTTAATCTTCTGTCAGGTAATTTTATCATCTACTACTACAAGAATAAAGTCATTGTCGCAGTTATTTCTCTATCGATTCGACAGTTACACCTCCTGCCACGTTTCAGTCAGTGAAATCAAGGCAGATATTCTGCATTTGGCAACATTGATTATTTGCAATAAGATACTTGTCACTGCCACTAATCTGTTATTACAGAGACTTACCAGCTCTTTATTTATTTATTTTTTTGGTCCTCCTTTCAGATTACATAGTAAGCGGCAACTGGATGAAAACAGTGTGTTTGAATACTCGGAGAGCTTTTCCCCTCAGGCCCACAGTGTTATTTCCCCCGGCCCTTCCTGTAGAATTAATGTCTCCTGACCGTATTTCTGTGTCGTGTCCTTAGGTGTTGCCTAACAGGACGCATCCTCTGCTACTGATGAGTGGGGGTGGAGGCTACCTCCTCTCAGGGACAACTGTTGCCACGGACCGCTCCAAACTTGCGGGCTCCCAGGGAGCTGAGGAACCAGCACCAAAGAGACTGAAGCTGACAGACACCGAGGGGTAAACAAAGACAAAGGCATCAGATCTTTTAAGGGCACATTTCTAAAGTCCTATAGGGATTTTCCTCAAGCACTGACTTCCCTTTCCGCTGAACTGATTTGACACATCTGGAATAAGAGAGGCAAGGGTGTCTGGTTTGCATTCATCAGACCACTTTCCTCCCATGTTGTGTATTCAAATCGGTGCAGATGAAGGGATAATGCTGAGGAGTGAACTGTGCACCAGTTCAGGCTCTCTGAGATCAGTGTTTGTGTTATGTAAGGAACTGCTGAAATAATCTTTTGTGTGTGGAGAGTGAAGTGGCAGGTGTGCGTTTCATGCCTCAAATCCAGGTGTAAAAACACTTACTGTTTTTTTTTTTTCCAGTTAATGCTCTCCAGCTTCTAGGCTATAACTGCATTTTTGTTTTTTAAAATTTTGTTATCCCTGCAGAAAGTGCCATTTGTATTATGATCCAGTTGCTTATGAAGCTACACTGTGGGCTACATCTGTATCTTTACAGAATTAAAAAAACCAGTACGAAACAGCCTAATGTGTGGACGCTTTTTTTTTTTTTTTTTTTGCCAGTAAGAAATAATTTGAAAGATATTTGTTTGGTCCCAGAATAACTCTTTATTGAGTGCAGACTGAACAAACTCTTCAGAACACAGTTATTTTAATAATCTGTCTCAGATATATATATTATTTTCACTTTATATGTATAAACATCAAAACCATTCCCATGCTGATTACGTTTCAGAACATCAAAATATCACAAATACAATGATAAACAAGTTGATATTAATGTTTTTGGCAAGGCTCCAGTTTTGTTTTGGGTTTTTTTTATGTCTTATTTTTTGTCTTTTTCTAACACAGTAAGCACACTAAACTGGCAGACATACGCTAATAAGACAGCAGCTTTAATCCACTCATGATAGTGTCTTGAAACGGCGTACGTCGTGGTTTATGCGCTGTTGTCATGCAACTTGGCAGCGATTTTCTGCAACTCCATATCCATTGCTGCTAGGTTTTCCAGCTCTTTCTCCTGAAAAACATGCAGTATCCATACATCAGGGACTAAACACCATCAAGTTTTGCCGTGACACCTGAACAGTTTGTTTTTGACCGGGCTTGGAAATTGAAATCTGGATTCACTGATCATAAATTGCCCTTGTTTTCCCCAGTCCTAATACAAAATTTGCATAACTTGCAGTAATACGCTGAATTGGTCATTTAGGTTAAACATTTCCTTATCCCTTGAGCTTCCGTGTTGTTGAGCTAATAAATCACTATGCCTCCTCCTCTTCCCTGATTTGTTTTTCTGCTTCTGTAGTACTTTATGTGACGAGATAGGGAGGTATCCATAGGCCACAGCTCTCTTTTTAATGGGTGTATTATGACTTTGATTGCTGTGGGAGGCTATAATCATGAGACTCTTACTGTGATTAGTGGAGCAGTCATGAATGCTGGTAAGTGCGAAAAGGAAAAGGGGGGGGCAAACAAGCTGGGAGAACGTGTCCTGTGAAGAAGAGCAGATCTGAGCAATGCAGTAGTAGAGTCTAAATATGCCAGAGATGAAGAATGAGTCACTGCCCATGAATACACTAGTTAAGGTTTTGCCTTCATGTATTTGGGACATGCTCACAAGGGACAGTTCTCAATGTGCATGTGCACAGATGCATATTCACTGATGTTCAGCGGTTTCTAAAGGCTAAGTCCTTGACATCTCTGTGTAGACTAGAGATTTCCATAATGAGCACGGCTTCTTTCTCCCCTCGGTGAAACAGTGCTTCACTAGCTCATCTGAATACATTGTGGGAATTGTTTATGGAAACGGCTGCAGAGTAAATGTTTTTTACATTATGGATCACAGTTTCATATAAAATATCAAACATACAAATGTATCTATTCTCAATTATCTCTCAGGGTAAACTGACTTTAACTGTAGTTTTTAAGATTTGCTTGAATTATTTATTTATTTATTTTTTTTTACCTCCTGCGGGGTGAGTGCTCTCTGCTGCGTGCTTCTCTTTGCTTCCTCCTGATTAGACTGGTTGGTCATCTGGTTTATCTTATAGCTCAGCAGCTTGGCCAGTTCATCCATCTGAACACATTAAAGTATGTATAACATTGTCAAGATGCAAAAGCATTAGCAACTGTATTATTTTTGTTTTATATATATATATATACATACGGTGAAAAATGAATTGATCTCATCATGCCCACCTTGTTTGAGGTTGCAGCTGGTTCATCTGAATCTCTCTTGAACCAGGCAGGATGGTAGTAGCCTCTGAAAATCCAGGGATTGCGCTTCTCTGCCAAATACCTGAAAAACAGCCGCCATTAGCTCTACCAGTACTTTTTAATGGCGGCACATGAACCCTGCTTAAGGGATTTGTTCATTTTGTTGCGCAAAATTTTGTTCGCACTGATTTTACAGTTATTACCATGTTTTGTGCTCTGCAATGCAAAATCCAAACATGCAAAATTTAAAAGTAGAGGTAGGTAGATATGAAGAGAGACAAAGGTACCTCAGAGCTTCATCCCTGTCCTTTACGGCCTCCTCATAGTCCTCTGAAACACCCCTCTGTTCTTCTTCTTCTTCTTCTGACGAGCCTCCGCCACGCTTGTGAAATTTCTTCTTGTGGTGGTATCGGTGTGTCGGTTTCCATATGCGCTTCTCGATTTCTCCCTCTTCTTTTCCATGCCTTTTGTCAAACCCCCAGTACTCCTGACTGCGCTCCCCGTCCGCCTCTTCTCGCTTTTCTTCGGAGAGCTCCTCATCACGTTTGTGTCTCCTCTGGTGGTACCTGCCGGTCCTCCAGTCTCTCTTTTCTTTTCCAGTGTCAAAGTCCCAGTATTCCTGGCTGCGTTCTTCATCTGGCTCTTCTCTGGCTTCTTCAGAGAGCTCTTCATCACGTTTGTGTCTCCTCTGGTGGTACCTGCCGGTCCTCCAGTCTCTCTTTTCTTTTCCAGTGTCAAAGTCCCAGTATTCCTGGCTGCGTTCTTCATCTGGCTCTTCTCTGGCTTCTTCAGAGAGCTCCTCATCACGTTTGTGTCTCCTCTGGTGGTACCTGCCGGTCCTCCAGTCTCTCTTTTCTTTTCCAGTGTCAAAGTCCCAGTATTCCTGGCTGCGTTCTTCATCTGGCTCTTCTCTGGCTTCTTCTGAGAGCTCTTCATCACGCTTGTGTCTCCTCTGATGGTACCTTCCTGGTCTCCGGTCCCTCTTGTCTCTCTCATCGTCAAGACCCCAAGATTCCTGGCTTCGATCCTCATCTTCCTCCTCCTTGGATGGCTCATCCCCGCGCTTGTGGAGCTTTTTCTTGTGGTGGTAGCGATGTGTGGGTTTCCAGATGCGCTTGTATCTCTCCTCCTCATCCTCATTCCCGTGCCTTTTGTCTACATCCCAGGATTCTTGGCTACGTTCTTCCTCAGGCTCCTCCCTCTCCTCTCCCAAAGGTTCCTCATCTCGTTTGTGTTTTCTTTGGTGATATCTTCCAGGCCTCCAGTCCCTCTTCTCTCTACCTTCAAATTCTTCTTCCTCCTCTGATCGCTTTTCGTCGACCCCCCAACTCTCCTGACTGCGTTCATTGTCCTCCTCTTCACCCCGTTTGTGTTTCCTTTGGTGGTGTCTTCCAGGCCTCCAGCTGCTCCTCTTCTCCCGCTCTTCTTCCTCTTCGTTCTCGTGTCTCTTCTCCTTCTCGTCACCCAGACTCCAGGATTCTTGACTGCGCTCGTCCTCTGGGTTGTCTCTCTTCTCCTCCACGGATTTAAGAAGTGCCTCAATGTCTTTGACGTCTGTTGCTTTTGCCTCAGTATCGTCAGGATGACCTTTGACCACCTCTTCTTGAGTTACTGTCCCCTCACTACTCTTCTTGTCCAGTGGAGCGTGTTTAACCCCTATGACAGAGCAAAAAGAATTAAGAAGGATTTGTCATTTGAATTTTCTAGATCAAACTGGTTATGAGCTGGTGAATTGCTTGTTGTGCATTCATGTAAAATTAAAAGCCATGGAGGAGAAGGAGAATCCTGAGTATATTTTCTTGAACGGATAAATGGCATGAAAACTGTGAACATGCTAATCTTAATTATTCTATTTATGTTACCAGCTGGCTGGCAAGATATCCAGCTTAGCTGTATTTTTATCTGCCTGAATCTGTCAGCTCCTCAGTGTCTCTGCAGCCTCACAGATTAAGAGCGCCGCATCAAACAAACAGCAATCTCCTTAAATATACCTGTTTCCAGTCTGCACACTATTATGATTGAATGATTACAGCTGAATGAAACAGGAAAAAACAACAGCAGGCTAAGCCCTGTCCCGCAAACCTGTTTGGAGAATATCTTTGCATTCCTGATTCAGCTGAGAGTCCGGTTTGGAGAGAGCTTTGGACAGGACTTCAACCAAGCATCGCGTTACCTGCAAAAACACAAACAAGCTAAATGCTCAGCTCCATTGGCTCTTATTCAAACTTAATTCTTAGTTACAATGAGATTATCAAATTGTGTTAGAAAAAAAAAAGCATACCACGTCTTCTCTCTGCCCTTCTTTTCCCACTGGAAGCGATAGATTCCCTGCATTAGAAAAAAAAAAGAAAAAAGTATTTCTCAAAAGTGAAATTGCAAACAGATGCGGTTTGCATGCATTAAAGTGGAGTCTCTGTCCGTGGTCCTGATCAGATCTCACTAAGTTGCATCACTCTGCAAGAAGAAAAAGAAGAAGAAGAAGAAGAAAAACCTCAGGACCCTTTCACCTACCTGTGAGCAGAGCCGCAACCGCAGCGACAACACAAACCAGTCTCATCTTGGGGCCGAGATGAGGGTAAAAAACAAAAATCCAACGAGATCCGTCTGTGGAGGCAGGAGAGAGCTGCGCTGACTGGGCGCCTGCTGCTCTGAAGGCTGGAGCAGAGGAGCGCCTCAAATAAAGAGAGGAGTGGGCTGGTGGAGCGTGGGAGGAACGCTATAGGCTCCGTTAATGTCATGACTCATTAGACCTACAAAACCCCGATCGAGTGACTTGAGTGAAATTTGATGTTGACGCGCACAATATCGGCATCCCCGCCCCCGGCCCGAAAAGCCGAATCCCTAATAATCCAGTTAGTGCCACACTTCATCCAGGTGATAGTGTAAACTGGTTTGGATTTAGAGTTCATGTGATGTTTGTGCCCGAGGACATATAGACAGACAGACACAGGGGTGGACACAGCATCACGACGATTCTTACACTCCCACTCAGATTCTATAGCCCTGCAACACCACTTTATGATGACTGATTATTATTTTTATTTATTTTTTTATGTCAGAGAGAAGCTGATTCAGCTCATCCTGTGTTCGTGTTGCTGCTGCAGTTCTTATCCTTCTCCTCAAAATGCATTTTTATTTGTTAAGTTGCTCATGTGAAACCTGCTCAGCCCTCTTCATTGCAGGTCTGTTGTGTTGCGGTTGGATTGCATTAGATTGCAAATATATTCATGATACTGTGCCCTGTGGTTAATTTACTCAAAACAAGATGTCTGTTTTTTTTTTTTTTTTTTAGTCTGTGTTTCAGAGCAGGCTTACCACAGTCTCCTGCTGAAGTTATGTAATACTTCTTCTCAGCTGCAACCTTGCCCTACATTTTATGTTGGATTAAATGGTTAAATGTGGGCTAATGTGCCATATATTAAACAAAGAAAAAGCAGACGTGTGCCGCCAATGAGTCTGATTAACCCTGAGTCACAACTTAGCCCAACTGACTTTGCAATAATTCATTCAGCCTTCAGCACAAAGCCTCCATTTTTCCATGGGAACTGGTGAACTCCAGCAATGGAGGCTTGGATCAATAGCTATTGTGGTTAGCACAGAAGTGACACAGACATATTGGAGTATTCTTTTGCTTTTGTCCAAATTCATTCATTGTACCTGTGATATTTATATTATTAGTTTCAGATACAGTGTTGCTCTGATCAGGAGTATTATGTGCTGCAGCAGCTGCAGAGAAAATGCACCTGTTTGTGTATGTGGAAGGACAGTAAACCGATCTTCACCTCGCATTTCTTCTTTTAATTCCCAGCTTTCCGTGCAACCGGGTATTGCATGAGCAGTATCTTAAACTGAGACTGCTGCTGTCTTCATAACAATCTCTGGACTGGGATGAGCTGACGTGCAGTGACAGAGCTCCAGTGTAGTAGGCTCAGCTCAGCATGGCTCAGAACATTCAAACTGACAACTACTGGCATCTTCTTTTTGGCACTTTGCATGATTTTTTTTTTCTTTTCTTGCTTCCTTGTACAGCAATTTGTTTTTCCCCAGTGCATGTACTCTCTCATTCAGACTCAAGAACAGTGACCTGTTTGAGATTTATGAGATGGGGATGTCATAAATGTGAAATAAATCTCAGGCTTATCTACATGTATGTGCCTCCGTAGATGGAAAAATGTGTTATTAAGTGTTTTACATGGCATGTTTACACAATAACAAACACTGACCTTAATATATGGCAAAGTGCATTCAAATTCAATCATGTCTTGGAAACCATAAACCCAGAAACTGCAACAGCTGCAGGCAAAATGCGAATACCCCGCCTCGTAAATCTGCTCCCTCGTCTGAGCTTCCTGTGCCCACATGACCAGTCACTGACATCTATCTTTCTTACTGCAGACAGCCTCCATTGTAGTAACTGAAATAACTGTCGGTCAGAGCATAAAACAATAATGTCAGACAGTGAATCCAAGCAATACACGCCATCATTTGTGCGAATGATGGCAGGACATCCTTCGATCTCACATGCATTGTGTAAAGTGAGCAGCAGTAGCACCAGCAGCAGTAGCAGGGTAGCGGCGCTCTTCCTCTGCAGTTTCCTCCACATTCCCAGGGGAGGAAGTCATGTCTGTGACTGAGGCTCAGTATTCCACTATGAGCTATCCAGCCACTGGATATCAAAGCAACTGAATCACTGAATTATACAAGTCCCCTTGCTCTGACCAATGTGTGTGTGTCCATGAATGTGTGTGCACTCACACATGAGGCTATGTGTGTGTTTTTGTGGCCTTTACTGTTATTGCCCCAGGCCTGATTAATATTTTAGTGAGGTATGAAGATATAGGAGCTTACAAGCAGCAAAGGCAGTGGGGGGGATTTGATAGGGGAAAGCTCAGTGTGTTCAGACAGACTCTGAGAGCACGACTCAGATCAGTCCCCGTCTGCAACAACGCCACCCCTTTCATCACGACCATTTACATGCACGAACAAAAGGCGAGTGGCTCACGATGAGCACAATGCGATGCGTCGCATGAAAGCCTTTGCTGGACTTTGATCTTTGGTGGGGACAAGCTTTATGTTTGACTCAAAACTACTGAGAGACTTTGATGACATTCCAAGAACAATGGGGTTTGTTTCCATGGTTGTCAGTGGTCAAATGCACTTACTTACACACTAAATGTCTGGTTAATGTTTCATTACTGACATTTTGTAGGAGCTTTCATTTTTCTGTGGAAGAGCCACTTATTAATTATTATTGGTCTTTCAACACAATCTGATGTAAGATCTAAATCAAAGTTGCCACTGATTAGCAAACATCTATTCATCTCTAACTTGAAATATGATATTTTCTTGGTAATTGCTGAAATAGTTATCTAAGGATATTGACAGCACATTTACCAAAAAATATTAACTCAGACTTTAATGACTTAAAAACTCTGCTGAAAAAAATGAAGAAATTTAAACCCTGAAAACACAAAAAACTTTCAGGAAAAAAGTGTACTATGCGGCTTCGTCCGGTCCACAAGTTGCATATTAGGGCCCCTTCTACTATAAACGTTAGAATTTTTGCAGTGAGAGCTATTAATAAAGATATATCAATCATATCAGCATGGTTGGATTGACCTGGTGGGGGGGTCCCAGGATGACGGTCTTTTTAGCAGCACTAGTGGCCTGGCTCTAGGGATGGCAATGTCAGTCCACTGATTGGTCCACCACTTTGGTCCAGAATGAAATATTTCAACAGCCATTGCCTTGAAATTTCATACAGATATTCATGGTTCCCAGAGGATGAATCCCTCTGACTTTGGTGTTCCCCTGACTTTTTCTCTAGTGCCGCTGTCATGTCGGTTGATTCCACGCTTTAGTGCAAAGAAATGTTCTATTAAATTAGCAAAATGCAGTTGACACATTACAAGCATGGAGTTCTTGGGCCCTGGTGCAGTTTTACCCTCTCTGCCTGACTGATTATCCAGTTCTTCCCATTCATAGCTGCTGGATACTCAGTAAACACTGAAGGACTTATAAGTAACCCAGCAGGTTATCAGGTCAAGTAGTCCTGGAAATTAAAGGCTGATAGGCTGCAAAGAATATGAAGTGTGGCTCCAGATGTATTATGCAGGTGTCATTACAATGCTGCTTGGTTGTTTATGCATTCATCAAACAGGATGGTAGAGGGCTTGTATTTGTATTTTTTACACACACACACACGTCTCTGTGTTCCCAGACTCTGTATCCCAAACTGTAGCGCTATTAGCATCACCATTGTAGCAGCAGGGTGCTTCCTCAATTCGACACTCAATAGGACCCAAAAGGCCTGCGCAAGATTGAAATAGCCCGTAAAGAGGATTCAGCTTTGATTTATTGTGTAATACAGGATTTGAATTACCCTAATTACCAGACACACAGGTGAAGGTTAATTATAATATGTAATGCTTAATTATTAGAGTTACCCCTCCAAACCCTTTAGCTCCTATCACTTCTCCCTGTTTTGAATTCAAATAGGATTCAACTCCACAACTGAATATTCTGAACAGAACCTCAGGAAATGAAAAATGAAACTGAAAGTCCACTTGAATCATAAGACACTTTTCGAAAGTGTTGAATTGCATACTTTAGGAACTGCACATCGCTCTCGTTTTTTTTTCCTGGGGGGGGGGGGGGGGGGTGGTCATTCAAATGTGTTTTAGTAATTTCTTCCTTCAGTAACATGAGGAAAGGTGAAAC